>JAVBHV010000051.1:317500-1517500 GCA_033992175.1 Spiraea crenata | reverse complement strand
TTTTCCGGCCAAGAAGCAGAGGAAAGAGGATAATTCATGTTATGTGGCGTGCACGTGTTTAACTTTAACGGAACCTTGACTGAATAGTAACGGAGGTACCACTTTGGCTTTTTTTTAAAAAGTTTGGGTACCAAATTGATCACTTTTAAAGTTCAGACACCATGAAGTCCTCTCATTAAAAGTTCAGACACCATTCATGATAAAAACCCATAGTATAAAGAAGCGGTTCCTGTAATTCATTAATTCCCATGTATTAGTTTATTACCTCATTTGGTTACCAATTGGCATTATTAACAATACCAACACTATCATATGTAAGACAATATCTTTTGGTGCCTTTTTTTGAGTCATTTTTAACATATATGTCATGCTAATTGACACATGCATTTATTTTTCCAATTTCATTGACATACATATCAGACTATAATTTACAAGAATAGATATGACTTGTAAAGAGTCTATCAATGTACAATAGAAAACGTAGTCTATAACTTTATACTTACACTCTGTTGTATCTCTTGCTTGTATCGGTAAAGAAGATGGAGCCATTCTTGTGAATGTCAAGGTCATTGGCAAAGAGTATAGGCTTGCCTTCTGCATCGTGGGTTCAGAGAGGAGAGGAGTGGCAAGTCCTCCTTCGGGCCCACAACAAGAAGGCCATAGTAGGCATCAGCAGTGTACAAGTCACCACTCTCTTTGTCAAATCTCAAGCCAAGTGGACGTCCACATTTTTTCTCATGCTTCCATTGCTTCTGCGTGGTCGAGTCTTTACCTTTGGCGCACACCTGCTCTGACCTTTTAAGAGATACTTTGTGGTTTCGGTAAATTTGATGTTTGTTGGGGTTTAAAAATGCCGGAAAGGCGATAGATTTATAAAGAAAACAAAATGAAACAGCCAGCACTACCCAATTGGAACAAGAACTGAAGATATTGCAGCAGCATATCCATCCCCAAGTCTTCAGAAATAAATTACTTAAGCTAGAAGGTGGGCAGGGTAAAGCCCATCACTTCTCAGACTTCATCGCTCATCTCTCTTCATGGATGCAATAACTTCTGCAATTTTTTTTTATCCCCGGGGAATCCAACTCCAAGATATTTGCTCAAACCTCCCGGCCAAACTTCTCATAGCCGAAAATGTACCTGGTCCAGGGAAACATGGGATATTGTAGGTTTGAACTGCAGTTTGAGGTGAAGATCGGAAGACTGAGTTGTAGATTGGGCAAGGCATTGGAGATTGTAGAATGGAGAACTTAGTATAGGCATCCAAGATATCGGTGATGGGAGATTTCGAATGACGCATTATATAGGGAACTAGTGCAATTGACGATATGAAGTGAACTTTGGTAATATTGATTTTGGGTTTGGAACAATTGTGTTGATCAAAGTAACAAAATTGTTTAATTCAGGGGACTTTGTGTTTGTGGAACGAATTGTGTTTGTACGATCCCGTAATGGTTCCGTTACGACTTGTTTGGACTTGTTGCTATTGCTAACAAAACTAATTGCACTAACACCACAATAAAAAAAACTTACACTTGAAATTTTCAAAGTTAGATGTCCATTAACGAGATTAGCAGAGAGTGACAAAGAGCAAGTTAAAATTAGATTTAGGAATCACGACACTAAGTTAAATTGGGGAATCACGACACCTGGAAAATCATAAGGGTGGGCATGAAACCCGGACCGGAATGGTCCCGTTCCGGACCGGAATGGTTCCGTACCGGAAAATGGAGGCTCCGAACGGGATATGAAGATTTCATCCCGGTTCCGGTCCCGGACCGGTTTGTACCGGGACGGTACCGGGACTAAGCAATTCAATCCCGGACCGGACCGGTTGTCCCGGTTACTGTAGCACATTGATTCAGTGCACTTGTCTTTCACAGATTGGCTGATATTGTCAAGTGTACAATAATTGTGTACACTTGACCACACTGGAAATTGTCAATTAGTCAACTGAAACAACCCAATTCTGATTTCTCTCTTCGCGCATTCCCCCAATTTCGCACACAAAACAACTCAAACAAACCCTAATTTCTGCAATCCACCCACCAGCGAACACCATCATCGAATTGAAACCCACCCACCAGCGAATACCATCATCGAATTGAAACCCACCCACCAGCGAACACCATCATCGAATTGAAAGGCAATCTGAAACCCACCCACCAGCGAAACCCGATCAATCTCTTCTGCCGCGAACGCACTCAATTTCGAAGCTCGAACTTGAATTTTGAAGTTCGAAGTCCGCACCGCAGCAACCTTGAGCTTTCAATCACGAGGTAATTTTCTTATAACGGGTTTTGATGATGGGTGGGTTTGATGTTTTCGGAATTGTATTGAGGTGAATCAATAACAATTCATTCGTTCCTTACATTGATTCATGAAAATAGCTAATTGGTCAGTCACACTCACACTCTGCAATCCACTAACCAACACTGGAAAGTCACTAAATCTATAACTAATTCAAAGACTCCAAATTACTAATAATGTACTGATTTGTGGATTTATCCAAGTTTATCAGCTGGGTTGGTTTTGGATTTGTAATGAGAGTGTTATTATGATTAGATGGAGCTGGAAATCTGTTTGGCAGATGTAAATGTTTGGCTTTAAATTTTCGTTGGATTTGTAATGAGAGTGTTATTATGACTAGCATCTGTTTATATGATGTTGTGAAGTTCGGACACCTATTTCTCCAAGCTTACTTCTAGGGATTTGATTTGTAGCCTTTGCTCATTGTGAATGCAGAAACGTTGATGGCGAAAACAAAATCCAAAGGGGCAAGTAGGGGTGCTGCATCTTCGAGTGGAACCTCACCGTTAATTCCACCACCGAGGCCACCACGACCACTGAAGATCTCAAGCTCAAACAATCCACAACAGTCTCAGTCTCAGGGAGCACCAACACCATCATCACCACTACCACCACTAGACACACATACAAGTGGCTCTAGTCCAGATGTGCCTAACAATGTACCAAGAGGACCAGATATCTTCTACGAGCGTCCACCAGGTATGAAAGCTAGGGTGTATAGATCAGCTATTTGGGATCATTTTACTAGTTATTGGGTTAGGAGTATAAAGAAAGTTAAGAATCCAGAGTCAGGGGTTATTGAGGATCAAGTTGTGTACAAAGAGAGGGCTAAATGCAAATATTGTCCTAAGTTAAAAGGGGATTTTGCTGCAGATAGTGGACCTAATGGAACTGGGGGTCCAAACAAACATATCCCTAAAAAATGCAAATGGTATCCTGCTAGTGCCAATTTTGCCAAACAAAGTGTCTTAACTTGGGAAAAGGGTGACTACAACCAGCT
Source organism: Spiraea crenata (assembly GCA_033992175.1). NCBI lineage: Eukaryota > Viridiplantae > Streptophyta > Magnoliopsida > Rosales > Rosaceae > Spiraea > Spiraea crenata. The sequence goes on along the minus strand of JAVBHV010000051.1, from coordinate 1,514,190 downwards.
TACTTCTAGGGCTTTTAATCAGAAAGAAATCATGGAGGCTTGCGTTGAAATGGTAGTACTTGATGAGCTGCCCTTTAGTTTTGTAGAGAAGAGGGGTTTTAGGAAGTTTTGCTCTAAAGGAATGCCCTTGTTCAAAGTCCCCTCTAGGAGAACTCTTGTCAGAAACTTCTTAGGCATGTATGAAGCAAGGAAGGTGCAATTAAAGAAAGAATTAGCATTATATAGGGTCTGCCTCACCACTGATACATGGACAAGTGTCCAGAACAATAATTACATGGTCTTAACTGGCCATTTTATTGATTCAAATTGGAATATGCACAAAAGGGTGTTGAACTTTTGTGTAATTGCCAATCATCAGGGGGTAACCATAGCTAATCTCATTGAGCAATGCTTGAATGATTGGGGGATTGATAAGGTGTTGACTGTAACCGTTGATAATGCATCTGCAAATAAGGTGGCATTGGAGTTGTTGGCTGAAAAGATGAATGATTGTGAGAATCCACAATCTGTTTTGGGAGGCAAGTACATGCATATGAGATGTGTGGCCCACATAACCAATCTCATTGTTGGTAGTGGCTTGAAAAGGTTGAACTCTAGCATTCTAGCAATTAGGAATGCTGTGAAGTTTGTTAGGAGTTCGCCAAGTAGATTGGAGCTTTTCAAGAAGGCTGTGGCTAGAGAAAGGATAGGTTTTAAGGGGCTGGTATGCTTAGATGTGCCAACTAGATGGAATTCCACATTTCTAATGTTGGATGCTGCCTTGAGATTGAAGAGGGCTTTCAAACGAATGGAGCAAGCAGTGGACAGTCCATACCTAGCCTATTTCAATGAGGCAGAGGAGGAGTTTGATGAGGATGGAAATGTCATTGTTCAAAAGAATAAGAAGAAGGTTGGACCACCTCGTGATGCTGATTGGGATTCATGTGAGGCGTTTGTCAACTTCCTGCAGATTTTTTATGAGGTCACACTTCGTGTGAGTGCTTCCCTACGCCCAACTATCCACACTACATTCCACGACATTGTCCAAATGGAGGAAACTATGTCCCAATTGTTTACTGCTCCCCATTCTAACACCTCAAAGTTGATGGCTGAGATTGGATCTCTCATGAAAACGAAGTACAACAAGTATTTTGGGCAACTAAAGGACATGAACCCTTTCATATATTTAGGGATTGTGTTGGATCCCAGGTTCAAACTGAAGCATGTATCCCAATTGTTGAGTGAACAATTGCAGTGGGCTGATTATGAGGTTGAAGATAAGGAGGCTATGATCAAGGACTTGTTGTTCCAGCTGTATGAAGAATATGGAGTAGGGGTGGGTGAGAATGTGCTTAAGAGAAGCAGCAACAACAATGAAGAAGCAGTCAGCAGTAGCAACAATAATCCAAAGAGGCAGAGAAGAGAAGAAAGGCTTGGGAATGGTGCTAGTGGTAGCAGCAGCAGGTCTAAATCAATAACAGGGCTGAAATATGTGGTGAATTGGACAAGGCATGTGGAACAAACTGATGAGGCAGTTATTGAACATGAAATCGATCGATACCTCAAAGATCCAGTGTTGGCTATTAGGGAGAAAACTGCTGCTGCTGACCACTCTACCAATGCTGAACCAGAGAGTGAACCATCTGCTGAAGAGTTGGCTGAAAAATATAGGTCATTTGACATATTGAAGTGGTGGAAGCTCTCAGCATGTCAGTATCCAGTTTTGGCTTTAATTGCCAAGGATATCTTTGTTGTTCAAGTCTCAACCGTTGCTTCGGAAAGTGCTTTTAGCACGGGTGGAAGAGTAATTGACTCATTTAGGAGTTCATTAAGTCCTAGATCAGTAGAGGCCTTGATTTGTATGCAAAATTGGCTGCGTGGAGATGAAATTATGATGGACTTTGAAGATGAACCATGTGCTGAAGAGCTGGAGTTCTATGAAGATATTGAAACAGGTACTTTTACTTTGTAAACTTATTTGTTTTCTTTTCCTATATATAGTTGAAATCTGTTGGTAATTCTGTTGGTAATTAATTCAGTTTGGTATTGATAGTTGATTTGGTAATTCTGTTGGTATTGATAGTTGAAATCTGTTGGTAAATCTGTTGGTAATTGATTCTGTTTGGTATTGATAGTTGGTATGGTAATTTTGTTGGTATTGATAGTTGGTAAATCTGTTGGTATCATGTTGGTATTGATGGTTCCATATGCTGGTTTCTGTTGGGGATTACATGTATTTGTTTGATGATGGTTTGACTGCATTAATGGTATTTTGCAGAGTTGTTCAATGCAAAGGCACCTGCTGCTTCAAGCTCAAACAGCAATGCAGCTCAAAATGATTCAACAGCAAGAGGAAAGGAACCGATGCTGGAAGAAGTAGAGGAGGAAGAGGAGGATGATGATGATTCTGATGATTATGAAGATGATGACTGATGCTTGAATTGTGGTAACCATTAGTTTAGTTTGTCGGTGGGGTATTGGCATGTCTCCTTTTATCTCTTCTTTTTCTATTCAAGTCAAGACAAGATCTGATTAAGCTGTGGCAATTTGATGTATTTGGTGGATTTGATGAACTTTTGGAATTGTTCTCATTTTGATTGTTCATGAACATGAACTTTGTTTTGTTTTGCTGGATTTGATGTAAACTTTGTAATCTGTGGAAGTTTGTGAACTGGAAATGTGGATTTGATGCTTATGATTTTGGTTCGGGGTATAAGGTATAGGGTTTTTAGGGTTTAGAGTGTAGAGTTAGGGTTGTTTAGGGTTTAAGGTTTAGGGTTTAGGGTTGTTTAGGGTTTAGGGTTTAGGATTTAGGGTTTAGGGTTGTTTAGGGTTTAGGGTTTAGGGTTGTTTAGGGTTTAAGGTTTAGGGTTTAGGGTTGTTTAGGGTTTAGAGTTTAGGATTTAGGGTTTAGGATTGTTTAGGGTTTAGGGTTTAGGGTTTAGGGTTTGTGGAGGGAGGGGGGGGGGGGGGGGGGGAGAGGGGGTGGTGGGTGGGGTTTTGGGAAGGTTTTGGGCTTTGGGTTTTCTGTTTTGGGAGGTGTTGGGTATTCTGTTTTGGGTTTTGGGTTTTGGGTATTTAGGTTTTGGGCTTTGGGGTATTGGGTTTTGGGGGGTTTTTGGGTGGCCTCTTTCAACCGGGTCAGCATGGTACCGGCCCGTTTTGTCCCGGTCCCGAATTGGAACGGGACAAACCGGGACATAGGTCTATCCCGGACCGGTCCCGGACCGTTTCATCAAACCGGGACCGGGACCGGGACTAGCCCAATCCCGGTCCATTCCGGACCGTGCCCACCCCTAGAAAATCATCAGATGTCGTATAATGTATTAACTACGACTGCGTGCGAAAATTGAATTATATAACTAAACAACTAAACAATTCAATATCGTCTAAACTAGTAGTAAAGTACTAGATTGAGGTGTCACGAATCAATCTGTCAACACTTATATCTTGTCCATGGAATATCATGGCAGCATAGGCTTCCATTAATGTTGGCCGTAAAGAGGTCGCAGAAGACGTCGGCAGCCCAATCAGAGGAGTACGGTGGCACATAGGCAAGACCACCATACAGCCTAACTCCCAATCTGGCTGACCCATAGCAACTACCACCTGAGTCGGGGGACTCACTCAGTAATTCCTTGGCCATGTCATCGGGGACGTAAGCCCTGACCATCGCTAGAGTGATACTGAGCGTAGTCTTCTCCATCTTGGCCAAGCGCAAGAGAGGCAGTGGCGTCGCCGCCAGCATCACTTTTTCCCTGTCATCCTTGGCCCCGTACAAGAGAAAGGCCTGGTGTCGACTCTCGTAGTACAACAAGTCGTAATTGCGGCGGTTGGGGTTTGTAATATCCACGGTCAAGTTCCACGTGGCGGTTAGGTGGTAATTGGAGGAGGAGCAGGAGGAGTCGGACGGCGTCGGGATGAGTGGGCAGGGGGACACGGCGGCCGATACTACCCGGATCTCCGGCAACTTTGGCTCATATGGCATACTGGCCCACAATATGAGTCCCAGCAAACCAAAAACGGAACCGAGGCACAACACAACACCGCCCGCGGCCAAGAACGACCACAGCCATATCTGAATTGAACTAAAGCCCTTGTCGGGGATGATTGGTTGTTGGTTTTGTGGCAGATCACGAGCTTCTCCTTTTCCCATAATATTCGATTTGAGTTGAGTTACGGAGATGATTGGTTGTTGGATCGATACATATATCGGTCAAGAGAAGAGAGAGGGAGAAAGAATCACAGAGTGTCCGAGTTTCAGTTGGAGTTGGACTCTTATTTTCCTTGTTCTTTTGCAATTTTAATTCCAATTATTTACAACTCGCAAAGGCACACACGCTATGCGTGTGTGAATAAGTTTAGAGTAAAAAATCTGGATTAATCAGCAACATTACCAGCTCAAACTCAAATGAATCGAAATTCAGAATTCGAACCGCAAAGCAGCAAAATTCAGTTGAGCAATTGAGTAATTGACGATAACGTACGTGGAGCAAATTGGGGGAAACGAAACCGAAACCACCACGTACCTCAAATCGCAAAGCTCCTCGATCTCATCGGCGTCGCTCGGCGGCGAGGCGTTGATATCGAGAATCTGCTTCGACTTCACACCCAACGGCGGGAAAAGAAGACGAACGCTGGCTGTAGTCAAACCTTCCGCCAAAACCCACAGCTTCATCCGCTGCAAAAAGCAGCTGCGAAAAGCTAGTCCCCTGCGTCACCGCCAAATGGTCCCCCTGCCGAAAACCCACCACCGCCGGACTCCGCCATGACAACGATCGCCGGACGAAAAACAAACCCAGTAAAGCTTCGAGCTTTACGAAGAAAGAGAGTGGAGAAAGAAGAGGGGGGTCGGGGCTTTGGGAGAAAATAACGAAAGCTTCCTTGGATGCTCTGTTTTTGTTTTGTTTTCTAAATGTTTGAGGGGCGTTATGGGGGTGGGTCATGGGTGTGCTTAGGAAAATGGGGGGTGCGGCTTGGATTTCCGAGGCTCTCTTTTTGGTTTTCTGCGAGTTTTTTTTTGGTTTCTGGGAGGAGAGAAGGCGCAGGAGTTGAAGACGTTTAGGCTTTTGCAGATGCCGATGATGAGAGAATAACAATCTGTATTTTTTTGATTTGTTTTGACTTAATTGTCCTAATTTATTAATCCATTTTGTGCATGTAATATGTGCTCTATAGGGTTATATTAGACATTTTCAGTTTTAAAACTCTCATTTATTTTTCTTGTTTTGACAAAAAAGTACTCATCAATTAGGACTTTTTTGTCAAAACACCGGCCCATTACAAATTTTAAAAGTATTCTATTTACGCATAACACAAGAGCTCACAATTAAAATGCATGACAGAAGTTAATGACTGACAGAATAGTCCTCCAAACAGAGTGCACATTTTGTTTTTTTTTTTTTTTTTTCTGAGAAAGGAGTACACATTGTTTAACAAATGACAAACCTCAGGTCATCTAATTAATTATCAGGATTGTTACACAAATCATAAATCAAGGCACCCATTTTAAGATACACTATGGCCAAATGATGTTACTGAATCAAAGGGTACATAAGAGAGGGTGGCAATGTGGTTATGAGCCACAGTCCCAATCCACAATTTCCCATTTGTTTCTCTAACTTCACTGACCAGTTTCATAACCACTCCATTTCTGTCCTCAAGAACTTCCAAAATCTCTCCCTTCTCGTTGAAGAGCGCGATCAACGTGTACATTTTCATTCCCATGATTCGCGCTGAGTACTTCATTGGGATTGGCAACCGAAAGTAGATGCTCTTTAGCCAGGGATTGTGAGAGAGGACTTCTTGTGGTGGTGTCCTGCAACAATCTATTGCTACCCAGAATTGGCCTCTTTCATTTATCCTTACGTTGTCTGGAAAACCTGGAAGGTCTGCAACAAGTTCCACTGTCCCAGTTTTTGGACCCTCTAGCCAATACTTCATAAGCCTGCAATAATGCAGTGAACAAAGTAGAAATGTAATTAGTTTGAAATCTACCCTGTACTAATTAATGAAGTAGAAAGCAATCGTTAGATTTGGACCCAAGTTATGTTTTAACTAGATTGTTCTATCATTCAGCATTGTCATGTGACAGGAATAACCTCATATAGGTTTTCCGAATAACATCACTAGATGTTTAAATGATTACCTGCAGTTGGTGGTCTCTGTAAAGAGAAGGAAGGTTTGATCCTGTGACAATTGCAACCCATTTGGAAAAGCCAAACCCTCCAAGACAACATGAGTAGTTTTAGTAGGAGGATCATATCTCAGAAGCCTGCCAGTTGCTTCTCCTTCCAATAGTATAAAGAAGTGGTTCCTGTAATTTCATTAATTTCCATGTATTAGTTTAGTACCTCATTTGGTTACCAATTAGCATTATTAACAATAACAACACTATCATATGTAAGGCAATATCTTTTGGTACCTTTTTTTCGAGTAATTTTTAACATAAACGTCATACAGTATGAAAAATGCATTTATTTTTCCAGTTTCATTGACATATATATCAGACTATAATTTACAAGAATATATATGACATGTAAAGAGGCAATCAATGTTCAATGGAAAACGTAGTCTATAACTTTATACTTACACTCTGTTGTATCTCTTGCTTGTATCGGTAAAGAAGATGGAGCCATTCTTGTGAATGTCAAGGTCATTGGCAAAGAGTATGGGCTTGCCTTCTGCATCGTGGGTTGAGAGAGGCGTGGCAAGTCCTCCTTCGGGGCCCACAACAAGAAGGCCATAGTAGGCATCAGCAATGTACAAGTCACCGCTTTCTTTGTCAAATCTCAAGCCGAGTGGACGTCCACATTTGTTCTCATGCTTCCATTGCTTCTGCGTGGTCGAGTCTTTACCTTTGGCGCACACCTGCTCTGACCTTTTAAGGCCCCACAGCACTCACACTAAAATTAGCCACAAAGAAAGACTAATTCGAACTCACCAAGAGGGAGTTTTATTTCAATTAATCATCGGGGAGTTAAGTTAATTGATCACATTTATAGTAGTCTTGATCATTATATCAATGCATTATCGATTAATTTACTAACCTTCATAACAAGAGAGATATGCACAATTTGATGCTTATTGAAAATTGAACGTCATGTAATCAAATTGTTTTAATGAAAAGAGAAAGAGTAGTTCACCTAACAAAACTCAGATGAATGATAGTTTCATTTAAAAACTAAATGCATATTGCCGAAATTTCAAAATTATTTAATTTGTTCCCACTACTTTTGATCAAACAACAGAATGAAGTCACTCACCAATTTGTTGTTACAAGAGCAAACGTTTCCCAGCCCAGATCGTGGCCCATCCATCTAACAATCCGGCCATCAGCCAACCCGGTGTACGGCCCACGGCCCAGACCATCAAACTCCAAAGACTCAGGCCCAAAAACTTCATCTTGGAACTCCAATTTCCCAAGGGCCAACCTGCTCTCGTTGTCCCTTGGCCACCTCTCCATGACTTGCTTGTACGGCGCAATGCTGTGCTTCACCGGCTTGAAATCACGGTCACCAAGTGGGCCTATCTGGAGTGGGTCCATCACCACAAACCCAAGAACCAAAACGAGGAAAAAGAGAACCGGGTGCTGCAGTAACTTGGCTTCATCTCCAAGCAAGAGCAACTTCTTCATCTCCATGTTGAAGTAAGAAAGAGAAGTAATAAAAAAGAGCGTCTGGGTTGGTGTCAAATGTTGACGCTTGCTGCTGAAGAAGTGTTGGAGTGAAGTTAGGATTTCATATGTAAAGAGGTTGACAGAAGACATGCATTGTTTGTGATTTGCCTATGTGGTTTGGGAGTAGGTTGTCTATTTGTTGCCCACGGCGTTTGCATTTATTCATCTTTTAACTAAAGGAGTGAAAACTGCCAAAGGGATCAAATTTTTGGGTGAGAAAGTTGTGTGGGGTTGGAGTCAAAAATACCATCTGATCACCTCACTATTATAGCCTGGCCATGAGGAGTTGGTGATGCGTGTGTGGTTGTGATTAGGTTTGTCTGTTATTTGTTGCCACGTCTTTTGCATTCACTCATATTGTGAAAACTACAAAAGGTGGAGAGAAAGAGTGTAGAACTTTAGTCAAGAATATCATATGCATATGTCACATGTTCGTAAAAATTTGGCTTTATATTTGTACTCATGATGTTGACAAGTGAACTATCAAATTATCGACATACGATGTCGACCCATGAACTATAGCAAAACCATCTATACTGTACTATAGAAAACCGTATGCAGACGCATTCTAGAATCTTAAATTGCAAACTGAAAATATATATATATAGCTGGATCGCTTATTGCATATCACAAATGCTTTTGAGATTAGTTACATGATTAATGCGTAATGTGTAATAAAACTATTTGAATGCCAAGCTATTCTCCAGAATTACCAAAGACAACCAACAACGGGAGTATCAAACTACAACAAGAACATATACACAACTGCAATAACATATAAACACTTACAAGTAGAGATGACTAAGTTCGGGCACAATGGATTGTAGATTATCAACTCACAGCTGATCGAGAGTTCAAGAACACTTCAGTAGGGCTTGTGTTTTCACAAAATTAGAACGATATCAGAGTGAGCAGTGACCTTCAATATTTATAGGTTTCAGTCTCAAAGTGTCAACCTATCACAACTTCATTGAGACGCTCATAACAAGGACTCCTTATTGCATCCAGTTTTAACCTTCAGAGGTCTTAAACACATAGAAGAGGTTAACCAAATCTAATGGAAATAGAACTCCTCAATCTCTCCATTCCTTGCAGACCAAGACAGCGGCTCTTTGATACTTATTCTAACATAAAGTGTTTGTGGATTATATATGTATGTACAATCAGAGTTTTACTCCCTTTCATACAAATATTTGTGTTACAATTGTAGTGGACACCCGTTTACAAATAGAAAAGAACAAATTTTTTTTTTTTTTTTGGTGATGAGGAAGGGCTACAAGCCCGAAAAGCCCGAAGAACAACCCACAAAGAGCGATTTTCAATGTGCTGAGTTCTTGCTTGTGAAAGAAAGTTTAGGGATTATTTAGATTTCTTTTTACAGTTTTACTCGAGTAATAACGGTGGATAAAGTACCACTTCTCTTATTGGCCACCTTACTTTTAATTCTCATTATGGTAAAGCAATATGTTACAAAGAAAACATGAGGCCTCGGCCGAACCTGGTTACCAGTAGTAAGAGACTGTATCAAAATTATGAGGTAACTGCCTTCGCTATAAAATTATCTTTATCAATGGTGGATGGTAAACACTAGGAGCAACATATTAAAGACTATACTTGGATAAGCCGAGATACGTCACCCCATAGTGTGAGGGATCAAAGCAACTTGATAATCTAAAGAGTCGTTTAACTTAAAATAAAATCAATCAACACGCCTTCAGAAAACATACAATGTGGAGCTGGTTTGGCAACATTTCTATAAGAAGTACCTAAGTAAAAAATAAAAAATAATGGTCAAACTACATATTGCCCCATAAGGTTTGGGGGTCAAAATCAATTTACCCAACAAGGTTTCAATCTCATCCAATTACCCCATTAGTTTCTCACGTTGTATCAATTTAAACCTTCTCATAAAAAAATCTTATATGTTGATGACATGGCACTGTAGGTCCCAGTCAAAATCTCCCGTATATGCTAATTCTGTCCATCTAGATTAATATATTCATTTAAACTTTAAATTTAAAACTGAAGTTCCTTATTAAAAAAAAACACAACTAGCAATGAAGAAGAAATCAATGGCTGCCTCCACTCACTACAAGATTTTGAAATTTCTTATAGAAAAAAATTAACAGTGAAGAAGGGTTTAAATTGATATAATATGATAAACTAGTAGGATGGCTTAATGAGATTAAAGTATTATAATGTAATTCGATATTTACCCCGAACCTTATGAGATAAAAAGTTTGGGGGCTGTTATTTCCACCCTCCTGTCTTATTTTCCCACCCACCTTATTTTTCCACCCCCCAATAAGTTATAAACCTCTTTTTCCACCCATCATTATTCCTAAATTGCCCTTAAATTATTAATTAAATCAAATGAGCTTTTCACCCACATCTCTTTCATAACATTTTTTTAAGAGACAAATTTCCTTTCACAACAAAAAAATTAATATGCACATGTTTTGCTAGATATCTATGATTTGCACATTTGAAGTCAGATCATAACACAGAATAAAATCTCTTTCATAACATACTTCTCTACATTCCTATAAATTTACGTTCCTTGATAGAAATTTCAATTTTTTAATATTAAAGTGCTAACATATAATTATATATAATCACACATTCAACGAAAGAAATTTAAAAAAGTCTTACAAAGACAAAACTGTATGAGTTAGACATCATAATATAGTCCACAAAATTGCATTCTAAAAAACCTAACTTCAAGTCATCAATCATCGCTAAGCTCTATTGTCTCTCTAGTTATGACATTAGGTCCTGTAACAGATACAATTTGTTGTATACGAGCATTGTAAGGTGTGGCCCAGTCTGTAGTCCATGGTTCAAGAAATCTATTCCAATTTGTTGCGATAGGAGGAATTGGATTATGTGGTTTCAGGAATACCTACACAAAGTAGCAGACACATAATGACATGTTAATAACAAGGGTAACAACATTGATCTGTATATAAACTAAAGTTTTATGCGTACCTGGACAAAATGACGATGGCTATTGCTGAATCCAATAGCGATCTCTTTACGTGACAGTAGAAACAACACCGTCCATTTTGGCTAGCTTATACTCCTCCAAGATCATATACAAGATTCTAAGTCACTGAATTAGGTATTGGTGCAAAACCTTACCTCCTTTGTGGTGAAAGCATTAGTACAATCTACAATATTTTCAAAGTCCACATTAGTACAATTAATAGACACATCTTCCTGCAAAGAAAAAAAAAAAGAATCAAAGTTTAGATTAGTATTCTAACTGTAGCATGCCTAATGTTATTAGGAGATGATGCAGAGTTGTGGCCAGACTCTACAAGATTCTAGAGTTCATAACTTGATTATAAAGTGTACTTCCCTGCTTGGAGTTTTATTAATAGCTTACGAGCATGTTCTAGATGCCTAAGGTTATCAGGTGTTTCACCCTAAATGTGAGTGTTTTAATCTATCCTTTTGGCCACCAAACATACAACTGTATCTAGTGAATATGGTATGGGGACGGTATTAAATTCTTGTGCAACTTAAAGCCGTGCAAAACTTGAAGTTCACATAGTTTATGTCTAAGCTATATATGTGAGAGCCTTTTAATTTCACCATGCATGCATGTAGCTTTATTTAAATATTCTTCCACATTCCATATGTCCACAAACAGCAGCGGAATATGCTTCAATTTTTTGATCAATGAGCCAAGATTAATTTGTATGGTACTAGAAAAAGTTGGTCAATCTAGCAATGCCGACTGCATTCATAGAAGAAGGCTTTTTGTTGATCAACTCAATAGCTTTTGAGTGGTCGAACACAGAGCAGATTCCACAAAACCATATTCAATAAATTAAGTTAGATTTAGCTAGTGCACCTAGGTAGATGTAGTTAATGGTTATCCAGCTACCGACCCTTAACTGAACAAATTCTTGCAATCAAATTTAATTTGAAGATTGCTAACAAGTAGCTCTAAACCCTAGACTATACAAGATTTCTAACAGGTGTCCTTTTACCATACTATTCCAAACAACTCAACATGTCTTCAAAACTTTGTAAAATTAAACAACACATGGGCATGAAATCTGACGCAATTGAACAAAATTGCTTACCTCTTCACTGGAACTGTGCTCTTCAACATCCATTGTGCTTTTGGCTTATTCTAAATCAATTGAATGCTTTTAGGGCTTGATTAATACAAGAGAGGAAATTGGGTTTAGAAGATTTTGGTGGAAATTGGGAGAGATGGAGGAAAGATCAGATAGTATTCCACGAGGAGATAGGAGGTTTTACGCGGGATACGAAGAGACAAAGCGCAAACCTAAAAACTTAGGGTTTTTTTTTTGTTTTTGTTTTTCTAAGTCCATAAATGTCTTTTTACCAAAAGGTTAGTACTGTAATTAAATTTTTTGCTGAAATGTGGGTGGAAAAATAAGACAGGGGGGTGGAAATAACAGCCCCAAAAGTTTTTGGCTCAAAAGTAAAATGCTTTTAACTAACACGATTGGCAGAAATTTTATACTATGGATTCTCGATTTTGCCCCTGGCCTAAACCCAGTTTTCCACCCTAGTGCTCCTCCATGTCGAGCCGGAAGCCAACACTTCTCTTTTCTTTGTTTCCCGCCGAACAAGAAGAACCCAACTCTGTTTTACAACCCAAGATACGCAGAGAAGAAGAATTCGACACAATCCTAGAAACAAACGAAAAATTCGAGTATGTTTTCAGAGGCTCTTTCTTTTGTTGTTGCCCGTTTGTACGATTATATTGATGAACTTGTTCACTAGGTAAAAGTTTAATTTAATTCATCGATAATGAATTTGCTGTTTAAACTTCCGGTTTCAGTTTTTTTGAAGCAAGTAAATGAGGAGCAAAATGGGTTTTTCTGTGGACAACTCAGCAGAGCCTATGGAGATGAGGTGTGTATGTGTTTTATTTTTGATTTTATTGTGCCTTTGTGTTGAAAGAAGACTGACATTTAATCAATTTTCTAAGAAAAGGGTCTTAGGTTAGTTGTTTCAGATTTGTTCATGGGCTAAAACACTTATAAGTTTGGAAATCGAAAACAGCTGAAGTTTAGTAATCAAATGATTGTGTTTTTGTTGCTCTTAAGCACACTGTTTATGAGTAGAATTATATTGAATTAGTTCTGATAACTGTATGTTTCTTTCATGTAATTTCGAGTGATAGTTGCAAACTGAACTGGGTTGCCCACCTTTCCTAGGTCTGTGGCTCTCTTGTTTAACTTCTGGGTGTTTGATATATTGCATTTGCAAAGTTTTGTAAATGCCTGATTAGGTATGTCTGGGCATTAAAATACGTACTGGCAGACGTAGAATTTCTGGTTACTATTTCTTTAAATTTGAAGGGCAAGGGCGAAAATTCCTCCTGTCAGATTAAACTTCATCTTCTATCATTGTCTTTTGTAGCTCCGGAGGTGGTGATAGCAACACACTCATTTTGCCAGCTAAGAGCAGGAACAAAAGGAAGCGCAGCAATCAGGTGCGAGCAGAACTTGAACTATTAATTTATTTTTCTGTTGTACTCAAATTAAATAGTTGCTGAATTGATGATCACAGGGGTGTGAAAAAATCAAGGAGAGAAAAGCAGCAGTCATTAGCAAATCCCAGCAAAGGAAGCTCAAGAAGTTGGAGGTGCGTGATTGCACACATCTGTGCATTTTGTTTCCTGATTCTCTTAACTTGACTTTCTATGGTTTGCTTTGCATTTCTTCAGGAGGACAAGGATAAAGCCCTTTCGATATCGAAAAGCATTGAGGCCTTAGAGTATGGCTATCTTCCCCATTTCTCCTTCTTTCTTGATAGGCGATTAAACTTTTAGTCTCTTTTTTATCCATTTGATGTCTGATGAAATTTCATGTTTACATTATCAGGAAACATAAGCTTCCAGATGGTGCATATTCTCTTTTGCAGTCATCACAAAATATTGGAAAGGTTTGTATTTGTGAAATTGCTTACCACTGTAATCAAACTTTAATTGTTTATCCTTTTTCATTACGATCTCTTGTCATTGTCTCTTTTATATGTAGGCTGAGTCTAAAAAAGAAAGGAATAGGAAGGCTGTACTGTTCTCCAAAGCTGGCTTTGAAGTCCCCCTTACCGACCTACCATATAGCAAGGTTGACAGTAACAGCGTATCTAGTGAAAGTGAACCTGAGTTAGAAAAATCAGTACCAAGGATAGATCAAGTCCAATCAAAGATAGGAAATATAGAAATCCAAAAGAATACATCGACTTCTTTGGACTCCCCTCAGGGTATAGTATGTGGCAGTCAACTTTGTATGACCGGCATCACAACATCTAAAAGGGATACTAGCAGCATGCATGATACGTATTTGCGAGAAGAGACAAACATTTTGTCCACCCCAAGTGCGAATGATGGTAGTCAAAGCGTAACGATGGTATGCTTCATCTTCATCATAATGTCAATTCTGCTAAGGATGTCTTATTTATTTTTTCTCACCATGCATTTGAAAAAGGACATCTGTTTGCTCTTATGGCATGTGCTTTATACATTGTGATAATCCATCCTGCCTGCTCAAAGGGGAAAAGAAAAACAAAATAGCTGAAAAGCTGAAAAGTTATCTTCCTAGTCTGGAGTAGCTGTCAGATGTGCAATTGAAGATCACATTTGGATTTTGGATAGATATTAGGGGTAACCCTGGGTACGATGTAATTAACATGCAATACATTTTCCTACCAGTCTGTCATGCTGCCAGTTTTATATTTCTTTTGTATGGAAGTCATTCATAATGTCTATTTTACGAATTAATTGAATATGGGTGGCAATGGGACAGGAAAAAGTCGAAGCAAGACCAAAGATAAATATCAGCAGGACAAGTAATGATGCACCAAGGTCTCTAATTACCCCAACTATAGTGCATGTATCAAGACCAGAAGAAGTTGAAAATACAAGGAAGGATCTTCCAATAGTCATGATGGAGCAAGAGATAATGGAGGCTGTGAATGACCATTCTACTGTTATTATCTGTGGAGAGACTGGGTGTGGTAAAACAACCCAAGTTCCTCAGGTTTGGGCATATTATTATATTATAGTTGTTGTTGTGTGTCTTCTTATGTTGTCACCCCTTGAATCATTTTCTGTATCTTGGTTGGCATCTTGCAGTTTCTTTTGGAAGCAGGCTTTGGTTCAAGCCAGTCTTCTATCCGAAGCGGTATTATTGGTGTTACTCAGCCTCGTCGCGTTGCAGTCCTTGCAACTGCTAAGCGAGTAGCATATGAACTCGGTCTACATTTAGGTAAAGAGGTTGGGTTTCAAGTTAGGTATGACAAAAGGATTGGTGACAGTTGCTCCATCAAGTTCATGACAGATGGAATATTACTACGGGAACTTCAGGTTCTTTTAGCAACTTATCTGTTTATTGCATGTCACAATTTGAACAGCTATCCATAGAACACTCAAATTCTGTGCTCCTATTTAGGTTGGGTTCCTTCTTGATATTCTTATATGCAACATGTCCCATATATATAGACAAATTATTAAGAGCTATCCGAGTGGATAAAAGAGGCAAACAGTGATTGTATAATTAGGTCTGCATGCAACGCACGTCCTTGTAAAACCAACTGGAATCCATTAATCATATAAGTACGCCATCATAAGTATATTTTCCAGGGTATTATCTTTTCCAGTGAAGGTAACCAGAAGCTCTTTATTGTACAGAATGACATTTTGCTGAAGCGGTACTCTGTCTTAATTCTTGATGAGGCTCACGAGCGGAGCTTGAACACTGACATACTTATTGGAATGCTTTCACGTGTAGTTCGTGCCCGGGAGGTGAAGTTTAAGAGTGGTGTTTTATTTTTGTTAGTCAAGGTTTTTACCCATTTGTCTTACATCTTTGATGTGATGGCAGGCAATACATGCTGCTCAGCAAGAGGCTGTGTCTGTGGGAAAAATAATAAGACCTGAAGATCAGATTTTCCCTTTGAAGCTTGTTCTGATGAGTGCCACCTTGCGAGTGGAAGATTTCACTTCTGGTAGGAAGTTGTTTCATGATCCCCCGCCAGTTATTGAAGTTCCCACCAGACAGTTTCCTGTATCTATTCACTTTTCAAAGAAAACTGACGTTGTGGATTATATTGGCCAAGCGTATAAAAAGGTCTTGGCAATTCACAAGAGGCTGCCCCGTGGAGGCATACTTGTCTTCGTCACTGGGCTGAAGGAAGTAGAGTATTTGTGTCGGAAGCTACGTAGAGCTTCAGGGGAATTCATTGCCAAAATGAGTAAAGGGAATATTGAGAATGATGTTGCTGACGTCTCCGAAAGAAATTCCGTCGAGGAAATTAATATGAACGAGATTAGTGAAGCATTTGAGTTTCATGGAAATTCAGGGGACCATCAAACAGATAGATTTAGCTCTAATGATGAGGATCAGTTTGATGGCGATGATGATGATTTGGATTCAGAAACAGATAGTGAACTGGAAATTTTTGGTGATGATGGGGACGCATTGTACCAAGATAACCCGGAAATTGATGGTAATGCTGAAGATGTTTTAGGAAAGGAGGAGGGAATTGCTTCACTGAAGGCTGCTTTTGAAGCTTTAGCAGGGAACACTGCATCCAACTGTAATTCTGATGGAAAACAGATTTCAGTTTCTCTAGATGTTTCTTGCAACAAAACCAATCCTAGAATAGGAAAAAATAGTGGGGTTCAAGATGATAGTTCTCCAGGTGCATTGCATGTTCTCCCTCTTTATGCCATGCTGCCTGCAGCAGCTCAGCTTCGCGTATTCGATGAAGTCAAGGAAGGGGAACGACTTGTTGTTGTGGCCACTAATGTGGCTGAAACCTCTTTAACTATACCTGGAATCAAGTATGTTGTTGATACTGGAAGAGAGAAAGTGAAGAACTACAATTCCTCAAATGGAATGGAAACATATGACGTACAGTGGATAAGTAAGGCATCAGCTGCTCAGCGTGCAGGAAGAGCTGGAAGAACAGGGCCAGGCCATTGTTATCGTCTGTATTCTTCTGCAGTATTCAGTAACATATTTCCTGACTTTTCTGTGGCTGAAATATCAAAAGTCCCTGTTGATGGAGTTGTTCTTCTCATGAAATCCATGAACATCCATATGGTTAGTCCAAAAAATTCTTTTGTCATTGGTCCACTTTCTTTCTTATATACTCTAGACGTCTTGTGTTGTACAGTTACAAGACTTAGATGGTGCAAATGTTATGGTGGGGTAAACTGGGATCTCCTGATTTTACCTTTAAGCTATTAATTTACAGTTAACTTTTGGAAGTTTTCTTTTGGTAACTTGACTTGTGGGGTGGGAGTTCATCTTCCAAAGCCTGGATCTCTAATCCTCTGTTATCCATGAAAGTTTCATCATTGACAGTACTGACCTTATTGGGGGTTCCTTTTGGGTTTCAAACCTGCTATGTTTATCTTGCTTAGCGTGGATGCATCATTCATTCATTCTCCTACATCCGCGGATTTGGATGGTTATTAGTACGTTCCTAGGCAGTAATTGCTTTGTTTTATCTAACAATATGCTTTATGTCACAAGTTTATTTTTTTTTTTGTTCTCCTTGTGTTCTCTTTTACCTCTGGGCTTATCCGCAGTTTATGACCTTGTTTTTTGGTGGCCTTTCAGGTTTCCAATTTTCCATTTCCAACTCCTCCAGAGAGGACTGCCTTGGTCGAAGCAGAGCGTTGTTTGAAGGTCCTGGAAGCATTAGACAGCAATGGAAGACTGACACCTTTAGGGAAGGCCATGGCTCGTTTTCCCATGAGCCCCCGGCACTCTAGGATGCTCCTTACAATTATTCAAATCATGAGTAAGGAGAAAAGTTATTCCCGAGCTAATTTAATCCTAGCCTTCGCAGTTGCAGCTGCTGCAGCTCTGAGTTTGTCCAATCCTTTTGTCAGACAGTTTGAAGACAGTCACTCAAAAAGCAATGGCTCAGATAAGGATGAGAATTCCAGTGCGCCTGCAAACATTAAAGTTTTAGACAAACAAGAGAAGTTGAGAAAGAAGAAACTAAAAGAAACTGTAAAAGTGTTTCGTGAGAAATTTGCTAATCCCAGCAGTGATGTTCTGTCTGTAGCTTATGCTTTGCAGTGCTATGAACTTTCTAGGACGCCAATGGAGTTCTGCAATGACAATGCTCTACACCCAAAAACCATGGAGGAAATGTCCAAGCTGAGAAAGCAGCTACTCCAACTTGTCTTTAATCAAAGCAGTGGTTCTGGTGGCGAGGAGGATTTCTCATGGACTTTTGGAAGTCTGGACGATGTAGAGCATGCTTGGAGGGTTTCCCATGATAAGAGTCCTCTGTTGTTGTATGAGGAAGAGCTCTTAGGCCAAGCTATCTGTGCTGGTTGGGCAGATAGGGTTGCCAAGCGCATTAGAGGAAGTTCAGGGCCATCTGAAGGAGATAAAAAAGTTCATGCAGTTCGATATCAGGCCTGCATGGTTGAAGAGACTGTGTTCCTCCACCGTTGGTCATCAGTTTCTAATTCAGCCCCTGAGTTTTTGGTGTACAGTGAGTTGATACAGACAAGACGTCCATACATGCACGGAGTTACTAGAGTGAGATCAGAATGGCTTGCTCAGTATGCTTGGTCATCATGCACTCACTCTACTCCCCTAACAGATCCGAAACCTTACTATGAGCCTCTAAGTGACCAAGTATTACATTATGTCATTCCATACTTTAGTTGTTATACATGGGAGCTTCCACCACATAGGATACTGATTAGTAATTACGAGTTTCGAGTATCAGTTTTTGCCTATGCTTTGCTTGAAGGCCAGGTTTTGCCATGCTTAAAATCAGTTAGGATGTTTATGGCAGCTGCTCCTGCTAGTATTTTCAAGCCAAAGGCAGATGAAAGTGACAGGCGGGTTGGGAATCTTGTAGCTAAGCTTAAGATGAAAAAGATCGACAGGTGTGCTGTGTTACGAGGGGTCTGGAAGGAGAATCCCAAGGAATTGTATCTTGAAATCCTGGACTGGTTTCAGAAAAGTTTCCATAACAATTTCAAAGTGCTTTGGTCACGCATGCTGGGTGAAGTCTTTTTAGAGCCCCAAGAACGATTCCCCAAGGCGTCAAAGAGAAGTTAAATTGAGAAAATAAAGGCTAGATTGCTGGTTTTGGAAGTTGGATGGCATACTGACATAATTTATTATTTTGGCTCATCCTACGATCATAATGCGTGATATATACGGCCAAAGTGAAGGATTTTCACCTGGAAGGAATGCTCCGCTACCGTGGTGATGCATTGAAGGGCCGTCTCCCCTGGGACTGAAGCTGGAGTAATTGTCACTAACTACAGTTTAACTTTATTTAAGTTTTGGTCTCAGACACATGCTCAAGCAGATGACTATTAGTGTAGGTGACTGAAGAATTTGATTATTAGTGTAGCTGTGCCCGGTTGGTTAAGTGCTATTGTTTCTGTTGTACGAATAATCGAGTTGCTGAAGAAGATATCCAAAACATTTAAAAGTATTGTTTACATACCAATGCTTGCCAATCTAAAACTTCTAAATCCAAACATTTTCTCAGGCACGAAATTAGATGAGAGGGAATATGTGAATGAAAAGACATACGATGAAAGGAAGCTGGTTATAATTTACGAAATATATTTTCCAAGAGAATTGAATTCTAGTTCTTGTTAGTACGTCTGAATCATTAGAAGAAGTAGGAGGTATGTGCGTCCCAACTTGTTACCTTCCACGAGGGCTTCGAGCCTAAAACTATGCTGCCCACAAAAACAATCGCTTGCTGCCCACAAAAACAATCGCTTGCTGCGACTCTGGCAATGAATATGAAAATATTCAAGCTTTAGCTCTTTGGTACGGGTGGTATGTATCGTCCATCCCGTATTTCAAGAAGAACAATGAGAATAGTGTTCGTGCTAGTAAGTTCACCAAGCTACTGATGTCATCGCGTATTGTGCTAAATGATAGAGTGGTTTGGGTGACATTCCATAGTGGGTATGATTTCGGGTACTAGCTCAAGATGCTTACAAACAAAAGCCTTCCGGACACCCAGGAAGGGTTCTTTGAGCTGATCAACTTGTATTTTCCTACAGTTTATGATATCAAGCACTTGATGACGTTCTGCAACAACCTTCATGGTGGATTGAACAAGCTTGCAGAGCTGTTGGATGTGGAGAGAATAGGTATTAGCCACCAAGCTGGTTCTGATAGTTTGCTGACCAGTTGTACGTTCATGAAACTGAAGGTGTCTGCAGTAACGCATTTTTTTTCAATGAAACTGATAGTTTCCTGACAAGTATGCTGGTGTTCTGTATGGTCTTTGTGTTGAGAACGGACATGATTCTCATTGAAAAAAAAAAGAGAGATATCAATAAAAATAAAATTGATAGACCATACTCGCTCTCTTCAGTTTGTCTATATTTTTGCCTTTTACCATCTCTTCTTCTAGATTCTGAACTGCATCTGTTGTCGGAGTGAATTGTGATGCTAGGGTCATTGCCATTGTTAGGGTGTTCAAACATATGATGCTTGACACAAAATACAAATTCATGGATCTGTTGCAACCTTGACAACTAAATAGGAGATAGTAAGCATGGAATATATAGTTTCTACAAAGAAGTATTCCTCACTGTAGAGGAGTAGTAATGGGATTCAAGCTCCTTGAGGCTTGCAGCTGCCTCCTCTCCGATCCTAGCCAGCATGTGGTCGGTCTTCTCGGCCTGCTGGTTGAACTCAACTATTCTTTGTTCTACATGGTCATTCAGGGAAGCAAATCCTGAAAAGATAGCTGTCTGCTTCAGTTCGGACACCAGCTTGAGTATAGAATCAGATGCCTGAACCTAGTAAATCGAATCGAACATGATCTCAACTCAGTTCATGGTAAAATGTTTGCAACATTTAAGGAGCGGATTCTGAATGGAGTTTCCATGTGCATTGCGAAAGTCCATTCAGAATCCGGAACAACGTTAGTTCAATCTCAAGATGAAATTCAAAGTTGACAAGATGAAGAAAACAAACCATTCGAGCTGCACGCATCTCCATCATGAAAGATTCTTGAGAGTTTCTTACCGGAAGCTCATTCACCTGCAGCAAACAATCAAACAACTGACTCGATTCCCCAGTGGTTTTGAGATTTTGAATCAAATTTACAGAAACAAAGAGAGAAAGGGACCCTGGAGACGTTGACGAGGTGGCTGAAATTGTCGACGATGTTGGCGATGTCTGTCTCCACTCTCTGCAGTAACGCCTTCTGCTTCTGAGCTGCAGCCGCCGCCGCAGCTGCTGTGGGCCCGCCTCCCAATCCTCCTCCTCCCGACCCTGCACCTCCCCCCTTATTCATTGTCGATGACCAAACTCACGAGTTTCTCGGGAGAAATTGGATTATTTTCCTGTCGAAATTGATTTTGGTTATTCTTTAGTTTGTTAGTTTTTAGTTCATATACTCTTACCGAATAATGATTATGAACCAATGAGCGGAGCATTGGCTAACATGTAGATCTGTGAAAGATACAATCGCCACACATGCAAACTCCAGGACACATATTTAAGCAAGACTTCTGGCAATGAAAACCTAAAAATGAACTTACCAGACAGCCCTACGAATTAGATAGAAACATTGGCACGGGTAATCTGCTAAACTCAAAGTCGTATACAACAATGGATGCGGTGGTGGCGGTTTCGGGAGTACAGATCTGAGAGCCGCGCAGTAAGACAAGTGAAGTGAAGGTGGCCGTTGGGTAGGGGTGGGATGGGGCCGGGTTTTTCAGGGATCGGAAATAACTCGAGAGGGCTCGGGCCATGAATTTTACAGCCCGTTTAGGCTGTACAGTCGTGCTAGAGTCCGGGCTTATTGTCCGGCCCTATCGTTTGGCAAACGACTCGCAATCTATAGTCCTACGAAGTTCAAGATGTGAAACATTCCAAATCAAAAGAACAGCATTGGAATCTAGTGTGATGTGCGATGATTGAAAAAGAGTATATTGTTTCTTAAATAAACAAAAAAAAAAATAACCAAAACGACACTTACCCCTTTTTTTAATTCTAATTCCATTTTAACCCTCATTACACTTTAGCCTAGGGGTGCAAGTTGGATTGGAAATTCCAATCCGAACAGAAAAATTCCGATCCGATGCCAAAAAATTCCGAATCCGAAGAATTCCGAAAGAAGTTGGACGGAAATTGGAATGTGCCTTTTCAATCCGAAAGTTCCGACTTTCCGATCCGACTTATTTCCGAAGATTTCCGAACCTATTCCGATAAAAAAATAGAATGCATTTCATATGTTTTGTAATAATTTAATTATTGTATAGTTCATAATATATTTTAGAATAAATAATATTTACTTCAATTATGCTTATTCTTACTCGTAGACACATTTATTACTTGCTTTGGAATTATATCTTGGGAAATTTTTGGATATTATTTTGAATTGTTTCAGGTTCTCAAGATAAAATAAGATAAAATAATATACAAAGTACGCTTACGAGATGAATACATAGTCTAAAGCAAAAATTCCGAATTTTTTCCGATTTCCAAAGATTCCGAATTTGGAACTAAAATTTCATTCCGAACTTTTTTGGAACGGAAGTTGGAACCCTTATTTCCGATCCGATCCGTCCGAAAATCACCCCTACTTTAGCCAATTATCACTGAATATTTCTGTGGTGGGCATTCAATATCAATTCCACCACTGTGGTAAAAAACTATCAATTGTATCCCCGTCGTGGCTTTAAGTTATCAATTCACAGCTTTGTTAAGTTTTCCATATCAAGAGTAAAATTGTCTTTTTAATCATGGATGTTTTTTTTTTAAACAATTGCATAATGTTTTAAATCTTTCCATCCACTATTTATTATCTTTTATAATACAATTTGTATTTACTTTCACTTTAAACACCAAACAAGTTAAACCATCATCATTACGAATAAACACTTTCATATTCATCCAAATTGAAAATTAATGACAACCTTTTTTGTAAAAACAATTATGAAAAAATTGAAGAAAAGATAATTTATCCTTGAATTTGGATAGAAAACTTAACAGAGATGTGAATTGATAACGGAAAGCCACCACGTGGGTACAATTGATAATTTTTGGATCACATGAGTGAAATTGATAGTGGATGTGCACCACAAGGAGTGGAATTGATAACACTTAATATCCCTTTTGCCCCCTGCAACTCACTTTGAGAGACATTTGGCCCCCTGCAACTCTATTTGTATCCCATCTGCCCCCTGCAACTCAATTTTTGGGAAATTTTGCCCCTTTTGCCGTTAACCTTAACAGAATAGTATTTTTTTGCTGACGTGGCATGTCCACGTCAGCAAAAAATATTTTTTAATTAATTTTTTTTGCCACGTCAGAAAAAAATAATTTTTTTAAAAAAATATTAATTAAAAAAAATTTATTTAAACTTTTTTATTTTTTTTTAAAAAAAAAACTTTTAAAATTTTTTTTTTCATAAGTTGTTTAATAATGGTACAAAACATTAAACAACTTATGAAAAAAAAGGGAATTGTTATTCCCACTCCTTTTTTTTTTTTTTTCAAAATGCACATAGATGGAGTGTATAATAAAAAAAAGTAGAGTATCAATGATATTTCCCAAAAAAACCAACTTAATAAATGGTACACATCACTAAAAAACTTTTTTTTGGTAGCTTTTTTTTCATAAGTTGTTTAGTGATGTGTACCATTTATTAAGTTGGTTTTTTTGGGAAATATCATTGATACTCCACTTTTTTTCATTATACACTCCATCTATGTGCATTTTGAAAAAAAAAAAAAAAGAATGGGAATAACAATTCCCTTTTTTTTTCATAAGTTGTTTAATGTTTTGTACCATTATTAAAAACTTATGAAAAAAAAAATTTAAAAGTTTAAAAAAAAAATTAAAAATGTTTAAATAAAAATGTTTTTAATTAATATTTTTTTAAAAAAATATTAATTTAAAAATATTTTTTTCTGATGTGGCAACAAAATATTAATTAAAAAATATTTTTTGCTGACATGGACATGCCACATCAGCAAAAAAATACTGTTCTGTTAAAGTTAACGGCAAAAGGGGCAAAATTTCCCAAAAAATGAGTTGCAGGGGGCAGATGGGATACAAATAGAGTTGTAGGGGGCAAAATGTCTCTCAAAGAGAGTTGCAGGGGGCAAAAGGGATATTAAGTGTTTTTTTTTTCATAAGTTGTTTAATGTTTTGTACCATTATTAAAAACTTATGAAAAAAAAAATTTAAAAGTTTTAAAAAAAAAATAAAAATGTTTAAATAAAAATGTTTTTAATTAATATTTTTTTAAAAAAATATTAATTAAAAAATATTTTTTTCTGATGGGGCAACAAAATATTAATTAAAAAATATTTTTCGCTGACATGGACATGCCACATCAGCAAAAAAATACTGTTCTGTTAAAGTTAACGGCAAAAGGGGCAAAATTTCCCAAAAATGAGTGCCAGGGGCAAATAGAGTTGTAGGGGCGAAATGCTCTTTAAGAGAGTTGACTTGGCAAAGGGATATTAAGTGAATTGATAATTGGCCATATACTTTTACTTATCCAAAAGAAAGACTATAGTATAAAGAGTCCAACTCGAAGTGAAACTCGCAATTGGACCGAAACACTGGAACTCTTGTACAGTCGGAACCCCACAAACATCAGGATTGGAAGCCCTGTCTACTTTGTGCCTCTGAAAAAGCAGTTTCCAAACGAGCACATAATATATATCAGGATTATTGGAAGCATAAACCAACCATTCCATATAATCAATCAATCAATCGACCAAATATGGGAGAAGGAAAAGGAGAAGCTTTCAATCCCGCACAAAACCACGACGAACCCACCGGCAACAACGGCTCTTGTTCGAATCGTGCTCAACTCATGTGTTTCATCTTTGTCCTATTCCTGTGCGGTTTGATGTTATTGTATTGCTTGATCATTGATCCGTACGACCCCGATTGGCCGGAGTTCCGAGTCGTATCCGCCGCCGTGTACCCCTGCCCGCTCATCCCCTCCTCCAACCACTACCTAACCGCCACGTGGGACTTGACCGTGGAGGCTACAAACCCCAGCCGCTTTTTCGACTTGCACTACGAGAACGCCCACCAGGCGTTTCTGGTCTACGGAGACGAGAAGCACAAGGACAAAGTGATGCTGGCGGCGGCGCCGTTGCCTCTCTTGCGCTTGGCCAAGATGGAGAAGACCACTCTCAATATCACCCTCGCAATGGTCAGGGCTTACGTGGGCGATGGCATGGCCAAGGAATTACTGACAACGACGACAAGGACCTCTGAGTCCGAGTCAGGTGGTGGTGGTGGTTGCTATGGGTCAGCGAGATTGGGGGTGAGGCTGTTTGGTTCTGTTGCCTTTGTGCCGCCTCCTGCTAGAGATTATACGAGCTTCTTCTGCGACCTCGTTACGGCCAACAATGGAAGCGTATGCCAACCATTTGCTACAAAATCAAGTGAAAAATGCTGAGATTGACTCGTAATTCCTTTTAGTAATTGTATTGTTAATTACTTTAGACACTGAAGCGTTCAATTGTTGTTTAAATTATAAGCAGTTTGTTAATTTGACTGTTTTGACTTCTATCTATCTGATCTGATGATTATAGTTCTCTCATGATTCCAACTCTGGTTTTACTTCCCTTTCCATATCTTGAACCCTATAATCTTTAATTTTATGTTAATTATTTGTTAGATTGTTGATTAGAGACTACATGTTCTTAGCTAGTGGCACTGGCATCGATGGTATCGAGGATATATAGTATACACTATTCTATTTTTGCAGATGTTGTTGAGTTGAATGCCTGTGTTCACTGATTTTTGTATTGTGTTGAGAGCTTTGTTACGGAAGGGAAAAAAAAAAAAATTAAATTTAAACTATCACCCGCACCCTTTCATCCTGTTTCACCTAAATTTCCGGCCTCCACATTAATACAACATACCCGTACTGTGCTCCTCTGTTGCTATATGTAACTTTAGATATCTTTGGCAGACTGGATTTCAAATTCGGATGACATATCCATAAAATCTCGTGATTTCTATTTACTTCCCTTTTGTTAAGTTTAATTTGGGCTCCTCTGTTGCTAAGAAGACCACAGGATTTCCAAATGGTTGTCAGGTGTGAAGTTGTGGATGAGCAAGACTTTAGATTGCGGATTTTCCCTTTAGGATAGATAAAGCGAAGCTTGAAGCTCTCATTAGTAAGAAGCACATGAAGATGGCTTTGTAAGAAACTGCTCATCAACTACCAGGTTTCAGCAAGTGTAAGAAGAGTATCAAGTATCTATTCCAGAAAACTCTATTATAACTTTTAGTTTATGCTGCTCTTTTGCAGAAAGTCACAATTGTGCCAAGGCAGGTGGTGGGCTCAGCTTCTAGACTCTGGTCTGGCGGAGGCTTTGAATCATGTTCTGTGAGTTGACCTTTGCCTTCAATTCCAGTTCTAAATAAGGACTCAGCCAATTCTCCTTGTAGGTCTTAGGTTCTCTTGAATGCCAGTTTTAATTCCCCTAGTTACATAGCTTGTAATTTCATTGTAGGCCATGTCTGTGAAGCTCTTTCAATAAATCCACATTCTGTTTGCTGCCCTGAAGAGGAAAACAATTCTCAGATGAACTCGAAGGAAAGCCGTGAAATGCTGAACTTTGTCTACAGATTGAGTAAACTAAAAATATTTCCGCCCATTTTTGTTTGCACTTTTTGCAACTTTGCCTGGCAGTGTTGTAATTTTTTTGAATACCGTTTCATGCTGTCTAAATCATTCAAGGGTAATTTCTTGAGTTCCTTGCAGCTTGTTTTGTTGTGTGTCATTTTTCAGTTTTATTACTGAATTTTGTTTTCCTCTTCTCTTTCCTGAATTATAAATCTGCATTTTACTGTGTTTGTGATCAGATTATAGAGAAGCAAGTAATGAACATGATCGTTTCCAAGCCAGCTAATGCAGGTACAACTAGTAGAGTGTAGTAGCAGGTTCTTAATCTTTTCCTAGAGATTAATCTGAAGTATTTCCCGCTATACCAGCTCTCGTTCCAGAAATTGTTGAGCTCTAGAGAACAACGATAACTGAATTTTCAACTCCCATTTGAACTAGGTTTTTTGGCAAGTTAGAGGCACTAATTTAGCTATTTATTCCCTTTATTGATGGGATGAAATAGTTTGATGAAACCTCAGTTTGCCCAATGATCTTTCAGGATAATACTTGTATTGTGATACAAAGAGTTTTTCCCAATATGTGAACAATTTCACAAAATTACATCTACTTTATTATGTTTGGATGCCAAGCGAAATGCTAACTTTCAAGTGTTAAATTGAAAAGAATTACAGGAATTTGGGTTTTCTGGTTTGGGCATAGGATGGAATAGAAAGGCATGGAAAACTTAAATCTTGTTATCTATTGTTGGCCTTTTTTCTTTAGCAAATGCTTTTGTTCCTTATGCAACAGATGCATGTTAAGCCAAAGACAAATCAGGCTAATAAATTTTGCAGTTGAAGTATGATAAAATGATTGCAACTATGGTATACTGTCACTTACCGAGATACTTTGTAATAGTTTAGGTTGACTTTGTGTGTTCTAATTGGAATACATTTCGCAAGAGCTGAAACTTTTTTTTATTTTTATTTATATGATTGCAAGCCGTACAGTGCTTTCATTCTCTAGGATCTGAGACTCTGAATAAGCTTGAACATTTCAGGTTCATAAAAATGTCCATATCAGTGATTACCACCACTGTTTTTCTCTTCCATCAAACTCTTAAGGTAAGAATCTTTCTCGATTATTAAATATATGATGTAATCTTTTCTAAAGACACTGGTATCTAATTGCACAATCATAGAGTATAAATTAGGAGCATGTTTGAATGAATATGGGGCAATATCCCACGTGCAGTTGTGGAAAATGGGAAATCCAATAAGAGTTCTCAGTTTTCTTTGTATTCTAGTCATTTGGTGTATCAGTTAGCTCTTCCAAGAAAGTTAAAAGAAATACTTGTTATGCCAGAGGGTCGCAGGATATGACGTGCGATGGGCTTCAGTACCTCGAGGCGATTTGAAAGCTCAAGTCTTCTGGGTTTGGTGCGAAATTGAACAAAAGTCAGATAAGAATGACGGATTTTGGTGGAATGGGTTTTTCTAGGTAATTGAAGGATTTTGAGGATGAGATTGAAATTTGTTTTGAGTTTTTTGGCAGAAATTGGGTCGTTATGCGGTGTGGAGAAGGGTGGATGCGGCATGGTGGTGGTGGATGTGGCTTGGGGTTTTGTTGAACAATGAAAATTATAGTCCAGTTCTAACTCACCAATCATGGGATGGGATTGAAACCACCCTTAGCCAATCCAAGCCAGTGCCCCTTAGTCCGAGGATATAATCCTCTCACTAATAGTCATGCGTGCCGAATGAGTCCTAATGGTACTGCCACAACTGTTTCTGTGTTAGCAAGAATTGTTTATGTGCTGACATGAACTGCTTCTGTGTTGACCTGAATTGTTCTGTGTTAGCATAAATTGTTTCTGTGTGACACAAATTGTCCCTGTGTTGGCATGAATTGTTTCTGTATGACACAAACTATTTCTTTGTCGTAAACTATTTCTTTGTGGCACATCCTGTTTATGTGCGCGTGGGTTTGCTTTGTTATCAGAGGTGGTCCCTAGTATTTTTGTCCTTTGAGATGAATATTCAAAATTATTGTTCTACCATATAATTAGAGGGTCTATATTGTTCGTAGAGATCATTGTCCCATATAAATATTAGGTGCCCATAGAATATTCTATTCTTATATCTTTACTACTTAAGTTTTTTTTTCATTATTTTTAAATCCTTGCACTCTACTTAAGTCTCGCCTCTGTAACTCAATCTCATTTGTAATGCCTCTATTTTAGTCTCAGTTTGCCTTACAAACCCAACTTTAACTCAAAGTTAACGCCTGCCACGTGGCAAAATATTATTGGATTTGGTTTCTAAGGTAACTAGACTGAAATAGAGGGAGGAGGCAAGAGACGCTGAGTACAGGAGGCACTGAGACAAAAGTAGAGTGGCAGGAGGCAAATGAGACACTGGAGTCAGGAGGCGAGCTGAGATAGAAGTAAGTGGCAGGAGGCATTTAGATAAATAAGTGTGTTACACCAATTCTTAGTAGTGTGTTGAGAAAAAAATGAGAAGAAACATACCTAAAGAAGAATATCAAACAATATCATATCGATTACAAATCAGTTCCAAATCATATCCATTACAAACCATGTCCAAATCATATCCAAATTACAATAGACATTCAAGGACTTCTAAAACAACTGAATTTAAGATATCTACTAACTTTTGTCCACTGCCTACATTCAAAAATAACTAGCTTCAACACAAAAAAATTCAATCAATTCAAACGATATCCATTAATTTTCTTCCACTACAAACATTCAAAAATAGCAGCGAGACCAACGCAAAATACATAAACCAGTAGGTTCATTCATTTCTTCTGGTTAGCTCATCGTGGGTGTGGAAAGCCTGGAGGATGATCTTCACAAGGTTGGAGCTTATAGCTTCATTCTTTTAAACTTGAGCTATTGTGCTCCTACTAGCACCATCATGACTCCTTAATGCATATGTACTGAGAAGTTCATCATCATGTGTTTTTCTGGTTTCGGTTTCTTTTTTCTTGCGGCTTTTTTTTATTTATTATTTTTTTTTTTTTTTCTTTTAATAATTTTATATTTTTTTATTTTTTTTTTTTTCTTTTTATAAAAATTTGGGGGGGTGTGGGCAAGAAGAAAAGGGGGGGGGGAGGGGGGGAGGGGGGGAGGTAAGGGGAGGAGGGATTAGATAAATAAGTGTTTTTTTTTTTTGGACAATTTATATCATATCATTATTAATTAAGAATGCTTGTGTGCCTGCCATGGAAGGGAAACTCTCCTCCTTAGTATTAGTTTATATTTGAAATTTAAATTTCTATATCTTATTTAAAATTAATTAAATTGAAAACTATTTAATTATCCATACGTATGAGAAGTATTGGTAATTTAAGTAACACGTAAGTTCTTCATAAAGCCCGTCCACCCTGGTCCCTGAGTTTGACGAAACAATCTACAATTAGATTTGCAATTTTTTTTTATAGATAAGGTCTTTAAATAATGATTTACAACATCCATGGCTGATTCATATGGAAAAAAAATTGATTGTCCAGTATCCACTAATAACTAGGGCGTTGGGGGAAAGAGGAGGTCATCACCAAGGCGGGCACATGCAAGTGTTTTCCTAAAAATATATAACACAACGCTTATCCCACACGAAAATAAATGAGATGCATATATACGTACGTACCAGACCAGACACAGCAGCAAACGCGGATTCATGATGCAGTAGCGGCATGCAAGGATTGAAGCCCAATGGCAATAAGGCACTCCTACTACTTTTAGCTTGGAGTGCACCCACTGATTAGATTTATCAGCTGTCTCCTCCTCCTCAGTGAGGGGAAGCAACAGAGAAACACTCCATTGACATCCAGAATATGCACTACAAGAGAAGTAGTGGGCCTTTTGAAAATGTAGTGGGCTGGATCAGCCCACACCACATTTCTTTTGGAGTGGAAAACTGCCCTGACCGTGGCGCTGCCGGCGTTATCAATGGTCCTAGTCGGCGGTATCGTGTCGGCGGTGGCAATCGACTTCATCTCGCAGAATTAAGACCCGACCAAACTCTCCAATTCGAATCTTGATCCAGAAAATTGCGACTTGTTAGAAATAGACAAAACCCAGATCTTGCAGAAAATCGCCAATTACTTCACAATCAAAGCCAACTCTTCGAATTCGAACCCCCCAAACCAAACTCGAAGCCTATAAATCTCGGCGGCGGAGGCAGAGGCGGAAGAGGCGGTGGTTCCTCCCTGATAACGAATTTTTCAAAATTCAACCTCGCGAATCTCTTTCGAACCATGGTCTGACAGCTAATGTGTACTTGTATACTTTGCCTAACTAGTTATTACCGCAGTGAAAACTTTTGGGCTTGTCCCTTCTATTCCTGGAAAGGTCAGCGGTCACAAGACCAAGCTGAATTTTCCGAATTGCCCATTATCATTTAGCTTTTTGGTCCATCTATTACTCCTATCTGAACCAAACGATGGAGCCTATTTTAGTATTTGACAAAATCCTCCTCCCAGCCACTATCCTATGTCTAAATGGAATGAATTCAGTCGCTGGTAATTATCATTTTTGTAACTGTTGATATCTATTCCTTCCCCAAATGTCACCCTCCCAGAGAACAAACATGGTGGTGATGGAGAGTTGTGCTGCTTGCTTTCAACCTCACGGATGGGGGGGATGGTTTGGCATGGAAACTTAGGAACCTTACGATAACACATCAGATACATTGTTTATATGTTTTAGTACAAGTAGATAATCAAACCATATCAAATTTAATTGATTTTTTTTTTTGAGATAAAACTTTTCTAAATAATTAATAAAATGAGCAATTTGAATTTGAATCGTGTTATAATACGCAAAATTCATTTCAAAATGTCCATCCCTTAAAATTTTGGTCTGCCCACGCCTTTAGGAGAGATCAGGCTTAATTTGACGAAGAATGTGGTAGATATGATATCTGAATCATTTATTTGTGGCATGAATGTGTCAGGCTCTGTCTTTTTAGATCAAAATGAATGTATCTGATCCCAGGAACATAAGTTATGTACAAATTTTTGCACATAAATAACAATTGGATTACAAGGCCGTAAACAGTTAAGCCATATATCTAGTAACTAAAACACATTAACCTAAACTACAACGACCAAGAATATAATCGAGCTAACATATTTCGATCAGTTATCCCTGCAAATCCTAAGACAATAGTAACCTTGCCTTTGACCTCCAGTTCTAGTTATCAAAAAATTTGCTCAGATCATAGATATTACAATTAGTGACTTGCAATTGCAGTAAGTATAAAGGCACCACCCTACAAAATCATGCCTCTTACATTTGTGGCAGATCCTGCAAATAAGGGAATTAATAAGGCTAGTTTCATGCTTGGCATTCCTTTACTTTCTTTGAAACAAAGGATAAATTCTACAGAGTCAACAAAATTAGTCAGAAGCAAACGTAGCTCATGAT
This sequence comes from Spiraea crenata, assembly GCA_033992175.1. Lineage (NCBI taxonomy): Eukaryota > Viridiplantae > Streptophyta > Magnoliopsida > Rosales > Rosaceae > Spiraea > Spiraea crenata. The sequence goes on along the minus strand of JAVBHV010000051.1, from coordinate 1,482,478 downwards.
TAGGAACACTGAAGTGATAGAAATGCTACAACTTTCTTTTGCATATGAATGATGAAGACTAACTTACGAATCCAAATAATGTCTACAAAAGGTTTCATATGTTTTCAAAAATAAAATACTTACATTCACAAAAGTGCATAAGTTCTGGCAATCAGAAAACTTAACTATTTAAATAGTACATGTATTAGAAGAACTTTAACTTACCAATCATCCGCTATGCACAAGGGCAAAGCCTCCTAGTATGCTGATGTGAACCATGACAAGAAAGCATGGATTGTGTTTGGGTAAACAGGCATGCTCCAGGATTCTGGAAGTCATAAATGGTCCAATTAGTGTCATACACTTCCCCAGAAAAAGAAAAACTGTTACAGCATTCACAATAAAGGTTTTGGTATATGAGCCAATGTGTTCCAGAGGCGGCTTTCTAGACGTGTAAGATAGACTTATAAACTAAAACAACATACTAGCCAGAAACTAGCAATTCTGTAATAATCCAGTGAAGCAAGTTCTTTACGTAAATACAACAAATTGTTTATGTCAAAGTTATTGCAGGAATATACGCCTACATCATCACAAATCCAGAACAGATAAAATTTAATGCCACAAAAAAAGTCTACCAGATCTTCAGGAGCATCATCAACAACTTCAGCAGGTTGATCTGGGCCAATACTTGCTAGGCAAGTTCCCTTGCAGCTCATATACTTCTGCATACTGCTCAAAAGAGAGTCATAAGGTAAAGAAATTAAACAATGATACAACATATGCAAACAAATTGACACCTACTTAATGTCATTATACAGATGAATAATGGTAAGAGTTAACTCCTCTTAACAAAAAATACAAAATGGGCTGGTAAGCAGTCAGCGGTGGAGGCATGAAGGAACTAGTGAGGGGCTAGGCCCCCACTGGATTTTCAAGAAGAAAAAAATTGTTAGTGTATTTTGTACATAAATATTCTAAAAATCCAAGAATTCCCATTCAATATTACCCCTTAAAATTTTAGTCAAAAAGAAAATATAACCCCTTAATATAAATTTACACATTTTCACCCTCTTCCTTTCTTACTCTAAGCCAAATCAATTGATTAAGAATTTAAGGTTTGCAAATCTTTCCCTTCTGCAATTTTCCTTTTCTTTAGTGCTCGAGTGTTATGCTCTTTCACTTAATAGTCTATATCTTAAATTTTTTATTGCTTTCTCTCTATGTCCAATTTGTGTATCTGAAATTTTTGCTAAAAAAACTTCAATCTTGAAGCGTTAAATGAACAAAAGAGTTAGTGAAAAAGCTCAAAGTCGATATGAGTTCGAATTTTATTATAGCTTATTTAAGTACCCTCCCTCTTCCCCTTCCCCAACTCCCCCCCACCCCCAAAACAAACACCACACCACAAACACACATATAAACACAGAATCTGGAGTAAAGCAACCATCAATACTAATCCAGAAGAATTACACTTTAAAAAGAAAAAGAAAAAAGAGAAGCCTTTTTGGTGGTTTGGTGGTCACAATCTATATCAACAAATCAATATAAGTGCCATTTAACATGCTACATGAGGACAATGTGCTGTAAACAAAATTACAAGACTGAGAAATGGCTCTAGATATATTTTTCCTTTCTTTCTTTCAATTAGTTGGTTCTATAAAAATGATACTTTCATGGGAGGTTTAAGTGTACTTCCTAGTCTATGGCCTGAATCATGAAGATTGAAGAACATACAAGTTCACAGAACTTTAGATATTAAAATAATGGAAGAACATATTTGTATATGTGTGTGTGTGCGTGTGAGATGGTACATTTCAACATTTAGCACTGTGTCTGTGTGTGTGCGATGGTACATTTCAACATTTAGCAGATAAGATTTGTAATGAAGTAAAACTAAGTGATGCTTGACTTACATGTCACACTGATTAAGTACCAAAAGCTTATTTGGAACACATGATTGTCCCTTTGACTTGCAAACTGAATCACATGATTGACCTTGCCTGTCATACACCATCAGAAATTCACGGAAATCAGCTACCGTTGACAGTTTACATACAGCAAGAACTAATTGTTCTGAGCTCTCACCTTCCAACAAGAACATTTATGCCATTCAGTCTGGCTTCTAAAAATGTAAAGTTTGTAGCTGTTGACACACAATTGAAAACAGAAAGTTAATCCTTTAAAAATCTCTGTACTTAATTTAATCCAAATAATATGATCTCATAATACATCACTATATATCAAATAAGGAAATTAGCAAGAGGGGCCACAACAACCCAGCACATCAGATACAGACAAAATATGTCCAACAGTCCAGTCTATATATAAAATAGATATCTAGTCAAAAAGCTTCAACCTAATGTAGTGTTACCACCCTATTCTGCTAATGTGCTTAACGTCTGATACTTCCTCACATCACTATATTCACTGTCATGTTTACTTTAATGTAATCTATACAATTAATAAATAAAGCCAACTTTGATAATGAAGCTAATAAAGCCAACTCTGATAATGAAATTTTCTCATAAGTCAGTGCAACATCCCCGGAGCAATTGGAAATCTAACAGCACAAATAATTATAAGTTCCATGTTTCTATTAGTAATCTGTCTTAACAGTCAGCTCCTCAATAAAAGCAAGCAGGAACCACCAGTTTAAGAAACCATTACCATAAAGGAACTAGCTTATGGTACGAAGTGCATGGAACAGCTTCTTGTTCTGCTCCGCAAATTAAAATAGCACATGCAGAAGATAACTTCCAGTTTCAAAGAGTATGCCAAGATCTTTCCTCCTGTGGTGCTAGCTTGTTCTAGGTTATTCTAGAGATCTAAGGTCCTGAGCCAGTGACAAATTCTAGTTTCTTTATCTGGTGTATTTTCGCAATTCCATACTCATGTTCAAGCAGTTTTCCAGATCATCTTAAATCTTTACGAAACTATGAAAGCAATTTAATGAGAAACCAATCGCTTTAAAAAGATAGAAGGATACAAATAAGGATTGAAAAGTTCTCCTTTAAAATATCTATCCAAAACCTAACAGCACAACCATGACAAATATCATAACAGCGGGAGCGGGTGTGTTTTTAGGCCTTTTTTTGCTGTTTAGTAATCCCTTCGTATTTTTCTTTGTTCTGCCCTTGACTCTAACACTACCTCAGTCTGTTTCCTTTACCTGCTTTTTTGGTAACTGGTAACTCATGATCATAACTACCAGTTTATTTATAGTTTTTTTATCTAAGTGATATAGTTGTTTTAAATTAAAGAAATGCATTGTTTGCCCTCGTTGAAAGCACAGACTTTTGCTTTGAAATTAATGATTAATGTTATAACTTTTGTCATGTTTCTACTGTTAGTGCTTAATCCATTTTCTTAGAACTTCTATCCTTCTTTTGAATCGTTTTGTCTTTTAGACATAATTGTTTCTCATAAAAGAGGTTTTGTTTAATCTTATCAGAACGTAAAGATATCAGATGATATGAGAATTAATATAATCCAAGAAAGATAAACAGAAAAAAAAACAAGTGCAATTGGTAGCATGGGACCGAAGATTCCAAGATTAACCTCGAGAAAGCTAGCACAGTATTAAGAAAACATTACTTAACTCTTCAAACTAAAGACAAGTATCTGTGCCCTCATTTTGGGACAGGACCAAATAGCCAGTACCCTCATACCATCAACCAAAAATTATTCCTTGATAATAATGGTTTCTTCTTGCTTTCTAAGAGGATCTAACTGATACATCAAATGACTTGCCTCAGCAAAGAAAATTGAGAACCCTTACTGGGTTTCCCAATTTTTATAACTGCCCATGAGAATATTGGCTTCATTTATAATCTTGCCCATAACCATCCAAACATGGTCCTCATTTAGAATATAATCTACTATTGTCCATGATGAAAACTACCAGTGTCTTTACAGAAGAGAACATCATATAAAATTATAATCATGTTACCTGAAGAATTTGATGGAAGAGAAAAGCAGTGGTGATAATCACTGAGGTAAGCATTTTCATGAATCTGGAATGATGAAGCTTATTCAGAATCACAGACGGTAGCCATAAGACAAAACTGCCGACAAATATCATAAGCTATTACTTACCACACTCTCAGAGTTATGACGACACCTCCCGGCACAGAATTCAAAAACACTTGCATACTTCCCTGCCAAACAAAAGTAGAATGCAACTTATCCTAAAAGATTATTGGGCAACCTGAGGCATCACAAAACCAGTCAATCACAAAGGGTACAAACAGCTAAATCAGGGCCTCTAAATTGCCAAACCTAGTCAGAATATCATTTGATAATTTAGTTATCCATGTCTTGTAAAAAATATAACGCTCTGCCATGCAAATGTCAATTTACGGATTTTTGAGCTCAACAATCACCAGAACAAGGTCTAGTGTGGCATGATAGCAGGAAATATTCAAATTTAGTCTCTACGACTCAACTAGTTGTACCTGCGGTAGCTGGCTTGGCAATCTTCACCTTAGTTACTTGTTCCTCTATTATCTGCTCATCAAAACTCAGTAAAATTGCAGATAATAATTCCAGAAACAGAGCAGAAAAACACAAACTAAGCACTAAAATTGAAACATGGAAAGAGGAAAAACAAGGTCCAAAGAACAGAAAAAATTACCCTAGAAGGATTTAGACAGCACGAAACACAAAATTCATAAGAATTACAGCACTGTGAGTCGACGTTGCAACCACTGCAAAAAAAAAGGGGCAGGACTGATGTAAGTTTACTCAATCTAATGACAAAGTTCAATATTTCAGAGTTTTACTTGGTGGAAAACTCACTGACAAGAGAATTTTTCTCCTTTTTCAGGGCAGCAGCGAGATTGAGGATTTACTGAAAGAGCGTCACAGACATTGCCTACAATGCAATCACAGATTATGTAACTATGGGAATGAAAACTGACAGTCAAGGGAACCTAACTAGAGGAAGATTTGGCGACTTAAGCATCACTGATAAGTAAGAACATACTTAAAATCCAAAAATGCAAGACACTGAATAATAACTCATTAAAATGGACTAAGCAGATACCCCAAAAAACAGAGAAAGAAAAGGTCAAACAGCTTTCTTTCCTTCATTCTATCGGTTAACTGGCATCAACTAGTCCTCACTCATATTCTCTTTTCTGTTAAGTTGAGTCTTTACAATTTGTCAGCCACTGCACCAGCAAACTTCTGCTCATTTCTATCGTTTTTGCTTTCTCCCACTTGTTATAGCACTCTTTAATCGGCTATAAGGGCGCTTAAATATGCACTTCACAGAAAAGCTACTACAATGCATAAATGTCCTAGGAACATGTTGGCGAAGTAAATATGACAAGATGTTCTTTGTGAGTTTGTAACTACATGTCAGAAAAAAAAGAAAGAGAGGACAAAACAAGAAAATAACAACAGAAGAAGATAATTAGAAAGGGGCGCTGCTTACCATTATCATCAGATAGTAAGTATCTTCCTTGGACCGTATGTTTGCAAATGCGCCCGCCGGGAAAGCCAATGTCCTTCCTACAAATCCAAGAGGGAATATGAAAAGCGTGTCGTAAATTCTAACGGGTATCAACTACATCATCACCTGGATAAAAATGTACCACACCAAATAGTCCAAATCATAGAGACACCAAGAGTCTATACAAGCATATGTGTTGTTCAAAGCAAGATTGTGGTTAAAACAAACGAAGAAAATTGACCATATCACAACTGCAAGCTGTCATTGTTCTTCAATCATGATATTTAGCATAAGCATTTGTTTTCAATAGAAACTACTACATAATGTAAAAAGCGAATTTCACAGCCCCAGTGGGAAAAGGCAACAAAAACTTAAAAATTTTACAACCCCATTAGCACAAGATTCAACATTGGGCTTCAATAAATACCTGATCCTGATGGCGGAGATTCTGGGCGAGAATTGAAGGTTGAAAAGGTGAAATAATAGCAACACCAACTCTAATCTGGGTCGGAACATGCTCATATTGTTCGAACCCACGAGTAGTTTGAATTTGGGGGCTCGTTTTGGTTCTCGATTGAGAGATTGTTCTTTTAAGTGGACTTCAAACACCGGAAAAGGTCATCGGAGAGGGGACAAAGACGGAAGCGCGTCACGGAGGGAGCAGTCCATCGGGCTTGGTGGATGGTGGGCTTTGCAGGTTTTTTTATCTCGGCTCTCTTTACTTTTCCTAGTTTGTTCGGGCGCAGTCCGGTCAAAAGGAAGAACAAAATTGGGACAATAACAAAAATGGCTCTAAAAATAAGAGGGTTTACTTTTATGTTTGTATTTGAAAATTTTTACAATTTTGATTTTTTGTGTAAAAAATGGACAAAATTACCCATTTATATTTGTCCTAGTTCCCTGCTAGTTCCCATGAAGTTCCCCTGAAGTCCCCTGCTAGTTTCCTGATAGTTCTCACGCAGCTCGCCTTCAATTTCCCAGAATCTATTGCCCTTCATTTTTGTTTCTTAGCTCAACCTAGTTCCCATAAGTTCCCCTGAAGTCCTCTGCTACTTCCCTGATAGTTCTCACGCAGGTCGCCTTCGATTTCCCAGAATCTGTTGCCCTTCATATTTGTTTCTTAGCTCAACCTAGTTCTCTACTAGTTCCCATGAAGTTCCCTTGTAGTCCTCTACTAGTTCCCTGATAGTTCTCATGCAGGTCGCCTTCGATTTCCCAGAATCTGCTGCCCTAGCCTCTGTTCTGCCTAGTTCCCACGCGGTTCTGGCTAGTTCCTTGATAGTGCCCATACAATTCCCTGACAGTTCCCACACAGTTTCCTGATAGTTTCGTATTTCTGTGAAAGGGTAGTTTTGTCCATTTTTGACACAAAAAATCAAAATTGTAAAAGTTTCAAAAATGTGCCAAAAAAGTAAAGAGCTTAATTTTGGGGTATATTCAAGGTAATTTCCGAACAAAATTTCCATCCTTTCGGAGGTTCGAAACTATTTACTGCAATTTACCTAAATTTACCAAAATTTTCATCAAAATTTCCATAATATTGGCCTATCAAAATTTCCACCAAAACTGAAATTTTAATTATTGGTCAAAAGTACAACCTTATTGGTTAGGGGTGTTTTCTAACTAATAACGAGTGAAGGATTTGATTGAAAGAATTTTTTTTTGAGGGATTGATTGAACTCAACATTTTGAAAAGGGTTTTTATCATGAATGGTGTCTGAACTTTCACTAACCGGACTTCATAGTGCCTGAACTTTAAAAGTGATCAATTTGGTACCCAGACTTTCAAAAACCGGACTTCATAGTGCCTGAACTTTAAAAGTGATCAATTTAGTACCCAGACTTTTAAAAAGAGGACTATGTGGTACCTCAGTCAATTTTTTGTTAAATTTTTCTTCAAAATGAATTATATAAAATGGTCTTTTGATATTAATTTTTATGTAAAATACTTTTTTTTACCTCTCAACCTCTATGTAAATGTGTATTATGGTGTTTCAAAAAAATAAAATGTGCACATAGCTATTTTAGAAAAATAAATAAATTGATTAATGAAAATATACTTGAACGGTATACTTTTTCTATTACTCAATTTATGTTATAAATATTTTTTTATGTTCAAGTAATAAATAAATTTATTAATGAAAATATACTCGAACGGTAGACTTTTTCTATTACTCAGTTTATGTTAGAAATATTTTTTTTATGTTCGAGTATATTTTTATTCATCAATTTATCTATATGTTTTGCAATAGCCATATGCATATATATTTTTTGAAACACCATAATACATATTTATATAGATGTTGAGAGGTAAAAGAATAGTATTTTACAGAAAAAATTATATCAAAAGACCATTTTATTATTCATTTTAAAGAAAACTTTGACAAAAAATTGACTGAGCCACATAGTCCTCTTTTTGAAAGTCTGGGTTCCAAATTGATCACTTTTAAAGTTCAGGCACTATGAAGTTCGGTTTTTGAAAGTCCGGGTACCAAATTGATCAGTTTTAAAGTTCAGGCACTATGAAGTCCGGTTTGTGCAAGTTCAGGCACCATTCATGATAAAAACCCTTTTGAAAAACAAGAGTAAGTCCATGCAAGGAATTCTTCGTTGTGCTGATAACATATTTTGAAAGTAAAGATTAAGGGACCGTCTGATAACGTTTTCACAAGATATTTCTATAGTTTAATCCAAAAGCAGGGGCTGTATGATGCAGTATGTGTGTTTCCCATTATTTGCATGGTAGTGTGTATGTTTTTCATTATTCACGAAGCTAGTTGACCACAAACTAAGTTATAATATTTGTCATTCATCAAATTGCTTATCAAGTGGGACAACAAAGTGGCGTTTGATCCTTATTTGGTATTTTTTTCAAGTAAATTGTTGTACTATCTTATTTATATTGCTACCTTGTCCAACATTAGCATCATGAGGTGATTGGCGTTACATATCACTGAGAACCAATTCCATACTCATCCCAAATCTTATAGAATAAAACTTGTAATAACATGAAATGCTCTAGTTGTCATTAATACTCTCATAAAATATGTTAATGGATTATGGATGGACTTCCAAAATTCTCTTGTTCTATTCTATGTGCATCTTGAAATTTAGGAAGAGAGAGTTTTTGAATTAGATTAAGCTTTGGCACTTTGTAACAGACGAGCCATAACCAACATATACAGGAGGATGAGGATAATTGCATCTGGTACGACCCTAGACAACGTTACAAAATAAGTCCCTAGTAAACGTGACACCAAGATTGTATTTTTCTTGTGTAAAAGCCATTGCCAATAACCAACTTATTTTCTTATGTAAGTCGTAGTATTCGGAAAGTGATTGTTGAATCAGATTCAAAGGTAATGATTGATTTTATAACTAAAAAATGGGTGGTTGAGGCTGATGTTGAAGGCCTCATGTTTGATACTCATAATTTAGCTTCGAGTTTTGATGTTGTCTCATTTGGTTATATTGGCAGCTCGATCTTGTAATCAAGCGACTCACTTGATAGCATATTATATTGTTAGAAATTCATCTAATTATGTGTGGGTTATTGATCAACCTATATAACTTTTTGATATACTTGCCGAAGAGGCTAATCTCTTTATTTGGCTTTCATACATAATAAAAAGCTTGCTATTTTTGAAGAAAAAAATAACCAAATCATCTTCTTTTCAATTTTGTTTCTAGAAAAAACAATTAATAGAACATAAATGAAATGAATAGCTGGAAATCAAAACAAAATTTCCCAAATGCGGCCCAACAACAATAACAGAGATTACGGCAATCTCTGCGATTTCTAACGCCGCTACAATGTCGATGAGCCACCGCCATCTCCTCCGCCTGGTACTCTCGTGACTCAAAATCACGGCAGAGGTGACGAACCCTAGCGGCTCGTCAATCGCTGCCATGGCCTCCTCTGCCGAGCAAGAGTTTGTCGCCCATTACCGGGCGGAGCAAGGATTTTGGGAGGAGGGGAGCAGAAATTGGTTGCTCAAGCGTTCCAGAAAAGTTACAACTCCCACCCTATGACATGATTTCAAACAGGAAATGTCAGATTTTATCCATAAAGCCTAAATATATATGAATCAATAACATCATATCCTGAAAACTTCATTTCCTCATTAACTCACCTTAGGATAAATCCCATGCGTATTTTTTGGATAGTTCTTGCTCAAGTGCCCAGTCTCATTATAGAGCGGCCACTGACGACCGCGATGTGCTGGCTCCACCACCTTGACTTCTTTGGCAACAATTCCCATAGATTTTCCAAGCCGCTTGCCTAACACACTAAAATAAGGTTCTGCTCGTAACGAAGCGTACCTCAGTGTATCATTACATGGAATAAGTGATTGTACATTAAGTTCTTCCAACACATACTCTCCTAGTTTTCCAGCAATATCATCCAGAAAGTTCGCATCAGGATGAACTATGACCATCTCCCTCAGGGGTGTTATGAGAGGCTTGTTGTGACGCTCACGAATATTACGGGCAAGATCAATTACTCTGATCATTCTTGTAACACTTTGCTCAATCCGTTCATCTCTATTTCCTTCGGCTTTAGGAAAAACGCAAAATGAATGCTTTCCTCCAATTCATTCAAAACTTTCCGCAAATTTTGATAGAGGACCTCAGTGAAGAACGGAGTTAATGGTGCCATCACTTTACATGACACTAAGAGGACACTGTAAAGAGTTGAGAGTGCAATCCTACAATCCTCCTCACCAGAACGGCCCTTTAGCCTCTTCCGACTGAACCGCACATAAATATTTGTCAAGTTGTCCAGAAACTTCAAAAGATATGGAACCACCGTGTAAAGCAGATAACCATTCATCTCTTGCTGGACAAAATGCACGATACTCCGAGTGGCTGAGCTGATCCATTGGTCAAGCACATTAGTCAACTTCTGTACGGTAGGTAGATCTGCAGGCACGAGAGGGGGAAAACCCTCAACTTCAAGTCTCTTTGCATTCTGAACAAGGAACCGATATCAATTGTACCAAAGAAGAAATACATCCTTGACAACACCAAAAACTCCTTCCTTCTTGAAACGTAATGGCTCCACACGCACAACAGGAGAGTTAATGAGGTACAGTCGTAATGCATCGGCCCCATAGTCATCGATAACTTCCATTGGTGAAGGATAGTTTTTCAAACTTTTACTCATCTTTTTCCCATCCTCAGCTAGGACAAGTCCATTGCAAATAAGGTTCCTAAAAGCAGGTTTCCCAAATAACGCAGTAGATAATACCATAAGAGTGTAGAACCTGCAGAATAAGAAAAAAAACAATTAAACATAAGAGCCCTAACAAAATTAATAGAAACACATGTTCCCAATCATTATTTGATTTGACTTGTTTACTTAAATTATTTTCAGCACAAGAACAAAGAATTGTACAGTACTGATTCAAGAAATTTACAATGTTGAATATTTTGAGCCCCCCGCTAGAGATATCCTTGTCCCCTTGATTAAGTGTTACTTATGTCTGTCTTTCACTTAAAGCCATAGTAGAAAACTTAAATTGCATGCACAAACAGGCTTCATACACCATTAAGTTTTCTCATATGTAGAACAGTAATCTAAAAGGTACATTCGATTGTTATACATAGCATGTTCCGTAGTAGCTTGTGATTAAGGTTTTGCAGTTGTCTAACAAAGTATAGCTGAACCATATCATACAAGTTTACCATCCATGATCATATGGGGATAGATATCATATCACATGTTGTTGAACTAGGAGAAGTACAAAAAAAATTCAACAGTCCAAGCACAACCAACTTAACATCCACGAGTCTGATCTAGCCCTTCCGCCACAAAATGCCCCAGAAATTTTTTTTCAAAAAGTTCAACATTCTCGAAAGGATAATGGATATAAGCATAAGGCATTGACCCACTCTCAAACCAACAATCAAACACCTGAAAAGAAAAAATCACATATAAACATCAAAACCAAGAAAATTATCAAAAAATAACCTTAAAGTACTGGCAGAATATGCAGAAAGCCCAGTAATGTAAAGGAAAACAAGGCTACTACCAATGCTCTATTGAGGTCATTTGAATACATATTTGTGAATCATGATGGGATATGTTTGATTATGATTACAATAAAAGGGAACTATACTATGGTTACAAAAGCTCAGAAAACAAGGAATCCATGAAACAATTAAAACCACCACCACTCAAGCAACACATTTTGACCATAATTACAAAAAAAGGAATAACATAGTGTAGCCCTGATTTAGTAAACTTACATCGTCTATACGTTGAAGAACACGATGTCCTCGTTTCGAATTCACAGTGATATGATCAATGTTGTGCCGGTGCAGATCAGAAATCTAGTTAAATCGGCATAAGAAGATACAATTTTAGATTTGTTAATTTATGGAGAACGAAGACTAAATAAAATCCATTTATCAGTTTCAATTTGATAATTCATGACTATAAGAATTGACGAAATATAGACCTTGAAAAAACTAAGGAATTTGCAGTCATCAATAAGCCAAAAAGCATAAACAGAGAGGAACCAAACCTTAACACCAGAGCGATTTTAAAGCGTCTCAATGGAATCCATGACTTCTATCTCTTCACCATCCTCGCTAATCCACACATGAAGAGGAGTGCCCCAAAATCTACTTCGGCTAACTGCTCAATCTCTTGCATTTTCCAGCCAATTGTGGAATCGCTTCTCCTGGAACATGGCAATAGAAAACAGGGACTTATTGCCACAACATTTCAAAACTCTGTAATTCATATGACATTCCAAATAGCCATTTTCCGAAAATTCCAAACTCAGCATGTTCAAGCAATCCAAAAGAAAAAGTATCACCACTATTCAAGACTTTTATATTCAACAGCTTAAGCATAATATATAATTCAACCAACACTTTATTGAATCTTAATTTCACAATGAAGAAATAATCACATCCCACCTCCAATATTGTTATTTACCATCATTCACCACAATATCAGCCAAAGAAACATGAATTACCAAACTTAGTCTTGAAAATAAAAACAGACATTTACGAAAATGGGGAAGAAAGCCATCAATGTTCATAGGAAGTTCAACCTTCACAAAATCAGGAACCCAGTAAGTCTGCTTATTGTTTTCTAACAATTTTTCTTTCAACTGCTCCACTTGAATAAACCTGTAATCAGATGGTAAAACTTCTTAAGAATTAGACAACAGTTGACATGAGAAAGAGCAAACAGCGGATATAATCAGTTTCAGTGCTCCATTCAACACTGAGGGAAGCAAAAAAAAAAAAAAAATTGGTACAAGGCACATGTACTAAATTTCACCACGAATCCCAGAATTTGGTGGAACAGAATCCAACTATCTCAGTGAAGACTGAATTACTTATCAGCATAATACAGGAAAAATGAAGTACAACTGCCAGTGAAAACCGAAAGTTACCAGCTTGGGACAGCTCTGTAAATAAGCAGAGTTTTAGATCTCCAGCAAAAGAGATAAGAATGCGTAAAAGTTCCAGGCTTCACAATGTTAATGTTTCTTTCTGAATTTCCGGGAAAAAAAGGCTCAAGCTATTTTGTCCGGAGTTAATGTTTCTTGCTAAGTTGCAGAAAAAAGATGCTCAAGCTATTTTGTCCGGATTTCTGGACTTAAGCAGATGTATGAGTTTCTGGGTTTTCTGAAGGTTTGTGTAGAGAAAGAACGATGAGAGAAAAGAGAAGATAGGAGAAAAAAATGTAGAATGAACTTTGATGAACAACTCTCTGCCACTGGCAGTTGCATGATTTTCATTATATCACCAAAAGAGTATGGACCTCTGTACAAAAGTGTCCATTACAGAACTGTGTTCCAACTACCCACTTGGGGACCACAATTCAAAAATACTTCCTACTAGCATTTGGCACGTAGCTCAAATGTATACACTCATTTTCTGCACTACACTTAGTCTAATTCTTCTTCTTTTCCTTGAGCATTACTTCAGCTGCACTCCACACTTCACTGCTGCACAGCTGCTACATAATCTGCACAATGCTTACAGTTCAACACTCCCCTTTAAGCTTTGGGCAGTTTAACTCCAAGCTTTTCTCTTAAGTAGTTGAATCTATCCTTTGGCAGTGCCTTGGTAAAGATATCAGCTACTTGTTCTTGGAGAGCAGTAGACTAAGTCAATAACTCCTTCTGAAGGGTTTCCTTGATGAAGTGATATCTTCTGTTGATGTGTTTGGTTTTCTGATGGAAAACTGGATTCTTAGTAATGGCAATAGCAGATGTATTGTCACAGTTGATAGGAGTAGCTTCAACTGGTAATTCCCCAAAGTCTTCTAACACAAATCTCAACCAAATGGCTTGTGTTGTAGCCTCTATGCACTGATGTATTCTGCTTCTCAGTGGACAATGCTACAAGTTTTGCTTAACTGAAGCCCAAGAGAACACACCACTTCCAAAACTGAAGGCATATCCTATGTGCTTTTCATATCATCTTGTGATCCACTCCAATCACTATCACACCAGCCAATTAGCATTGCTCCTTTCCCCTTCTCATACTCAAGACCATAGTCAAGAGTTCCCTTAATGTATCTCAAGACCCTCCTTGCTTCCCATAGTGCTTAGAGGTCGATTTGCATGAATCTTGCCAACAGACTTGAAGGATACATAATATCTGGTCTGGTAGCTGTTAAATACAGCAGGCTACCAACCAATTTCCTGAACTCTTCTTCATTTGCAGCTTCACTGCCATCCACTCTACTAAGCTTCTCATTCATAGCTAGAGGTGTAGCCACTGGATTACACTCACTCAGCCCAAATTTTCTCAGAATGGTACTAGCATACTTCTTTTGGTGAAGGAATATGCTAGTTTCAGTTTGAATAACTCCCATTCCCAAGAAGTGATGCAGAAGTCCCAAATCTGTCATCTCATACTTCTGCATCATGTCTCTTTTGAACTCTTTCCTCATTTCTTTGCTGCTACCAGTGTAGATTATATCATCAACATAGATGGCCACAATTAGGATCTCATTAACTCCCCTTGCCTTGATGTACAAAGTTGCTTCACTTTGACTCTTCTCAAATCTGCACTTAGTAAAATAGTTCTGATTTCCTCATACCATGCTCTTGGAGCCTGTTTAAGTCCATATAGTGCCTTGTGTAGTCTATACACTTTGTCTTCTTTTCCAGGCACTATAAAACCCTCAGGTTGTGAGACATAAACTTCTTCTTTCAAGGCTCCATTTAGAAATGCAGACTTGACATCTAGCTGAAACAACCTCCAATTCTTCTGAGCTGCCAAGGCAATTAGGGTCCTAATTGTATCTAACCTTGCAACTAGTGCAAAGGTCTCATTAAAGTCTATCCCTGGTTTCTGAGTGTACCCCTTTGCTACTAATCAGTGGCGGACCCAGAATTTTTTCTAAGAGGGGGCTTTGCAAAATTATCTCATGAGTTCAAATTCTAAAAAAATATATGTACTCAATATATTTATGCATGTCTTTTAGGGGTAAAACCTGCTTCATAGATTTCTGTAGGCTTTTTTTTTTTTTTTTTTTGTCAAATAGGCTTTGTTTGATCTAGCATCCTCTGTATCGAGTAGAATCTTCATGTACAATTGCTTTTCTTTTTAAAATATCTTTCTAGGACTGTACAACAATTAAGTTTACCTTGCTTAAACATGCATGCTACAACAAGTAACATAAACAATTATATATATAACATAAAAAAGACAAGAAAAAATGCAACACAAAAAAGAAAAACACTTCCACTATCCAATCCTTCTGTAGAGCAAAGACGTCTATTTATGATTTATTTATGGAGAACAGGGGAAGAGAAGAAGAAGAGATCTGAGATGAAGGGAAAAGAGGGCAATCACATTTCATTTGAGAATAGGTTATCTATCAAGAAGTGGGCTAAACTTTTTATATTGTTTGAGTCAATATATATAATGCACCAAAATATAAAACTTTTGGGGGCTTGAGAGGGTAATATATAAAGAAAAACCAAAGGTAGTGCTTGAGCACTCGCAAGGTCGCCTGTACTATTTCCTTATTCTTCTGACTGAACATCCAAGTTATTTGGTCTTATAGACCACTCACACCAACAATAGGTTGTCAGGCTATCAACTAGTCCCAATGTTGTTCTTCTCAATCATGGAGATTCTTCTTGATTGCCTTCATCCAAGATTGATCCTAGAGCTTCATCAAATCTTCAGGTCAACAATGCATAAGTTGACTTGGCAATCACTTCATTTATATTCTCCTCTTAGAGAGTATCATCATAGGTGTCCTTCACTTCTGGATCTATGACTCCTGGATACTTCAGGATCTAGGGTCTGATAACTCCTCTACTTTTGAGTTGGGATGAACTTGAGTCCAAGTGTAATCTGAGGCTTGATCAAGTGATTTGTTGTTCTGAATATAAACCAGCTGGTGAATACACTTGAGGCTTTGACTCTAAACTCCACTTTCCAGCAAGCCTCCTCATCAAATACCACATCTCTTGAAAAGTTAGTGTCTTAGAAATAGGATCAAATACCCTATACCCTCTCACAAGTTCCATACTACAAACACCTTCTTAACTCTACATCAAGCTTCTGCTCATTTAGTGGGAACCATTGATAACACAATGAACCAAACACTCTCAAATGAGAATCATTCTCCACTAAAAGCTTCAAATTGTAATTGTAGAGCTCTATAGACATCGATTCAATAGTACACTGTTGCACTGCCTAGTAGATAGTAAGGAACTCCCTTGATGGAGAGACTTGGCATCCCAACTGTTCTATCTTCTCTCAACCACACCATTCTTGGTGAATATAAAGATATTGTTTGACCTTCATCTCAGAATCCTATAACTCTTGACAAGAACTCCACCTCTATCACTTCTTAGGCACTTCACCTTTGTCCTCTCAACTCACCATATTTACTTTCTAAAACAACTATAACTTCTGACTTTTCTTAGGAAATAAACCAAGTATTTTAATATCTATTAACAACATAAAGTACTTTAAATGGATTATTTGATTGGAAGAGCTTTGACAATTCAAAGTTTTCTCAACTTTCCCTGAAACCACTCTTTGTTCTTCCCAATAATCCTTAAGATTCTTTGTTTCTTCTAGCTAGGAGAATGGCATACCTTGTCTCTCACTTTTCAAACCTTCATATTTAATGCCTAACCTCTTATGCCATAGTCTAGAGAATGAACCACTCCTATGTAAACCAACTGTTCTTTAGTTGTAGATAGGATAACACCTTTTTCTTACCTTGACTCGACAATCATGTTTCAATTGTCATCATATCCCTACATTTCTTCCTCCAAACAGCAAGTAATCCCATGTTCACCATCTCCTACAAAAATTCTCTTCATAAGTAATACATCCTCTCAATGTACTCTCCTCTATTAGTATTCACCTCTAATGAACCCATGAACAACTCTAATATCCATTGATTTAACCTCCCATAGTACTTCTACTCACATCAACTAGATATACATTCCTCATTGTTACTACATCTTAATTACCATTCCCATTCTCTTATCTCAACCACACTATTAGAAAAATAATCCTTACTCATTCATTTAATTACTTTTTTAATTAATCCCTACCAATGTCCAAATCTTAATTGAATTCTTCTTTATATTATTACATATGAAACTTGAAATTTTATTGTTTCTTCATTTACTAGAGCTTTGAGTTTTAGTTTTTGGCTTATATTCTAGACTTAGCTTGTAGTCATCTCTTCTTTCCCTTGTCCCAATTCTTCCTGAGACTTTGATGCTGCCTCACCTTGCTTCTCTCTTGACTTTGTGTATGGACAGAGATGAAAATCTCTTTTAATTTTAGATGTAATCCTTCGTTTCTCTTGGCTTTTAGAATGCAACTACTTCCTACTCGCCTCCTTAAGTCTTTTGTATTCTCTATAACTAGACAGATAGGATCATAAACCCTTGTTAAACTTATCAACACTTTCTGAAAAGTCTTTCATTTGACAAGTTCTACAATGTTTTCATTTGTTTATATATCATTAAGTCTATAATACAAAGAGAGTCTCATCATCCTTCATCCTAACATACTCAAATCCCTCCTCAATTCTTAACTTGACAGATCTACTTGTCACCACCATGAAACTCTTTATGCAATAAATCCCAACCTCTTTAGCAGTACTAGCATTAGCAATCCTAGAAATATTTATTAAGACTGGTTTTGAAAATCCTAACTTTGATCTCTATATAGAGAGTTTCTTTTCACCTCTTCATCTTCTAGTCTTCATAGAAAGACATTTTCTCTTTCTTCTTAACTCAGGTAGCTCTAACCACCTCCATAAACCATTGACTTAAGATTGACCATCTTTATCTCCAAAACTCATAACTTTCCCCTAATCTCCTAAAATAGAGCTTCACTTTAGTTTGAAAACGTCATCTTGACTTAATCTGTTTTCTTGTTCAGAATTTATAACCTCTCGAGTCTCCCTTCGCGTACGGCTCAGGGTTTATCCCAGCTTTTAATCCAACCAAGCTCTGAGGCCATGTTAATGTTTCTTTCTATTTCCAAAAAAAAGGCTAAGCTATTTTTTGAGTTATGTTTTTGCTAATAGAAAAAAGATGCTCAAGCTATTTTTCCATTCTGATAGAGATGTATGAGTTCTGGTTTCTGAAGTTTTGTAAGAAAGAAAGATGAGAGAAAAGAGAAGATAGAGAAAAAAATGTAAATGAACTTTATGAACAACTCTCTGCCACTGGCAGTTGCATATTTTCATTATATCACCAAAAGATATGACCTCTGTACAAAATGCCATTAAAACTTGTCCAACTACCCACTTGGGACCAAATTCAAAAATACTTCCTACTACATTTGGCACTACTAAATGTATCCTCTTTTCTGCACTACACTTAGTCTAATTCTTCTTCTTTTCCTTAGCATTCTTCAGCTGCACTCCACACTTCACTGCTGCACAGCTGCTACATAATCTGCACAATGCTTACAGTTCAACACACAAGCTCTTTTCTGACAAATTATGAAATTACATCAGATGAAAAACATATAATATGTACAGAAGCATCACATCCCACGTAGACTCTGATTTCTACTCTACACTCTTTCTTATTTCTATGAACTTATCAACTATTGATGACAACAAAAAAAGCAAAGACAATAAAGCAAGAAAACTGACATGTCAAAACCGACCTGAAATAACTAAACCTGAACATTTCTGTAAACATTAAGGATTTCTTTTAAATGTTAAAAGTCATAGATCTACTTTTCTTTATTATATTAGGGTATTACACAAGTAAAACATCCAACATGTGTGTATGTACATAAACTGTCCTATACCTTCACTGCTTCAATAATACTTTTATCTGCATCCTTACATAGCACTTCCTGAAATCGTTGATTCTTTCTTAAAACATCCATCATCATCAACAGCTACAATCAAGTCCTCTCCCTACATTAAGAGAAAATCCAAACATAAAAGAAAAGGGCAAAATATTTAATATTGTACTGCAAAAAGAAAGATGTTTGAATTTCGTGGGGGAATATGTTCAATTATTTGCTAGACCACTTAAGGATAGTCCACCACAGCGATGAAAATGGAAGAAGATTGGAAAAGCATACTACAGTGTGAACAAACAAATAATTGGATTAGACCATACTTTTCAAAATGAAATCTGGGAATCCCAGCACCAACACCATTCATTGCAACAGAGATGAAGAAAGAAAGAAAGAAACAATTAATTATTCATTTTTAATTGAATACCATCAAATCTTTTGCAGATATTAACCCACTTTTCAATAACATCAAACCTCTTAAATTGTATATTATAGTTGTGCATCATACTTTTTTATGCATAATAATATCTACGAACTTTAAAAAGTTACAAAGGACAAGGTGTCCTTTGACAACAGAACCTAACAGATTCCCAACATAACATATAATTCTGGAAACAAGTAAAAGCACCTTCTAGGTTAGCAAAACCCCGCGATCTAAAAGAAACTGAGCCCCAGAAACAAGACTTAAATCAAACCTTATCACAAATCCTTCTAAAATCTTTTTATTATTATCCACTGACTAAAGATCATAGAAAATATACAGACAATCTCATCTTACCAGTAATTAAAAAGATTGCCTTGAGAATATCTTTTACATGAATCTGAAATCTTATTATCTTGATTTTCAAGGAAACTCATAACATCTCACCAAATGAGAAATGAAACCAGCACTTAAGAAGTTGGCTCAATGAACATTAGAACTCCATAAAGTAGTCAAACAGTGATTCATACCTGCAGTTCAGTCTCTTCAAAATTGTGGTAGCATAAAAAACTACATGCCCTAAAAACAAATAAAGAGATAAAAGAAACCACCTTAAACTATTTCGAGGGTTATATGAAAAGGAGAAACAGAGTACTCATTTCTTTCCGACCAATGAAGCCCCACACACTTTCTCCAGTACTTCATATGAAGCCTCAACTGTTTCCTTATTCCCAACTGTCTTTGAACTTGACTTTTTGGAGTCTGCATTTGCTTCATTTTCTTTTGGCTTCTCTCCAGGAAGAGCTGACACCCGAGATTCAGCAACAATATAAACTTTTCCAGAGTATTTGTTGCGAACCTGATTTTATTTCCACATTAGATTTGCAAGTAATATAGAGTAAAATTACATTAAAATAAGAGTTGAACAATAGTCAATGACATATCACAAGATACAATAAGAACCAATAGAGGCGCAGAATATCACAAAATAAATAAAAATTAAAACGGTGGCAAAATGGGGCTTAAAGTGCAATATGTAGTGGCATAGCAAACAAAACTGAGTAAAACCACTCATTAGTTTTAAAGATAACAAATTGGAGATGAAAATTATAGTATGGCACAGGAAAACTTGTGCGAAAAATTAACTTTGATTTAGTATAGTTCCATTTCTAATAGAAAGACTATCAAATATAGATCCACCAACTGACCTTCACATAAGTGAAATTGGCATTGAACAGAGGGCCAAATTGGTAGGAAGAGTCCATGGTGTCCATGGTGTAGTTGTCCAAGCTACAAAACTTGCCTTTTGGAGATCTCCAACAACTAGAAAATCCACCATTATTTCAGGATCAGGCGTTTCACTAAAGGAATTAGTTTGCACCCACTTAACCGTGAAAATAAAAAAGTACAAATCTTGTCACATTAAGCAGTTCAACCAAAAATAGGAACAACTCCATCAAGTTTTACATGAAAAGTCAACAGAAGTATCACATACCCTATACTCTTGACCAGCCTCAAAATTGGAGAGCGGTGTCTTGCAACCAGTGCTGTATGGCATGACCTACAAAACAGAAAGCAAGATATGGTAATGAGAATACACCATGTCTTTTTCTTTTGTTCAATTAGTTTAAACAGAAAGACGTCCTTGTTTATGTTAGATACTATTCCCCTCCCATTTCCCTACCTCCCTCCCTCCCTCCCTCGCTCCCAGAAATATACAGATATTCCAAAACTTCAAGTGACACTAAAGCCTAGGAAGATATCAATAACCGGCGTTCAAGCACATTATTCAGTTACTGACAATTGTGAGACATTTACAAAAACTAACTAGCTAGAAATCAATAAGCAACATTCGAGCACATTATTCAGTAATTGACAGTTCACACTGAACCTATCTACATAACCAATAATACAAACAAACGCACCCGAAATCGATATTGTTCCCAATTAATCAAGTTCATCAACTGAATTCAGAAAAAACAAAATAAAATGCGAAGTAGCAACCTTGAATCCCTTGTAAACAAGACCCTTGTTGTACAAATGAGCAAAAACCCACCAGACACTCTCCATGAACTTCAAGTCCATGGTCTTGTAGTCGTTCTGGATATCAATCCACCGCCCAGTGCGCGTAATCACCTTCTCCCACTCCCCAACGTACCGAGTCACAATGCTCCGTTTCTTCTCCAGAAACCCATCTCGAAGCACCCCTTCTCCATTCAAATTTTCCCACCAAAGGCTCCAACAATGCTTCTCCCGTTTCCTCTGCACTTCTCCACCGGACAATCTCGACAGTCGGGCCGATCCCGACGACTTATTGCTGCCGGAGAGTTCTGAAGTCGAGTCCATTTCGGCAGAGGAACTCGCCTCTTTGCGAGCTTCAGTGTTGGATTCCGATGGTGCTGGTGAGTCCGATAAGTTTTCTGACCATGTTGTCTCGATTTTGAATGCAATTAGGAATAATAATGATGGGTTTGGTGACAAAACCCAGAAGTTTCTTCGGCAGTTTAGGGATAATCTGAATGAAACTCTGGTGGTGGAGGTGTTGAATCATATACGGAATCTTGAATTGGGTGTGAAGTTCTTCATTTGGGCAGGTAGACAAATTGGGTATAGTCACACTGTTCCTGTGTACAATGCATTGTTAGAGTTACTGGAGTGTGGTAGCAATGATAGAGTCCCTGAACATTTTCTGCGAGAAATTAAGGGTGATGATAGAGAGGTGCTTGGGAAGTTGCTTAATGTGCTGATTCGCAAGTGCTGTCGAAATGGAATGTGGAATGTAGCGCTCGAAGAGCTAGGGAGGCTTAAGGATTTCGGGTACAAACCGACTCAAGCAACTTATAATGCTTTGGTTCAAGTATTTTTGAAAGCGGATAGGTTGGACACAGCACACTTGGTTCATATGGAGATGGTGGATTTGGGGTTTAGGATGGATGAGCATACGCTAGGTTGCTTTGCTCATGCTCTTTGTAAATCTGGGAGGTGGAAGGAAGCGCTCAAAATGATTGAGAAGGAAGAGTTTGTGCCAAATACGGTTCTTTACACGAAGATGATATCTGGGTTGTGTGAAGCTTCGCTTTTTGAGGAGGCTATGGATTTCTTGACAAGAATGCGCTGTGATTCTTGCTTTCCTAATGTGGTCACCTATAGGATTTTCCTTTGTGGTTGTTTGAAAAAGGGACAGCTCGGTAGGTGCAAGAGAATTCTTAGTATGATGATCACAGAAGGTTGTTACCCAGACCTTAAGATATTTAATTCTCTTGTACATGCTTATTGCAGGTCAGGAGATTATTCTTATGCGTATAAGTTGCTTAAGAAAATGGTAAGATGTGGGTGCCAACCAGGCTATGTAGTTTACAATATCTTGATTGGTGGTGTATGTGGAAACGAGGATTTACCTAGCTCGGATATGTTGGATTTGGCTGAAAAAGCTTACCATGAGATGCTTGATGCAGGCATCGTGTTAAATAAGGTCAATGTGAGCAATTTTGCACGGTGTCTTTGTGGCGCCAGAAAATATGAGAAAGCCTATAAGGTTATCCGCGAAATGATGACCAAGGGTTTTGTTCCTGACACTAGTACATACTCTAAAGTTATTGGCTTCTTGTGTAATGCCTCCAAGGTAGAAGAAGCATTTTTGTTGTTTGAAGAAATGAAAAGGAATAGTGTTGTTCCTGATGTCTATACCTATACTATTTTAATTGATAGTTTTTCTAAAGCGGGCCTAATTGAACAGGCTCAGAGCTGGTTTAATGAAATGGTGAGAAATGGTTGTGCTCCAAACGTGGTGACTTATACTTCTCTTATACATGCTTATCTGAAAGCAAACAAGGTGCCTGATGCAGATCACCTCTTTGAGATGATGTTGACGGAAGGTTGCATTCCTAATGTTGTTACATATACAGCTTTAATTGATGGTTATTGCAAAGCTGGTAGAATTGAAAAGGCTTGCCTGATTTATGAAAGAATGAGGGGTAATGTGGAAAACCATGACGTTGATTTGTATTTTAGAATTGATTATCAGAGTATGAAAGAACCTAATGTTTATACTTATGGAGCTTTGGTGGATGGTTTATGCAAAGCTCACAAGATTAAAGAGGCACGCTACCTATTAGATGCCATGTCTGCCGCTGGTTGTGAGCCTAGCTATATTGTGTATGATGCTCTTATAGATGGATTTTGCAAGTATGGTAAGCTGGATGAAGCGCAAGAAATTTTTGCTAAGATGTCAGAGAAAGGGTATAGTCCGAATGTGTATACTTACAGCTCCTTGATTGATAGATTGTTTAAGGATAAAAGACTAGATCTGGCTTTGAAAGTCTTGTCCAAAATGTTGGAGAATTCATGTGCACCAAATGTTGTTATCTACACGGAGATGATTGATGGCCTTTGTAAAGTTGGGAAGACAGATGAAGCCTATAAGCTTATGCTGATGATGGGAGAAAAAAGGTGTTATCCAAATGTTGTCACGTATACAGCAATGATAGATGGCTTTGGGAAAGCAAATAAAATTGAAAAATGTCTTGAGCTCTTTGAAGAAATGAGCACTAAGGGTTGTGCTCCAAATTTCATCACCTACAGAGTTTTGATAAACCATTGCTGTGCAACTGGTCTTCTGGATGAAGCTCATAAACTTTTGGATGAAATGAAACAAACATATTGGCCGACGCATATGGCTGGATACCGGAAAGTTATTGAAGGTTACAACCGAGAGTTCATAGTCTCTCTTGGGCTTTTAGATGAGATGAGTGCATGCGTTTCTGTGCCAATGGTTCACATATATAGAGTTTTAATTGACAACTTTCTTAAGGCTGGAAGACTGGAAGTGGCTCTTGGGCTGCACAAAGAGATTTCATCATCTGCACCTTTTACACATGTAAATAAGAGTATGTGTACTTCATTGATTGAGAGTCTTTCACAGGCGAATAAGGTTGATAAGGCACTGGAGATATTTGCAGACATGACACGGCAAGGTGGTTTTCCTGAGCTGACGACATTTGTTTACCTTATTAAAGGATTGATCAACATGAACAAGTGGGATGAAGCACTCCAACTATCTGATAGTGTACGCCAGATGGTTTGTGTTTCTAACTCACACTCTTTTCTATACTGTAGTGCTTGATACTATGAACCTTTCTTTTACATGAGAATGCCTAATATCAACAATTTCATATATGTTAGATTTGAATGTCATGTTGACCCAAATAACTAGATTTTAGAACTTAGACAGAGATTCATAACAAAGAGGGATATAGGGGCTCGAAAGACTAGAAAAACTAATAAGTAAACAAAACCAGAAGCACAGAAGAAGATTGCTGAGATTAGAGCCAGAATTCGTGAAGAGATTAACAAAATAGGGTTTAGATCAAGGGATAACCCATGAAGGGATAATTTCATTGTCTGGTTTCTCTCTCAATTGTTATGCAGCAATGTAACACTAGGTAGCAATCTCTTAACCTTTTACTATGATCTGTGCGTTCCAAGTTTGACATGGGGTTTTTGTTTTCTTGTTTCACGTTCAATTGTTATTCAGCTGAGCTACACGGACATACATCCTTTACTTTTGTCAGGATCTGTTTCGGGGTCTGACCTTGGTTTTTGTTTTTATTTTTTTGTTTCTCATTCAAATGTTAATGGATTTTGGCTCTTCTCCTAAATAAATTTCTACTTAATGACTTAGATAATAGGTTTTTAATTTATCATTTTGGACTTATAACAATTATAAGCCATTACCCATGCTAGTTTGGTGCAAAGTTCACCCAATGTCCTCTAAAACCATTTGTTCTCCTGATACGCATAAGTTGCCTTTTTCACTGTAATGTTAATTCACTTTGATATGTTTTGTTTTTTTATTCTTCCTTGTGCTTATGACTTTGTCTCAACTAATTGAGCAGGATATCCGATGGCTTCTACAAGAAGAAACATCTCAAAGAACGTAGTCTGGTGTAGACATTTAGGCCTCGTTTGGTTACGTTTCCACCGGCCTATTTTCATTTCCGCACCCCAAAAACAGCTAAAAACGCGTGTGCTGGTGTTGAGCTGAAAATAGAAACAAAACCGGCGGAAACGCCATTTCATTTCCACCCTCCAAATTAACTCATGGAGGGTGAAAACACCATTTAGACGTTTTCAGCCAACTCTGAAGAAAGCGTGAAAACAAATACTATCACATCTCTTCTTCTTCTTCGTCGTCAGCTCGGGAGACGATTGGGCAGATCGCCATATGATTCAGCGCCACCTTCTCCACCGCCTTCTTCTCCTCCGTCGAGCGCTTCTCTTGCATCAACCTTGGCATCCAAGCCGACGACGGAGCCATCGACGAGCGCTTCAGAGAGGTAAAAGTGATGGTGCAAATCATCTTCTTATCTTCGAAACTTGGTTGGGTATTCGAATCAGGTTTTGCTGTCAGATTTACTTTGTATTTGGTCAATTAGATTTGGGTGTTCTGATTTGTTGACTTGAGGGGGACGGAGAGGGGTTGCTGGATGGGTTTTGGTCCAGAAATAGCAAGATCTGAGATGTGTGACATGAGCTCAAATTTGGGTTCTTCTGGTTTTGTTTGCATATTTTGATTGAACCCAGAATTTTTTTTATAAATTTTTATGATTTTTCGGAATTTGGGTGTCCATAATTTGTATAATCCATATATCCTTCTAATACAGAAGCAATATGGTCTTTTTTTTCTCTGCAAATTGATCTTTTGACATGTCCTCTTCGTCTGTCTCTTTGACAAGTGTAGGTTTTCTGCATTAGTAATTCAACACAAATGATCAAAATTTATGCCCTGTAGTGGAATAATTGACTTTGTTCTTCTGCATTATTAGTTCAAGAATGATAGTAGGTTTCTTTAGAGCTGCCAAAAAAATCAGTTTGGTTGTTCTTCTGAGGGCAAGATCTGCTTGAGTTGCACTGTTTTGTGTGCTGATAAACGAATTCATCTAATATCTTTTTGTGAATGAATTTATAACTGTATATACATATTGAGGACGTGTCATTGAAACCTTTTGAGCTATCTGCCATTTTGATTATTTTTCTGATGCCATTTGCCATGCGAAAAGTGGGGAAAGGCATTCCTGACCAAATTCCTCAAATCAGCCAACCGTATTCATTCTAATTAATGAATATTTAAGACAAGATATGACATTAACATATAGCTACCTAGTGATATACCAATTAATTTGATTGTTAATGTGAACTGGGGGTCATGAATTTGTCAATGGGGGTCATGAATTTCTGATATCTGGATTGTTAAGTTGATTGGTAATTCTTCTTTCTGCTCCCTTTCTACTTCATTTGCTGTATTTGGTTTAAAATGCTGAAGCTTGAGCTGGTTTTTGTCAAGTTGTTGCTGCAGTGTTGGATATGATTCTTTTTTACTAGGTCTCAGTTGAGTTTGTGAGTTTGCTCTTGTTTTTGGCTTGAGGTTTCAACTTTTCATGCGAAAGTTCCTATCTTTATCATTGGTTTTGTTTTGATGTGCTCGGAGCTGAATTGGGTTGTTGAGAAATTCAAGGATGGGATCTGGGTTGTGTAGTTTTATGAATTTGTGTCATACTGGTTCTTCCATGGTTACAGAAAAGATGAATATACACTAAGCAAATCATTCGATTAATGTATGTAATTTACCTGTTTGCACCTTTGAGTTGGTGCACTGTCAGCAACTAGCCTAACTTGTGTTCTTTTGATGCAGGGATCTTTATGCAGAGTGCATAAAGGCTACGTGCAGATCAACATATACAATAAGTCATTTCATCAATGATATAGCAGAAGATTTCAAGCAAAGACTTGAAGTTCAATTTTTGTATTTCAGATTAAGATCGCTATTTCGATCAACTGATTAAAATGACCAGAGAATGTTTGTTACATTCATATTTTTATAGGTTTGATTGTATTATAGTTAACTAGTGCGGTTTGAAGACTGCTCAAAGCAGTAGCAACTTCAAATGTGTACATGAACAGTTGTAATCAATTTCTTACACAATTTGCTCGTTTACTTTTTCCCACTAGAGCTAAACGTAGGAACTTTCCAGCTCCAATATAGGAATGACCTGCTGTATTAGAAAAGCTCGTGATACTCCGAAAGGAAATCTATTTAGTAGACTTGAGCATCTAGGTCCCTAGCAGATCTTGATTCTCGACCAGGAATTGAACGCAGAAAAGCAGTTCGAAATTAGATATATGACTATCACCAACCAATAGACAGAAGTTTGAAAAACAGAAGGATACAACAGTTCTTCAGTGTCCAATGAAAAGGCCATTCTCAACAGATTGAATTAGATACATTTCTTTATTGTATTTTATTGAATTTTGATGTAAGCATATGTATTCACAAAGATGAGTTGTTAAACATTAAACTATGCATGTATAATTCAGACAGTTAATCAACGTATTTTGATACTAAATTTAATTTGAGTGGCTATAATTTAATTTTTTCTTTATTAATTTTAAATATATTATAAAAAATAATATTTATTTATTTTTTTTTTTTTTTTTTTTTTTTTTTAATATTTTTTTTTATTTTTTTTTTTTTAAAAAATTAATTTTTTTTTTTATTTATTATTTTTTTTTTTTTTTTTTTTTTTTTTTTTTTTTTTTTTTTTTTTTTTTTTTTCTTATTCTTTTTTTTTTACAAAAATTTCTTTTTTTTTTTTTTTTTTTTTTTTTTTCTTTTTTCAACGCGCCAAAATCAGCCCTAAAAAAATTTCTAAGAAAACCTTGTGTATCTTCCTTGGCCCGGGTTTTTCAAAATCCCCCCCCCGGGAAAGCCAATGTCCTCCCTACAAATCCGAAAGGGCATATGAAAAGCGCGTCGTAAATTCTAGCGGGTATCAACTACATCATCAACTGGATAAAACTGTACCACACCAAATGGTCCAAATCATAGAGACACCAAGAGTCTATACAAGCAAATGTGTTGTTCAAAGCAAGATTGTGGGGTTAAAACAAACGAAGAAAATTGAGCATATCACAACTGCAGGCTGTAATTGTTCTTCAATCATGATATTTAGCATAAGCATTTGTTTTCAATAGAAAACTACTACATAATGTAAAAAGCGAATTTCACAGCCCCAGTGGGAAAAGGCAACAAAAACTTAAAAATTTACAACCCCATTAGCACAAGATTCAACATTGGGCTTCAATAAATACCTGATCCTGATGGCGGAGATTCTGGGTGAGAATTGAAGGATGAAAAGGTGAAATAATAGCAACACTAGCTCTAATCTGGGTCGGAACATGCTCATATTGATTGAACCCACAAGTAGTTTGAATTTGGGGGCTCGTGTTGGTTATCGATTGAGAGTTTTTTTTTTTGTTTGGTGGGTTAAGTGGACTTCAACCACCGGAAAGGGTCATAGGAGACGGGACACAGACGGAGGCACGTCGTGGAGGGAGGAGCTCATCGTGCCTGGTGGTTGGTGGGCTTTGCAGGTTTTTTTATCTCGTCTTTTCTTTTACTCTTGATTTTCCTTCTTTTGGGGCGTGCGGGGGGGGGGGGGGGGGGGGGGGGGGGGGGGCGGGGGGGCGGCGGGCCCCCCCCCATGCGAGCGACCGCGTCCCGGGGGGGGGGGGGGGGGGGGGGGGCTGGGGGGGGGGGGCGGGGTTGGGGGGGGGGGGGCTCCCCCCCCCCCTCCCCGCCGGGGGGGGGGGGGGGGGGGGGGGGGGGGGGGGGGGGGGGGGGGGGGGGGGGGGGGGGGGGGGGGGGGGGGGGGGGGGGGGGGGGCGCGTGCACACGCGTCCGCGCGCCGGCGCATGGAAAGCGCAGCTGCCGACGTTTTTTGAATGCAACGGCTCTTCCCTCGCGTCGCCCTCCTGACGTCAGCCCAACGGCTACAAACGGGCAAAATTTTTAAATGCGCCACGTGACACCTTCCTGGCCGTCGATCTCCAGATCGGACGGCCACGATTAATTGAGCAAAAAAATCATAAAAAAAGGTGAAAAAATGTAGGAAAAAAATTGGAAAAATTGTAAAAAAAATTTCTATAAATACCCAATCAGATTTTACACTTACCACAACAAATCTTCACAAATTCTCTCTCCCTCATATATCTATCTTTCATTTGTGTGTTTCTTTTAGTTACAAAATGTCCTCATCCGATGCCGCGACTTGGACAAATGAGGAGGACATCCACCTGTGTGAAGCTTGGTGGGTAACTTCTCACGATCCAATCACCGGCAACAAGATAAAGGTAGATTTATTGTGGAATAAAATCACAGAGGAATTCGATAAGCGAAGTCCCGGAACATCCCGCACCGCCTCAGGTATTCAAACTCACTGGAAACGTTTGGTCGTAAAGTTCAATGCTTGGCGGTATGCTATTAGACAAGGACGAGCCGTTGTACAACAAAGTGGTTTAAATGCACAAGCTTTGGTATTTTTTTTTTATCCTTGTTATTTATATATAAATTTTTTCATTTATCTTTATATACTTGTATAAGTTTGCATGATTTTTTTTTGTGTGTAGGAAGATGCCATACAAGCATTTTACAAATCCAGGGCAAAAACCACAAGGAATTTCACTAACCATGATTTATGGGATATTGTGAAGCATAGTCATCGCTTCAAAATTTTGGAGGATACACCCATCAGTATGCACATCCCAGAAGAAACGCCGGGTGAAGATTCACCAGCTGCGGAGAATTTATCCGATGATGACACCCCCATTCGGATAACAAGGCCTCTAGGGAGAAGAAAGGCCAAGGAAGCAAGAGCGGCAAGGAACAAAACTCCCATTGAGACATCAAGATTCTTTGAGCAAATTGTACAGCAAGGTGCAATTACCATTCAAGAGAACAGGGAAAGAGAAACGGACAGAAAGGCGGAACTCCAACAAAGATTGGATAAACTTGCCGCGGATAATCAAGCTGCGCAAGATTTTCAAATTATGTCAATGAATAAAATTGCCAAGGATAATCAAGCTATGCAAGATTATCAAACTATGTCAATGGATACATCCAAGTTTTCTCCCCTAACTGCCAAATATTGGAAGGCAAAACGTATGGACGTCATGAGGAGAGAATTGTTTCCAGTTGATGATCCCGAGGTAGGTGGAGGGTCAAGCGCTGGCGGAAGTCATGAAACCCCGTACTACCCAGAGCAACCTTGGAGGAATGATGTTGAAGAATAAGTTGGATTGTAGCGGTTATTATTTTGTATTTAATTTTATGTAATGGTTTGTTTGGGATTTTAAATAAAAGTTTATGTATTTTTTTATCGGATGCCGTTTAATTAATTGTTGTATTATTTTTTTTTTTTTTTTTTTTTTTTTTGGGGAGGGGGGGGGTTTGGGTTTCCTTTCCCTTTTCTCCCCCCCCCTTGGGGGGCAAATGCTCTTGATCAGGCGGAGTCGGGTCACAAGTACAACCTTAATTGGTTAGGGCTGTTTTCTAGTCAATAACGAGTGAAGGATTTGATTCAAAGAGTTTCTTTCGAGGGATTGATTGAACTTAAGATTTTGGAAAATCAAGAGCAAATCTCATGCAAGGAACTCTTTGCTGTGCTGATAACATATTCTGAAAGTAGAGATTAAGGTAAATGATAGAGTGTGTGTTTCATTATTTGCGTGATAGTGTGTATGTTTTCATCATTCACAAAGCTAGTTGACCACAAGCTAAGTTATAACATTTTGTCATTCATCAAATTGCTTATCAAGCAATACTCACAATTCATTTTTCTTCACAGGGGCGTTTGATCCTTATCTGGTATTTGATCTAGTAAATTGTTGTACGTGCATCTATTCTACTGTTTGGTATGTTCACCAGCATTTTCATTTGGAAGCATGTACAATCAAGATGTTCTAGAGATTAATGTTTGTTTATCATCAATCTTATCTTATTTCTATTGCTACCTTGTCCAACATTAGCATCATGATGTGATTGGCGTTACATATCACTAAGAACCTTTTCCAAAATACGCATCTCAAATCCTATACAAAAAGCTTGTAATAACATAAAATGCTCTTGTTGTCACTAAGACTATCATTAACAATGTTAATGGATTATGGATGGACTTCCAAAATGCTCTTCTTCTATTCAATGTGCATCTTGAAATTTAGGAAGAGAAAGTTTTTGATTTAGATTAAGCTTTGGCACTTGGTAGCAAAAGAGCCATAACTAACATATACAGGAGGATGAGGATAATTGCAACTGGTACGACCCTAGACAACGTTACAAAATAAGGCTCTAGTAAACGCGACACCAAGATTGTACTTTTCTTGTGTACGAGCCATTGCCAATAACCAAATCATTTTCTTCTGTAAATCGTAGTATTCGGAAAGTGATTGGTGAATCAGATTCAAAAGTAATGATTGATTTTATAACTAAAAAATGGGTGGTTGAGGTTGATGTTGAAGGCCTCATGTTTGATATTCAGAGTTTAGCTTCGAGTTTTAATGTCGTCTCATTTGGTTATACTCCTAGATCTTGTAATCGAGCGGCTTACATGATAGCATACTATATTGTGAGAAATTCATCTAAATATGTGTGAGTTATTGATCCATATATATGACTTTTTGATATACTTGCTGAAGAGGATAATGTCTTTATTCGGCTTTAATACAGACATTAGCCTCTTTGAAGAAAAAAATAACTAAATCATTTTCTTTTCAATTTTGTTTCTTGAAAAAAACAATTAATAGAATAGAAATGAAATGAATAACTTCCCCGAAAAGTTGAATAAAGACATTAGCCTCTTCAGCAAGTATAACAATTAATGTAGCTTGCTATCTTTGAAGAAAAAATAACCAAATCATTTTCTTTTCAATTTTGTTTCTAGAAAAAACAATTAATAGAGCAGAAATGAAATGAATAACCGGAAATCAAAACAAAATTTCCCAAACGCCGCCCAACAACAATAACAGAGACTACGGCGATCTCTGCGATTTCTTACGCCGATACAATGTCGACGAGCCACCGCCATCTCCTCCGCCTGGTGCTCTCGTGCCGCAAAATCACGGCACAGGTGACGAACCCCAGCAGCTCGTCAATCGTCGCCATGGCCTCCTCCGCCGAGCAAGAGTTCGTCGCCCATTACCGCGCCAATCTCAACCGCTTCCCTCGCTCCCAAACCTTCTGGGACGCGAAGGTCGCCTCCCGCGTCGGCGAGAAGCTCGGCCTTCGTCTCCGAGAGATCGGCGTCACCGGCGTCGAGATCGACCTCACCGAAGAGCTATCGAGGCCTGTCCACCACCGAATCAGGGTGTTGCCGCTCTTTGATTCCGTCAAGCGGGCCGGCGTCGCTGTCAATCGCGCCAACGAGCTTGGGATTGGCCCGGTCTAGGGTTCGATTTCCTTGATCCGATTTTACAGTGGGGATAGACGAGTGTGTAATTTGGTTTCGATGTGAGTGAGATACACGAGAAGGAGGACCCCAATTTTGATTTTTGTACGGGTTGTAGAAATTAGCTGTTTTTATACACCAGTGCTCCTTTGCATTTTCTAGAGATATTAATACACATACTATTGCATTGTTAAAGGATAGTGTTCTGAGTCCAAAAATCTATGTTATGAGAAATTGGAATTTTCAAATTTGTTTATTATTGCGAATCAAAGAAATTTCTCTTCCTCCTCCATGTGAAGCAGCCTTGTATGAGCCTTCTCCCCCTGTTCCTTGAGCCATCTTTTGTGGTTTAATGGGCATATCCCAAGGACTAGCTTTATTCTATGGCTTGGTTTCAAAGAGAGACTTTCTACTTTGGATAGGGGAGCCTTTGTGGGAAGCAGAGCCTCCTTTGTGTTTTCTGTAATGCTACCCCTGAAATCCATGCTCAATTGTTCTTTGATTGTGGCTATTTGGATGTTGTTTGGAGGCAGGTTTTGTGTTACAATGGTATTCTGAGGCTCCAACATCCCTGGCCTTCCTCTATCTTTATGTTGGCTGCCATGTGGAAAGAGAATTCTCTAGCCGCCTAGCTGTAAAAAATAAAAATAAATAAAAAAAATCTCTAGCCACCTTGCTGTAAAAAAACAAAAAAAAAAAACAAAAAAAAAAACTACTTGGCAGTCTCGGTGTATTACCTTTAACTAGCAAAAGTGCCCGCGCGATGCTGCGGAATTTAAAAAAGATGTATTCACACATCTAGACATCTAGAGTCTAACCCTCAATTTTCAGGATGTTTCTATAATCAATTTCAAAATTTTAACCAAAATTAAATAACTAATTATGAAACCATCGAGATCATATTCAACATGCATTGACAAATGAACCGAATCTAATCAACATGTGTAGTTTATAAAGCTAAATAATAACAGGAGAAACCCAACAAAGATTGAAAATTTATATGTTTAATATATGTATTCATTAGTTCTACAGAACAAACACATCTCATTCACTAATTCACTAACACTTCCGTGAATATCTCAGTCCAAACTGGTCAAAAGTCGCTGCAGTAGCATGAGTACTTACAGAAGTTATAGGACTGATCACGTTCAATTGATCACTGAAATCTCGAGCATGGTCCTCAACATGTGAGATATCCTGCGATGGTTGCTGAAAGAATCAATGGCAGCAGCAAAGCATTTGGTGGTGGTTATGCACAATTATTCTCACAGATTACTTTCAGCAGGTTATCAGGTTCATCATCACATATCAAACTCTCTAGTCTCCCATATATATTTCTGTAGCAGTTTGTGTTTTTGTGTTGCACATCAAGAAATTAAGTCCCTTCTCTCTGTCTTAGATGTTTTCACAGACCTATAAGTTGTATGGAAATTGCAGATTGAACATTCTCAAAGACAGAAAACCAAGAGGAAATCTTGCTAGCCTAAATATCAACCATTTCATGCCCACAGATAAAAAGCTTCTCTGATTTTCAAAGAAACTGAAATGATAGTTTTGCAACACAACAAAGATCAATCAAAACTCAGAAAAATAACAACCATATTCAACACAATGAGGACGAAATTAAACTGACTTAGCCGAATAAAACTGAACCCAAATGGCAAAACCAATTTCAATTTTTCTTAACATCCGGACATCTGATCTTATAGATAGACACTGCAACAGAGCCATAGATAAAATTGAGATTACAATTTTGCAGGTTAATTGACTGTAACATGAATATCACAGCAGGTAAAGCTTATAACAGAAATGGCTTTTTTTCTAATGTATGATGAACTAATACAGAGAAACAGTGCAAAGCACAAAAAATTGGCAAGGCCTTTAAATGCCAATATAAAGTAGGTCAACCATATAATGAACAATACATAAGAATTTATTACATTTGGCATAATAGGTCTCCAAAATCTTCAGTAAACATATGGAACACAACAATGAACACTGAAACGAAGATAATAATAAACATTCAAATTTTTGCAGGGGCTTACAGGTGCTTTCATATGAGGTTTTTAAAGAATTTCATGAGACTAATAACTAACAAATGGAATAATTAGCAAGAAGCCTTACACATGGGACAAAATTTTACTAAATAAGCATTCACACACATATATATATATACACGGGGAAAAAAAGGTTAGGAACCAGACTATTCAAATGCTGTAAATGATTTTTGTAATGTATGATGAACTAATGCTGGCAGACTAAGCAACAGATGTAAGTTGGGAGGCCTTTTAAATGACAATATAAAGTAGGTAAATTATATAGTGAACAATTCATAAGAGGTTCATTAAATTTTATATAATGAATGTTCAAAATTATGAATACCAAAACAAACCAAGATAATAATGAATATTCGAATGTTTACAGGAGCTTTGCAAACAAAGATAATAATGAATATTCAAATGTTTACAACAGCTTTGCATAAATGGTCTGTGTTCAGGCACAGCGAAGTTTTTTTCTACAGAGTTCTTGGAGAACTTCATGAAAATAACTAACAAAATAAGTAATGAGCAAGGGGTATTTGCATATAGATCAGACCTTTACCAAATGAGCATTTACACACATACATATATATAGAGATTAATAATTAAGGTAGTCTTTCTGTTACTTGAATTACTCATGTGGGAGGTTCCCAAAAGTTCAAACCAGATATGAATAGTACTGACCAGAAGGAGAGTCATAGGGAGGTCGGGTACTTTTCATCCACATTTCCAGGAGAGAGCGTGGGTAATATTATTCTCTACTTCCAACTATAAATAAATTATCAAGTAGTACAACAGGCAGCAGATCCATAAGGTGAACAATTTTCAGAGTAAACATTACATCAGTGTGCTGCAACACACGTAGCATAGACAAATTAATTTTCTTACATGAATACCAGATCAAGTTTCTACTTGATAACAAAACATGTAGCAGACTTTGCCATACATCTTTCAAATTATAAGTTATGTCTAATCATATAGACTGAAGATCTTAGAGACCAGGGACAAACCTTTCTTTTTCTACCTCCTCCTGAAACTGAAGCATATTGAAGCTAAGATTGGTATAAATGTTCAGGAATGATTGTTCGTTCAAAATCCATAGCAGGCGCATGAATCCTTCTCCTTTTCCTTCTAGGCCCCTGTCTCTCTCGAACCTGCTTATAAACTTGAATCATGAAACAACTATAAAAAATAAAATCTTACACAATATAAATATACTAAACAATTTCACAATGAGATATGTATCTGAAGAACACAAAAACAATGGAAACCACTTATACCCTCACATTCATTAACTTATATCTTTTTATCTTTTTATCTTTTTTACCTAGACGTAATATCCACTCATACAACCCAAAATCTACAACAATCTTAGTAAGAGAAATCAAAATCAATAATGAGAATCAAAAATACAAAGGCAACAATTCATCTACATCATTTTTAAAGAAACAATTATAAAAAATAAAATCTTATACAATATAAATATACTAAATAATTTCACAATGAGATGTATCTGAAGAATACAAAATGGAAACTACTTATACCCTCACATTCTTTAACTTATATCTTTTTATCTTTTTTACCTAGACTTAATATCCACTCATACAACCCACAATCTACAACAATCTTACTAAGAGAAATCAAAATCAATAATGAGAATCAAAAATACAAAAGCAACAATTCATCTATATCATTTTTCTATCCTATACATGTAACTATTTGTCGTAATTAAAAAAAAAACTACTCAATTCAATGTTCAATATCACTAAGAGCAAAAAATCTTCTCTAAAAAGTCAGAAAATAACCACACAAAAAAAAGACAGCAACCAATATATTTTCACAACTTACCAGGAATAACAACTAATTGTCAATTGAATTTAACAAATGTAAACTGAAAATCAATAAAAAAAATTTGATTAGCATACCTTCAATTACTAAACCCTGGAACAGCGCCCCAAAATGACAACCCTTGCTTGTATAATCACTCCACAAACAAACCTATAACAAAAACCAATCTCAAATTAATGCACAACAAAGTACAACAAAACCAAAAAGGCAGAAACCAATATATTTTCACAAATTATCAAGAATAACAACTAATTATCAATTGAATTTAACAAACCCAAACTCAAAATCATAAAAAAAAAAAAAAAAAAAAAATTATCAACACACCTTCAATTATGAAACTATGAAACAGCGGCCCGAGATAACAACCCTTGCTTGTATAATCACTCCACAAATAAAGCTATAAAAAAAAACCAATCTCAAATCAATGCACAGCACAGAACACCGAAACCAATTTACATCTTCAAAACCCAAAATTTGTTTTTGCAAGAGAGAAACGAAATATACCAAACTGAAGCACAAACTCACACCCAATACCACGAATGAAAAACAGGCAGAAAACTAAACTTAAAAACAAAACATACCTCTCTGATCATGAATGAAATCAACGAATGGATATGAGCAGTTGCTACAGCCTTTGAAGATCAATGGCCGAGAACTCTAAAAAATCTAAAAGAAATCAAAAGAATTGAACTAAAAATTAGAAATTTAGCAAATTACAAAGAGTATTATACCTTGAGACGAATCAAGCGTAGTGCTTGATTCAACTCTAAATCTCCATGATTCTCTTGAGCTTTGGAGTAACCAACGGCCTGCCGCGGGGGAGATCGAGCTGAGCTTTTCCGTCGGAGAAGGCGACGGAGATGGCCGACGCGTCGGAAAGGTTTCGATTCTGGCAAAACGCGTCGACGACTCTGCGCTTCCTGTAATCCTTGATGTTTGGCATCGCGAGTCCCGACGGTGGAGTTACTGGGATTTGAAGGCGAAAGCGAAGGCGATGGAGATGGCGATAGCGATGGCGATGGCGTTGGCGTTGGGCAAATTTGAAACGAAACGATGAAAATCGTTCCGAAACGGCAAAAAAAGGAACCACTCGGATTGAGTCGGTGGAAAAATGGACGAATAGATTTGCTGGATTGCTACAGTCTTCCAAAATCAATGACGGAAAGAAGGCCACATAGAAAGCAAAACAGTAGATGCATCGGGTTCAGAGAGGAAGAAAAACGCCCAAGAAGAAACCACCGCCCTTTGGCAGACCGCAACCAAATTCTAACCAGATGGTTGAAGAAGAACAAAAATTTACACCGATCCAATTAGAGGGCATAGGGCGTCTTTGCGCTGTTCAGACAGCCAATCAGAAAACGTTTTCGAAGGTTATAACGGGAATTTCCACTTGAGGTTTAATAGGTATGAATTTACCTTTAATTGGAGCAGAGCAACCACATCTTTTGTTATTTCCCTAAGCCTAAACAAGTGGTGATTACTTTCATCGTGGATATGAACTGCAACCGTCTGTGCACCATCCAGTTCAGTCCCTCTTCTTCTAACTTGGCGATTGCTCGAAGTTGGAGCATTATGACTTTGTAGTTTTTTCTGTTTGTTATCCTTTTGAGCTACCGTTGCTCTAGAGTGGTATTTTTTAGGACAATGTCCTGTAAAAAAAATCTAGGCTCCTACTTAAATACCCTCACACTTTTTAAGAGTTAAAAAAATCCTCTAACAATCCTAATTGAATACATATTTTTTTTACTGAATTGAATACATTCCCTTGAGTCAATTTTGAGGGCATATTTAGTTCTAAGACGGAATCAGAAACATGAATTGAAAATGAGAATCTAGAATGGTCTTTTGGGGATTTTTGTCTCTAAATTGAAGTATGGCTCATTATATTTTAATTCCTAAGTGAGTTTGTAAACATAGAGAAAATAGGAAATAAAATAATTGCCAAAGTTCTCATTCCTTTCATTCCTTTATCAATTAAATACATATGCCCTAAGCTGTAGGGATGGATAGAGCTGGGCCGAGCTGGGTTTTTGTAAGGACCGAATAAAACCCAATAATAGTTGGACATTGAGTTTTAGGACTATTTGGGCTTCCAATTTTATCGGGTTGGGTAAGGTTTTATATTGTTCAAATTTGGGTTGGTTCGGGTTGGGTTGGTTTAGAACCCGATCAAAATTCCTCTCGTCGTCGGAAAAGGCAACATGGGTTAGTAGAGGGGATTGACTTTGTAGTTTTTGGAAGAGGCGGCGTGAGCTCGTCGTCGGATGCAGAGGTGTGGGCTCATCAGAAGAGCGGCACAGTGAAGATGACAAATGAAATGTTAAAGAAAGAACAAAACATGTATTAGGGTTAGCTTGGGTAGTGATAGAGTGTGTGTTCTATTTTTAGATAGATGCAACTGTATATTTACCCAATTAATATATAACACGTACATGTACAACAAATTAATATTAATTAATTTCATTACTTATATTTGGATTGATTGGGCTGGGCCGGATTCTACAAATTAGTACCGTCTATGGACACCGATTTTCACAGGCCGGAACTGGTCCATCAAAATTTTCGGGCCGATTTCGAGTTGGTTTATGAGTTTCGGGTCGGGTTTTCCCACCCCTACTAAGGGGTTTTTTTGACATTGTGTAAGCTTAATAGGGAGGAATTCAGCGCATGAGTTGTTGAGAAAAAGGGTTCAGGGTTTTGGGAGGCGTTTAACTTTAAAAGTAGAAGCGTTGAGCTCCCCAAACGGCAACAGCAACATCAGCGCCTCCGCCCCCACTGCTGCGGTGAGTTCTGATACCGCGTCTGATTAGTACCAGTTTCCAGACAAAATGGGTAAGAGAGGAAAGAGCCAGAAGAAATACGGTGGTGGAAACCCTAGTAAGAGAAAGCTCGGCGATAAACACCGCGGTGCCGTTGAAGATGACATGGATGACGAAATTGATGCGTGTATGTTTCTTAACTCAATGATTGAATTTGATTACGGTTTTTTTAGAATCAAAATTATTGACGTAAATACTTCTGTTTGGTTGCAGTTCACAAACAAAGAGAGATTGTTTCCCTGGACGTTGATGAGGACGCTGGGGATTCTGACCAAGATAGCGAGCAGCCCGTCTTTGATGTTGAGGTTTATTTTTAATTCCATTTTTCTAATGTTAGTTGCTAGGGCCCTAATTAGAACCATTTATCAATTAATTGTTGCTAGAATATACCGTTTCGTTTTGTGCTTTCTGGGAAAGAATTTCAGAGACTGAAATAGCTCTGTGATGTTTTCGCAAGCATTTGTCTTTCGTCCTCTCAGGGGATTTTATGAAAATAACATTTGGATGAACTTTGCAATTTCGTTTTCATCCCCTTCTTCAAACTTGTGATTGGTTTTGGTATAAATATGTTTTGGTTTTAATCTAGTTTGCTGATATTGTTTACAGAATAATAGCGAAGAGGATGATGACGACGAAGATAATGATGCTCCCCGGGATATTGGCTTGGCTGCAAAAAGTAAGCAAGATAGTTTAGTATCTCTTGCGTTTCTCATAAGATGAAAACAATTGATTTACTGTAAGTGTAGTTTGATGATTTTGTTCTTGACAGTTTGAGATTAAGTTCCCTCCCCCCACCCTCCTTAAAAAGCAAACAAAACTATGCTGATAGTACAGGAGTAAAATAAAGATTAATAATCATAGCAGGGAAGCAGTGATGGTTTTACGGGACAAGATCTGGTTGTGGTCATCATTTTTGTGTCTCTCTGTTAGTGTCATACATATTGAGGCATGGCATTATCTTCTGTCATGATAGATTGGAAAGTGGCTGCTTTTAAGATTTCAAACAGTGCAGTTGATTACACTGGTTGATAGGAATTTCGTGGCTTCTAGACTTCTTTCATGTAATGCTGATGGACACCTATTCGATAGTGGTTCATTATTATGTTTTTTCAAGTGCTGTTTTTTTTTTCAAGAATTTTTCTTTGAAGTGTATATTAATATATTTGAATTAGTAGGAGAAAGTAACTTGTGAAATGTATACATGATCTGTCAATAATGACCATGTATTCATCCTTTTAATGAATTATCTTGTTTCAAACTCCATTCGTCTACCTCAACAGTTTTTCTCTTGTAATTGAAAAAATCATTATCATTATATAGTTACACCTGGTTTGGAGTACTTGATTGCTAATCACTTATTTATATATTGCTTGCAGTTGTTCGCCAGCAAAAATTTATAAAGGCGAAGTTTGGTGGAGTTGAGGACGAAATGCATAATGATGATGATGGGGAAGAGGAACAGAAGACCATATTGGGTCGTGGGAAGTACCAATATTATGATGCTGATAATCGTGATTTTGAGGTGAGGGCGCAAGTTTCACATGCTATATATGTGTTCATATGTACTATCTACTTATCTGCATATCTGTATATCTCTATTCATGTTTTGTATTCTATTACAGGTTCTTACTGGAAATTTTCTCTGATTCTTTTCCTTCCGCTCATATTGAATGAAATAAGGATAATTGATTCCCGTGTACATTTATTAATATGGCTATATGTATTTTCTAAATTTGTTTCTTTTTTTGTGAAAAAATTTATGAAGCTCCAATCAAGTGGTGATGAGTCTGCTAAAGACGAGGAGGCTGAAGTATTGAGGCTGCAGAGAGAAAGGGCAAAATCATCGACGCGGGAAGACTATGGGCTTGAAGAGGTTTGTGAAGTTGAGAGTGATAAGGAATTAACATTTGAGGTGAGCTTTGGAGACATGATTGTTACTTTCAGTTTGGTAGATCCTTACTTCTTTTGAATCTCTCCGTCTGATGGGGAGCAATGTACGAACTTAATAAGTTCATTGTGATCAAAAGAGGGATATTATTATATAAATATTTTTTTGGTAATGGCATATAATCATCTTTTGCTATTTCTCCAGGAAATTTCAGTTGATGGAAAAAAAAAAAATCTCCATTGGGAATTGATGTTGCAGATGACATGGGTACAGCTTATGTGGAGGTTAAGAAAGATTTGAACGCTTTGTCAGAGGAGGAGAAAATGAATCTTCTATACAAGTACGGGTTTCCATTTACATCTTGTTAGAAATTTGTTTCTTCTGTCTAATGTAGTATTTTTTTCTCCTGCTTTATAAATGCTCGTAAGCTCCACTCGTAGCCCTATCGGGTTGCTGATTACAAATCTGTGTTTTTTCAGCTCAATTTATTTAGGCTTTGAGAAACTTTGCCTGCTAAGTTCTAGTCTGCTTAGTTTTCAATTTTCCATTACAGTTCCGCACCAGAATTGTCCGGGTTATTGCCAGATCTGAATGATGCACTTGAAGAGCTTGAAAGCAGAGTTAATCCACTTTTGAACAAGGTATTATTCATTCTTTGTCTTTCACCTATATATATCAAATTTGAAGTGTTACACTGTGATCAAGTTTTTCTTCATTGCCTTCTTCACATAAGGAGATTCTTCTGGATAAAATTTTGCGTCATTTTGGCTCTATGGACTGAAAAGAATTGTTGGTTCAAGAGGATGGATTCTTGTTCCTATAATATTGCAGCTAAATGTTTGAAATGTTGTTCCTTTGTCTTTTTTGCTATAGTGAGGATGTGTCCTTATAATTTTCTTGTTTCTCCTTTTACAAGCTTTCCTTTTTTTTTTCTTCTAGGTTTTCCTATTCTCTTACTTTTTCCTATTCTCTTATCTGTCGGTGACTTGGGTTCATGGCTGTGCTGCCTAGGTTCTTGGTTTTAATAATTTAGATCATGCCTGGAGATTGGCTATTTCTTATCTGCATTTGTGTCTATAAATATATGACATCTTAATGGTGTATAAACTTATCCCTTTATTCTGTGGTACTGTTTCTGTTACCCGCAAATTGTTCTGCCTATTTAAAAGAAAAATGACAATATTACTTGTTTTCCTTTTCCTAGTTGCATGCAGATTTATGCTACATTTGGTCGACGATGTATTCTTATTTATTGATGTTTTTATGTTTTATGAAGGTTAAAAAGGGGGAGGTGACTCTGGAAGGAGGGATGCACTATTTAGAGGTGAAGCAGCTGCTTCTGCTGGCCTATTGCCAAGCAATAACGTTCTACCTTCTTCTCAAGTCTGAAGGTCAACCAGTTTGTGATCATCCTGTTGTTGCTCACCTTACAGAGATCAAGAGTTTGCTGGATAAGGTTTTTGCCTTTTCTCTTTTAACACACTTATTTGCATCTTGTAGTTGCTAGCCTTTATAGATCTATTTTAGGGTAGGGTATAGTTCAAGGGACATCCTATTTTGACACACATATTTACATCCATTCTTATCCATTGGACTGAGCCGCTTTAAACGGCTGAGATTGAATATTTTAAAGCAATAGATTTCTGTTTTTGGCTGGGTCCTTGGGTGGAGTGTGATGGAATCGTAGTTTTATGTTGTGGACTCCTTGTTCACTTCTGTATTTTTATTGTTAATTGCAATAAAATTCTGTTTCTTTTAAAAAAATATAAAAAAAAAATAGATTTCTGAAATACGAAATTTTTTAACAAGTTTAATTAGCTTTTATTTTCTATCATATCCTCACTATCCATCTTCTCCGTCCCAATCGAAATCCCACACATATCTTCAATTGTTTTTCTCATGAAATCCACCGACACCCAAAATGTGCTGGAAATTCTCTGGGTTCTCGCCACAAGTCTCACTTCAGATGGGTTGCCCAGTTTCATCGAATTTGTAATCTCCCCTTGGAGAAACACATAAGAAGGAATAAATTTCCGCGGCAGAGTGTGGTGGGTGGTCTGGGCTCTCTTTCACATTTCCCCAAGTAATTAATCCCCAAGAAATTTAAGAGTCAGTAAGAAGAAATTAGACATTAGAGAGGAAGAAATTGGTCTGCGAGGAAGGAAATTGTGCAAGGAAGAGGAACCGTGAAGGTTAAAAGGGAAGAATGAAGAGAGAGAAACTTGAAATAATATTGTTTCGAATAAGTAAAAAATCAATATTATTTTCTCATTCATCAAATGTGATCTCAGACATTGAATGATTTATAATCTAATGGTTGTAAAAGTGTGTCAATAGGTGTGTCAAAATACTGTCTATGGGACCTGACCCTTTTAGGGTATAGTCTCCCTAAGATTTTACTTGTTTTTTTTTTAAAATCTAATAAATAACACATATGCATATATGCTACACATTACATACACATGCTTTTGTTACTATCTCCCAACTTATGTTTTTCTGTTTTTGTTTCTTTGAAAAGACGGAATATGCATGATCAGCGAATGGAGAGAACTTGTCCCCTATCTAGATACTAAGCAACTCTCCTCTTGACCAGATTAGCATACAATGGGTTGAACTTATCTGCCTCTTCTGTTGTTTTGAGGTCATAGCAGCAGGCCTGTACCAACACCAGAGTTTTAATGATCATTCAGAAACCACTTGTTAGGTGTTACATAGTTGTGATTCACGGGTTAAAATTGTTTACCTTCTATTTTTAAAGTTAAAGGCCCTCTAGTTTCATCGGTTATATCACTTTTGTTGCATGTTTAATTTCATTGGGATTTTTAGTAGATGGTTAGAAGTATAACTGGTGATACTGGAATAGCTGAATGTTTCTTCAAACCGTCGCTTATACTATTCTCCCAGAATGATATGTAATTTTGATCTTCAAATGTCTGTTTTATTGGATTATTTTGGGGACTATGGCTTATTTTCTTTTCACAAGAAAGATGGCACCCAGAATGATATGTAATTTTGATCTTCAAATGTCTGTTTTATTGGATTATTTTGGGGACTATGGCTTATTTTCTTTTCACAAGAAAGATGGCATTCCTAATCAGGATTACGGTTAGGTGTTGGTATTGTTACTAGTGTGTGGGAAAAGGAAAATTGCAGCCCACTTTAATCTAACGTCATTTTGTCTCAAGTTGGTGTCTGCATATTAATTTTACATCTAAGGTCTGCTGTTTTACTTTTCCTCATAATTGGCACAAGCATAAGTGCAATATGGTTTATATGAGAAACCTCACATTCTCATTGTTCTGAAGATATAGAAGCTAATTTCGGTTCCCCTTAACAGATGAAACAACTTGATGAGAATCTACCATCTGGTTTTGAGGACATTCTCAACATGCATAACGGGGGTGATGAACTGATGCATTCTGGTAAAGAAAAAGCTACTGAAGCATCTGATTCTTTTGCTAAAGGGAACAGATCCCCTGTCTTGGTTGAGGCTGAAGACGAAGCAGTGGTAAATATACTTGTCTGTGGTTAACTTGAAAAGAAATATAGCATGTGATGTTTTGGTAATTATATCCTAATTGATGTCTACTTTAATCAATTGCAGTTGCATGGCATTGCTGAGTTGGAAAAGATGGATTCTCTAATTATCGAGAAAAATGGGGGAAAACGCAAATATCAGGTACATCATTCATGGCATATTTGTTAACTAATTTGTAATGTGGAATCTTTATGGCTGAACAGATTATCGTTTGTCTTATGCTGACCTCTTAGTATGTGGCAGAATGACGAA
This sequence comes from Spiraea crenata, assembly GCA_033992175.1. Lineage (NCBI taxonomy): Eukaryota > Viridiplantae > Streptophyta > Magnoliopsida > Rosales > Rosaceae > Spiraea > Spiraea crenata. The sequence goes on along the minus strand of JAVBHV010000051.1, from coordinate 1,437,672 downwards.
GTTGGTGTACAGAGCATGAAAATGTTGAAGGTGAGAGCAGAGCTTGAGGAAAAGTTGAAGCAGAAAGGTGTCTTCAGTTCGATCACTCCGAAAGCTGATAAACCTCGGAAAATTTTGAAGCCATTGAATGGGTATCACTTTTCTCCTTTATTTTCTACAATATACTTGTATGTAGATTGTCAGGACTAATTCATTCATTGTTGAATTAAACAGGAAGCTTGAATCGTATGATGATTTTGGTGATGACACAGTAAATGTTAAAGGTGCAAACCAGGGAAGCACTAATGGTCGTGCAAGTAAACTCGCACAACTTGTTGCTGCTAATCAAAATAAGTCCAAGGTATGAACACCAATACTATCGTCTTCCTAATCAATACGGATTTTTCCAACTGCTTACTCAGCATATGAAACTTAGTAAATCTAATAGATTCATCGCCACAGATCAGCCTCACCTTCTAACTTTATTGCATCTGGATGTTCTATTTCTATATTTGGTTTGTAGGTTTTGTGGACAACATTAGTTGTCTTGTTCAACTTCTGTATAACATTCACTTCTCTATATTTAGGATCACCTGGTGTGGTTCCTTTGTTTTCAATTAAAAAAAAAGGAAATAGAGAGAACTCTGACGGTCACTGGTCGGTCATTATGTAGAGACAAATGTCATGAGTATCACATTAATTTTTTAATATGTTGTCTTTTCATTTTAATGAGAAGGTTGTCTCAGGCGATGATGATTTACCTCAGAGAGATGATATTGGAGAAAGGCGGAGAAAGCATGAGCTCCGAGTACTGGCAGGAGCTGGAATCAAGTCTGAGGATGATGCTGGAGATGGAAATGGAATTATCTCCGATGATGGGGATGTTGAAATGGAAGATAATGAAGCCGGAGATTCAGAAGATGAATTTTATGAACAAGTCAAAAAAGAACGATTAGCGAAACTTGCAGCCAAAGCTCAGATGTATTCGGGGTGGGTTTTGCATTATTGCACGTTGTATGCCTGATCTCTGATAAATATTAGTTTTCCTTCATCTTCTGAGTGTCATATTTTGTATCTGTGGGTTTATAACCTTTTCTTGGTCCAAGTTTGGTTCAATAGTAGCGTTGTCTAATTGTTCATGGTTGGATGGTGGTTATGAATTTTGAGTTAGGGTTGCTAACATGCTTTGGGTATGCAGGCCAGCCAAAGTTCCAACTTTGGTGGAAACTGAAACTACTGACGGAAAACGCCATATTACTTATCAGGTGAATATGAATTGGTCTCAAATTTAGTTGCATATGATTGCTGATTTAATCTTCATTGTTACCATTGGCTATGAGCTCACTGTATATGTCCTTCCTCTGAATGTACTCCAGATGGAGAAGAATAGAGGGCTTACTCGTCCTCGCAAGAAGGAGATCAAGAATCCAAGAAAGAAGTACAAGGTATTGTAGTTGCCACATTTTATGTTGCTGGCTGCTAACTATTTGCTCTGTTTACTCATATTTCTGCCTCCATCTCTCTATGCAGTTAAAGCACCAGAAAGCAGTGGAGCGTAGGAAAGGACAGGTTCGAGAAGTCAAGAAGCCTATTGGTAGGTATGGTGGGGAGGTCTCTGGAATCAACGCAGGAATCAGTCGGAGCACCAGATTTAAGAACTGATTTGCCGTTGCCCTTCATATTTTGTTCCTCTCAATCAGTTAAAAAGTATGATTTCATGAACTTAATTAGGTCACAGTTTTGACAAATAGGGGTACTTGTTATGTAATATAGCGGAATTGTGCCATATACAGAGCAGCCGGATATTCGATGTTAGTGTTTTAGTTGATGAACATTGCTGGGTTTGTGATGGATATTCTGGGTTTATGAATATTGCTGTTTAATGTTTTCTTGATGAACAGAAGAGAGAATAGAGAGAAAGTAGAAAGAATGAGAGAATAAGAATTGTGTGAGCTCTGCTACCAATCACATAGAGCATTTTTCATTATATTTGCATAACAGAATAGGACCACATAGTACACGTGTGTCTCTTACATCATTTCTGGATTTTACCCTCTTGGGGACCACTATTCCACCTATCTATTACATCAAAATTACACTTGGCACATAGCTCTAGTAATTACACAATTCAGCACTAATACACTACACTTCAATTTCTTCTTTTCTTCAATTGTTCTTCAGTTGCACTGCACTTTCATCACATCACAACACATATTTGGATAACCTGCACAAAGATTATAACTCAACACTCCCCTTTAATCTTTGGGGAGGTTTAACTCCAAGTTTATCCCTTAGATAGCTGAATCTATCTTTAGGTAGTGCCTTAGTAAATATGTGAGCCAACTGTTCTTCTGTAGCATAGTAGATCAAGTCTATAACTTCTTGCTATAGAGCTTCTTTTATGAAATGTACCTTCTGTTTATATGTTTGGTTTTCTGGTGGAAAATTGGGTTCTTAGTGATAGCTATGGCAGATGTGTTATCACAATTGATAGGAGTAGCTTCAGCTGGTAGTTCTCCAAAGTCTTCTAGCACAAACCTTAACCAAACAGCTTGTGTAGTTACTTCTGCAGCATTCATGTACTCAGCCTCTGCTATGGAAAGTGGTATACAATTTTGCTTCACTGAAGCCCAAGAGAATACACCACTACTAAATGTGCTTTTCATGTCATCCATGGAACCACTCCAATCATTGTCACACCAGCCTATTAGCATTGCACATTTTCCCTTTTCATATTCAATGCCATAATATAGGGTTCCTTTGACATATCTCAAGACCCTCCTAGCTGTTCCACAGTGCTTGGAAGTAGGATTATGCATAAACCTAGCTAATAAGCTAGAAGCATACATTATTATCTGGTCTGGTAGCAGTTAGATACAACAGACTACCAACCAACTTTCTGAACTCCTCTACATTAGTAGGTTCACTCCCATCCTCCTTACTTAATTTTTCATTAACAGTTAGGGGTGTAGCCACAGGATTGCATTCACTCAGTCCAAACCTTTTCAGTATAGAGTTAGCATACTTCTTTTGATGGATAAATATACTGAACTCAGTTTGGATGACTCCCATACCAAGAAAATGATGTAGAAGCCCTCTCTTACTTTTGCATTATGTTATTCATTTCATATCCTTCTTTGCATTCATGTCATTCTTAAACTCCCTTTGCTTAATATCAACATTCATGTCAAGGAAGTTTTGCGGGGGGAGGGGGGGCAGGGGATTTACGTGACTACTTAAAATAAAAATGCTTCCATATAGCTGTATTGGCAAGCATAAACATGTCATCCACATATAAATAGAAACAATTTATCATAATTGATTGAAAACATAAGCAAGGATGAGTACACAAGAAAATAAGAAAGAAAATTCAAAGTGAAAAAAAACAAAATTCGCGCAGCCTCGCCTAATTGCCCGCCTAGGGTCTCGATTTTCACTTTCCCCTTATTTCTTGATATACAAGGTTGCTTCACTCTAGCTTTTCTCAAACTTGCATTCTGTAAAATAGTTGTTAATCTCATCATACCAAGCCCTAGGAGCCTGTTTAAGTCCATATAGTGTCTTCCTTCCCTGGCACTCAGGTTGTGAGACATAAACTTCTTCTTTCAAGGCTCCATTTAAGAAAGCAGATTTAACATCTAGCTGGTATAACTCCCATTTCTTCTGAGCTGCCAAGGCAATCAAGGTTCTGATTGTGTCTAATCTTGCTACTAATGCAAAGGTTTCATTGAAATTGATCCCAGGCTTCCGAGTGTATCCTTTAGCTACTAGTCTGGCCTTGTTTTTCTGCACTAAGCCATCTAGGTTTAGTTTGGTCTTGTAGACCCATTTCACACCAATGATAGGCTTGTCTGTAGGCCTATCAACTAGTTCCCAAGTCTCATTCTTCTCAATCATTGAGATTTCATCATGTATTGCTCTAATCCAGGAATCATCTTGAGCTGCTTCTTCATACTTTTCAGGTTCAACAATGCATAGATTGCACTTAGCAATCACTTCATTTATATTCTTCCATCTAAGTGGGGTATCATCATAAGTATCCTTCACTTTTGAACTTCTGGAAGAACTTTATGGAATTGAGTCAATGTTGTAAGGATTTCTGATAACTCCTTCTACTTGTGGTGAACTTGGGGGGTGAACTTGAGCTTCCAAGAGTAATTTGAGATGGACTTGGACTCAAGTGATTAGGGTTTGTTCTAGAAATCCTAGAATCAGCCTCAGTGACATACACCTGAGGTCCTTGTGCCTTTTGAACTCTCACTCCAGTTCCAAAAGCTTCCTCATCAAACACTACATCTCTGGACAGAGTTAGTGTTTTAGAAATAGGACCAAACACCCTGTATCCTTTATCACAAGTTCCATAGCCTACAAACACCTTCTTAGAACTCTTAGCATCAAGTTTCTGTCTCATTTGGTTTGGAACCATTGCATAACATAGCGAAACAAACACCCTCAAATGAGCAATCCCTTATTTCCTTCCACTATAAGCTTCAAATGGTGTTAGATTGTCTAGAGCTACAGTAGGACATCTATTTAGTAAATACATACTGTATGCATTGCATCAGCCCATAGATAATAGGGAACTCCTTTATCATGCAGCATAGCGTTAGCCATCTCAACTACAGTCCTGTTCTTCCTTTCTACTACACCATTCTGTTGAGGTGTATATGCTACTGATAACTGTCTCTGAATCCCTTCATTTTCACAGAAATGATGAATTCAGTTGATAGAAACTCCCCACCTCTATCACTTCTTAGGCACTTCACTTTAAATCCATTCTGCAACTCCATAGCTTTACATTTCCTAAAACATCCATAAGCTTATGATTTCTGCCTTATGAAGTAAACCCATGCCATTTGCTATAGTCATCTATCAGCAGCATAAAGTATCTATTCCCAGCAATAGAATCTATTTGCATTGGTCCACAGAGGTTTGTGTGGACCAATTCTAAGGGTTGCCTTGCTCTCCAAACTTGACCTCTTGGAAACCACTCCGTTCTTTCTAAGTTGGCAGCCTTGACAAACTTCTTTAATCTCCTCTAGACTAGGCAGACCATGAACCATGTCTTTGTTCCCCAGCCTTTTCAATCCATCATAATTGAGGTGACCTAGTCTTTTATGCCATATTTTCGAGTTGTGGATGATACCAGCATGTAGAACCAGTTGTTCTTTAGGTTGTAGAGACAAGGGATAGCACCTGTTATTCTTCACCTTCACACAGACAATCATATTCTCCAAGTCAGGCCCATCATACACTCTACACCTGCCACCACCAAACAATATATAGTAACCATGCTCATCCATTTGGCCTACACTTAGCAAATTTTCTTTCAAACTAGGCAGATACATTACTTCCCTAATATATCTCTTCCCTCTATTTGTATTTATAACTCCATTAGGCATTTGAACTTTACTATAGGAGTTTGTATTCACATCAACCAGAAACTCCACATTTCATGTCATGTGGTTACTGCAGCCACTGTCAATATACCATTCTCCAGTAGGTTTAGGTTTTGAAACTGCACTGTTAGCAAAGAACACGTTTGTGGTAGTCTCCACCTCATTAGCACAATTTGCCTTTGCTTTAGCATAAGTGCATTCCCAAGCCCAATGTCCAAACCTGCCACAGTTGTGACACTTAGTTTGGCCTTTATATCTGCATTCACCATAATGAAACTTGGAACAAGTCTTGTATTGTGGTTTTCCTTCATTCTGGTTAGCATTCTGTGAACTCTGTGCTGGTTTCTGTTGCTGATACTTAGGTTTATAGTCCCCCTTCTTTCCCTTATTATATCAATTCTTCTGGAATTTAGATGATTGGCCTTGACCTCCTGGCTTCTGCTGTGACTTCTGTGTCATGACAGTGATGAGAATGCCCTTTCTGTGACATTCTCAGTGTGCAAACCCATCCTCTGCTCTTGACTTTTGAGGATTTCTATCACCTCCTGCAGCTCAACCTCCTTAAGATCTTTGGTATTCTCAATCACTAGGCATATAGGGTCATAAGCCCTTGTTAGATTGATCAAAACTTTCTGAACTAGCCTTTCACTAGACAAACTTTCACCAAACGTTTTCATTTGGTTTATAATTTCATTTAGTCTAGTGAGATATATAGAGTCTCATCTTCTTTCATCCTAGCATACTCAAACTCCCTCCTCAGATTTTGTAACTTGACAGATCTGACTTGGTCTCCACCATGAAACTCTCTAAATAGCAAATCCCAGGCCTCTTTAGCACTACTAGCATTAGCAGTTCTAGGGAATATTTGATCAGACACAGCATTTTGCAAAATACCTTGTGCTTTGGCATCTCTCATGGGAATCTGGATTTGCTTCTCATCTTCTTCATCTTCTTCGGAATCTGCATCAGCAAAAATGCTTGTCTCTCCTTCTTCTTCATTTTTGGTAGCCTCCTTTTCAACCAGCCTCCATAAACCATGTGATTTGAATATTGTCACCATTTTAATCCTCCAAAAGTCATAACTTTCACCAGAGAAAACAGGTGCTCTAACTTCTGAGCTTGAACTAGCCATCTTCACTTGAATCTGGGTTTTCTGGACTCAGATGCAACTTCCAAAGAACCTTCGGTGAACTTCCGACGTACGGCTTCACAAGTTACTCCCAGCTTTTAGATCCAACATGACTCTGAGGCCATGTTAGTGTTTTACTTGCTGTATACGTTATTTCTGGGCTTATATATGTTTTTTGGGTTTATTATGGATATTCTGGGTTTACAAATCTTGCTGTGTTTGATGTTTTCTTGATGAAGACGATAGTGAGAGAAGAGAGAATAGAGAGAAAGTAGAAAGAATGAGAGAATGATAATTGTGTGAGCTTTGCTACCAATCACAGAGAGCATTTTTCATTATATTTGCATAACAGAATAGGACCACATAGTACACTGTGTGTCTCTTACATTATTTCTAGATTTTACCCTCTTGGGGGCCACTATTCCACCTATCTATTACATCAGGATTACACTTGGCACGTAGCTCAAGTGATTACACAATTCTGCACTACTACACTACACTCAATTTCTTCTTTTCTTCAATTGTTCTTCAGCTGCACTGCACCTTCATCACATCACAGTACATATCTGGATAACCTGCACAAAGTTTATAGCTCAACATTCAGAGAGCAGCCCAGTCCCTTCCCTTTTATTTTTGTTTTGGATATTTTACAGTCTCCGCACACTGAAATAGTTTGCTGCTCCCTGATGCCCAGTCCCCATAAGCAACACGGGTCTGTCTTAATCCGATTCGATTTGATTAGCGACGCCATTTGTTTTGAAGACAGATCTGATCCGCTGACTTTTATGTGATTTTCAAAATACATTTATTCTGGCCGCTTTAGATTTAATGGATTAAAATTGTAAATCTACTTCTGCCAGAATTCGGAGAGGACTCAAGATTACTTTGGACCCTTGTGCATTTTTAATAAGATATAATGACTAGTTTACCTTCTTGTGAAATGACTTCAAAGTCTTAAAACCACAAGTTTCCTATATTTAATTTAAAACTCAAGTAAAGACAAAAACATTAAGAAAAGGGAGGCGGTGCTGGTGCTGTTGCCTGGTGGCAAGGCAGGCACCCACCCTTCTTCGTCCCTATAATCAAACACCCCCTCACCCCACCCCACCCCACCCCAACATCTGCTTACTGCCCAGTTGCGGACATTCCAACTCATATCCATATTCAGAGAAAATTTTTAAGTATAAATAGCAGTCCTCTAATCATTTCTCCTGATGCGTCCGTCGCCCATGAACCATCACAAGTGTTCGTGAGGAAGATCCACAATGAGATGACTTGTTTGACAGGTTTGGAAATTTTGGATTCCCCAATTTCCCTGTCATAGTATTTGGAGCCCATCCTTTTTGGTAATGGCTTGTAGGTCGGCCCAAAGGAAAAGGTTCCCTTCTTGGGCTGGTAAGGAGTGTTTGTTTGACCCACGTTTCTAGTCTTATCGTGAAAGTCTTCAAGCGGGTCAATTAATTCCCTAAAGAAGATAGAGCTGTGGGTTTTAGGAAATTTTCTTCATAGAGAATGACCTGAATAAAATAAAATAATAAAATAATAATTTTACTAAGTTTGAAGCTCTCGAAACGGGAAGGTATATCAAATTCATGATCTGCATTCAATCAGTGAGGAATATTTTTGTTTCCTTTATAGAATTTTTTGCTTGTGGCAGAGGGAACGTATATCAATTCAAGATGACAATATTAAGGTTAATGAGTCCTCTTTCATCCCAACAAGTACTAGTATTACTCATTATTACCAAAACAAACTACTCAACTCATAAGTCGGAGATGTTTTTTCTTCAAAGGCTCAAAAGTCGATCGGTTGGCTTCGATCACCAGAACTGATCAATCTCTATTGTTGTTGCTGTTGCAATATTACATAGAGGAGGATATGGATTCCCCTCCGCCAGCTGCTTGGATTCCGGAAGACGATCTCCTCTTGAAGAACGCCGTCGAGGCCGGCGCTTCTCTGGAAGCACTCGCCAGAGGAGCGGTGCGATTCTCGCGCAACTTCACCGTCGAACAAGTGCGGGAGCGGTGGCACTCGCTCCTCTACGAGGCCGATGCCTCCAAGGCTATGTTGGAATTGGAGGCTAGCAATTGCAATTCCAATGCCGTGCCGTCCAAGTCTAAGGTTCCGAAACAAAAATTGAAAAGCGTACAGAAGCACTATTATGCTATGCAGAAGAAGAGACGGCTACTTGATAATACTAGTTGTTCTACTCTTGATGCGGTTGATCCTAATCCTTGTTATTATCAGAATCCCAAGGAAGACCTGTTCGATCCCAATTCTTTTTTCGAGGCACAACCGCTGGCTGATGACGGCCAAACTTTATTATTGGATGAGATTGGAGAATGTGATATTAACGGTGGTAATTTTGGACTTGATTCAGGGTGCTGCTCAAATGGTTTTTTTGAAGACGCCTCGTTTGTTCCTGCTAACTATGGATTGGGAGGAGAGATGGATACTTTTTGCCATGGTGGCGGTTTCCAACATTTGCCTAATAGTACTAGTACCGGAGGAGGAGATGACTCAATGTTTGATTTGGGGCACATCTTGAGTGCGGAGGAGGCAGGGCTATCCGATTATGTCTTTACAGATAATCCTTTCTGGGATGAGCTTGCGGATGTTCCAATTGATAAGAGTCTGTTGGGAGTAGTTGTTAATGGTGAGAAGGATGCCGAAAGAACAGCATTGGTAGCTCCTCATCATGTTGGTCATGCGGATGGGGACAACATTGTGGGTTTTGATGATCAAAGGATCGATTTTGGAGGGGATGAGTATGAAGATATAAATGAGGACGAGCTATTTAGCTTCATGGAAGATGATGGCAATAATGGATCAATGTTAATGGAGGAGTCCTACGGAAGTCTGATCAACCCGATCTCGTTGAGCTCCTCTCCCAAACATGTTGATGGATATTCTACTGTGCCTGCATCAGAACTCTCTTGTCAACAACCTCAAGAGTTGATTTCGTCAGTTGAGATCAATGGTCAAGAGACGATGCTCTGTGTATTGAATACAGAGGACCCTGAAATCCCCTGCAATGATAATATCGTATTTTCACCTACTGCAAATGACAAGAGAAAATCTGATCGAAAAATACAAATGGAAACCTTGAAGAAACAAAAAGATCCACCAAAAACACCTAGTAAGGTCCCTCGAGTGGTCGAACATGACAGGAGAAAAGAAAATAGCGTCAAACACGCACCTTCATTTACAGTTGCAGGGCCAGAAGCCAACCCCTCAGCAGTAGATTGTCAAGAAGAAGTATCTAACGGCGATGCTGATGATGATGATTCTGATGAAGTTCCTTGTCTTTCTGATGTTGAAACTATGATAGTTGATATGGATTTATTTCCACTTGATGAGGATAAGGATTCATATTCTGTGAGTAGAGAATTAGTCTCTGAGTACCAGGACCCAGATTCTAAGAGGAAGATCATGAGGTTGGAACAATGTGCGCAGTCCTGTACCCTAAGACACCTTGAATCTAAAGGAGCACTTGCCGTATGGTATGGTCGCCGTGGGAAAAAGGAGTACATCAAGAAAACTGAGGTGATCATTGGTAGAGCAACAGAAGACAACCAAGTTGATATTGACTTGGGAATCGAAGGCTTGCATAACAAGGCATCGAGGCGGCAGGCGCTTATAAAGATGGAAGGTGATGGCTCTTTCTCCTTGAAGAATCTTGGCCCGAATTCAATTTTTCGGAATGGGGAAGAAGTTGCTGCTGGACAGATGGTTTATCTGAGTGATCCAAGTAATTTGATTGAGATTAGGGAAATGCCATTTGTGTTTGAGATCAATCACAAATATGTGAGGCAGTATCTGGAAATAGTTGCCCAAACAAGTGGACAAATGTGAAAATTATTAATTAGGTGCCTTTTTTTGTTACAATTCTCTCTTTCTTTTTGGTCATTGTTCCCAATTCTTTTGGAGTACATATTATAGTTCGGTAGCTATTCCCTTAATTTATAGTTGATTATCCTCTGCTTTTGTTTTCTTTTTCTAAAACAAGAGGTATTAGAATACCTCATTTTGTATCAAAGATTGACATGATCATACAGTATAAGCTGCTTTCTGCTGGTGCCACTCAAACGTAGGACCCAGCGGTCCGCGCTAGCCCACAAGAAACTCCTGATTAGAGTAGAGGATATTAGCGTATAGTATTTTCATCGAGGATATTGTGGATATTTAGAATGTGAATTGAGCGCATTTTCGAGATTTTGTAATGCAAACAGAGGGAATTCTCGGGTATTTTGAATGCTTCTGACCAAAAAGAAAGAGAGAATTGGAACAAAGGGAATTCTCAGGTTTCGAATGTTTTACCTCCACAGGGTTTTTAAGCAAAATCTGCTTATATATATCTAAAGCATTCAAGATTAACGTTCATGATCGAAACAAAAAATTATTGCTTATTTTAATCAACAGCATTTGCAGTTTCTAACTATTGTTTAGAAATTATGATCAATTAGTTCCATTCGAGAAGCCTAATTATTAACTTACTGCTGCAGAACTAACTATATTGAAAGTGAGAGAGAAGGAACGAGTGATAGAAGAGAGAAATAGAGAATAGGTGATTGATCTCGATCATGATCATTCTCTTGTATAGTGCCTTTATTTATATAGAGAACCAACTAAAGTTTACCAATCATACTGAGATTATGTCTATCTATTTATAGAGTCTATATATGTTTCATATTCTTAGTTACACAATCACACTTCAACATGAATAATTACAACACTCCCCCTTGAGTGTGGACAACTGAAGAAGTAAGCGCATCAGACCTTTGGACAAATAGCGTTGGTGGATGATGAAGTTGTTGTAGTAACCACTCGGGGAAAGAACGTAGGTCCAAAGGGAATCCATTTAGGGATATGCTAATACCAAAACCTTGCTAAGGAAAAACCAATGGGAAAAACCAAACAAGTAGGCGAAGGAAAAAGGTGAACACGCATATGTCGATAGTAAGGCAAGCATCTTCGGGATGCATAGGAGTACAAAATATATGACCAACCCAATATGGGTGCCTCATTGAAAACCTTGCCAGGCAACAACAAAATCCAGTGGGAGAAAGTTGACCAGTGCTAAGAGGAAAAAAAGTACTTACATTAAGGTCAAGTGAATATACGACATGATACTCCCATTGATTTCGACAATGCTCCCCCCTGAAGACTACAAATGTTCAAATCAAATAGTAAACACAAACCAATACCTCGAACAAGCTTCTGGAAGGTAGACTTCGGCAATGACTCGGTGAAGAAATCTATGAGGTTGTCTTCGGGAACAAATTTGCTTGACTTCAAACTTCTGATGCTTTTGCTGTTGATGTATGAAGTAGAACTTCAACACTATACGCTTGGTATTGCCTTCTTCATTTAATCAATACACTGGGACATCACAAATAGAAGACAATCCACTCGTATGTCGAATATGCTCAAACAACAACCTGAAACCAAACACATTCATGTGTTGTTTCACTAAGGGTTATGAGTTTAGCATGACTCAACAAAGTGGAAACTAAAGTCTATTTTGTAGACTTCTAAGATATAATGGCACTCCCCATGCTAAAGACATAACCAATTTGGGAACATGCCTTGTGTGGGTCTGATACGTAACCTGCGTCAACATAACTAATAGGGCAAGCGACCCTTCGTGGATCCAAGAGGGGTAATCCATCACGGGATGCATAAGAATAGGTTAAGCCCATATTCGCATAACCTTTAATGTAATGATGTGTTTGATACCAGTCTAGTGGTAGCATGTTGGCTCGTAGCTATACTAAGCTAACAAACGAGATGTCAAGTTTAGTGTATTGAGCTAAGTACAATAAATGTCAATTGCACTTAGATATGGAAATTTAGGCTCCAGTACCAACTCATGCATACTCTTTAGGGATGAAATGGGTCTCAATTAAAATCTAGAGATTGGACGACCATAAGCATACTTGAGGGATTCACTTTATCCTCATCAAAGTGTCGCAACACCTTCTGGGTGTGATTCGATTGATGAACTAGAATACTATCAGTGTAATCCTCAAGTTTAATCTCAAGGTAGCTGGACCATACCTAGGTCATGCATTTCAAATTCCGACTTCAGGTGCGATATAGTTTCTCAAGCTTTTCCAGAGTACCAAGGAAATCTAACGCAAATTCGGAATGTGATAAACACGCAAGGGCATAGTTCATTGTTCACATATCTCTAACTGATGAAATATTCACTTAAGCAGTTATACCACTTCTGCCCGGATTGTTAGTCTGTAAAGTGAACGCCTTAAATGAGTGGAAGAGAGGGTGTTCCGTGGTCTAGAACTATTTGAATAAGTTATCTCTGGTTCTTCAAGAACTTTCTTGCATATGTCTATATCAAGATCCCCATAAAGATTCACTATAACCACATCCATGAGCTACATAGTCAATTCTTAGGAAACCACCAAACTGATGAGGTAGCAGAACATGATAACATCCATTTCATCTTAATCAATGTCAGGGCTAATGAGAGAAGCCTTGCGCCACGAGGTGTGCTTTACATTGCACTGTTTCATTCTTCTCATTATGCTTCCTTATGAAATCAGCATGTAACGTACAAGGTTTACAATGGGTGGTTTGGGAACTACAGGTCTAAATACTTTTTACATTACTCAGGAATCTAATTCGACGTGCATTGTTTTTCTCCATTTGACCAATCAGTTTGACATTGTGCTTCATCAATGGAACACGATTCAATATCATTGCACTTTGTGACTCATTGGCCATTGCATAAACAAAGATATTGTTGATGTTGTCTCATTTTGTAAGTACAAGCTAAGTCAGACCGAGATGTTTTGGTTCTTGAGAATTTCCATTTGGGGTATCATCCTAGGGCTTCTCTTAGTATAGTTCCATAAACCTGCATAGTTCATGAGTTTTGATCGGTTGAAATAGCGATAGGATTCAGTTGTGTCATAATGCTTTTCTTCCTGGGAGTGAATCCTTCAAACCGAGTATGCCTCACTTCTGGCCAGGGATAGAAGATTGGTTAGCTGCCGGTGTACCCATTCATCGGTTTGAAGGATTCACTCCCTGGAAAAGGAGCAAATCAATACATATGGGCAATTTTGTCAACTTAATAAGAACATTGAAATAAAAAATATTATTTGCACTCAAAAAATTTCTCTATGTTAAAAAAAATAAAGAAGAGCCAGAGTGTAGAAAGAAACTTTTAGAATGCCAATAACAACATTAAAAAGGAAACTTCCTCTAATTTCTAGAGGTTTCCATATTCTTGTAACTCAAAAAAAAAAAAAAAACTTCACTCCTTTTCTCAAAAAGAAAAATAAAACACAAACGCATCAAATATCTGTCTAGCGCAAGTACAAATATAGGAAGATAAACACTATTTTTCAAAAATTTGAAAACATCACCTGACAAATTGAAGCGTCAGCCTAATCTTACTGGCAATCTTGTAATGGGAGAAAAGACACGTGTATAATTTTTCTCTTCAACAATGTGAAGAAATGATTCCCACTTGATTTTAGTGTAGATTGATAGGTATGTTTTTAGGTTTGAATACTTACAAAAATTCTCAAAATAAGGAGTTGGGTGAAGACCCCCAACCACCAGTCCCTAACAAAATGGAAAATAATGAGTATACGAGGTAGGAGTTTAGGCTATTTTCTAGGGCTGACATCAAGCAAAAACAGCCGAGAACTGAATGGACTATGCCGGTATGAGGGAAGCAGAAATAGCTCCTGAATGAATAAACTCACAAACTACATATCAATAAACCTTCAATTTTTGTTCAGTTTGGTTCGGTTTTGGACCGATATACCCCTTAGCCTATCCAATCTTGTAATTCAGCAACAAATCTGACACCAACCACAACTTGCAAAGGAACCAAAGACTAAAGCCATGGAGCAAAAGCATTTGTGAAATTGATTGATGCACTAGCCGCGATCGATCAAATTTAACTTAATGGCTGGAGATTGATCGAACTGGTTGCGAATTTGGTTGCTGCACTGGCCAGACGATTTGGTTGCTGCACTGGCCAGACAATTTGGTTGCCATTGCCACCTTGGATGTGAAGAATCTCATACATATTATATGTATAATTTACAATTCACATACAATATCCACATACATATTATACGTATAATTCAAACACCCACTTGCATAAACGAATTGCTTGATTCATCTTGAATACGTTGAGGACGAACTTGAATAGTAACTTTATTTGGACCTTTGTAAACATACTTGTATAAATACTTGACACTTTTGATGCTGCAGTATATCTTAATGTTAATATGGCAATCATATTGAAGGAGTAGCCACGGGTTATACGGGATAACCCAACGATTATCCACCATTATACTTTGATTACGGTCTAGTGGCAATATAGCATGATCATCTCGCCCGTGGTAGACTGGATAGGAATCATTCCCTTGAACAGTGAATGGTGCAAATGTTTTGAGATATTTCCTATTACAACTCCCAGTTTTCATGCAGGGCGACCTCGGATTTTGTACACCATATGGATCACGTATCGTGTGACTCAATACTGCTTCATAGAAATTTGTCTCTTCATCTTTTCTTGGTATTTCAGCCTAAACTATTTGGTCGTAATCATCTGGATTGTTCAGCTGATCATTCTCATCTAAGTTAAGAAGCATGTGCACATGTGGGAGACCACACTTTTGAAACTCAATAACAAAAACGTATGCAACAACATTCCCTAAACCGCTTTTTTGAGGACATCATCCTTAAACTCTTTAAATTTCACCCTGAACACCATTGTACATAGATCTGGTCGACCATGTGGGGCTTGACCAGGTAATAGCTCCCATCTTATTTCTTCCCAAATTGGATTACATATCATTGTGAGAAAAAGATCTGCCCTACCAAATTTTTGTACTAAAGCCATCACATCTTGGTATCTTTGGTACATGTCACGGTGACTTCCAATGAATGAAGACAGGATGATAGTCATACGACCAACATTACCTGTTTCGTCACAATTATAAATTATATCAATATTTTATGTATTGAGTTCAATGGACTACAGTATGAGGAGATGATTGTAAACTGCGTACTTACATTGCTTTCTCTCGCATTTACAAAGTCTTGTAGCCCTTGATGCAATTCAGGTCAAAGCTTGTCCAGATTAAACTGGCACCAAAAGAGTTTTTGGCCTTCCATCTCTGCGGTAGTTGTCCACTACGTATTGTTGCAGCAATCGGCCAGCACGAAGCAGAAGTGATTATTTGTCTTGACGGCTATGCAAGGATACTAATTATAAACTAAAATAATCTTAATCGAAAAGCAATTTTCATATGAAAGACTATTAGAGCTTTTGGTTATCTGTAAAATAGGCATGGTAGTCACAACATGTCAATTTTTTGCGATTCCTACCCTTTTCTCAAGTTTGTATCTCATCCATATGTTCCACAGTGTAACAGTATGATACTATAAGGGGTCATAATAGCCTACATAATGAACATTGATAAGTTAGCCCTGCACATTTTGTACCACAATACTTCTACTGTTAAGAGTGCCATCTCCCTCATCTCCTACGATTATCGCATCAACTTGAGATACATATGACAAACAATATTGACGTTCATTACGAGGTCATTTATTGGTAAGAAGATGCAATTGTGTAGGTAAGGTCGTTGAGCAAGATGGTGGAGTATATGCACAAACAGATTATGTTGATTGAGGATATGTTGTATCTTTTCGAGTATATTTCTATTCAATGATGCATTTTCCTGTAGGCAATGGTCAATTTCGTGAGTTGTGTCATATATATACATAAGTAGGAATCTTGGTCTGGTATTACGAGTTGGTAGTAGACTTCCAATCCTATGATATATAGAGTCTTGAGCACGAAATGTATGAACACCGCCTCTAGTTGGCAGACTTTCATCGGTGTGGATGGCCATTGAGGTAAAGCAAAGACATGATTATAAGTTCGAATGTGTTGCCTGAAATACCTACCCTCGGCAGTTTGGTCGGCAAAAAGCGCAAACATTTTTTATGGGAGGGAATTCTTGGTAGTACAACATTTCCATCACCATATTAAAATTGTGAGGTTTCATGACGAAACAACCAAGCACAACAACGTGGACATTGTTTTCGATCTGGCAAATAGTTGCAATGTGCTCTAATAGGCTCTGAAAAATATCTTGTCCGATTATGGAACCCTCTTGTTGTCGTCGTATTATGTATGTGAAGCACACTTCTTACTTTAGTGGGGTATTGATTGATACTTCCCTCATTGAGATGTGTGGCTTCTGTAGACAGGTAAGAAAATTATTTAACTCAAAAGTGAAGGGCCTGTCTTTGTTGTTTTAAATGTGAATGATTATATAATGATAGCATGGAAATATAAAAGAACAAATTAGTAGATTACCATTACGACTGGAACTTTCAATAATTTTAGTGCGCAATCTAGTTATTACTTGATTGCTGCTTGATTGTTGAATCTCTCATTGAAGGGCTTAAATAATGTTTCTGGCGTAACTACAAAAACCAAAAAAAGATGAAAAATGTTAACACAGGCATTGTTCCAAAGATTGTGTATTTTGGAAATGAATAGCACAAAACTAAATAGAAGGTTACCGTTATAAGCAGTTTCATGAACTATAGTGGGAGGTGAACGAGTATGATTAAGACGGGCTAATTGCCGTATGTGTGTTAAACGCATTATATTCAGAGCTTGATGGTTGTTTCTTTAGTCATTATTAGTCACAAAGTAGTGGACAACAAAATTGCTACTTCCCTCATTGAATGGCTCAAATACGATTTCTATTGTATCTAACAAAAACCAAAAGGAGAGGTAAAATTTTCATGCAGGCGTTGTTCTGAAGATTGTGTATTTCAAAAATGAATAGAGAAAACCAAGTAGAAGGTTACTGTTATAAGGAATTTCATGAACTGCAATGGGAGATAAGCAAATCTGATTAAGACGGGCTAATTGCCTTATATGTGTTAAGCGCAAACTATTCAGAACTTGATGGTTGTTCCGTAATTATTTGTCACTAAGTTTTGGACATCAACATTGGTACAGGTTTAGTGGTACTTCTCCTTTGGATGTCGCGGGCTAACTGCATTCCATTTGGAACTTGATGATGTCCCCTTCCATCACCGCCAATGTGTGATATACATCAACATATTGCTAAGTTTCGGTCATATGGCGCCACTGGCTTTCTCTGTGATAAATAGGTGCACTTCATTGGGTTGTGCCGAGTAAACCAGTTGTGCAATGTTAACATTTAATACAAGCAACTTGATGTATATGTTGATGTTGGAATAAAATTACAAGCAACTTGATGTATATGTTCTAGATTAACTGCCAATTCATGTTGTGCATGTGTGTTTTCCATGTCTAGTTGCATTTGATGATTGGCGCATTGTTGTCTTTGTCATTGGTTGCAGGCCCTAAGCTGCCGTTGGTGGTCAGATTGCGTGTAATGGGCGAGTATTCGTCTTGGCTGATATAGTTAAAACTAGCAATAATGTGTAGAAAGTTTGTAAACTATTTGGTGCCTATAATTTATTTGATTACAAAGAATCTAGTGTCATCATCAAAGCATTCTCCCACAAAGGCTAATTTCTATACAAAATATCCCCAAAGAAAGCAATTTTAGTACCAATAGCATCAACTCTTACATTCAATTTTTCTAAAAAAAGAAAATAACCAAATCTATTTATTAATTGCGAATAAGATCAAAGAAGTTAAAAGTATGGGGCCATAGTCCACAAAAGAATCAGGAGTTACACAAATAATTAATATAGAGGGATTCAAACATCTAAGCAACTTTCGCAGAGTAGAAGGCAGTAAGTGACCACTCAAAACTCGAATATAGAGCAACTGCATAGGCAAACAAAAATATGAAGTCAACTAATATAGATGTTTATTAAGCATATTTCCAGAAAAACCACCACTAAAAAAAGGAAAACAATGTGATAAAATTCACCTTGAACTGCAAAATATATCAACTCTACATATAAAGTGATATGAAAAGAACAAAGCAAATATACCTTAAATACCAAGAGCTGTTCAGATTGGTTCCACTTCAAATGAAAACTGTAGAGATAACACAACGAATACCTTAAGTTGAAGTACCAGCTTGCCTCCTCTTTTGAAGGCTGGCATTTGGCCATTGGCTTTTCATAGTTCAACTGTCAGCCAATTTGCTGAAGAGACCAAACCAAAAAACAAATATTGACTTCTCTAATCAAAATTAGAAAACAAAACCCAAAAATCAAGTATTAAACTTTCCTCTCAAAAGTGTTATCTCCCAAAAAACTAATGTTCCACATGAAAAGAAACTAACCGGCTTTTCGGGATGACCATCGAAAGATTTATTATGCCCTTAAAAAGATCTATCCCTTCACCTACCAAGGCAAGGAAATAAAAACGAAGATCCAGTTATGGATTCTATCAACCTTTTGCTATATGATAATTACACCATATCTATAGCATTATTCTAGGCCTGTTTGCAGTATACAAATACATATGAACCCATTCCCTTCGATGTCAGTGCTCAATACTCGCATTGCAACCTTCAACAACTCCTAAACAAAAGTGCGGAATACTCCACTATAGGGGACAGAGTCTCCACCACGGCTTTTGGAGCTTGTTTTCAGGATTATCAGCAAATTGGAGCTTTGAAAGCTGCTGAAGAATCATCATGAATACTTCGAAACAGCAAATTAAACAACATTAATTAATCAACACAAATAACCAATCAAAATAAAAAAAAGTCCTAAAAAGCAACTGAAATCACAGAGAACCCACTGTCTTCAGACCTTCGAGCTTCATCAACAGAACCGCTAGCGAGGCAAAAACATCATCGGCCTACAAAATCAATAGAAAAGTTCAATCAAAAGAGCAATAAAAAAACCATGATTAAAACAACTCACCTCCAATTAAAATAGGAGGCACATAGCCGGCTAATTAGCTATCACAACCAGCAAAAGAGCACCTGCATCACCATGAAAATATTCCAATTAAGGGAACCCAGCTTACAAACCAATAAAAACCCTTGAAAATTGAAGGGAAAAAGGGGGAAATTCGCGGATAATACCCAGAATCCAAAAACTCAAAGCAACTGATATGAGAGAGCTGAGCAAAAGAGGGAAAAATAAAGAGGACTTATATGAAGGAGAAGTCGAAAGAGTTGATTCAACAATGGCGGTGGGTGAAGAGGAGAGGCTGCAAGAACGACAGCACAAAAAGTGGCACAGTATAGGCTGTCTCCCGACCGAAAAATCTCCTACCCACTCCCCCAACGGAATACCCAACCTAGTTTCTACTCTCTCTCACAAAAGCAAACCAGAAGCTACAGTGCCTGCCGAGTTTTTATCAAAACTATCAAAAAATCGAAGGAAAAGAAAATTATTTCATTTTGATGTTTGGTGGTAGGCTCGCAGCCAACAGGTCTAGGTTTTTGGGTGTAATTTTGGTTTTAATTTGAGGGCATTTAAGTATATTCAAGTGACATTTTATATACATTTGAAAGTTTTTAAAAAAATTGACATTTGTGAAATTGGGGGTCAATTTTTTGATAGTTTTAATAAAAACTCGTGCCTGGCAACCAAGCTGGTTCGCGGAAGGAAGTCACGGAAGAGAGGAGAAAAACATTACCAAGTTGGGGCATTTTTGTCAGACCACTATAAGAAAAGGGGGGCTTAGTTGAAGAAGAGGGCAGAACGGTCATTTCAGTACAAGGATGAACATGTTAGCTACAGTGATTTGGCCAACTCGCGTTTAGTATATATATAATTTGTATAAGTTGCAAAATTAAAACCCGCAACATTTTGCGGTATTAAAAAGTTCATTTTCTTAAGTGTAAAGTACCTGATGATTAGGCGGTGTTTCTGTATTATGATATGAGGAAGGCATTATTTAGGGTTGAATATCAATTTGTCTGTACTATGTAAATAACAAACTGAACACCAAAGTTTGTGCATTAGTCACTCATCAAACCCAATTGTTCAAACCTCAACAAAACACATTAATTAAAATAAAAACTTGAAAGCAACCCATAATTTGTAGATTCAAACGGCCGGTCCGTGTTGAATTTGACCAGTCAACATTGATTGACGGTTGACTGGAATATTCTGTTAAATCTAACAGAATATTCCGCCGCCGGTTAACTTTAATGGAATATTTCGATTCCAACAGAATATTCTAGATTCAAACGGAATATTTCAGTGGTTGACCTATGCATAGAGTACAATATTGGTTACGTAATATTTTACTATTCAAAAGTTAATGGTTGACCCATTTTGGTCATTTTACAATTTACGGGAAAAATTACAAAATGGGTCGTATCAGTGGCCTAACTCAGACCCCTACCTGACAACTCGACTCAATCAGATCTCTCTTGGTCCATGTGGACTATAGCTTGCCTGTATCAACCTGCCGTTGTTCAGGTTGAACCGAATGGGAACCTCGCTATTTGAACACGTATTTGTGATGAATGTCGCAGACCTTCACCCTATTGTCTCACACTCTCGCGAATCCAAATGAAACAGCTGACCTTCAATTGGTACTAGTCCCAACCTCCGAGGCCAGACTTGAAGGTTGCGATCGGCCTTTCTACCTTGTCGTTTCACTGTCTCGGGTTTTCAAAAGAAATGGTACACTGAAATTGGCAAACGAAATTCGCTGTCACCGTGAAATCCCTAGGACTCCATCACTAGCGCTCCGTTGATTGGATACGTCTGATCGCCGCTGTAAGTCAGAGATGAAATTTGGCATTGAAAATTGAGAGCTCGAATGGGCTGGTTTTGATGTTGGGAGACGTGCTGAAAAATTTGTTTGGTTGTTTTATGAAAATTCAATATTACCCATGGGCAAGAGAGAACATGTTTTTTTTTTTTTTTTTGGTATTTATATTTAAGTGGTGTTTTCATCCAATGGTTAATGAAACTTTTTGTGTAGGACTAAAATACCGGCTACTTTCTTGCATTAAAAGTGATAGTTACTTTTCTTGAAATTATATTGTTTTGCAAGGTTTTTGGTTAACTACAGTAACTGCCAAATTTCTTTGTTTGTTTTATAATAGTAGAGAAGATGAATATATGAGGTAGGCTGGCATCAAGCAAAAACTAAACCTTCAGTTTTGGTTCTATTTTGGACCAATATACCCCTTAGCTTATCCCGTCTTGTAATTCAGCAACAAATTTGACACAAACCACAACTTGCAAAGAAGCCAAAGACTAAGCCATGGAGCCAAAGCATTTGTGAATTTGATTGTTGTAATGGCCACGTTCGATCAAATTCAACTTAATGGCTAGAGATCGATTGAATTGGTTGCGAATTTGGTTGCTGCACTGGCCAGACGATTTGATTGCCGCCTTGGATGTGAAGAATCTCATGCACGTTCCATCAATTTGGTTGTGAAATTCAAGATCGGTTTGTTAGTTTGAGGTTTTCTTAGAAAATTTGCAAAGTGAAAGAATGTACAAAGGTGGACGACGGAGGTGGTGGTTGTTTTATAGGAAAGTTAGGGTTTTTATGGGCTCACGGTTGAGATTGGGAAAGTATATTTTAATGGTTATCTTAGTTTGTAAAATACGTGTATTATATGCATATGTATGTATTTTTGAAAAATATGATATTCGTATTGACTTGAAATATACAATAAACAATGTATATTTCTCAAGTTTGTCATATAATTAATTCATATATAGTACGTGCATACATCTTATATGTATAATTTACAATTCACATACAATGCGCACATACATATTATACTTATAATTCACACACCCACTTGTTTTTTGAGTGCTATCGACCCTTTAGAAGGCTCCACCAACTAATATGTACCATTCTTCAACAACGAATCCATCTTTTGCTTTCATCCACTCTTGATTGTCTTTATGAGTTCTAGCCTCCTCAAAGCTTTCTGCCTTCCCATCCTCAGTCAACAAAAGATACTCTGATGATGGATACTTGGTAGATGACCTCTTCTTTCTGCTGGATTTCTTAGTTTTTTTTTTTGTGGAACTTAAGGCTCCCTGACACACCCCGTCCCAAAAAGTGGGGCCCGGGAGGTGCGGCCATCACCCCCAAAGAGTGACGAAGCCTAAACTCAAAAGAAAGCGACAAAACACCAAACTAAACGATAAAAGGAAGGGTAAACAACAAAACCCAAGTATCAAAGCGTCTACAGCGGAAGTATGGTTTACACAACACTAGGCCGAAGGAGCAAAAGTACAACACCAAACGTACACAAGTTCGACAACTGCAGACGCTAAAGAGGTTCCCGCTCTTTGCAGACACGACAGAGCTACCCTGAACTCGCCTCTCGTTACAGTGGTGCTCAACAGTATCAGGTCCTGAGGGGGCGTAAAAACAAGGGTGAGTGGACAGGGAAATAAATATCAGTGTAAAACATTTATAAAACATAAAATAATAATAATAATAATAATAATAATAATAATAATAATAATAATAATAATAACCCTCACAGGTAAAAACAGTAGTATACGACCATACCACAATGACCATGCAGCAACAACCCAACTCATCATGTGATTGGGAACCATAAACAATCACACAGGCATTTATGCACTTCACAATGATATAAATCTACGGCTGTGATCTATGAGGAAAGTGGGCCTCGAACCCACACCCATGAATAGGGCAAAAGGGCCTCGAACCACTGCCGAGGTGTAAGGCTAATGGGCCTCGAACCCACGCCAGACATACAGTGCAAATATCTCATGGGCCTCGAACCCATGCCTGTGTATAGGATGAGTGGCCTCGATCCACCTGCCAAGCCTAATATGCAAGGTTCTAATGGTGTGCCATTAAAGTACAGAAAGATATAAATATAAGGCACAACCAACCAATATAACCAGTAAACGCATAAATATAAATAGCATGCTCAACAATACTTTAAAACCAAAACTCGTCCACTCACAGTGACATCGGGCGATCATCGTCGTCCTCCTCATCTGTCTGAGTGGTTCAATTACACTGGTAACGAGGAACTTGATCACTCAACAGTCCCAAGGAATAACAATTAATAACCCAACTGAACGAAAAATTGTAAAACCCTAATTCTCCACGTTTTACTCAATTGGCATAAAACCGTATCTCGGATGGTAAAATAGAGTTTGCCATTGGATTCGGAACATTGTTTCCAATCAAAAAAGTGGCCGGTCAACGCTGGTCGACGGCGTTGACCAACGGTTGCTGAGGTCAGCACTCCGGTCTTGACGTGGCATCCACGTGGAGCACACATGGCACCCACGTGGCGCTGACATGGCTCTGACATCAGCACCGATGCTGACGTCATCATCACCGTGCCGCCGTCATCGTCGCCGGAAACTGGGAATTTTCGAGTGACTATTCATCTAATTTCCAAAACCTTTATCTTTCTCATTTCTCAACCAAATCAAGCAAACTTTATATGGAAATCTATCTACGGAAGCCAAGGAATCCAAAAATTCAACTTTCATGACTCACCTCTAGGGATGGCAATGGGGCGGGTTGGAGATGGGGATGACAATACCATCCCCGGCCCCAATACCCATCCCCTCCCCTATCCCCGCCCCATCCCCTATTTGTATGATTCGGGGATTCCCCATCCACGTCCCCGCCGGGGACCACTCTCCCATCCCCGCCCCCATCCCCATGTTTTTTTTTTTTTTCATATAAGTAAAATTAATAAAAGAAAAACTTTATCATCTCAATCTTTGAAGATTGAAAGAAATTTAAAGAAGAAGAGGCAGTCGCATGTAAGAATAGAAAAAATTTTCAATTAGGTTTTGTTTTGTAGTTAGGTTATAGTAAAAATTATCTTTTATACTAATATTTATTAGCTTAAATTAATA
Source organism: Spiraea crenata (assembly GCA_033992175.1). Lineage (NCBI taxonomy): Eukaryota > Viridiplantae > Streptophyta > Magnoliopsida > Rosales > Rosaceae > Spiraea > Spiraea crenata. Next base: position 1,413,342 of record JAVBHV010000051.1, on the reverse strand, counting down.
TATATTTATTTATTAATAATTATTATATAATATCGGGGCGGGTTCGGGGATGGGGATGACAATACCATCCCCGCCCCATCCCAAGGGAATCTACTTTTCGGGGATGGGGAACCACGTTCCCCGTTGCACCGGGGATCCCCGTTTGGGGCGGGTCCAGGGTACCCAACCCGTTGGGTATTTCTGCCATCCCTACTCACCTCGCACTGTGCTGGCCGAAAAATCGATTAGAAGATCCGATTTTCCGTCGGCTTTGTTGCCGGAGATTCCGATGGCTTCTGACTCCGATCCTTGGTGCTTAGTGATCGTGGTGACCTAAAGGGGCTGGCGTGAAGTCAACGGGGATGAAGGGCGTCGGCGTTTTGGCACGAGTTCAGTTTCCCTTTTGGGAAACTGGATACCGAATTGGGTTTTTAAAATAACCCCAAAATATCTCCCCCAAACCAGCAGAAAGACTTGCATGCACTTACTATTCATATTTTCGGCCAATCAAACATTGCCACATAAGCATAAGTTGCCACATGGCGATATCCAATTGGCCGAAAGTGTGAATAGTTAGTGCATGCAAGTGTTTCTCCCAAACCAGCCACTTAGAAGCAGCCATGTGGCACCCCCACACACCACAAAACAATCTTCGTCCGTAACTGCTTCGATAACACTCGGAATCCGATTCCGTCTGCACGGACGCGTTCGTAACGACGAGCTCTTCGTAAAGAGTACAATATCGAATATGAAATTCCTTACTGTTAAGAAGTCCACTGTTTGACCTAAATGGGCATTTTGGTCATTTCACACTATTTTAGGAAAAATTTTCAGAACGGGTCGTATCACTCTCCCTCATTCAATTCCTCTTCATCAGTCTCCTCATGATCAAAAATGTTTGTAACTGTAGGCTTCTCGATATAACTCCCCTCCTGATCTGTACAAGCATTTGAGTCTGCTATAGCATCTTCTGCATTGCTATAACAGGTTTCGTCTGAAGTTATAGGAACGATAGCAACTGCAGCGTTCTTGGTTGAGCCTCTTTATTAATATCTTCATGTGTATGATCTTCATATAAGATAATGAATTTCTTCATTTTAGGATTATGTTGTCATAAGGAATGTAAGTGCGAAATAAAAATGAAGATTATTAAATGTTGCGCGAAGTTGCATAGATGTAACGTGCAATGTCTATAATGCAAACAGAACTTAACGTAAATGCGTATACATGTGCACTTAGGCTAATTAATGATTATGAAAATCTAGAATATGCAAAACTTCTAGATTTGGTGTCTTTTCAGCCCACCATGTTATTTGATTATGAAAATCTAAACATCTAGATTTGGTGTCCTTTTCAGCCTACCGTGTGATCCTGCATGTTTTATGCCACAATTCCCGGTGACATTCTTGTAGTGATTTAAGACCCTTTGTTTGATCATGCAATACGTATTGACACTTGAAGTAAATGGTTGTATACAAATATTGAGGGTACTTCATGTCAAGACTCAACTTACTTAACTAATATTGGGAAACTTTATTTACATCTATCAATTTGACCATTATACCCATCATATATTTTAATTAATAAAATAATCTTTACCAAAACATTGAGTTTAATTTTTACACCCATTATAACATCTTATTAGCTCACCACTACAACCCAATTTGGATAAAAACCAAAGTTTGATAGAGAAAAAGCGCTAATAAATTGTATGCGGATCGGCAGAATGACAATTGAGAGGTAGAATCAAATTCAATGGATCAAACTACGATCAAGCATAGTTCCAATCTGAAGCACGCGGAAGAGAGATGGCTTTGGTTGTTTGGCGAGGTGGTTGGGTTGTGAGGTTGTCGAAGTAAAGATTGTGATGGGGAAGAAAAGTTAAGATGGGTATAGATACGTTGAACCAGTAGACGTTGAAGGAACTTCCATCTCCCACAACAAAACAGATGCAAGAAATTAAAAGAATTTTGAACTTAAAATTGGTGGAAATGATTTAAGTGATTGAGAAGATGACTTAGAAAAACAGAGGATGAAGATTTCATCAATAGAGATTGAAGGGGGACTAAGAATAGTAAGATATATATCAAACTGGGTATACTTATAAATTTACATATTTTTAATCTTTAAAAGTAATCTTATATTAGAGTAAAATAGTAATTTGATGATTGAAATGAGTGATAGGTGTAAAAATTAAATTGATGGGTATGAACAAAATTTCCCTTCCAAAAACATATATGTAAATCGAGAAACTGTTTCTGCAAATTCCAATAATAATTTTTGCAAAATCTGTATTTCAATAGTTGTTCCTGCAATTTCAAATTTTAGTATTTATTCCTGCAAATCAAGGAATTGCACCTGCAAATTCCAAAAACAGTTCATGCGAATCCTAGAACAGTTCCTGCGACTCCTGTAACTGTTTTTGCAAAACTTGGAATTGCTCCAATAGGATATTGAATTAATTGGTGCTCGTGAGCCATACTGTTGGATAAAGAACGAGTAAAATATAATGAAAACTTGTCACCCAAAATAACCTCAGCTCATGAGAAATTGTCACATATCAAGTAGGACTAATTGATAAGAACTAAATTATAATGAAAGTAAAAAAAAAGGAAATTAATTATTTTTTAGTATTTTGTGTTTTTTGATTTTATTTTATTGTATAAAATAAGAAAAACAATGAAAGGGATGGGAAAGGGGGGGGAGTGGGAGGGGTAGGGGGAGGGAGGGAAGGAAGGAGAGGAGGGAGGGAGGGGGAGGGGAGGAGGGGGAGGGGAGGGGAAGGGGGAGAGGAATAAAGAAAAGGAAGAGGAGGGGGGGAGGGAGGGGGAGAGGGGAGAGGGAAAAAAGGAAGGAGGAAGGGGGGGGAAGGAGAGAGGAGGGGGGAGGGGGGGGGGGGGGCGGGAGGGAGGGAGAGGGGGAAAGGGAAAAGGGGGAGGGAGAGAGAAAGAAGAGAAGAAAAAAAAGGAAAGGGAGGGGGAGGGGGGGAGGGGAGGAGAGGAAGGGAACAGGGGGAGGGAGGGGGAGAAGAAGGAGGAAGAAGAGAAAGAAAAGGGGGAATGTGTTTTAAAAAAAAAAAAAAAAAAAAAAAAAAAAGAAAAAAAAAGAAAGAAATTAATTTTGGGGTATATTTTTGTTATTGTCCCAATTATAATAAGGTTTTTAGTAATTAAGTTATTAGAATATAACTAAAATATAATTGCTAATTAGATTAATGCTTTTTGCATGTTGAAAGAGAAAAAAAAAATGACATAACTGGGTCCCAATCAATTTGAAACAAATAGAAACAAAATCCTTTTACACCTACACGTACCATGAAATATTTTTGGTCAACGAACTACCATGAATTGCTATGGTTTCTTTAGATATTTTGGCTCTAACATAGAGACAAACTTTTGGTGTGTAAGAGTAACACATTTTGATAGTCAAAATGGCAAATGCTCTGTATATATGTAGGTCAACATAGTTGTTTTTGGTCATTTTAATCTTCTTTGAATGTGAATGATCGATATTATTAACCAATGGCGGAGCCAGGGCGTGGCTCTAGTGTGCTGAAGCACACCCCAACATTAAAGTATTAATAGGATTATTAATGTTAATTGACAAGAAAAATGTAATTATTATCAATAATTAGCTTAATATTACCCGAAAATTGAAATCTAGCCCACCCCAACATAAATGTCTAGCTCCGCTATTGTTATTAACTAGTGATAGTAAGAAATATGCATGTTTTTTTTTGCTGAAGCGTTAAAGTATTCAATTATAAACTAATCCGAACCGGAATTCAGCTGATGCTAGTTGGGAATTGTACCTTTCCCTAGCTAATATCAAGCATACTAGCTTTCATCGTATTTCGAACTGAGGACAACCTATTGCGGAGCCGGCTCCCACATTTTTCCACTAGACCAACTCGTGATAGTTGAAATGTGCATGTTTGTTTGCCAAACTCATCAAAAATTTTGGTGTGAAGTCCAAGAAGAATTCGGGTCATGAGTGATGTTGAGCGTTTTGTTGGTTGCTGATGTGTTGTGTTGTGTTGTGGTGTGGTTCTATTTAATGTGTTTCTGTTTTTAGTTTGTTTTCGTTGGTCTTGAACAATCTTTTAATTATTTAGGTATGCTTGACATGGTTGTACTATATTCTGCCCATTGTGAACATTGGGGCTATTCTTGTTATGACTAGTCATGTTTAAACTCGTGCTTAGTTTATTTTGCATGCTGGATTAAGGGGGAGTGCTCTCCCACTATTGTTACTTAGGTTATCTTGCTCCGTTTGTGCATATTCTCTCATTAATGTTATGCTTCCATTGCCATTGCTTTGTCTTGCCATGACAAAAAGCGGGAGAAAATTGGATCACATGCTCTGATACTAAGGGGGAGAAAATGTTGGATATATGTTGCATATATTCTTGAGCTTGATTGGAGGTACAATGTTGTTGACTAGTCCAGCTTACTTAGCATAGTTTTTGGTGAGTGTGAGCAATGTGAGTTCTTTGGGAAGTTTTCGTCAAGGAAAGCCAAAGTGGGAGATTGTAGGTAATCTTATTGACCATCCTTGCACAAAAACATTGTAATATTGTCACAAGCTCATTTAGGTTAATTAGAACTTAGTTCTAGGCTTCTAGCTTGATATTTTTGATGATGATACTTGAAGATTGAAGATTAGTGGCTTGATGAAGGTTACTTGGCAATATTGGTCATAATAAATGTCACATCTGCATTTATATAAGTTTAACATAGGTCCTTATTTGATCATTTCAAAATCTTTTTAAAAACTTAGGTCCTTGTAAAAGTTTTATTAGAATAACGATCTCAGGCAATACATGACTGTTCATCTATTTCCCTCACGTGAAACTTTTGACTGCTTTTTCCTAACAATAGCTTTTGAATACTTATTTGATAGCATAGTTTGTCATTTAGTGAAAGTTAACCAACTGTACAGCACTTTTCGGATCTGCCTAGGTTTAGGGAAATTTATGTCACATGGATGATTTGTAGCCACTTAAGCCTTATCTCTTGATTGCCTATTTAAACTAAACCTCCCTCATTTTTTTCACTAGGGTTTTTGAGTCGTAAAAGTTCATTCATATTTTCAAAACTCTCTCTTTGTTTTGCTGCATAGCCTCTTCGATTCTTCTTTGTTCTCTTGAGTGCGTAGTTCACTTACATAGAGGCATCATAAGATTGTGAGGCTTGCTTGCTTGTTGTAGCTTTGTTCTAAGTTTGGTTTTGCAAAAAGAAAACATATTATCCCCTGCAAATCTGTCTTCTACCATTGAGGCTGCTGTGAAGAAGGCAACTGCAAAGTTGATGAAGGCATATGGTGCCAAAAGTATGAAGAAGTCATCAAAGCGGTCCTCCAAGAAGAAGAACTCTGATCTTGAGTAATGCTTGTTGTTGTCTAGTCTGTCTGCTGTGTGTTTGTTGTTCTGTGTTAATGTTTAATTGTCTTTGTCTGGTCATGAACAATTTCTGTTAAGTTCTTTTGCTGGGATGTACTTTAATTGCCCATTGTGAACATTGGGGCTTATTTTGCTGTGACTAGTTCCGTTTCGTTTCAATAGTTTAACTGTGTCTAGTTGCTATATTTAGGGGGAGTGCTCCCTCATTATTGCTTATATTTTAATGCTCCGTTTGTGCTCTAGTATCTCTCATTGCTCCTTATTTAATTGTTGATTGATGGTCATTTGCTTATGCTTCCATTGCTTACCATGTTTATTATAATATCCTTTGTCTTGCCATGACAAAAAGGGGGAGTAAATAACGTTAATCACATGCTCTATCACTTAGGGAGAGTAATTTTTAGCATATGTTTTAACTCTCATGTGCCTATGCTAGTTAGGGGGAGAGTATTATATTGCATATTGTTTTGAGCTTACTTGCAGGTACATTTTGACTAGTCAGTATAACATAAATTTCGTGAGTGTGAGCGATGTGAGTTTATGAGGTTGTTTTTGTCAAGCAAAAGCCAAATGGGGAGATTCTAGGTTATTTGATTGGTTGTCCTTGTACAAAAATGTTGTAAAATGTGTAACAAGCTCAATTAGTTCAATTAGGTTTTAATTCTAGATCTTTAGAAGAATTGAAGAAGCTTGGAAGATTGAAGATAGATGATTGTTGAAGATGCATTCATAATTTAATGATTACTTGCATAATTTATTTGTGTCAAAACCTAGGTCCTTACTTTATTGAGTCATAACTTTTCAAACACTTTAAAGTTTTGTAAATGCTTTTATTAGAATAAGGATTTCAGGTTATTCGTGACTAGTCATCTATTTCATGCACGTGAACGTTGACTGCTTTTCTGACAGATTGATCACTGCTTTTAACCGGGCATACTTTTATCCAGTGGACAGTCAACTGATCCCCATTAACTCGGATCAGCCTAGGTTTTGTTAAAGATGAGTTTTTGTGATCAAATCTAGCCGTCCATTTCTTATCTTCATGAGCCTATTTAAGGTTAACTTCACCTTCATAATTCGGATAAGGTTTTCAAGTTTAAAGTTCAAAAATACTTTCAAAACTCTCATCTTTGTTGGCTATAATTTTCCTCTCCGGTTCTTCCATGTACTCTTGAGTGCGTAGTTCACTCATATAGAGTCATCATAAGATTGTGAGGATTGCTAGCAATTGAATCTTGTTTCAAAGTTTATTTTTCGTATAAAACACCTTAAGCTAACTTTGAAGAAAGTTCATCTTCTCTAGTTCGGCTTGTTTTAAAAAGTTCTTACACTTTGAGTCGAATTAGTAGTGTGCAACTATAGTCTCCCATGTTCATACATGTTTGTAGACTTAGTTGAGTATTAGAGGTCTTTGACCTTAGTTAGTTTGCTGCCTAGTTTTGTAACTGTTGCAGTAAACGTAGTTGCAGGTTCATTGAAGTTCTGTAACTTTCTGGAAATTCATATGTGACTGGTCATAAATCACCACTGCATTCATACAGAGGTGCCACGGTATAGGAATACCTATGCATGTCCATGTAACGTGTTGACCAAGAGAGAATCTGCTGGAAGTGAAGTGATTGAAAAGAAGCCGCACAAGAGACCGCTGCATCTAAGATAGGTACATTAGATATTGAGCTTAGTTGATCTCTTGTATTGGGCATCTTTTGCCATTTCATAGTGGAAGGCCGGTTTTCTGATAGACCCCCGGTTTTTTATCCCTTATTGGATATTTTCGGGTACCAAAATGCTGTGTCCATCTTTGTGTATTGTTAAATATTTGACTTAACTAAAATTGGACTTAATTTACCATCAACACTTATAACATGCAATTTGGACAAAACTGCATGACTGGTCATCTTAACTGCTGCCTTAGAAAACGCTGGATTCAATAAGTTGTAGTTGTGGATAGCTCACGGATATCAAACTCACTGATTTCGTTGAGGACCTAAGTTGGCATAGCATCTGAGTGTTGTTAAACAAATCACAAGCATCCACAAGTTATATCTGTCAAGTGATTGATTATTTAACTTTGGATAAGATAAAAACAATTCAAAATAAACTGCCAAGGTTCATCACAATAGTGACTGGTCATCTTTGTGATATTGTTTGTGCTGTTTGATAAAGTAGTGAGAATTATTTTAAAATACCCTCCTCATTGCTAACCTGCACAAGCAAGGAGAAGGGGCTGCATAAATGACGATGCAGTTGCACAAGTGCTCATTATTTGATATTATTTTATTTGTTTCTCTCTTTCTTATTCTATAATGTTATTTTTTTGGTTTTATTTGTGCAATATGTGATTGTTTTAATAGTAATGGATGGATCGCGAACTCCATACATTGATTGGTTTTGTAAAATAATTGAGTGCTTTTGCAAAAATTGTAAATTGTTCCTGCAAAAATCATAAAGTGTTTTTGCAAAATCATAAGTGTTTCAGCAAAAATCATAAAATGTTTCTACAAAATCGTAAAGTGGTCATGCGAAAATAAAAACAAGTGAAATTTTCATAAGTAATATATTAATATCATATATTTTTGGTTTGCGAGGTGGTTGGTGTGAGTGGGTGTGAACATGAAGGTGCATGGTTCTATTATTCATGGAAGCGCATAGCAAACATTTTTGATTAAATATCAATATTATTATTAATAAAGGGAAATTTTGGGTGTACTTAAGTCTATTCATGGTTAAATTTGTATTTTTCAAATTTACTTCTATATAATAAAAAAGTTAAATTTATCCTAACTTAACTAATAAAGGTAAATTGGTAAAAATAAATTTTTACATTTAAACAACAACGTCAATATTATGAAAAATGAAAACACAAATCGAAAAACTAAAAGGCTAGTAAATAGAAAGATTATGACGATTTGATGAAAAAAAGAGAGTACGATATACATTTTGACAACACATAAATTTTTATAAATATTTTAGACATAATATATTGAAAAATAGAAAAGGTCGTTCAAACCATGGTTAGAAAAGTGACTTCATCTCCAGTTAAACTACCATTTTCTTCTCCCGCTTTGTCCGGTTGGATATTAGTTGTCAAATAAAACTCAAAATTCAAAACAACTAAAGGAAAAAAAAAGGAGGAAAACGACTTGTTTGTTTGGGAAAAATAGTTCCTCTCCCCAAGTTTCCAACTTTCACACTATCATCAGCTTCTCTGCTTGCTTCCTCATTTCCTCCAGCTGTCCGGCCAAATTGATCCTCTTCTGTTCTAAATTCCAGTAATTTCAGTGAAGTCCCATATTTGAAATTTGAAGTTAATTCACTGGTTCTTCAGCTTTCTGGTGAATTTTCAGTACTTTCAGTTTGATTGTCGTGCAAAGTTTCAAAGAGTATAACTCAAAAGAAGTTGAAATTTAGAGAGGGAAACCCAAAATCGTGCAGTTTTAGTGACTTTACTGGATTTTGGAGGTGGGTTTTCAGGAATTCGGCTTCTGCTTTAAAAAAATATGATTGCTAGCTCTCTCTGCAATGCAGGCTCTAGCTTCTCGGTGAGTTACTGAACTTTCCTTTTCAACTTTTGCACTTCTAATAGTCCTCCTCTTGTAGAGAACTAGGTAATTTCATCTTTTATACAAGTGATGTTGGGGGTGGGATCATATTTGAAAATGGGGATGGAAGGTTAATTTTTTTTTTTTTTTTACCAACTGCGTCACTAACCCCTTGTGATGAATATGTACTTTTTCTGATAGGAATTTTTGGTGATATATGTGTTCATATAAATGGTACAATTAATTATTTCTGCTGATAAAGCTTCTTGTTACTCTTGGTGTTTGTGCTAATGACATTTGCTACCACAATTTATTTGTTTTTTTTTTTGGTATTATTTGTTGTTTTGAAATTTCTGCAATATATATACACCTACCTTTACTTTTTTTTTTTTTTTGACGAAGCTACCTTTACATTTTTAATGTATGATTATCAGATAATTTTTAATGTATGATTATCAGATAATCTTTAATATTAAATGAGGTGGGAAGATTGTGCACGCCAATTATATATATCGCATAGGAGCTTTTAACCCTACACTCAAAATCTCGCTTCTAATGAAAACAAAAAAATCTCGTTTCTAAAAAAAAATTTAGACATATGTTTGGATTCATGCATGGTATATAAACTTGTTGTCTGTGCCGCCTACCAGTTTGTTCCGCTTACACATAGAAAAGGTTAACTATTCGGATCTTGTGTTTTTTGGTTCATGTATTGAGGTTTGGTTAGTTTATGTCTTTGGATTCATGAAATCACGGACCTCTGGTCTATTCTAAAGGACTTTGAGTGTTGATGTATATAATATTTGTATCATTCATTTATGACTTAATATGAGCAGGTGATTGTGTTTTTCATTGTACGATGGAGCTGTTGTCTTTTTGTGAGTTGCAAGTTCCATTAATTGGTGGTTTAATCATTGTTTAAGCTAGCACAAATTGACTACGTGTATTTTACTCTATTTTGTTTGTTCTTGAATTGTACAGTATAACAGACCAAAACAGTGACGTCTTGTTTAACATATAATCGTCAATAATGGAGTGATATCTTTGCATGCTGTTGTGTGTGGTTTCTATAAAACTTGATTGTTATAAGGCATACAAAAGAATGACATTAAGCTTGCTTTCTGACCAAATTCCATGTTCCTGGATAGGTTTATCAAAATCAACATGTCAGACTGTCATCTGTAACCTTCAAATTTTATTTTTTTTTTCAACATTCCCACACCAGTGCCATGTGGCAACTTGTGCCATGTACACGATGTCCCTATCTTCTGTGTGACTTGTATGAGATCTTGTGCATACATTTGCTTCATAGGAGGCAAAGGATCCCAAGCTTCATACATAACGTTTTGTGACCAAATAAAAAAGCAGAGTTTCTCTGTAGTTCAGGTGTCAAATAGCTCATTTTGCATGTAATATCTTCCTTTTGTTTCCTAGTATCATGGAGATAACAGGGACTCTGTTTCCAAAAATCCTGCTCTAAAAGACTACTGTTATGAAAATATGTTTGAAAGTCTTGATCCATGTTAGTGTGGAATCAATATTCCTGTTAGATCCTTTCTTTAATTTCTAACGTCAACTATTATATGTTCTCCACCTTTTGCTTAAGATACCTGTAATCATAAGAAGTTGTGAAAACCATGCACAATTTTATGACCAGACAATAGGGATTATTCACTTCTGTTGACTGCTTGCTACATATTTTACCGTCAAAAAGAAAAATGCTTGATAAGTTCTTGATACATTCATTTTGTATCAGGACTTTTGAAAATTTTAGGTTAAAACGGGTTGTTGGGTTTTTTGGTTTTGGTCATAATCTTCTATTTTCAGTCATAGTGATTATTCTTTGATGTTGAACTAGGTGGAAGAAGGGATAGATGCAAGAAAGATGACAGAACACAAGAGAAGCCCCTGTTCTGTTGACCAAGGCAGTATTACTTCTCTTGAATCCAAACGACTTAAGACTGATTTATCCATCTCCACAAAGGTTTCTTTTCCTTCTTCCCCTCCTTTCAATTTTCCTGTTGTTGGGGTTTATACCTTCGTTTATTTGATTTTTGGCAGCGTGTCTTTTTTTACTTCTCTTGAATCCAAAACACAAAAGTCTAATTTATCCATCTCCACAAGGTTGCCTTATCCTCCAATTCTTTTGGCGTATGGAACCTCATTTATTTGATAAGTGCATGTCATATAAATTTATTGTGTGTAAAACATAGTTCTACATTAGTATGACTTCAGAATTAGAATCTCTTAAACTTTTCAATCTGGCTTCGAATAACCCTTTGCTTAAAAGTTGGAACTTGAAGCTTTTATCTTAGACGCTTAGAGGTATCAGAATTTTTTTCCTAATATGTATAGACTACACTTTTATTTGCTAAATTACCTTTATTGAAATTTATGAAAAAAAGAAACTGCAAGCATCTCATCATAATACTTCTATCTATCAACACCTGATAAAGTTGAAAAAGAATTTACTTTCAACTATGATCAGAAGATGCTTAAAACGTGTTACTAGCCTGTCTGTTGTGAGCTGCTTATATTTTGATTTTTTCTCTTACTTTTAGGAGAGGAAGGAGAAGCTTGGTGAACGCATTGTAGCTCTGCAACAGCTTGTTTCGCCATATGGGAAGGTACAGAGAACAAAACAAATGAATCCTTTTCATTTAGTGTGAAATTTTTGAACAATCATCCAGAAAAGTGGCATTACGATATTAGTTGGCCCCATCTCATCTGACTTTTGTGTCGTTTAGAGTTATTGGGTCCATGCATCTTACACTTCAGATACTGGAGCAAAGTGAATATTATTTGATAGAGTGCTGATTCTATTAATAATTATTTCTTCCTCTAAAAGACAAGTTAATAAATCCTATGGGTCTAATGTTCTCCTTTACTTCAGACAGATACAGCTTCTGTCCTTCTGGAGGCAATGGATTACATATGTTTCCTTCATGAACAAGTTAAGGTTAGCCTTTTTTTCATTCTACTCCGAATTCATAAGTTATGCTGAATTTCGTAATTAGTAATGTTTGATGTAATCTTAGATCATAAAATAGATCATCCTTAAAACTTTATCCAAACTAAACCTGAATGTTTCAGATTTGAGCAGTTAGGACCTTATAGTTGGACTTCACCTTAGTTTCTCATGTGTGAGGCCATATAACGTGTCTGAATTTGCAGAAATTTTCCTCTATAACAGGAAAGTCTTGCTCAATATTAGGCTTGCATGTGTTTTCAGTGTCTGGAATCTGAAATTCGAACTTTTTCCAAGAGTCAATGAGTTTATTTTATCTGGGAAATAAATGTATTATGCGTAGGGTTGATCTTTTGATACTGATGCCCAATCAATACGAGAGTGATTTCAGTTTTCCTTGTTTGTAGTGTTATTATATTGCTTGATACTGTTAACAGTTTTCACTTTCTTGTTGGATTTAGGTATTGAGTGCGCCATACCTCCAAAGTGCACCACCAGCTAAGATGCAGGTGAGCTTGAGTTGGACGTCCATATAGAGCAAGATGAAAGTGCCAATGATATTTCAAAGTTTGTGTGCACAATCCATGTTAATTTTACTGTGTGGTTACCATATAATGTAGTTAACTCTTGTTTTCTTTAATCAGGAATTACAGTCATACAGCCTGAGAAGCAGAGGTCTCTGCCTTGTTCCTGTCTCCTGTACCGTTGGGGTCGCTGAAAGTAATGGTGCAGATATCTGGGCCCCTATTAAGGCTACTTCCCCCAAATTTGGGAACTGTATCCCACAATTCCATTAATACAAATCGATGCTCTCAGCAATCAAAAAGGTCGTGAAGACGCTAGATAGAGGTGGTGAAAAGAGTAACCAAATTTCGTTTCTAAAGCACACTGAATTTTATGAGGCAGATATGAATTTGTAACTCACTTCTTTTAGCATGAACCATTAACTCATCTAAAGCAGTCGCCAACCATCAGGTTTTTAACTGGTGGTGAGATGAGCTTCTAGTTCGGTTTGTGTTCCTAAATCTGGAAAATGTATATTTATAATCGAGATGAACCCAGATATACGATGAGCCCTGGTGGTTTACGGATGAGTTATACGATGAGGCCTGGCAATTTACGGTCAAATACTCATTGTTATACAATGAGAAAATGGCTTATACAGGATTAAATCCGGACTTTAATATTTTATTATTGTTGGAAAAGATATCTTGTGGGTCGGCTCTGTATGTAGGATGAAAACATTTAAATTCAACTTCTGAATTCAATTCCTTTCTTGTTGAAACTGTTGCTTAACCACATTCCCAATCTCACCGATCTAACTTTATATTATGAAAACATTCTAATTATCCTCCACCATTTTAAAAATATAAAGTGTACTAGTATATATAGTGAAAACCAGTATGAAAATTCCTCGAACAATTTCTTGAAAGTCTTGTGCATAGACTAAAGTGTCTTATGGATTTGAACCTTAGCTTAGTGAGAATACATCAAAGTTAAATCGAGATGGCGAAGTAGCATAATGCTTTGAACTTGCGATTTGATTGTGAATTAACCCGGCGTAACACACATACTTTAAACCCCTTTTGTGTTTATAAAAATTGACACGTGGATTGGCCTTGTGTCTATATCCACTTTCATGAGTGCTCTACAGACTAGCCCAGGTATCATAGAGGGCCACCACCCTCACACTCATATAGATCTGATTCATCTTCATGGGCTCGCGAATTTGGGGTACCAAACGATGATGACAATGGCGCTCCGGGTGAAGACGAGGATGAGGATGAAGACGCAGTTGCTCTGAGCTTGAGCCGCCGATTCCCCATTATATCAAGTTTAATTTTTGTGCCATCTCTAAAAGTTTTAGATTGGATTGTGTTTAATTGTGTATCTTAGTGATTATTGATAAAAATTTGTATCTTAGTTGAATTTGGATGAATTTTGAATTGTGTAACTGTTTTTGTATTGGAAGTTGACATAAACTGTTTCTGTGTTGATAGAAATTGTTTGTGTAGACAGGAACTGTTTTTGTGTTGACATGAACTGATTGTGTAGCACGAACAGTTTATGTGTTGGTAGAAATTGTTTCTGTCTAGCATGAACTGTTTCTGTGTTTGAAGAAATTGTTTCTATATGGCATATTTCTGCTAGGGGTTTTGTCAATTAAAAAAGAAGAATGAAAGATTGAGGGCACGTGAGGCAAATGAGAGAGGGTTTAAGGGTAGGTGGTGTCTATGTGTCATTAAATTTATGTATTTTTAATTATTTTGTCCTTAAAGGTGAACATTCAAAATTGTTGTCTTCTCATAGAATTAGGGGGTTTATTTTGTTCTTAAATGTGATTGTCCCATATTTTTTCACATAAACGTATAAATTATCATATTTTGTTTAGCTATTACAATGGACATAAAACACATTTTTTTGGAGAGGTCATTAGAGCATCTCCACTGCAAGAACTCACAATCGGCCGATGGCGAGGGCGAAAGGAGAGAAAGGCGAGAAAGGCGAGGGCGATTTTGTTGGCAATTGAATCGCCCAATCCGATTTCCACCGCAAAAGGCGAAGGTGAGGGCAATTAAAGGCGAGAAAGGCGAAAGACGATGGCTGAGAAAGGCGAAAGGCTGAGAAAGGCGAGATAAAAGTCAGCAAACCACGTGGGTTTTGTTGGAAAGGCGAGGGTGCATCCGAAGGCGAGGATTGCCTTCGCCTGCTCCTCTGAGCCGATCGGACGTCTGATTCCAGCTGCGGTGGAGGCTAGTTTTCGCGGGCGAGGGCGATCTCGCAGGCAATTTGGTGGATTGCCCGTCCGATTAACCCCCCGGTGGAGATGCTTTTATAGTAATCGGATTAATTTGGATCACAATTTAAGAAACTTGGTAAATAATTAAATGGAAGTCAACTTTTATTTCATTCTCATCACTTCAATAGTAGTGCCCTACTTCGATTTCTGCTCATTCCGACTTTTGCCCACTCTAATTCATACTCATTCCGACTTATGTTCATTCTGAGTCCAAATTAATAAACGTGTCATAATTTTATCACCTTTTATCAATAAAATAGGAGATTTGTTCTCTCGTTTCTAGGTGGATTCCACTATGTTCAAGGGTCAAGTGTTTACACGCCCTTTTATCAGTTAGTTCCACTGCATCAAAGTAATGCCCTGCACTTTTATTTCTAGTTTGTGCATCCACCAAAAAGCATAACTTCTTACTCATTGAACTATGGCGCGACCAAATTAAACTATCTTGCGTTTGATTTACAAAGGGGGTTAAAATTTCCAGACCTCCCCGTTTTACCTTGTAATAATGTCTTTCTAATACTATGTTGCGACCAAATTAAACTATAATTAACAAGAGGCGATAATTACCCCTCATGCAACACGCCAGAGTCAGTTCATGTCAGGCAAGTTATTTAATCAAAGATTTGAAAAACTCATGCACCCCTCCAAAAAGAAACAAAAAAAAAAAAAAAAGGAAGAAAGAAGATTCGTTTGTCCAGTATTAGAGTTCAATAATTCTAAAATATGGATCCGAAGATATGATCATGGAGATAAAGATCAACATAGAAACTGAAAATAATAAGCATTCAAATTGCTGAAGTAGACTTCAGCTTTCCTTGCAGAAACTGCAGTATATGTTCACGCTTCCAATTATCGATTCTGTGGGAGACGCAGAAATCAATGTAATTAATTGGTTGAAACCGTCACAATGGTATTGTTAACTCTTGACTTTATGCATGAAGGATAAATATGGAGAATAAACTTCTACTGAAACCAGGAATAGCTCTACATATTAAGGAGAAAGAAGCCCTATTTCATATTATATGGTAAACATTTGTATTTCCAAAAATATCCTCAGTCAAAATACGCAATACTCAAAATATTTTCATTGAAATTACATAAGATTTGTAATACCATAAATTCCCTCCAATAAAATACTTAATACCAAAAGTACCATCAATTAAAATATTTAATACCAAACAAAAAACATATGAAAGATTAGGTTGACATGTGTGTGTTGAGATGCTAATATATTAAGGAGAAGCCCCATTTGGAGTAAGCATTCGTATTTTGAAAAAAAACCCTCTATCAAAATACGCAATACTTGAAATGTTTAATCAAGATACATAATATTTATAATACTAAAAATACTCTCAATTAAAATACTTAATACCAACAAAAGCCTATAAAAGAGCAGATTGACACACACGTAGAAGCATGTTGAGATGCTAGTCTATGTATTAAGGGGGAAGCCTCATTTGCGGATTGGTATTTCTAAAAATACACTAAGCCAAAATACGTAAGATTTAAAATAACCTATGAAAGAGAAGATTGACATGCGCCTACCCTCAATTTAAATAATACCAAAACCCTTGATTAAAATACTTAATACCAACAAATAGCCTATGCCTTACTTACAATACTTAATACCAACAAATAGCCTATGAAAAAGCTGATTGACAAGTGCCCTCGAGATGCTAGTATTTATTATTACTGAATCCTTACTAAACCTAAAATTGTGTTACTTAGGCATGAAAAAGCAACACGTATCTAGTAGGAAATTGGGGAATGAGAGGAATCTCTAAAAGAATCATTGCACTTCTAAGTAAGAAGCACTACGTTATTTGGTACTTTTTAAATTCATTCCTCCAAACACAGCAGAAGAAAATGTAACTCGAATGAAGCTATCTAGACGATGAGAAACCACAATAAAGAAAATGGGAATAATAGAAAGATGCTCACCTTATTGTTTCCTTATGCTCGCCTGCATCATCTAGCAAGATCAACTTTGGTGGAGAATTGAAAATGTACTGAACTTTGACAGAAGGGAACCGATCCTTTTCTTCTTCAATAAAGCCAACAATTTCCGGATAGAAAACCAATTTCCTCATGCAGACCTCCACTATGGCACCAGAATAGGTGATCTGTAGTTGTACAGAGTCACATTAAGCATCTCCTTTTCTGTTTCGTAAATGTATGCAGATGCAGAACTATGTTACATGGTTTGATGGTTATGATTTTGGGCTCAGATGGAACTTACAATTTGCAGAACTATGTTACATGGTTTAATGAAAATCATTTTTTAAGATTTACTGCTAGCCAGGATTAAAATACTACTGCTGGTTCTGCATAATCCTTACCTGTAAAATGTAACATGGGAAAAGAAAATTCCATCCCTTCTCAATTGATCTAACATGAAAATAGCAATTACTTTGCAACCTAAACAGGATAAATCAACAATCCCTGCCACTAGAAGTGGATCCTCCAACTGTGCACTTCACTTTATTCAATTGTACTAGTATATTCAGGTTCCTAAAAATGGAATATCCTAAGAATGATTACAGATAAATGCTGCAGATTGGCAAAATGGGTTACCCCAAATAAAAAGATAGGGGTCCACTAACTTCTTTAGGCTATCCTAATGAGTAACAGTTAAATCTTGAGACAAAGAATTAGCCTATGCACTTCTTGTCATTCGTAGAAAAGTACTCATGCCATAGCTAAACTTTCAGTGTGAATTCCTCTGTCATGTCCTTGTTAATAAATAGATGTAGTAAAAGAAATTGCTTACATAAAACTCAAAACTAAAGATATAAAATAGACGAGAACCAGAAGCAAGTTTGCATATAGGTTAATTGGCTTATAATTTGGCCTTACCGATGTGGCCATGTCTATCTAAGAAAACCATACAAATGATAAGTTTCCCTTACCGATGTGTCCATATCTATCTAAGAAAACCATATAAATTTTACAGATTAGAATTATTCAGAACCAAACAAGAACTGGAAACTACTTTTTTAAACTCTACAGACGCGACAGCATATGGGTAGATCAAAATGCAAGTTCAACTTCCACAAATTATCATTTGTACAGCTGTACCATACCTTGGTCATGGAGTCATGGGAATCCTCAGTGCAACACTTGAGACAGTCCGATACCAACTCTGCAATAAGAACTGGAACTTCAGTATATGTACAATTCTGCTGGAAGTAATAGACTCCACACTTAACCACAGCCGCACTCAGGAATTTCTAAATAAATCAATAGCATGTTTCGTCACCAAGCCTCTTGTCAGGTTATAGTCAAAAGATCACTGGCATTCACCTTATATTATTAAGTCTACAGCTCTGGAGATTATCCGGGCATGCATAAATGCGCTGGTTCAACACTGCTTTGAATTTATCTTATCACCAAATACGGAAGTGATAACGATTCCATACAATGCACACAGCCTGGGAAATGGTCAGGAGATTTGCAGCAGGAGCATCTAGAGAGCTCTTCTAGACTATGTAGTAGGCCTGCTCCAACTACACTACGGCTCTAGTTAAAATTTGAGGATTCTAGTGTATTAGATCGTCTTGTCAAAGAGCATCATCGTTTTGTTCAATTTTATTTTCCTTGCTTCTCTCTCAGGTATGCAGGTCAGTTCACATTACTTGGTCTGAATTTAGTTCTAGTTTGTTCATGCCCAAGTTGCCAAGTTGAAGAAATGGATGGAGAATTTCCATGAAAGACCTTGATTGACCCATAACTTTAATCCGAAGTTTTCAATCAAAATCACTCCAATTATAAACCAAGCCGAAACTGGTAAGCAATACGAAACAACAAGAATTGACCCAAAGTTCCAACAGTGCTATAAAAGTTGAATCGGAGAAGAGAGCAAAGGCCATAACCTTGGTCTTTAACATACTCGGCCAGAGTGTTGCAATCGGAGCAGAGAGCGAGCCCAGTGAAGCCAAGATTCTCGCACTCCCTTGTGCTCAGCTGTTCATTCGATTCGCCGCCAGAAGGTAACGCAACCGCCAACACCACCACCACCAGACCCATCAACGGCCCCATCGAACAAGCTCTATTTTTCTTTCTTTTTTGGTGAAAAGAACAAGCTCTTTCTTTCGACAAAGCTTCTTCTCTTCTTTTCTTTTTGGATTAAATGCCCACAGACAAAGGAGTTGGACGCTTTTAATCGAAAATCGAAGACGAACTAATTCGAAAAGAAATAGGTAAAATAAAATTCGAATTAATTAAAAAAGATAAAATTCAAGATGTAAATCTGATTCGAGATTTAAGTTAAAACTTTCAACAGATTGGTTCATGAATTTAATTTTAAAATTCTGATCAAATTATATCTGAAATAATCTGAATTATATTTTATTAATTTTACACATGTAATTTATTACAAGTTTAAGGTTTATGGAGTGGGAAACTGTACCAAATGGAAAAATCTCCCCACTTAGAACTCAGCATTCAATCTCATGGATCGGTGGAAAGTATATACATATAGATATCTTGTACTATCCAAGATTACTAAGGATGTATTTGCAATCCCATGTTCAACCGTTGCTAGTGAAAATGCATTTAGCCTTGTTAGGGTTGTGGATTCTATTAGAGCATCATTGACTCCGAGAATGATTGAGGCACTAGTGTGTACTAGTGATTGGCTTAGGACGGAATCATTTCCTTTTACAAGGAATCAACAGATGATGAAGTTTGAATTCTATAAAGATCTTGAAGAAATTGAATCAAGTAAGATGCTTTAATTTATTCTAATTTTTATGGAATTAAACTTAAGTTGATGATATTCATTACTTATTATGTTTGAGAAGTATTATAATGTTGTACTCGTGTGAATTATTGTTTTTTGATATCCAAGTTCGCATCAATTTCAAATGGGTCCTCCTGCTCCTCTTCAAGTGCATCTTTCTTCCTTCTACTTGAAACCCTTCATCTCAAAGTAGTTCAGCTTCAATAAATTCAAGTGTTGGTGCTTCTAGTTTTGGAGTTCAAGGTAAGGGTAGAGGTGGTGCTGCTACGTCTAGTAGTCAAGTTTCGCCTAGGCCAAGAGGTCAACATGTTCATGCGTCTTGAGGTGCTTCTATGCCAGGAGGTCGAGGTGCTCCCACGTCTAGTGATCTAGGTGCTCATACATCTAGTGGTTGAGTTGCTTCTATGTCTAGAGGTCAAGGTAGAGGCTAGATGTGCTTTTACGTGTTGAAATAAACAATGACATTACATTTTACATATGAGTGATATGTAATTTTTACTTTCTCTTTTAAGTTTAGATTTGTAACTTGTTGTATTCCTATGTTTGGATTATAATGATTAAGTTCAAATTGTTGTATTCATATGTTAGTATGCTTCATTTTCATCATATGTTGGGTGAAACTGTTTAGAGATAGCTTACAAGATTGATGTTCTAATTTACTTATCGGTTCATATTGACAATTTATGTTTACAAAAATTATAATTTCATATTATACTTGAGATCTCATTGTCGGGATTTCTCGATAATTGATATATCGGTATCTCGACTTTATCCGTAAGGGATTTGAGATTATTTTAATCATCTAATCCGGATTTATCCCAATCCCACCCTTAGTATATATGAATTTAAAGTTGCAGAACACAAGAGCAAGTGACACATAGCTTTGTTTTCCCAAAAAAAACCCCAAATGAGAAAAACCAAAGTTTTCTATCAAAAGACGAGCCCTCCACTATATAAATAGTAGAAAAACCTCATACAAGAGTTTACAAACGAGCTCAAACCTAAGTACCTATACTTGATGCAGCTCTACTCCTGCATGCCTTCTTCTTCTTCTTCTTCTTCTTCTTCTTCTTTACTTCTACCACCAATGGCTATTTGGGTTCAATTCATACAACTTAGGTAGCAATTCCAAGCTCTATCTAAATCGTGGCACCGAAACGAAACGATGTGGTAATTTGGCGACACGGACCATGTAACCAACATCAGCAAGTAACAAACTTGAGTGTTGGGGTAGCGATTTACCCCGAAAAGACTCTGTTTTGACAAGCCTATAGATATACAAATTTGGGGAAGCTCAAAAAAGAGAACTGCAACAAACTAGCTCACAAAACTTGGCGAATGATCAAAACCAAGGATGAAACCAGAATGTATAAACTTGTAGCTTCACTAAATAGCTTCACAACCCTAGGATTCACTATGAAGTTCTATGTGAAGGTGATGAATGAGAAAAGCGATAAAAGCTGCACATCGATAGGTTTTCTAATATAGATATGTGAAATTCAAAAACCCTTATTCTCAAATGGGAGCAAACAATCTATAAATATGAATTCACAATAGAATCAATGGTCGATCTCCATCAAGACAAAATTGGAAAACATTATAAGGTGAAAACACTCCAAAACAGTTGCTATCAGCAGTCAATTTTGTTTGGAGGAAGAAGACAACATTTAGTCAGCAGATGATTCAGTGAACTGGAATGTTCTCTATATTTCTTGACAAGCAAGATGACTAGTTATACAATGCACGAGGTTCTTTCTTTAAAAACAACACTTTGACTGACTCAACTACACAAAGACAATAGAGATATGATGCACGATGATTCGTTGATTGCAGTGTAGAAATGTTGCCTTTTCGATCTTCAATCTTCAATATCTTGACTCTTTAACCAAATTCTAATTGATTCGAGCTTGAATGAGTTACAAGTTTTTGATCAAGGATACCAACATCACAATAACCTACAATTGGCAAGTATGACAAGAGAACCACCCACCATCGCTGGTGCCGGCACTAAACTAGAACAAATCACCAACACAACCACCGTTGAATTCTCCCGATTGGATCGAAAGGACCTTAGCTCATCCAAGCCCTTCACCATGGACACTTTGAAGGTTGATGATCATAATGTTGGCATTCACACAACCCATGCACCCTATCATCAGTAAAGGCCAGCCTCTTTTACAGATCCTCTGTGATGAAGACGTTTTCAAACGCTGTAAGGAAGGTTTCTGTCAGGACCACTAGCCCCAAAACCGGGTATGTTCGCCAAACCAAAAACCTTCCTTGCTGCCTCCAAAGTTATGTCCAGACAAGCATACTTGGGCGGCAATCCAAAGAGGGTAATCCATACCCCATCGGCTCAAGCGGGACCTGATCGGAATCTTGAACCCATCATAATAGGTCAAGGCGATGGGGAGGTTATTAAACACCCAAACTCCAGGGCAAGAAACCCTACCCTAATCAGACTTAACTTTTGATTTTGTCAAGAAACGACCATTTCCTCATTCGAAACATCGATGCCGCCTTGTGTCTTCCATACCTTCCAAAGAACATGGAGGCAGTACGAAGCCCATCACCTAGCCTAGAATGAAAAATTGTGCTTACGTTGCATTCTAAACAGTGGTGGAATTGAGAATGATTGGGGCACGCAGTTTATCAATGAGTCGCACGGTTGCCATCAGATTCTAGATTTCTAACATCAGGGTTGAGAGCAAGGAAAGAACGAAGAAAAAATCACACTTAAACTTGACAAACATGACTAGAAGCCAGTGACACTCTGCTAGGGCTTCAGACTCATATTTTTATATTATAATTTATAATCAATCATAGTTTCTACTTCTATTTTGTTCATACTTACTCTTGGACATCATTTATTTCTTATTTTAGCGTATGTGTTCTTCTCGTAACCGTAGTTGTTATATTTAGGGCTGGGAACGAATTGGGTCTTACATATTTTTTTGTGGAAACTGACTCGACTCGTTGTATTTGAAATGAGTTCGGTTCGATTCAGATTTTGTATTTTTAAAAATGGAGTAACCTTGGAACCGTTATGATAGGTACAATTATACATAACTAATAATTTAAGATGATAGAAATTAAATGATTCCATACGCCTCTACCACTAAAAATATTTGAAACTTGCAAGATACCAAAACTTTGAAATTATTGTACAATTTTGAAACCGAATAAACTTCAGAAGTCTAATCCAAAACACTACGTAATTTACTTAACAGATAAAGTAATCAACTGTCCACCCCAATAGAATGAACAAGTTACAAATATAAAACAGTTGGAATACATTTTAGTTTAAACCAAAAATCTTCTTGTTACCTGAAGAAACGAAGTCAATGAAGAACAAAAGTAATGAGTCGGCTACGGATTGGAGATGATCGTGATGATTTTTGTTGTGGTTTTTTAAGCAATAAAGAAGCGAGAGCTCTACAATTTTCAGGGAATTTAGAGTTGCTAATATATTACTAGTTATAGGTATACATTTTTAAGTCAATTATAAAAAGCCACATATATTACACATCTTCAAATGAGCCGAGCCGGGTACTCGTGTCTAGGAATATTATTGGGCTCATTTTTAAACTAGTCAAAGTCCAAACTCAGACCATCTCAGCTCCTTTTGCACCAAGTTAAATAATACGATCAGAGTTAGAGAGCCGTTCCAGTCGTGTGTAGGAATGGCAAGTTCCAGTCGTGTGTAGGAATGGCAATGGGTCGGGTCAGGTCAGGGGAGTACTATCTCCATACCTATACCCATTTGTGATTTTCACTTTCATACCCGCCTCCATACCCATTAATTTTTAATCGGGCATTCCCATACCCGCCTCCATGGAGGTTGTTATCTCCATACCCGCCTCCATACCACTCCGTATAGAAAAAAATATGGATAATATTAACAATAAAATTCCATAAATAATCATAATCTATAAAAATTTTATAGTTTCAAGAATGGAAGCCTTAAAGCCTTCATTTAAGTTGGGGTGATTTTGAGTTTTTTAAAAGTTTATATAATTATTTTATATATATATAATAATCGGGTCAAGTTCGGGTTCGAGACTAGTAATACCATACCCACCCCATACCCATCATGAGGATTTTAAAAATCTTCATACCCGCCTCCATCCCCGTTTAGCTCCTCCATACCCGCTCCATCAGGGGCAAATACCCACAGGTACACCTACCCGTGGAGATTTTTGCCATCCCTACTCGTGTGCCCACACCTAGTTATATATTTTGATCTGATTTTACCTTTAAAACCTATAAGTTCAGAAACTTCCAAACCAAATAATGCTAAAATAATTCCAATTTCCAAAAATTTCAAATTTGAAATCCTTGTTCCCTATCTGACCAATAATCAGCCCTAAGTTCAGCAATGGAGAATTAAATCACGGTTTACATATCGTTGGAGTTGCTCTGAAAAGGCCACACAAGCGCATTTTATGTTCTACCTTAAAAACATGGCAAAGGCTAAAATCATACCTAGCCCTTATCGGGAAATTGAATTAAATGAGCTAGATCGCTTTCAATAATTTGAGAACTAAGCGTATGTTGTAGCCTAGAATGTTATTGTACTGCATAAGACCCAAGTTCAAAGAATATAACATTGTGGATAAGAAAAAGCGACTCCAACATGACAACTAAATGCTTTTACTTCGTAAAGTGTTGTACGTCTTCATTCAAGTCTATTATAATGCTATCAACAAAACAAGGTTAATTTCGTTTTATACGGTAGCAACTTTCATATAAACATAAATTTATATAGTGAACAAAAACTGAGATCCTTCAACATTAAACAAAAGTTTATACCAACAAAAAAAGAGAGAAGAAAGGCGACTCATTTCACAATAAATTTAGAACGCACCACTAGCTTTCTCCTAAGGAGACGGGGTGAAATTAACTGGAAAGTCGAAGACAAAACCTATTGGGATATGATTAACCTTGTTGCTCAACATTAATAAACATGATTTATGGTAGTCATATAGCACAGATAAACAAGCAATCAATCTGCCGCTGTCAGAAGAAAGATTAGCAGTTATCTTGAGTTGCAGAGGGTGAAGATTTGGCTTTGTCAGTCTCACCACTCGAATTACTTGACTTGATGTACGAACGGGCAAGTTCCAACATAAGCTCGATCTCTCTCTTGTACTACATTCAGAGACCACAACAATCATTCAGCATTCAATTGTGTGAGATAATGGAGAACTAACAACTGAAGTCACAACAAAGTATGATACAAACCTCGTTAATAGCCCCAGCCTTTATTTTTGATTGCATCACACACCATTTCTTAAAATGTACACCTGTAACAAGTTGAAAATCTCATCACTAACTAGTTCAAAACTTTCAAAAATTAACCAATAGTAACGTTTCATTTATGATCCTAGTTTTCAAAAGTAATGCCAAGTTCGTGCAAAAATCCCCACTACGCTAAAAGCAAAAAAGTAGAAAGTAGCTACCCTTTACAAGCTTTTTTTTTACCATATCGCTTTACAAGTTTGATTTTCAATAATATGCATTAGAACTGCTGACTAATTGAGACCAAAAGAATATGGGCAATTTATAAACTTACCCACTTGTATGTCTATCGTACATGAGTTTTCATCCATAGTTTCCAACTTCCACCTAACATGAACCTGACACAATGATTCAACATCAACAAAACTTTAGATAGGATTGACAAAAAATAAGATCTTAATCAACATGGTTTCACAGGTTAATACTGCATCAAGCTGATAGATGAAAAAAGGCATAAATACTAAATGGGAACCGAGCACTCTAAAAAGTCATTCCATTAAACAAAAACCAAAGTCAGATAATATCATGATGCTAACACTTATTTCCTGATGCGGACATCAATGGAAAAGATTTAGTTTACTTGATTTAGTCAATAGATTTTGATTACTCACTTGGTTAGGATTCAGAATTTAAGTTACCTTTACTGATATTAGGGTTGGGAAAATTGTCCTACATATCCCCGGAAACTAGGAGAATTATCCTGCGGCCTTTAGGGTTAGATTAATATAAATACCACCTCTAAGTAATTTATAAATGGGAGTTTGAGTTGAGTTTATGAATGGAGTTCATTTCTAAAGAATGGTCTTCTGTGTGAAACCAATCCCTAGGCATTCTTACTGAGGCCGACCCCTTGGCGTTCTTAGTGAAGCCAACCCTTTATCTTTTATTGCTTTTCCTACTGTTCTACCATTCATTACGGTTTCACAAACCTACAAATGACCTTAATTCCATACCTACTTGGTTGTTGCACATCATTTCCTGATATTTGTCTAATTTTGTTTTATCCATACATAAATTTGTAAATGACTGACTATCCAAACACAGTGTCCATTCACTAAACACTCTCTGCTAACTAGGATGCACAATCTTCTAGTAATGTGGTAGCATATACATTAAGAGCATCTATAGTGGATCCCCTATTATTTTCATTGCAATTGACTGTAATTTTTAAGTTTAGGGAGCCATGCCAACAAAGGTCCCTATATTTTTTTACTATAAATTTTTTTTGTAACTCTGAATATTTGATGATTTTATGTAGGTTTCAATTTATGCTTCAATTGAATTTTTTTTATGGTTTCTTATGGATAGTTTGCCTATGCGGGCAATCCTAAAATATGTTAAATTTTCTCTCCTAGTACTTTAAATATAGGGGATCTGCTGGAGCATTTTTTATCAAAATTTACATCAAATTTAGCTTAAAAATCAATATAGGGGATCCACAGTAGATGCTCTAAGCATTCTGACCATCTGGACACATAAACAAACTGAAGGAATGTTACTAAATATCCTTTCTTTAGTTACTTCCTCAAGTGTTGTAAAACTCATAAATTAGTATTTCTTTGGTCTAACAATAACTTGAAGTCACCACCATTGTCCAATATGGGAGGATAATATAAGATATCTAGATTCTGATTAATAGCGCCTATCTCAATCAGTAATCCAAAAAAGTACTACACGTAGACCATATTAAGAGAAAAGAAATCTTGAACCAAGAAGCAAGGCCTCAACGTACTATATACCTCAAAGTAAGACCCAAAAGGAACATCATGAGCTTGTTGCACTGTCTCAAACACCTAAAATAAGAAGCGAACTCTGAAATTAAGCATAAGGAACGAATATACTAAAGAACTTCAAACAAAAAAATGAGATTAAGAAAAACAGAAAGGCCATAGGATGTGAAATGCCTAGTGCAGAAGGGTAACATCACTAAACATAAACTAATAACATCACTAAACACAAACTACTAGTCACGAAACATGGAATACAAGAAACATCAAAAATCAAGGAAGGGGCATCGCACCAGCAATTTATTGTCTGGGGATAGAACAGCATGCTGCCACTCGGTCATGGCTGTATCCGGAGGGCACATCGGACTGTTACAAATGCACCTGAATGTTATTTCTCTGACTTGACCATCATACTCATCTGCAGGATGCCATTGTCCAATCTGAAAATGCCGAATGAAATTTCACATATTACAATAGGCAACAAAAAAAAATTTCAAGGGAAGAAAAAGTGCAGAGTGTTTCATTAAGATGTTCATTCAAATAAAATTTCAGATAAGTTAAAAAACACAAGTCTCCTAGGTTGAACAAACTAGAGTAGAGTGTACCACAAATCATCAGAGAATTAATAGTAAATTCTGACAGCAAGAAAGTAGACAGTAAACAAAGTCCCCTTGCACAACATCATTACACCAACCTCAACCCCAAGGGCCTTCCCAGGGGCAAGGAAACCAGCAGAATCCATATTAGGAATACAAAAGCTTGCAACCCGGCCGCGCTCATAAGTGCATAAAGTATGAATTTTTTATCTACTTGCGCCATTTATAAGTAAAAAGTACTTACAGTGAGATTAGTGTCTTTTCTTGCGGATCGATACTCATGTAAGTATTTTGAACCATCACTCAACAATAAATTGAAAAATTTCTCTGCTGTGCATGGGAAAACATCCTGGAAAAAACACTTTTTATTAGAAATTGATTGAAATAACCAATCCATTGGCAGCAAAGATACGAGAATGATGCATACATTATATATACTGGTTACAACTCCCTCCTTGATAAACGATTGGAGCTTTCCAGAGTTAGGGATATCAGAACTGATATCTTCAGGAATTTTAGACTGACTTCCTTTCACAGAACTGCTATGCGCACGGAGTGCTGACTCTGCCCTTTCCTAAATACCAGAAAGAACATATCAAAAGAATTTTTTTTCCAAGCAACCATTATAATCACTGCAGAGAAAAAAAACAGCAGACTAACATGTCATAGATAAATAAGAGTTGCAGTATTTACACGATTTGTGTATACACATGCTGAAAGAAATGCACATACAAACTGATCTTATAGAGGGCAAAGAGGAACGCAAAAGGAAAGGCATACAGTACCAATGATGCCTTAGGGTGCTTCTATTTCACTATATCACAAGAGCACAATTAAAAATCCTCATCTTCTCTTTACTAAATGATCAGCATCATCCTTATCATAATCACTTATCTTTTTTTAAAAAAATTAAAAAGACAACGGAGTAATAAGAGTTCAGTCTTGTCAAACCTATATCATGAGAGGCTCCATCTCCATAAAGGAGATAAACATATGTTATATTACTGAACCACATAGATAACTAAGTTAATGAAACACAACCTTCTTCTCAGCTTCTAACATTGCATGGTAATTCTTTGCAGCACGCTGTAGACCTCTATACGCATGATTCCTGTTCCAAAATGATGCAAACTTATATCTGACTCTACCTGAAAATGAGCAAATCAAGATGAAGACCACAAAATTTATATCAGAGTTCAAAAAACTTCTTCTCACTCATCTCTTACTACGTTCTTACATACAAGTTACTGTATCACTCAGCGATGCAGTAACCAACAACATGCTAGAAGAATAACCAAAAAGGATTTAACCACTTTACAAGCTGCAATGAACTTCAAATATACAAGTTTCACAATATATGATAGGAAGACAACTGCAACTCAGTCACTCATCTCTTACTACGTTCTTACATACAAGTTACTGTATCACTCAGCGATGCAGTAACCAACAACATGCTAGAAGAATAACCAAAAAGGATTTAACCACTTTACAAGCTGCAATGAACTTCAAATATACAAGTTTCACAATATATGATATATGATAGGAAGACAACTGCAACTCAGTCCTAAATATTACAGACAGCACCAAAGGCCACAAGAGCTACGTAAAAGCTCTTACCCAGAAAATTATGAAGGCAATAGAAATACAAAGGATCTCTATCACACTCAAAAGAATTTATAAGAGTTCAGGAAGATCTAGCTCGACGGCATCGCAGAAAACTGCATACTTCCTACCGGTGCATGGGCATAATACCCAACACTAATATCTCAACATTAGCAGGATTTATAGCAATCCAGTTTTTTTGAACAGCATATATAGCTAATGAATTTGAGTAAAAGAAAAACAAAATTTTAAAGAAAAAGTACACAAAACCTATCCGTCTTGGGTAGCTCCAAACTCTGCCCACGCCTCATCATACAAGACATGCAAGAGCTTTGGGATAAAGTATCTGATCTGATGACAGACCACATTAATTTGGGAATAGGAAATACAGATCAGGCTGAGGTGGAACAGGACCTGATCTGTCCTCATTCGACCCAATTTAACCATACTTGTCCTCGAGAAAAAACAAGAAATGAAAGAAGGAAATGAAGTGCTGATGCTCCATCAATTACATACCTGAACTTCCACAAACAATCCAAAGTGGTACCCGGGTCAATTTTTGTCAAAATTCTGTTAAAACAAGGACAAACTCATCATTTCCAGGCCACACAGGCTTTTGTTAAAGAGTCCAATTCTGTCGACCCACCACCTCCAAAAGCGACATCGCAGGGGTTTCTTTAAGGTCTTCAGATATCGAGTCAGCACCACCGCCGCCGCTGCAGCGTATGACACCACTGGCTAGGATTCCACCCTCTTCTACAAGACCTTAAACGACGCCTGTCTGTACTTCTTATTGTGGATTTAGTTCTTGGCCTGAATGGTTTCCTTTTTTTTCTTGCCTTCCTGTCTTCATTCGCCCATTTGACGGGGCATCAAGCAATTCTCGAAGCAACAGAGAAAGCAGAAAAGATCCACATCGTGGATTTAGAAATCTCTTTGAGAGGCAGAAAGCCGCAAAGATCCACATCGGAGAGGCTGAAAGTCAAAAATTGTTACTGGGTCGTCGAATTTTCGACGTAGTTGGGCCACACCCAGAACCAAGAGAAACTGATTTGAAGGCAAAGACAAAGGAAAATGTGAATGGAAAGCTCCGGTTTTGAAGTGGTGGCGCCGATCCATTATGCGGTGAAGCCAGTGCTCAATTTAAGGTTTATGGAAAAATCAATGAAATAAAAATCCAAAGAAGCTTGAGAAAATTGAAGGATTTGATATCCAGATTAAAATTGCTGTTTTTGTGAATGTTGCTAGGGTACAATCGGTGGATGTTGTTAAGGTTGATTACCAGAATGTTTTACAGATTTGATATGATTTTCCCTACCATGAACCGTTTATAGAAATCTATATTCTGGTTGGAAGTTGGAACTTTAAACATAGGGAAAAGAGACTCTGTAGTGGTCATTCGCCATTGCCTATAGTTCAATCCCCTACCAGCAACCACCACATCGGTCCTTGCCCCCAACTCTAAGATCCTCTGCCGCCATTAATGTACAGTGATCCTTGAGTTCCCTTCAATGAAGAACCCAAATGAAGAAAAGAAGGTCGACATTTTAACCCCAATTTAAAGTTCAGGTACCACATAGTCTGGTCATTGAAAGTTCAGGCACCACTCATGATAAAAATCCTATTTATTAATTATGAAAATGTTGAAACTTTAATGAAAACTCCACTTGCTTTATGTGAAGAAACTTGGAAGTGCCTCTTCACTTCCAAAGGATCCAGTAGTCTATGAAATGATAAAAACAAAACTAGAAAGCAAAAGCTCAAATTCACTGCTTAATAGTACAAAACTATAAATAGTGTTTAGAACTGATCACTGACCATCAGGGCTCCCCAAAGGAGGTACACCATGCCCACCAGCACCCATGCGAAGTATAATTGTTATAGAAGGATTAATGAAAGCATGCTGACTTCTCCGAATCTTCATTAACCAAAATGTCCACAGGATTATTAATCATTACAAATCAACAAAACAAATCAACAAAAAAAAAAGTTAGAAAGGGAAAGAGATAAAGCACCTCATCAATATCACCAATTGGTATCATGACCTGGAAAAAGTACAGACTATCACATGATATAAGAAATGACTTCAATTGGACAGTAAAGGTTTACATCATGTCATACCAAACTAAAAGCTAAAATCATCAAATCGGTTTTCCATATATCTACTATATACACAGAAGCAATTAATCAATCCAATGACATGCACCTATATCTCTTCAAGATTCTCATAAGCAAAATTAAATAGATAACTGAGGATTTTTAGGTTCAGGTCCATAAAACGAAGTCAAGAAAAACACTAATATAGACTATTATTATGAAAACCCTCTTTAGAAGGTGAGATTGCATCTTTTTCC
The DNA here is from genome assembly GCA_033992175.1 of Spiraea crenata. Taxonomy (NCBI): domain Eukaryota; kingdom Viridiplantae; phylum Streptophyta; class Magnoliopsida; order Rosales; family Rosaceae; genus Spiraea; species Spiraea crenata. The sequence goes on along the minus strand of JAVBHV010000051.1, from coordinate 1,382,331 downwards.
TTATTCAAGAATTCTAATACATGTTTTATGGTAAATTAGCATCCTTTTGCATTTACCCAGTGACTTCCTCTAACTTCTCATCATACATGGAGAGCATGCAGGCACTTTGAAAAGAAAAGAATCTATAAAATACCATCACATTCATTGTACATGATTTTTTTTATATAAACAGGATAGCTTCTGAGTTTGACCACCACAAGCCAAAAATGTCCTATGTGATTAATAAGGCCCTCTGGAATCTAAAGTGTGTAGGTTTTGATGCTTAATAGTAGTCATCATGTGAAGTGCTGAACTGGTAAGAATATCAAAGAAACAGATCGAAAAGCATATAGTTATTTATTTTAAAAAGGTTCAAATAAAACTCAAATACAAGCTACATCAAGCTTCTTACATCAATTTTCCATGTTCCAAAAAGAAATAATGTCTTATGGCTGTTGCTCAAGCTGGATAGAGAAGAAAGATAATCTGACCTTCATTTGCTTAGAAAACACATTAGAGTGGAAGCAAATGTGCCATGCAGAGACATACATCCGGCCATGATACAAGAATGACCTCTCAAGTGCACATGAATAACTATGCTCCACAACCTGAAACATATACCATATTAATCCCTCAACTGGAACTACTGGAACCAATTAAACAAAAAAATCACATGCATAGATATTTCACTAAGAGTTCTTCATTCAAACGATCCCAAATACATTCCATTCGATATACCTCATCTGGAAGTAAATTAAATATAGTTTGGAGAGGTCCTGGCTTCTGATGAACCACTGTAGGGCCTTGTTTATCTAGAGGAGCCCTTCTTCGAGCATTACCTCCCGCAAAGCCATTCATAGTCCTATTACTATTATGACATAATAACAAATATCAATATTTGTACAAAAGTAAGAGTATCAATTAAATATTATTATTGTAAGCAACAGTAACATCGAAAGTTATATTTCAATTCAGGGCCTGGCTTACTGAATCAACCAGGAATCCATTGAACATAGAGAAACCGAAGAGATTAAATTGTCCTAGCATAGGAGGTTTATAGACCCATGGTGTGCATGAAATAAACCAGATATTTGATGTCATCATATTACAATCAGAAAATCTCATGAAACCCAGAGAAATATATTCATTTCCGGCTTGATATAAGAAAGAGTATGATATTTATTCTTTTGGAAGCTACTTCCAATCCCGTAGAGAGCCCTGCAGAAATTAGAAGAAAAGCTAGGGGATACTATTATCCAAAATTTGATGGCAAAGCCTCACAGATCATCCACTAAAAAGAGGGGTCCACAACATTTTTTTTTTACAATGCATTCTAACCCATATGGGAAAGGGACCCGAAGGTATGAAATCTATCTGAGATTGGCATGCAACATCATTCAGCTCACAAAGCATCGCTAGTGATGCATTCAACTTCTGAGTTTGGAAACAGAAGATAAATATTCTCAAAATAAACTGGAAGAATATGTTAAAAATAAATAAATAAATAAATAAACTAAAACCACATACCTAGAAGAATTCACAGGCAGTTTTATTGTCTTTATATGAAGACACACCTGGCAAGCAAAACCGGCATTTGAATTGAAAGATAGTGATAAGACTAATAGCCATGCAGGTGAAGAAACTAAACCAAAAAGGTACAATGCAAAAAGGACAACTACCTGCCCTGATGTGCTATCCAATGTATACCATACTGCACCTGTTTGTCCCTCGCTATCAACTGGAACAGTCACCGAACCAAGAATGGTGCTTTTCCATATTATATCCCAGTCATATATTGTCACATTGATCTGGTAGGGACAATGGGAATATATATCATTTAAATAGACCAATTCTAATTTCTACATAGGTCAATAATCTGTTGACACGAAATATAAAAGACTTTCTACCATAAAAGAGAACAACCAAAAAAGACAACGACAGAAGATTAACTCCTTTTCATTAATAACTGTAGCTGGCGACATTTGGAAATAACCTTGATCTCAACTATTGGAAAGATTGACACGCACCAGAATTTTCAACAAGAGGCATTGGTGTATTGTTTTGATATAGATTCTTCACACCACCAATCATACCTGGACGGGAAGCTCATCCACAGAAAAATTGAACTCCTCTCCCCACATGGGATTTCTTGAACCAGGGACCATAGAACTGCCAGCAACAGGAGTACACAAAGCCTTCATGAAATGTAAGAGACATTTCAACCAAAAAAAAAAAAAAGGAGATGCAAGAGATATATATACAAACACATACAATTTATACAGGATATGTAAATAATAAATGTATATACATCTGTTCTTTACTATCATGAAACAATAACAATAGATTGGTAAGAACAAAAAGAAACCTGAAGCGCTTTTCTGTTCCACATGTGATCATGGCATAAGGATCCGATGTGCCATTTAAGTTTGCACCAATAAGATTCTTAGCTGCCAAGAGCTCCAACTAGAAAGAAGCGCACCAGCCCATCATACATAAATGAATAAATAACATTAAGCAAAACAAAACAATTAAGTATATACAAAAGGCAACAACAACAGATTTTATCGAAGAAAAAACCTTGAAATCAATCATGTGATACCTTGATTAAATATGCAGAATTATGTTGAAGATCTCCTTTTAACTGGATCTACAAAATAAGTGCAGAACTGCATGTCAAACAAGTTCAAAATTACTAACAGAAACAGGCTGTATTGGAAAATACAGAGCGTGTGAACAATCAAGAAAGCCAAAATACCAAGTGGAGACTCAACACCTCATTATTTACATTATTAGCAGTCAAGCAATCTACAATTTATAATTTCTTTATCACTCGTTTTTGTTTTGGAGTTACTTTTCAAAATGAAAAATAAAGCTCCTAAAGCAACTATTCCAAAAAGAGAATCTCCAAGTTCTTCACTTATGCTTTACCCAACAAGCCGATAACTTATGATCCATACTCATAGTGAATTTGGACAAATGGCACTGATAACTACACTGGTAACAACAACAACGACAACAACAACAACAACCAATACTGAGTTTTGCAGATTTTAAAAGAAACAAAACTGAAATCCCCAAGGGAAAAGGGTTCGTTTCCTAAACCCAATCCTCGTCAACTTTACAACGAATTGACAGAACAATTATGAGCAAATTATTTTTGTTCTTTTGAGAAAGTAGAATTTAGCTTGTATTGATGGAAAACATTTCTACTCTTTGCATTTTCAATCTAAGAGTACTATCCGAACTCGTCTTCGGATGCATTAGAATGATAAGAACAAAGCTGACCAAACGCTCCCACATGAAAGACGGAACACTTAAAACGAACCTAACACGTTCAGATAGCAATGCAAAATTATAAGAAAAATACGAACTTTATTAGTATCACAGACAATAATCAGCGACAGTAAATCCGAAAATTCTACGGACGTAATTTCTACAGAATGCAAAGTCAACAATCATGGAAAGGAATGATATTTGGCCATATGCCCAAAAAAAAAACAAAAACTAGATGCGGCGGCCTGAAAACATGATTTTGCAAAATGAAATGAAGAAAAACCCAAATTGTCAATAAAATCAAGACATCAAAGAATGAAAATTTGGAGTGAATTTGACCTTGTCTTTGTCATCAGTGGCGTCCCCAAAAGCGCCGGAGTTTTCCGAAAGCGGGCGATCAGCAGGGCCGCGTCCGCCGCCGCCTCTGTACGTGAAGAACCAGTAGGCGAAGATCACGAAGACGGAGGCGGCCACCGTGACCTCCATCTCCCACAAGGACGGGACGAGGAACTGCAACGACACCGTTTCCATGACGGGGTTTTGGAATTCCCGAGTGTGGACGGTTTGAATCAGAAATGGAAGGGTCTTCTGAGGGTTTCGAGTTGGAGTGAAAAATGTGGAGGGTTTTCAGGGTTTGGTAAAGCCATGCGCGAGGACTTGAATTTGTACGAGACAACCACCAGCATTTCACGACCCACGCAGAGACAAGGGAGAGTCAGTCAAGGTTCGGGTGTTGAATGCGTTTGTTTACTTTTAAAATTAGGCGAAAAAGACCTCTCATTTAGATTCAAGATGGTCGTTTTCATTAAGACTGAAATACCCTTCTGACCTTGTAATTCCTCTTCCCATGAGCGGAATATTTTGCAATCCAGGAGGGTATTTTGGTAAATGTCATTTTAGAGTTGGCCAATAACGCCTGGAAGACTTCGCGTCCCGGCTTTGAATTCCTCCGTCGCCTCTATTGTCCTCTTCTAATATCATGACGTGTAGTTTTCGGATTTCTTTACTAACAAAAATGTAATTTTCCCTCGAGATAATGGCCCCTAGTTAGTTCTATATACCTATGAAACACCGAAACTCTCATCACCTACCGTTTCATATATTAAAAATATTTGGGGAACGAAATATTACTGAAGCCTCATGAAGCACGTATCTTAGAGCAAATATTATGGAAACCGTTAGAAATCCACATGGAGAAAAATTTTGGCAAATTTTTTGGATTATTCACTAATTCCATAACTTAGCATTCACATTCCCTTCAAATTTGAACTTGAATTTGTAGTATTTCATTTGGATTTGAATTTTTTTCTATGATATGGAAGTTTAAAATACTGAATTATATAAATTTAATTGATTTTCAATTAATGTTTCCATAACATTTCGTATAGATCTTTTTTATATATATATTTGAGAAATCACCGTTTCATATCATATCGTATCGTCGTTCCCGTTTCCATTTTCATGCTTCATACCTATATAAAATTCACTTTCCTCCCATAGTCTACCAAATTCAAATTATCTCCTTCAAAGATAAAACCCCAAATATCGGGCCCAACCATAACAAATCCCCACACACTCTAGAAAGTCAAGAAAAAAAAATTAGTCGCCATCGAATGGAAGTCCTTGGCGAGCATGGCATGGTCGGCGAAGGAGACATTGACGACCCGCAGAGCATTTAGGCGAGGCTGACCTTAAGGAAATATGAAAGGTGGTTGTTCTTCTTAGAGATTGGGTTGTTGTTGTAGATTAGATGTCACCATTTGGCCTGCAAGTTTATGGGCTAATGGGGACTAGCCCGTCTCATGGGCTAAAAAAGCCCAGCCCAGCCCATATGGGCCATGGGCTAGCCCGTCCCATCATTTGATAGGTTGTGCTTGGGCTCATATATTTGAAACCCAGCTCAGCCTATAGGCCCGGCCCGTGGAGGCCCACAGAACCTTGGCCTAGTAGGCCCAGCTAGGCCCAACTTTCAAGATCATGAATCAATTTCATGTTCTTATCTTTATCCACATAATTCTTAGACGTTTACTTATAACCATTGATATAATTCACTTCCCTGAAAATCATATTCACTTTCTTATGGTCTTTCGTACTCCACCCATCACCTTTTTTTTTTTTTTTAAGTTTTATCTTTTGTAGTAGCTTATGAAAGAGTGGTAGATGTTTTTATTTTGGTAGATGTTTTTATTTTATTTTTATTTTTTTGTTGATGAAACTATTTACATTTGAGACTTTGAGTTCATGATTTAAAAGTCTTTTTGTGATAGATCAAACAAATATTTCTCATATGTGTAAGCTCATGTAGGCCCGCCCCTTATAAAGGATTGTGGGTCGGGCTGGCCCAGCCCGTTAATGCCCAACTTGATGGGCGGGCCTGAGTCATAATTTTGCTACCAAAATAACATAACTCAGGCCATTAAATAATTTATTTTATATAAGCCCGGCCCAACCTAGCCCAAGTCCATTATTTTTGGGTCGGTGTGGCCGACCTAGTCCATTGCCGAGCTCTATTGTAGATGGTGATAGCGCCTCTCGTGCCGCCAAGGTGTTTGTGAAAATGTCTTAGAGAAATGAAATACTTTATGTGGTCAAATTAGAGTAATTGGGAACTATGGAGAGGTGTGTTTGATTTTGTGGAGGTGGGATTTATAGGAATAAGAGAGAAATCTAGAAGAAATGGGAGATTTCTAAGGTGGGTGGTTGAAGTTGGTCTGGTTTGGTCAGTGGCATATGAAAATATAGAGAAAGTTGCGATGCTTTATTGAATCTTGATCTGATTTGTTCAGTGCTTTAGGATAAGTTTTTACCATGAATATACTAGTTTACAATTTTGATGATTGAATTGAGTTGTAGCGATTATCAATTTGAACAAATCGACTAGTTTACTACTTGGATGATTGAATTGAAGAAATGGATGTCGCAATTTGTCTCTATGCTGACATAAGAATTCTTTTTGTATTAGCACAGAATAATTCTGTATTGGTGCGAACTGTTTCTGTGTTGGGAAAAACTATTTGTGTTCACGAACTGTTTTTGTACTGGCAGAAATTGTTTTAGTATTAACACGAAATTTTGTTGCGCGTGGATTCGTGCGCTGGTGGTGCTTTTAAAAGAAATTGAAAGATTGCGCGCTCATGGAGGTAAGTGAGAGTGGAGTTTGCGCTCACAGGTGTGTCGATGTGGCAGTTAATAAATGAGTTTTTAATTTTTTTTGTCATTCGAGGTGAACTTTGGAAATTCTTATCCTATCATGAAATTAGTGGGTTAAATTTTCATATAACCACAATTTGCACACCCGCAGTTTCTAATATTATAAATAAACTTTTCATTAAAGGCAGATTATAGGCATAATGGAACCAATAGAGAGACAAGGTGCGAGAATAAGTTTGAGTTAGGATAAGTCTAGCGTTTAGATTTGACTATAGTATATAGTAGCTAGAAACTCCAGGTCAGATTTGTTCATTCATTACAAATTTAAACTATGGTAAAATTGATGTGAATCACTAGAAACATGTAAAATGTATGCTAGACTTCATGTTATTAATCTTTATCTTTCAATCAGTTTCTTGTTTTTGAATATTGACTTCAATTTCTTGTTTTTGTTAGTATTTCCTATGGAGCTAAGGAGTGGAGTTTCAATTATTTCAAGATCAAGCTCAGGTTCAACTAGAACGAGCTCAACATTGACATCGTCGTCATGAGTATTATTCAAAGTTTTGGACTTGTTTTATTTTGTTAGTGTATGCTTGTTTGGAGATTATTATGTGTTTTTGGCTCCTAGACTTGTTTATGATTGATGAAATTTGGAGATTTATAATGATGGTTGATGAACTTAGTGATTATGTGTGGAGAGATTATATGTGATTGCTTACTACTATGTCAAATTAGGTTGTCTTTGTTTATGGAAATTTTTCGCAATTTGGTAATTCTTTTTTTATAGAAGATTTACCGTGTTCTAATTTGGCCCGACTCAAACTCAGCCCGAACCCAAACAATCTAAAACCCAACCCAGCTCAATAAAATTGAAGACCAAATGGACCTAAAAACCCAAAAGCCTGACCTTTGTCGAGTCTCATCTGATCCCTGCAAAAACTTGACTCGGTTAGGCCCGATCCCACCCTAACACATATCTATCATTATATATATGCATCTTCTTACAATTTTTATCTCTCATTTTTTGAATAAAAAAAACATTGTGATGCTATCGACATTCCAAAAGAGTCATTATGCATTCCATTTTTTACATTAGAATGGAGTGTACAATAACTTTTTTGAAGTGCTATAACACAATTTTTATTTTTTTTTTAAGTTTTGAATAGTAATTGGTCATGTCTTGCCCTGCATTGGCGGAATAAAAAATGGAGATTACTATCCATGTAAATATTTTATGAATAGTACCCACCCTAAGAACAATTTCCTTACCCTTGCTCTTTGAGTGGAAATGCTTAAAGATCATCTTTAGCAATAGAATACATAGGCACCCTAAGTACCCCATTTTTGTTAAAATATATCTTTAGCAATGAGGTGCTAAAGAGCTAAAAGGCCAAAGAGCTATAAATGGTGTCAAAAGGCTTTGGAGGTGACTATTTCTAGCCTTTTACCAAGGCCTTTAACTTTTATCAAGTTCCATTTTGTGGTGCCCATATTAAATTTGTGAGGTTTACAAGTAAACCCCCTAAATCACTAAAGTTTATGAAATTTATGGGTGGTTTAAATCTTAAAGAACTATTATTTACAGGACAAAAATTTAGCAAGATAATTCATCTTCTAACTTATTTTGTAAATATCATTTTCTCAAAGAATAATGAAATTCGAGATCGTTTGGCTAACCAATTGTGTAAAACAATTGAACGATATATTTACACGATCATAGGAGCTCGTTATATATTGGATTAATGATCCTATAGTCCATATAATAATCTATTTTTCTATCTTGGGACAGCAAATTCAAATCATCTCATACAAGGACAAAAAGACATGTGGCACAATTACATTGGCCACAAATTTTTTTCCCTTCACGCGCGGTCAGTTGCGTTAGACTCGTATTGATTTCTATTTTCTATTGATACTAAGATCACAATCTGAAAACTAGTATAGAAGGAAAATGAGATATCAATATTTTTGACTTTTTCCGGCAAAATAGATTGATTCCGATCAAATCTGACCACCCCCAAGGTCAAGTGAGGTGTCAATCTTCTTGTTTTCTCAAGATCTATAGTTCCCACAACTTATTTTCAGTTTTACTTGAGTTTTTGTAAACCACCATTGAACCCCAATGATGCTGCTCTAACTGTTTTTGGCGTTAATTTGCATGAACTGTTTCTGTATCGGCATGAACTGTTTCTGTATTGGCATGAACTGTTTTATGTTAGCATGAATTGTTTCTGTGTTTGCATGAACTATTTCTATGTTGACATGTCATGAACTGTTTCTGTGTTGGTATGGCATGAACTGCTTCTCTGTTGGCATGAACTGTTCTCATTTATCATGAACTGTTTCTGTGTGACACAACTGTTTCTGTATTGGCATAAACTGTTTATGCATGATGGTAACTATGTATGTGTCATGACCTGTTTCTGTGGCACTAATTGTTTCTGTGCGCGTGAGTTTGTTTTGTTGTAAGAGGTGGTCCTCATTATTTTTGTCCTTAGAGGTGAACATTCAAAATTGTTATCCTACTATAGAATTAGGAGTTATATTTTGTTCTTAGAAATTATTGTCCCTTATGTATTTTGATATAATTATTAAACACTCTTGAATTTAATTATTTTTTGTTAAATAAATAGTTCCTCTCATAATATAACATTTAAGACGGAAATGGTGACAAAAAATTGAGTAGGCATACTGTATTAATAGACAAAACCCCCCCACCCAAAAAAAAGGTAATAGGTTTTTATAACGTTACACACTCACTTAGCACTTCCGCGCTCTCTTCGGCCGCCACTGCTTCTCCTCAGCTCCTCACTCTCTCACCGGTACATTCTTCCATGACCTCTCTTCTCTTTGCATGTTAATGCCCATATTAATGCGTACATCCATGTCCATGTATCTATACACACGCACAAAGAGAATTGAATTGAAGAAGCTGCACATCTTCTGTCCCAACCCTGTAATCTTGTCATTCTATTCATAGTTTTCAATATTTTGTTTTAGAAAGCAGAATTTACTGGGCATGAATCGTGAAGTGATCCTGGAAGATTGATAACCCTGATTACTTACTTTTAATTTTTTAAGAACCTACCCTGATTAGAAAGCATAGAAATATCTTGGAGTAAACCTGAGTTTGTTGTTTGTTACTTGTCAATTCTAGTATCAGAAAACTGTACGGTAGAATTTTGAAGCGTCTGACGATTGAAATCTCCTGGTATGGCTCCTGCCCAACCTGTCACGGAGATTGACCAAGATTGTAAACTATACATGAATGTGAAAGTTGAACTTGATACAGAAAACAAGAGTTCAGTAGAAAACTCAGTTGGGCAACGTTTAAGGTGCACGAATAACTGTGAGGACACAGCCGTTATGATGGATCCTTCTCTCTTGAATAGAAAAGATAAGGCCCCAATGTGCGTTGCAGATGCGGAACTTGATATAATGGAATGTACAAATGATCATCACAGCAGCCTGCAGGCAGAAACTGAGGACCCCGATGCAACAGAATATTCTAGCTCATTTGCCGACACTATGTCTGACACTGAAAACTTCTCTGGGTTTAGTGAAGCTGAAGTGCAGTCTCAGTTCTTTGCGGACAATGGTTTGACATCTGCTTTTGATGCCTTTAATAGTGCATTTCAACTCAGGTGTGTGCATCGTTGTATGGCTGCATGTTTAATGATATTATTTTATCATTTTTCTGTCAATGGAAGTTCTGATATTCTGTCCTGCTAGTACCCTTTTAGTTTGTATATGATTTCTATATGTACTATTCATATATCATTGACTGCAAGTAAAAATCTATTCCAAAGAAGTTGGGCATTCCATAATATCTCTCAAGCTTGTTCAAGTGTCTATCAGTTCAATTTTGGTGGATCTGAGAGAGTAATTGGTTATGCACTCAACCACATTAAAGCAGCAGCACATTTCTAATTATCAAATTTTTGTTTATGTTCTACTTTAGGATTATTGTCCCTATCTTAATATCTAATGAATTGATGGATGTTACAGGATTGTAGGACCTTACCCCCATTGATTAATTTTATTACAGTATCCCATTGATTGATTTGATAACACTATTATGAAAAAAAATTATTTAGAAAACAGAGCTAGGAGCCAATGTTTCTGGGAAGGGGCTCTATGTATAATAGGGATAGGGGGCGTCGTAGCCTTAATTTAAGTAATACGTTTAATTTCTCTTTTCCATTTGAATATGAATCTATTAAAGTTGAAAAATGACAATTTCTCTTTCCAAATTATCTGAGTGTCGTTTCATGGTTCAACATTGTTCTTGTCCAGATGTAGATGGATAGTTTAGACTAAATCAGAAGACTCTATGTGTTAACTTGTAGCAACAAATATGGTAAATCGTTGTGTATAATTCTTGGAAAGTAAATAAACAGCTAGTGTGACAGAAAACCATCTTGATTTAGAAAGTTTCTCTAATTTTGGACTGTATGAACATGAAACCTTGTACCAATTATAATTTTTCCTTTTTGACTATGTGGAGGAAGCAGCTCGTTGGAAATTCTCATACTAATAGTCATTCAGAGCACATACAAAGTCACTCATAGTAGGAAATTAGCTAATTTCATGTCAGGATTTCTATCGAATACATATTTTTTCTCCATTCCCCATTAAACCAGGACAGAGTATAGCTTTACATGCACTGGGACTGGTTGGTTTTGTATTTCTATGGCGTCTGATCAGTGACTAATTCTTGGTAACTCTTTATTTTTCGTGTTGGAATATGGGATGCTTGTGTGACATGTCTTCATGATGTAGTCATCAATGTAATTTCATTTTACCTATATATGCCAACGACCTTTGTGTCTATTTCAGGAAGAAAAAGTTGACAAATCATTGGAGGACCTTTATCCGTCCTGTAATGTGGCGCTGCAAATGGATGGAGTTGAGAATTAAAGAAATTGATTCACAATCATTGAAATATTCCAGAGAGCTTGCAGTAGTTTATAATCAAAGAAAACATTCAGGCCTGGACCAATTTGCTTTAGAAGAATTTGGTTCAAAATCATTGCCGTTTTCTAGTCAATGCCGCAGGAAAAAAATTATGAAGAGGAGGAAACGGAAGAGAGTTGAAGAGACAACTGATATAGCATCATATATGTCAAACCATAATGTCTTTTCCTATCTTGGTTGGAGCTTCTTCTTTCTAATGCTTTTTGATTTTTCTCATTTGCTCTCCCTCATAAGATCCCTGTCCCACTATTATTATTGAACTACCAGTGTTATTTATTGCAGAAAATAAGGGTTCCGATCCTGATAGCACTTCTGTGGTTGATGAATTTAGTAATGCAGGTAATAATTTCTTTGTACTTTCTTCCTTATTGCCTGGTTTGCATGTTGTGTTCATACTCATGAGTTCTTGCATGTGCATGCCTGTCTGGCATGTCATTTCCTCCCTATTTTCTCATGCTTATTGCTAGTATAATCTTTATTGATATGTCCAAGCATTAATATTTCCCTTTTAGTTTGATTCTAAGGAATGTATTTTATTTATTTTCTGGTGATAGTAATTACAGATCACACGGCTGATTACAATGATAAGCTTAGTACTGGTGATGATGGGTCGTTCTTTGAGTTCCGAGATGGTGATAAGTACTTGGAGCAGGTCCTTTCGAAAATCGAGACACTGGACTCTCGGGTTCACAACCTGAAGAACCAAATCAATTTGGTCATGTCCTCAAATGCTGCTAGGTTTTCTTCCTCTGAAAATTTGAGCCTTCTTGTGCCTTGTGATGCACAGACGAGCTCTGCCCATAGTTTACCGTTGTCTTCTGGAACTGTATATACTTCAGCTCAGTATATGTCAGAGTATAATATTGAAGATCTGGTAATGCCTGAAAGTGCAGTGTCAAGTATTGGGGAGGCAATAACCGTTCCAGATATAATTGAAAGCACTGTGGGACTACTTTCTGGTATTGATGTCACCTTCCATCAGCCACAGTTCGGAGACTCAAACGAAGATGTAAGTCTTCCGTACAGAACAAACTTTTACTGCACCTCCTTTTTACTTTTCATAATTATTCTACTGTCTGGTATATAGGATTATTTGTTTAAAAATTCTAGCTGTGATATAATACTTCCATAAATTACCTTTTGTATCTCTGTTTGACAAGAAGCGAATGTACATCCCTTTCCATCCTTAGGGCAAGTCCAATAATTATCTTATTGTAGATGATGTTGTGATTTACAGATTGTAGATAATGTCCATATACATAATGAGGCAGCCGAAGGAGAGAAGCAAGCTTTCCAAATGATAATCGACCAACCAAAAGAGAAACATCAGCAAGCAGAAGAAGGTAGAAAAGAGAAACATCAGCAAGCAGAAGGTAGACGAGAAGAATGTTCTTTTCCAACTCTACAATTAGAGCCCGATCCTTTGGCAGAAGCTGCTATGCCTCAGGAGCAATCAACTCTAGAATCGTGTTTAGTTTCGGATGTGAATTTTCCTAGAAACAAGAGGAAGAGAGGGGAGCGAAAAGCTGGTTCAGTTGTGTGGAGTAAAAAATGCTCCGGGGAGCCGGATAGCCAATGAGTTACGATTTCGTTTCTTTCCGTTGATGCTAGTTCATGACTACTGAGACATTTTCTATTCGTTTTACTCAGACAAGTGAATTAGCATATGTTGTATATAGAAGTTATTTAGTGGTTCTGCACTTCACAGAGGTGCCACATACACGCGGTGACAAGACAAGAGCCGTATCTACTTTGGTGACCACCCAGATGTTTCTCTGGTGGGAAAAGACTAGTCTGTCAGCTGAGATATTGTTGTAGCACTTTTTTTCCAAGTCAAGTTTTTTTATTTTTTGTTTTACCGAGACGGTAGAATTTCGATTAATTATGATGTGAATAGTACATCAGCACCACAAGAGATAGCCAATGGTGTGTTTAAGGGTGTGTTTGGTTGGCTTCTTTGGGAGTGGGAATGGGAACAACATTTTCATTTCTATGTTTGGCAAATAAAAAAAGAGAAAGGTTGTGGTAAGGGCCTATTGTGAGGGCTTAAAGTAAGGGATTTACTATTAAACTTAAAAGTGAAAATGAATGATCTGAGGGCTGTAATTGAATTTGGAGGGTGTATTACATGTAAATAACCCCAAATCACGTGCTCATGACCTCTGTCGGACAACTGAACTCAACAACAAGTAAAGAGTAAAGTTTTGAGTTTAGTCATTCAACAGGAAACAAAAAGGCTATTGTTTGAGGTTGTTTACATGTAATACGCCCTTCAAATTCAATTACAGCACTTAGATTGTTCAGTTTCACTGCTAATTTGTATTTTATAGTGAATACATTACTTTAAGTACTTGCAATAGGGCCTTACCATAGCATTTGTGAATGAAAAATAGCGGTAGGAATCAAAAATAATTTTCAGGCTCATGGAAAAAATGATGGAGTCCACGGGAATGGGAATAAAAAATTTATCCCACCTTGAACGTGGGATTTGTATTCCCGAGCCCATGGAAATAAAATTTAACTCTTATTTTTATTATTTTACACTTAAAAATAATTCATATTAAAAAATTCGAATATAATGATAAAATTAATATATTTATTTCTAATTCCAACACACATTCTCATCCATTTTTCTATTCCCACCCACCAAAGGGATCCAACCGGATCGAGAAAGGAGCGATGGAAGGTCCTGGAGGTGGGTGGCGTCAGATCTTTGGGAAGTAGCAGAACCATAGGCTGCGGTAGAACAATTGTCGGGGTGAAGGACTACGGCGGGGTCCAGACCCCCCGGATCCCATAGCGGGTGGCACCGGGGGAGGCCTAGATCAACGACAAGACGACCTCCAAAATCTGGTTAGATCAGAGCGAAAGTGGCTGGAGTCGGGAGGATCGAGCATTGGGAAGGACAGGGCTCTCGGATTCGATGATGATGATGGTGTGAGAGCTGCTTAGGAGGTGGCGAAGGGCAAATGAGGGTTATGACTAGGCTTCTGCGGGGCATGGACGTCGCTGGACAACTTGATCTCCAAAATCGGCATTGACAAACTTGGGCGGGAGCGCTGCACGTTGCCCTAGGTCAAACTTGTCTTTTTGCAAAGTAAGATGGAAATTGGTTTGAAATTGGTGATCAGTCCATCTCAGTTAAAAGTTGGTGCGAAATCCCCATTGGGATATTTGTGGATTCATTCATCCACCTTGTGCACCATTTAGGTATTTTATGGCTTTGATTGACGCATCTATGAGATGGTTACAAGTTTTTGAAGGATTGTTAATTGGATGAGTTGTTGTCAATTTACTGCACATATTTGATGATACATTTTTCCCATCGTTAGGGAGAGATGGCTGTAGGATATTTTATGATTGGCTATCCTTGTAACAAAAACATTGTAAATTATGTAACAAGCTCAATTAGTCAAATAAGGTTTTATTTCTAGATCTTTAGGATAATTGAAGAAGCTTGGAAGATTGAAGATAGATGATGATTGAAGATGCATTCATAATTAATGATCATTTGCATAAATCTTTTGTGTCAAAACCTAGGTCCTTACGTTAATAAGTCAAAACTTTTTAAACACTTTAAGGTTTTGTACTTGTTCTTACAAGAATAAGGATTTCAGGTTTTTCGTGACTAGTCATCTATTTTCTGCACGTGAACTGTTGACAGCTTTTCTGACAATGACCGATTGATCACTTCTTTTATCCAAACATGCCTTTATCCAACGGGTAGTCAACTGATCCCCACTAAGTTTTTGATCTGCCTAGGTTATTTAAAAAGAGGGTTTTTGAGATGAAATCTTGGCCATTGATTTCTTATCTTCTTGGGCCTTTATAAGCTAAATCTCCCCATCTTTTTCATTAGGGTTTTGAACATAATTTTCATATCTTTCAAACTCTCATTTTACTGCAGCCCTCTTTGTTTTCCTCTTCATTCACTTGAGTGCTTAGTTCACTTATATAGAGTTGTTGTTATGATTTAAGGGTTGCATAAGTATTGAACCTTATTGTTCTGGATTTGGGTTCAATTGTTATAGAGGGTTTTCAAGCTAAACATCTCAAAGATTTTCTGAAAAACTCTCTTTGTTTTGCTGCAATTTTCCTCTCTGGTTCTTACTTGTCTTCTTGAGTGCCTAGTTCACTTATATAGAAGCTTCATAAGATAGTGAGGATTGCTAGCATTTGAATCTTTTCTTCAAAGTTGTTTTTCTTAGAAAATACATTAAGCTAACTTTGAAAGAAGGTTCATCTTTCCTAGTTCGGCTTGCTTTAAAAGTTTCCATACTTTGAGTCGAGTTAGGAGTGTGCAACACTAGTCTCCCATGTTCATACATATTTGTAGACTTTATTGAGTATTAGAGGTCATTGACCTAAGTTGGTTTGCTGCCCAGTTTATAGCTGTAAGCAAGCAAACACAGTCACCGTTTTTATTTCCTGGGAGTTTTACTGCTTTCTGGAAATGAATTTGTGACTGGTCATAAATCACCACAGCATACATTTAAGGTGCCATGTTAGAGGAATACTTGTGTATGTCCTTGTAGCGTGTTGACCAAGCAAGGATCCGCTGGAAGTGAAGTGATTGAGAAGAAGCCGCACGAGAGACCGCTGCATCTAAGTTAGGTACTTTAGATATTGAGCTTGGTTGAAATCTTGTATTGGGCATCTTTTGCCATTTCATAGTGGAAGGCCGGTCTTCTGATAGACCCCCGGTTTTTTATCCCTTAGTGGATTTTTCCAGGTACCAAAACTCTGTGTCCATCTTTGTCTTTTGTTAAACATTCGGCTTAACTAAAAATCGGATTTAATTTTGCACCAAATCACTTAACATGCAAACTGGACAAATCTGTCTGACTGGTCATCTTAACTGTTGCATTAGAAACGCTGGTTTGAATAAGTTGTAGTTGTGGATAGCTCGCGAATATCTAACTCACTGATTTCGTTGAGGACCTAAGTTGGCATTGCATCTGAGTGTTGTTGATCAAATCACAAGCATCCACAAGTTATTTGTTAAAGTGATTAATCTTCTTGGACATAAGTTAAGATCAAAACAATTCAAGTAAACTGTAAGGAATCATTGCAACGGTGACTGGTCATCTTTGTAATCTTGTTTGTGCTGTTTGTTAAAATAGAGGGTTTAATTTTAAAATACCCCCCTCATTGACAACCTGTAATGACAATTCCTAAAGAACATTCTCAACGAGGGTTGCATATATCCGCCCTTATCTCATCAAAAGCATACTTGCACTAAAATTGATATTCAAATAGCACAAATTATGGATTTGCAAGTAAATGAGACAAATTTCCTGCTGTCAGTGGAGAAACAATGTTCTTAGAGAACAACGTAAATTCGTGGACTGTATCAGCATTTGTCTAATCATGATTTTCATAAAGGTAGTGCAAATTACATAATTCAGTAGCTTAATTGATATGTCCTTAAGTTAAGAGAGTTGCTCCCATGCTAGCCAACACTGCATGTATTTGTTTATGCTCCGTGGCTCATCGTGTTTGTTTTAGAAGTTAATCTATGTTATTGAGAACATATCGAAGCGTCTTGTGATCAGTGGGAGATATCAATCAAGGGGAGCATCCAACATACTCCAACATTGGACATATGCACCTTTTCTATTCATCCAAGTTTTTGTCCCATTAGGTTTTTCTTGGCAAAGTTTTTAACCAGACATTACTTTGCGTGTCCAACGTGTTTTCAATCTATATCGCTTGTACTCTTTTTCTCTCTGTTAGGGATAGGGATATCATATCAAAGGTTTCTAACGAGACAACTTATCATTGATACACGGTCATCCAAAGAGGAGTATTGTGATAATATTAATATGGATGACCTTTTGTACTATCCATGTTAATGTTGATGACCCTTTCTATTATCCTCATTTTTATCATGTATTTATCAGTATAGTTAGATAATATTTTAGAATTCTATTTGATGTAAACTTTGGGACTAAATGGTTATTTTGTAGACATCTGGTTGTATAATATATGAGATTAATGAGAAAAGAAATGTACGATTTGATTCATTTCAATTTCTCTCTTTGTTCTTCTTTCTTTACAATAAATAATTTTTATAGAATTATTTTAATAATTATTAATATTTGGCAAAAATTAGAAAACGAAATAAAAGAACATAAGAGCAAAAATAATGTGGGGGAAAAAAATAGGGGGAAAAAAGTAGAGTGGAAAAGGTTGAAAGGAAAAAAAATGTATGATTTTCTAATATGAAGGGGGAAAAAATGAGAGGGAAAAGTAACATTGTTTGGGTTTATAGAGCAACATTGTTTTTGCTCTAACAAAAGCAAATGAAATTGAGATATAAAGAAATTTTTTATGACATTTTGTTTTAAAAAAAATGTCATTGAAACATTTAATATTTCGAAAATATTTCATTTTGAAATCTCAATTATGAAGTAATGTTGGAGGAGCAAACTTTTGGAGTTGGAATATATGAAAAATGTTCCACTCATTTTGAGGTTTTGAAGTTTAAAGATAAAGTATGATTGGAGATTGTAAGCTCTTCCCAAAACTCCCAAGTGAACATAATGATTTCCGGGGTCTACCATAACAAAATGAGTAGCTGACAACACATTGGGTCGAAAGCCAAATCCAACATCTGCAATCATAATGTCTTTTTCTGTATGGAGCAAGCAGCTTTTGGGTTCTGGAGATAACAACACCCACAAATGAATCATGATGCCCTCCAATTGGCACCCCAATTATTTATCAACAAACTGGATGTTAGAAATAAGCTTTTCACATATTGGCTCATAATTTGGGGCTGCGATATTTTGCCCCACTACCGAAGCCTGACCGAAAACCTACATGCCCGAGCTGATTTATTCCGACTTGATCGCTGCCGACTGTTGTCTTAATAATTGCATTGCATCACATCCAATTTTCGGGGAAGCTAGAAACCAACCTTATTTGGCTCTGTAACGGAATGGTTTTTACATGAAATTCGGGATAGAGTCAGGTCAGGCTTTAGTGTTTGGGATGGGTTCCCGACCCAGCTGAGCCCTAGGCTAATTGATTGCATTGCGCTCTCTCAAGATTGGTGTTGCACGTACGGCGCTTAGTAGTTCAAGTTTGGGTTGGTATGAGGACCCCTCAGAATTACTTACGGATGTCTTCCTCCTAGACCGTAATATGGAATTGGGGTCTCTAGATCCCAGGCCATTTTGGCTATTTTTCTAATGAATAATAGTTTCTCATAAAAAAAAAGACTGCTATAATCATAGGTTTCCACGAGCAAAGGAGAGGTGGATATAGAGAGTCAATTAATATCGATACACATGAAAAATAATTTAGTATCAAAATTTTTATTTGGTAGGGTTGAGAATTTTTGGTAGGATCGAGGCATGCCAGAAGAGGTACACTTTGGTCATCATTACTTGTGGATCCTCTATATATATATATAGAAGAAAGTATAGAAGAAAGCTGGCAACCAAGGGCAGTACTTTAGCAATTGCAACCTAAAGCAACAATTACTTTACTTTGAATTTGGGAAAGAAAAAAGATGGCCTTGGGGTGTTGTACATTTTTAATATTAAAGAATGGAGAGGAAGAAAAGAAACCTAGATAAGCAATAGCATATTGGCTCACCCATTTCCTTCTTTATTTTGAGTCACAAATATTCGCAGCGCAGAAGGCTTTCTCCGGTCCTCAATATTCATCTCATGTCTCAACACAACAAATGAAACTTCCTCCACATCTTTCTTTCAGCTCTCGTCGTCTCAATATTTCTCCCTCCTTTGAATATCTGTTCATGCAAGATCCAAAGAACTCACAAGCAAGGTATGCCAAGTAAAGCTCTCTCTCTCTCTCTCTCTCTCTCTCTCTCTCTCTCTCTCTCTCTCTCTCTCTCTCTCTCTCTCTCTCTCTCTCTCTCTCTCTCGGGTGCAAACTCACAACACAAGTTTAGATCGCTCGTTTTGCGCAGCATGGAATCGACTCAATTTTTCTTGTTATGTTTAATTACATGATACAAATATAGTTCTACTTCTTTAATTTATAAACTACATACATTAATAGGCTTGATGCGTTGCACAGTTCAATTATGTTCATCATGCTTACTCGGTCGGCGATCAATTAATGTCTCCTTAATCATATAAGAAGGGTGGTTCTTGGGTTTAAGAAAGAGTTCAAGAACACCCTCTCGTCTCTGATTCAGAATCTTTCAATCACACTCACCTCTAGTGCTTACATAACTCCCAACGATCGATATAATTGTTATGGGCTGCATACATAACTCAAGCCCAATAGCTTTCGAGGACTGGGCACATTTCAAAAGATGATTTTAGGGGAATTATCTAAATAAGCACTTTTGAATAATTCCTTATCAAAATATATTTTTTTTCAAAACAAACATAAATGATGTCCGAGCCTATAGAGTATAATTGTACTATAACGGTACTATTATAAGCATATTATAATTCTCTCTCGTATAGTACTCATATAGTTCATGTATAGTCCAGTATATCATAGTACGCTAATAAGCTCATAGTACAGCCGTCGTAGTGCACTTTAGGCGAAATTGGGGCAGTGAGGCGAAATTGGGGCTCAAAAGCAAGCCAATTGAAGAAAGAGAGGACGGAGAACGGTAGGAGACGGTGGGGGTTGAGGTTGATGACGTCGCGGGCGGTGAGGGAAGGGAGGAACTTTTTGAGGGAGTTGTTTTGAGAGATGGTGGTGGTTTTGATGGAGGCAGTGATGGCAGAGACTTTTGGGTCGATATGGAGAGATGGTGGCGGTGGTGCAGCGGTCATGGAGATATGGTGGTGGTGGTGCGGCGTCCAAGGGGCGGCGATTGTAGTGGTGGGTTAAAGGTAGAGAAGGAGTGCAGATCTGCAGAAAAATCACTCTTTCATGGTAGAGGTAGATCAGTAAATTCTTAATAGTGGTTTGCTTATGATAGAATTGCCCACTGTCCCTTCCTTAATTTGGGAAAAAGGGTGTTGAATCTGCTTATTTTGGACAATTTCCATGATTTAACCCTCCCGTACCATCTCCCTAATTCGCTGACATCCCCCTAATTCGCTGACTTTGACGATTTTTGAAATTCTTTTTGAGACCAAGGATGCGTTGGTCGGTAATTTTTTATCAACTATCTACCCAATCACATTCTCTTTCCTACAACTTCTTGTAAATTGAATTGTCATCCAATCGATTTGTTACCATGTAGAGCCTTAAAGTGATTAGTAGTATGATGTAAGATAAGCTTAGTGGGGGGTGAGAGATTCATTATTGCACATGTTGAGGTCAAATGAAGCCCTAAACCATTCAGGTTAGTAAGGAACCGCAGTCTACGGAAGGCACACTCACTTCTAGCTAATAGGTGATCATAACTTGAATTTGGAGGGTGTGCACTGTTTCTAGTATACGTAATTGAACAAATATTTCGAGGAATGAAGTGTCAAGCACGCATGTGTGATTCATAGTAAAATTTTGACTTTCAGATTCTTTTGCAGACTTTTACTTAGACCTTGACTCGACCATCTTTGGTTTTAATAAATCGTAGAAACTGATGTTATTTTTTTTTTCTTAATATTATTAACCAATACAATGGGCGCCTTTCCTCCCTCCCACCACGTTGCTTCATCATTCTTCAATCTTCTTTCCAGCTACCTACCTTTTTCTCTAAATCTAGTGAAAAAGAAAAAGTGAAAAGTAAAGACTAAAAATGAAATTGTTACTTGATCATATTGCTTCATTTTTTTTCACATTACTTCATATATTATAAAATTTCTCAGGCCAAATTTGTATCAGTTATATTTTAGAAATAATCTCCACATTATTATATTTTCTATGCTTTTTGAAGTCTCGTTTATATAAATTTGTCTCCATATAGTCATAATTGTCAATAAAACTAAAAAAACTTAAATATTTATGGACAACATTTTAATCCTTCATATTTTTATTACGTCTTTGAGTTTGCAAAAACGTAATAACAACATAGAAAAATAAAAATAAAAAAGAGAAATTTTATTTATTACCTATTTATGGTCATAAAAATAAAATAGCTTCAATCATAATTATATAGATATTTAACTGTATAAAGTTTCTTGTCAGTAGGGGACTCTGGCCGGCCTTGACCATAAAGGGACAAGAAAGCCGTCTTGAGACCCTGATCGAGGAGAAAGACTTGCATACACTCACTATTCATTTTTTGGGCCAATCTGGTATCGCCATGTGGCACTTTAGGCTTATGTGGCAATATTTGATTAGCCCAAAAAATGAATAGTAAGTGCATGGAAGTCTTTCTCTTGATCGAGAGGCCCCAAAACTTATATATTCTTTTAATTATATTTATTGTAAAATAAATTTGCTTCCTCTTATCATTTGCCATTAAAAGTAAAACCTCTGAAGCTGAGTTGGTATGCTCAGCCCCCTTTTGTTTGGGGCATGAGTTCGAAATCGGGGGAGTGAGTGCCCACGTTTTTTTTTTGTACTTTGCAAAATTTTTCCTCTTTCTTTTCTTTTTATCATTTATATTTTTCTTTCTTCAGTATTATTGTGTAGCAGTGCTATTATTTCAGTTGAGAAGTAAACTTTAGTTGAAAATTTAAGAACCAAATTATTGGTGCAGTCAGCATTTCTTATGCAAATGTACACTACGCGAAAGGCCCTATTTCTTAGAAGCCATGTTTTTAAATTTTCTGGGGACCCGCCAGCTTACTAGATTTTTTTTTTTTTCCAAAGCCAGCTTACTAGATTAGTAAACATAAAAGAATGAAGAAATCAAAATATTTTATTTTTTCAGTTAATTTTAATTAGCCTAAGTACACACATGCCCCTTCATATGTACATAAGACAGAGTACTGATGAAGAAAAGAGGGAATGGTGTATAATTGACTTTGTTTTTGCATATCCAGGAATAATAGACCTTGGTATCAAAGAGCACTAGAGATGGGCACGCTGTGGAGAAGCAGCATTAATAATAATACTAAGGGCATAACCAAGTCTATACAAGTTCCACCAGCAGCACCAAATTCCAATTCCAATAATATTAGACACAAATTGAGAAAATGTACCTCTCTGAAGGTTGCCACGTCATTCACCAGGGTTTGTCTTTGTGCTCCAATTTCTACCTACAATGAGGTTTTCAGGGCGGAGCTTCCCCCAGTTGGAAAAAGAAGCAACAGTTACCCACGAATGAGGAAGTCGAACAGTACTTGTTGTACTACTACTACTAGTAGTAGTACAGTTGCACAAGCACAACCACTAAGCGCACGGCTTAGCACTGATCATCAAGGGATTAGGAGAGTGTTTCGTGGAAAGTCGTTAACCGACGACCTTTTGATGAGGAGGTTTGTTGTAGCAGAAGAGGCAATGATGCAAGTTAGAAGAAGAAATCAAATGGATGTCATACGGAGAAGAACTGTGATGAGGAGGAAGAGGCTTGGACCCAGTCCTCTTAGTAGAATGGTTATCGCCGCTGAGGAGGGTTAATTTATTCTCAATTATTTTTTTTATTTTTTTATTTTGGTTATCTAATTAGACTTTTTGCTGGTGTAATATTGGTTTTTATAAGTTCTTTTCGGAAACGTAAATGAAAATGTTTTTTTAGGGCTTACAACATAGAATTTTGTTATTAATTTTCACAAAAAACGAAAGGTTTATTGACCAAAGCAAGATTATAGTTTACAATGCAACGAGTTTTCACAACTGGCTGCAACCATCTACCCCGACTCGAATGAATATCATCTTCAAAGTGGAACTAGCCAGCTAGACCAACTAGGAAAACGCCCTATATACACAAAGAGAGACCTACCCTAAGTACATAGTGTTGAGAATCATTAATGTAATTAGCAAGGTTCTAAAAACCATTAGGTGGAAGCTAGGGAGTAAGGAGGGGGCTTAGAGGATTAATCAGGAATTAATTAGGGATTAATCAGTGACTACTTAAAATAAAAAGTGAACTTATATAGCTATATTGGCAAGCATAAACATACAAAATTGAAAGATAAACAGAACAAATCAAGAACATGAGTACTACTGGCTGTGCGAGATTTTACATGCTGGTGTCACCGTGTGGGTGGCGAGGGGGGTCTCCTGGCTGCCTCGGCTTTGGCTATGGAGGGAGAGGCAATTCGTGGGGGTTTGGTTGCTTGTCTAGACGGTGGTTTCTTGAAGGTCCTAGTGGAGCCCGACTCCAAGTTATTGATTGATGCCCTTAACAATCCTGATTCAGGTAATGTTGTAGTAGATAGTCTAGTCTTTGATATCGTCATATGACAGCTAGTTTTGAGTCTATCTCGTTTTGCTATGTTCCGCGTGAATGTAATCGAGTAGCTCACTTAGTTGCATCTTATGTTACTAGATATTTTTGTAGAAGTTCATGGGATGATAATCTTTCGTTTTGGCTTTTTAATGCCTTAGCGGAGGATGCTAATGTTTTTGTTCGGCTTTAAGCCTAACAAAATTTGCTATCTTTGACCAAAAAAAAAAAGCACATGAGTACTACAATGAAAATAAGAAAGTAAAAATTTCAAAGTTTATAAAAAAAAAAAAAAAATCCAACTTAGTCCGCCTCGCCCATTTTTTCCAAAATCAGGATAGGGAGGTATTGCCGATCATCATGGAAAAGACTGTAATACCCATTGGTTACTCCCTCTCCATTCACTTAAGTGGTACCTAGTTCCCCTATATGGTGCTAAAAACCCGATGCATTAGAATATCTTGCAGCAACAAGATAATACTTATCCACAATAAAGAACGTTAGAAACAAATTAACTAGTTAAGCAATTTTATATGACTACCAATTGAAAACTAATTTTGCACATTACCCCTTGGAATATTGAAACAATTTTTTCCTATATAAAGCGTCTCGCAAAACACGGGAATTAGAAGTAGAGCCCTCCTATCTAGGTAATGCATAATGGAAACTCAAATCAGGACTACAAACTCCTAAAACATTAGTGGAAATATCACCCTTCCTATTTCGATATATTGATCTTTCTCAGCCTATAAGTTACTGGAATATGAGTTCCATCGAGCACCCCAAGATAGTTCTAAGCATGAAATAAAATCAAAGAACACGCGTGTAAGTTTACGAAAACTAGTAGAAAAATTGTAATGGAACATCTATTTTCTACTCAAATTAGATAATTACCTCAAATCACCGTCACTTGTCTCTTTCTGAGCTCCCAATATCACATGGTTAAGTTCCAAGTACTCATGACTTATTATACTAGTATTGCAATACCATCACGATAAAGAAGATGAATGTAGCTACAATAATTTTCCTTCTTTTTCTACTTTGCTCTTCATTTTTGACATGCTTCTCTTTTAGCCTCGGTAACATGTTTTCAAAACTAACACTATCCATCATGCTATCAACACAAATATATAAACCAATGCATTAAGTGACATGATTTGTTGTTTTGAATACTAGAAGTTGTCATCTTTTTTTCTTAAAACAATACTAAACAAGAAACGCAAAACAAATAGAACCATATAAGTCTAGCAACACAACAACACAAAAAAGGATCTCACAAATATATATATGGATACAAATAAGGGAACATACACAAATTAATCTTTTATAGAATATTCCCCACCCATTTTTTGAGTGTTTTTTTTTTTTTTTTTTTTTTTTTTTTTTTTTTTTTGTTTTACGTTTTTTTTTTTAGGAAAAAAAAAATATATATAAAAAAAAAAAAAAAAAATATTTTTTTTGATTTTCCCCCCACCCACCCCCATCCCTAACCCACCGGCTTCCTCTCCAATTCCCAATTACCAATTACATATCAACTTTTTTATTTATTTTTTATTTTTTAAATATCTTCCCCACCCAACTAATCATTTTATGATTATATTTTATCTTTCTCACCATACCCAATTCCCCGTCTTCCTCTCCAATTCCCAGCAGTCCCCCAACAGCCCGCAACCCAGAAACATGTCTCTTCCTAAATCAAATCATCACAAATCATAAACCATCAATTTATCTACCAAATTCATTCGAAACTCATGATATTTATTAAAGATAGATAGATATTGAAGAAAAGCTTGAATTCTAACCTCAGATTTGAAGCCAGCAGCAAAAAGGCAGTTGAACTCTCTTCTCTACTATGAGTCTTGGTAACTCAGTCTTTGATTGAGTTTTATTAGAACACCAAATATTATTTCCTCCTGCCCATGAAAACAAGATTCCTCGCTTTCATCAATTGTGATTTTCCGACCCTCGAGGTGGAAATTGAACGCGGAAAAACTACTTCTCCGGTTCCCCTCAATTTTCCCGCAAGCCAATTTTAATTTTCCGATCTTTAGTTACCAAACACGGCAATTTAGGATTTATCTGCCGCTTTTCCTGAGTTTTAGGTAGATTCTGCCCATATGCAAACACACCGTTAAGTTCTCGTGACCCTCTAATAATCCATGAGCATTCCAGAATTCTAGAAGTTAAAAGAGAAAGGAAACCGCACCTGTGCTAGTGTGGTTGCAAAGAGACAAGTTACTTTTTTTTAACAAACTCCCACCGAGTACTTTTCTTTGTTGAGAAAAAATGATAGAACTTCCACCTGAGAGAGGTTTAAGGTTGTAATCTAGTGGAAACCTCAACTGCATGATTCTATTACTTATTATATGCATCAAAATGTTAGTTTGCTTATAAGCCACTCTAAAACAAAATATAAACTTACAAGGAACACAAGCTAGGATAGCCGAGTTGGCGAGTTAGGTTAGGTTGTTTTATGACTACTACTAATGTCAATCTCTATATACAACACAAGCATAATTGGTCCACCACTCATTTATCTTGGTATCGTTGCCAACCACCATATATCATTAAGTTATTTGTTTTCTCCGCACATTCTGTGCCAACCTAGGCTGTGTGTGCAAATGTTGTTGGAGAAGACATTGATTTGCTATCATGGTGCGTGTACCGCATCGCCCAGGAAGGAATTGGTGAAGTGCTTCTTACATGTGGTTATCTACATCTACATAACAAGACGTGTTTTGGGGGTTAAACCTAATGGTGCAAATCCGTGCCGGCAAGGGCTCAAAATGGACAATACCATGCTATTTATGGATGCCGGCTATCACATTCTGCAATGGAATTATATGATTAATTATAAGTTCTTATGTTTAACAACTAGCTACTTGAAAATTGACTAAGTAAAATCTTATCGAGACTGGTAATCATTTGATCATTTGATCATGTAATCAGCATAAACTCTTCAAGAGTAACTTTACTATTATTTGATTAAAAAAAATTTAATTGATCTACTCAAAATATTGCATGGGAAATTTACATCCTAAATTTTAGTTGAATTCACCCCATTATAAATTCACTCTGTATGAACTTTTTTTTGTAAAATAAAATATTTTAATTCACCAAATGTTACTTACATAAGGAAAAACAAAACTAATATTATGTACACCTCTCTACCATGAATTCAATAAATTCACAGGAGTTCAACAAAAGGAGTTCAACAAAGAAGTTCAAGGATTGTACGAAAGACAAGGATAAAAATTGAAAGATTTCAAATGTACATATTGGTTTTTTTTAGGTTAAACGACAAGCTTTGTACTAGTAAAAGAAATGCTAGAAAACATCATTAGCGAAGGATTTAAGAACTAACCCTCATATACACAAATAGAAACTTATTCGAGTACACATTATCGACAGTAAAGCTAAAACCACTCCTAATTCAAGTATAAACCTACTCAAGCATACAATGATCCCTGTCACACTATGAAGGTTGGTACCATAGTGGTAAAAGTTAATTTTACCATAATTAAGTTCACACAAACTACAATCACCGAAGGTGAATAGTCACAGAGATTGTATGATGGTTCTAATAACCAAGTGGATGCTTGTGCCAGTGTAGAACACACTTGTATGCTATGCAACAACTTATGAAGATGTTATCTATTCAAGTTCTACATGACTAATGGTTGTACCACTATAATGATGGCATATGATTGGCTAATCTGACTTTCAGATAGGCATATGAACCTTTACCTAATATCCACTCACGCCATTCTTCATGTTCTTATCTCTCCCTAATGGTGGTAGTGCATTTGGTTCCAAAGAATCACAGTTTGAGCTTTAGAAATTACTTAGCGTTTTGCTTCAATAACGAGTTCGTTTGAACAACAAGGTAGTCACCAAATATGAGAGGTTGGTGAACTTTCGCCTTTTATATTGGTGTTGCAGGAGCATATGAGAGGCATAGAAAGTTGAGAAGATTCTTTGCAGAAGATCATCCTTGTCAAGTTAGAAGGAAAAAACAAGTTCTACAACTTCTGAATTATACTCCGTAACAGACTTCAAGTCTTGAGAGCATAGATTGCGCCAATCATGTCTTTCTTCAAGTCAGTACGTAGACCATCTTCTAGTGTTTAATGCGTCCATTGAGCGCCCTTACTTCGGGTAAGGAAAAACAAGTTGTGTTAGTAGTACTTACAAACTTCATGTAGTAGCATTTACGAACGACAAGTTTAGAACTTCAATTTCGAAGACATATGGTTTGAATTGCAACATGCAAACTTTGGGTTATGGCATGTATTGTTGTTAGAAGACGCATAACTTCCAGTTGTAACATTTATGATCTTCAGTTCATAACATGTAACATTGAGTTATAACATGAAACGTTATGTCATAAACATGTATTGTGTATTTAGAACTTTCTATTATAAATTTCGGGTTTCTATATTAGGGAGAAACTTAGGTACCCAAAAGTGGGTACTTATACATGTCAAAAAATGATGTGGCAGATTGTTACTAGGCCATTATCACTTCTTTCTCTTTTTATCAGAACCAATTTATTTACTCAATATTATCTTCTCCTATTTTATCCTGATCATCCAGCTCATCCAATATATAAATTTTAATATACATTTTATTGAGGAAACATGTACTCTAATTTGTTTTATTGTTTGGCAAAGAAATCTATGCTCCACTTCGCCATTCAATCGCAAATACTAATTTCTTGATCAATATAATTATCTAAGTTCAATCTCTTATATAAGAAAAATATAAAGAAGTAGTACAAATAAAAAAGGAGGGTTTGGAACAATGATTTGGCAAAATATCATCAAGACAATTTCAAATACAGTTGAAAATGGAGTCATGTGCAATCTTGCTTCTCCAGATTTCTATACTTCGCATATTTGTACCATTAAATAAATTGGATGATTAGAATAAAATAGGGTCAAATAATATTGGATAAATAAAGGGAGATTATCAACACCCATTATTTTTCTCGCCACACTCAACTTTATATTTTTATCATCGAAACTTCCCAAATTACCCTCATATAAAAAATAATATTTCATAAGAACCTTCCTTCTCATATCTAGCAAATTTTTTTATTTTTATTTACTGAAATCAAGAAATATACCGAAGGCTGGCGAGGGCTTTCCATCGGTGAAGTGGTTTGTCTTTAATTTTTTTTTTATAACTTTTTAATTCAAAAAAATAATATTGAGTTCGAAAAAAAAAAACCTAGTAGGTTCTAATGAAATATTCTCTAGAATTTGTTGGTAACTTTGGAAGTAATACGGACAAAAATGTAGTATTGGGAGTGAGGAGAAAAATTATGGGTGTGGATAAAAATTCCCATAAACAAATTAGTTTTATTAAGAGAAAAAAAAAAGTGAAACGTGACCCAATAATAATCTGCCACTTCACTTTAGGGTATTTATAGGTACCCACTTTTGGGTATCTAAGTTTCTCCCTTTATATTATTTATATATGCTTGAAACTTCAGGTTTGAGACCTAGTATGAACTTCGGGTTCAGTTATACTGCATTATCAATCGAATACGAATATATGAAATAAAACTACAAGAAAAAAATAACAATTAAGTGGGCCGGTCTTGGATCGGTGATTTGTAAGCCCGATAACCTATTGGACCAATGATCTACTGTACCCGAGATCTACTGGATTTCTTGGATTGAATTGGATTCAGTCAATTCAAGATAGATTTGGGCTTACAACCCTCGACACAAAACAAATGAGGGAACCCACTAGGGGTTGAGGACAAACCTAGCCCTATATAGCAGTTAGGGCTTGGTTTAAGCTTTTTGACACCCCCCGCCCCAAAAAGTGGGCCCAGGAGGTGCGGCCATCACTTGGACTAGGTGATGAAGCCTTGATTGACCCAAGAAACGACAAACAACCAAACAAAACGACAAATAAGAATAAAACATCGGGTCATAACCCATCACAACATTGGATACACAATGTCAGAGCGTCTAAAGAGTGGAAGGGAAACAAATTACAGGATAGTACTGCCTGAAGGCGGAATAATGCAACAACAGTACTCAAAGCAACACCTGATTGAAATAACTAAAGACAGAGAGTCACTACTCTATGCTGAAGGGAACAAAGCTACCCAGCCGCCTCACCATCACTATGGTGCACTTCAGAATCAAGTCCTGAGAGAGCATAAAAACAAAGGTGAGTGGACAGGGAAAACAAAGTCAGTGTAAAACACAGTTATAAACACTTGCTAATAATAGTATCCCCCTCTGTTAAAAACCAGTATTATACACCTATACTATAAATTCATTCAACACATGCAATAATACATAACAGTTAGATACGCTAGGCAAACCTGCACTATACAACATATAAATATACGGCGTGATCAAAGGCATTTGGGACTTGAACCCCTGCCGGGATGTCAGGACGACGGGACTCGAACCAATCCTGACATAGAATGCAATGGGCCCGTTGGGACTCGAACTGTACTAAACAATATATATATATATACAACACCAAAAACCATGCTCAAACAACACTTAAAACCAAAACTCGTCCACTCACAGAAAATCCAGGCGATCGTCATCATCCTCGTTTGTGTGATTGGTTCGGTTGCGCTGGGTCTGTGGGGTCAGATCACCTAAAAGTCCAAACAATCAACGGTTAATAAACCAAACCGAAACAAAAATCATAAAACCCTAATCTCCTTGTTTTACTCAATTGGGGTTTATATGTGTCTCAAATGGCGAAACGTAGCTTGCCATTGGATCTTGAACGTCGAAACGCTTCGAAAAAGTGGTCTGTCAAACTTGGTCAACATCGGTCAATGGCTGGTCAACGGTGTTGACCGACGGTCAGCGTTGACTAACGGTGGTCAACGCTAACAAACAGCCAACTAATGGCGACCGTTAACCTTAACGGCATGCCGTTTAACGGGACTGTTAACGGCTGACTATGGTTGTCAATGCTGAACATAACGATTCCGGCGAGTTCATCAGCGTAGCCGTGCCATCGCCAGTGCCGCCGTACTGTTGCCGAAAAATTCCCAGTTTCAGGTGACTATTCTGGCTGGTTCCAAAATTTATCTACAGAACGTAACGAATCGATTGGGGCAAGTTGCAGGACTCACCTCAGCCGGAATTAGTAGGAAAATCGATCGAAAAGTTTAGGTTTCTATCGAGCTCGTTGCCGGCAATTCGCGTGGTTTTTGAGGCTGATGTTGGGTACTCCGTGATCGTGGTGACGCGCTGGTGATGATGGTGGTGGTTGGCTTATGGGTGATACGTGGCTGGCGGAGGTAGAATGGTGGTGGGCTTATGGGCGATCACGGGTTTTCTTTTTGGGAAACCCCGATTCAAAACCGGGTTAAATACCTCAAATCAGCAAACCCTTCTTTTATTGATCCGCATTGTTGTCAGCCAATCAGTGCCCGCCACATGGCACTATCCAGAACACCTCATTTTTGTTTTTATACCGTAACGCGTTTGTTACAAATTGGAATTCGATTACGTCTCCATGGGTCGTATCACTTTCGAATAAAATCACAAGCCCAAAATCGATTAGGGTAGGGACATCATCAAATGAGATGGTGCTCTGAGGGAATCATGTGGCGAGCGCGGAAGGAAGGTCAATGAGAGAGTCACAGGTTAGCAATATCGGAGATAAATCAATTGGGTTTCTAGACTCCAATGAGAACCATCCGGTTTTTCAGCAATAGGTCTAACATGTTTAGGCGACGATGGTCTGATATGTTGGGCTATCTGTTAGGCTATACCGACTTAGTTTCGGCCCAATTAGGAGAGAGACGGGCAGAGTAGCCCACAACTCAAGAGAAAAGCAATTTGAGGTTGTGACACAAACTTAACTCAAATTCAATTAAGGACTTGTGAGTTTTGTAGTGGAAGTGCACAGGGACCCAATGCAACGTCAAAGCGATGAACTTGACATCGCAGCGCCCTCATATGTGGTGTATCAACAGGAGACGACGAGAAGAAGCGGGGCACAGATTTTTCCAAAACCTTATTAAGAA
Source organism: Spiraea crenata (assembly GCA_033992175.1). NCBI lineage: Eukaryota > Viridiplantae > Streptophyta > Magnoliopsida > Rosales > Rosaceae > Spiraea > Spiraea crenata. Next base: position 1,350,706 of record JAVBHV010000051.1, on the reverse strand, counting down.
ACGGGTTTTTTTTTTTTCCTCTAATCCAACTAAGATTCCAATCGGGTTTCTCTTTGAGAGATACAGGCAAGGTTGCGTGGGAAGTTCATGGGGTGGACTCAAGGACTAGGCGCCATGGACCTTGAAGATACATCGATGGTGGGCTTGCGAATCTCGGAAGAAACCATCGGGGTTTCTCCGATTTCAGCAAAGATGGCATCGACAAAAGGTGGCAGTACATAGCTGCTGGCACGAGATGCGAAGGCCGTGCTTGGTAGATCCGAAATAATGAGTTTCTTGTTCGACTCACCTGGGACTGGTACACTTGGGCGAGGCTCAACTCATACAAGGTGCAGGTGCTCGGCTCGGCTATGCGGTTGCAGGCGCGACTTGCCCGTGGGAAACCCTAGTTTTCCCTTTTCCTTCTTTCCTTTTTACACACAATCTCGTAGAACAATTTGACCATCGGCAATAGATAAACATGGCATCAAAATCAAAATCAACTTCAAAGACAAGTTTAGGGTTACTTGTTGAAGATAGCCAAGCTTTATATTGGAAAAACGTCAAGAGCTGGATGTGGAAATTATTCAAACTAGTAAGCTCAATGGTGAAATGTCGTGCTGATAATGTGTGGTAGGAAAAAATAGGTCGAATGTAAGAGAGAAATAGAGAAATATAAGATAGAATGAAGTGGGAGATGTGTCTGATGGCGTACTCGCAAGAGGAGGTGAATGACTACGATATGTTGTGCGACTCATTGTGGCGTTGTCGTGGATTAAGCTATGTTCATCAGATGCAGTCTGCTTCTAGAGGAGCAGAATTACCGATGTTGAAGGTGGTAAAGTGGAAGAGCTATCTGGGCTTATCGAATCTAGTTTCAAATTGCAAATTCATGGATGCGAAAAGCAAAAGAGGTCGATGCACATATCAATTTTTTTCCCATCTTTCTTTTTCTTCGTTTCTAGATCCTTTCTTTGGAATTGGACCAATTGTTATATGCGTTCATTCCAAAAAATGGTAAAGTATCCAATTCGGTTTATCGATCTTTATTTTTAAAGAAATGTTAAGACTTGGGTGATGGGAATTGGAAATTGAGAAGGGTTGTGCTAATGAGCGGCAACTGTTGGGGAATGAAGTTGTTATGATGATAAGGGTATAATGGGAAATTCAATTGAAAAAATGTAAATAAAATTTTATAAAATATAAGTGGAGTGCATGATGAGAATTAGGAAGTGCCAATAACAGCTCCTTTTAATTATTAAAATGTATAGTACCATAGTATCATAAACATTAGCGTGAGACATTCTTTGATGTCATCGTCTTCTTGCTGAATCAATCTAGCCTTCAAACTTTGAGTCTTCTCGATCGAGCACAAGCCAGCCACCCGTGATCCTTGCGATCTTACCCAACCTTGGATTCCATCCCTAGACTCTATCACTGCTCGCTCTTACCATCACCATCCCTTTTTCATCCCGCAAACGCAATAACCTTTCCTCTAACTCATTCGATTCTAATTGCTACTCCGCCTTGCTACTACCACCATTAACTTGCACTGACTCCAACCGCCTTCACCTTACCAATTATGATGCATTTTTCTCCATCGTCTCTCTGGTTTTTATCCTCTACTGATAACCATGATCGTCACCATCTACCCTTCAATCTTTGTCTTCACTCACTTGCTTCTCTTCGTCATCGTCGTTCTTTCCATCGACAAGACCCAGTATCCCCTGCCTGCTCCACATGCTTGAAAAAACCAAACCATCAGCCTCATCCAAACCGACCTTCACGTCGGTCTACTAAAGATGGGTGACCTACTGGGAAGGTGCTCGTGAGTTCCCAGAAACAAAACCGTGAGGGCCAGAGAGGAGAATGTCCAAAGCGGACAATATCGTGCTACGGCGGAGCCGGTCCCGGGACGTGACAATTTGGCCCCGTTTTTGGCTTTAGGTTGGGCCGACACAATGCATGTCTTTGATCCCCGCAAACGTGGGCTTCCTAAATCTTTCATCTCCAAGTGTGCACAAGGCGATTGCTACTATTTCCAAGAGCAAGGTTTGCCGGTTTGACTTAGGGGCTAGACGCTTCTAGTCCCCTACCCATGGCCTTTTAATCGAGTCTAGCTAGGAAAAGATTACTTAGGGATAGTTTAACCTTTTTTGTCGATTTTATGTACTCGGTTGGGTTCCTAGGTGTGTTAATAGGGGTTTGTTCCCCTCCTGTATTTGTGTTGGGTCCTAACTAGGGATGGCAGAAATACCCAACGGGATGGGTACCTTGTGGGGACCCGCCCCAAACGGGGGGAAAATCCCCGGTGCAACGGGGAACGGGGATCCCCGTCCACGAAAAGTAAAATTCCCCGGTGGGGATGGGGCGGGGATGGTATTGTCATTCCCATCCCCGAACCCGCCCCGATATTATATAATAATTATTAATAAATAAATATATATTAATTTAAGCTAATAAATATTAGTATAAAAGATAAGTTTTACTATAACCTAACTACAAAACAAAACCTAATTGAAAACTTTTTCTATTCTTACGTGCGACTGCCTCTTCTTCTTTAAATTTCTTTCAATCTTCATAGATTGAGATGATAAAGTTTTTCTTTTGTTAATTTTACTTATATGAAAATTAAAAAAACATGGGGATGGGGCGGGGATGGGGGAGGGGATGGGTATTGGGGATGGGGATGGTATTGTCATCCCCATCCCCAACCCGCCCCATTGCCATCCCTAGTCCTAACTATGTATGTAGGCACTTGTTCTCCTCCGATGTACTTTGTTTCTCGTCGTTACTCTAAAAAAGCATATATAGTACCAGAGTTATTTTCATAGAGCAAGCCCTTTTGCCCGTTTAACCTGATGGAAAGCTAGCTAGCTAGCCAACTCACCTAATATTGTCTGAAATGGTCTGGCCTCATCTGTGGGATCTTCACATACATGTTATACCTCACCGTTGGCAGTGGCTCAATCTGTTGTTTGTTGAACAATATACAGTTGACCAACCCATATCAACTTTTATAATCAGGAGAATATTGGTGTAGCCATTATTTGGGCATTTACACAAGTGACACTTATTTCAACTTTTATAATCAGGAGAATATTGACTAGCTATTATTTAAGCATTTACATAAGTGACACCTAAAAATTCAAAGTACTATGTGCATTTACCACCCAAGATGAAGGAATGACAATAATTATGGGTGGGCAACTGAATTAACAAACTACAAAATTAATTGAAGCAAACTGCATGGCGCGGTGTAATTAATTAATAATTCAATTTATGAAAAATTAATATGTCATTTTTTATTAGTTATTATTGTGTTTCATGCATCTCCACTGAACCTACTTAATAATAGCTTTTCCATGAGACTATTGCTTGATGAGTTCAAAGTAACATATTTTGGGCGATAAATATTGATAGTAAAATGAATTTTGAATCACTTATAATATGATAAATTATAAAACTAAAAAAAACATATAAAAATTCAAACTAAATCTCTAATTACAGTTAATCTATCCGCTTAAATCGCTAATAAATGGTTTATTTTTGGTTTGAGATGATAGTAAATAATATAAAATAGCGTAGTTTACGGTTTTATGCAACAGTGTAATAAGTGGGGGATAGAGCGGCTGCCCAAATAGTCTTCCCATTGAAGTAAAGGTGGTTGAAGTTAGCCAGGTTGAGTGAGAAATTGGCCAACCTTTCTTTCTTCTTTCTCTCTCATCATCATCATGACAGCACGAAACATTACCAAAAGAAAATTATAAATCTTACAAAAAGGAGAAAAGGTAATGAGAACCAGGTTCAAAGTTGGAGATCAGTCATAAACAAAGAAAAGCAAAGAAAGCTAACTCTGTTGAAAAGAAGCCTGTGGTGGTGTGTTTCACAGATGAGGGGGAGGCTAAAGGAGGCTGTAGAGAACGCTTGGACTCTCCAAATAAGGTACAAAATTCATTTAATTGAACTTCTGGGTTTCTGTTGGATGTTCTTGAATACATCAATAATTCTCAATTTTGAAAAGAATTTAATTCCTAAAAAGAAGCAAAACAAAAATTTGTCTGGAATCCCTCTCGATTTCATTTTCTTCAAGACTCAGATGCTGTTTTGTTGATTTGGCTCTCTCTCTCTCTCTCTGGTCTCTGTGTTTGCGCCTGTAAATATATTCTATTCTATGCTGGCGTCATCTACCTTTTTTTTTTGGGGATCAGATACTGGTTTTATTTGCTATGTTTTTTGAGTTCATAATTTTTGTTGGGTGATTAAATACTAATATGTCATGTTTAACGCAAAATTCGGGCCTTTGGGGAACATGTCAAGTTGGGAGTTACTATTAATGGATATTTGACCACTGAAAATGAAGATTTGCCTGCTTTTGGCCACATGAATATATGCATGTAGTGTAAGCAGCTAACGATCTAAGATTGAGTGTCGCTGATCGTTCTGGCAATGTCAATTTGAATTTATTTTTTGTTTTTGAGTTAATGAATGCTATGGGGACAAAAAGGTAGTTAGTTTTTAGTTTTCATGTCGGTTGGGATGTTAAGTTTTTTTTTTTCCTTCCTTTTTTTGAGCAAACTCGACAGCACGAGGGCAATCTGTATTAAGAAGCAAATGTTGAATTTAGGGAGGGATCGAACATCATGTGACTCTTCAAACCAGTCGTCATTCAATATAAACATCACTAGACATAGATAAACGAGCTAACCTTTGAGACACCCCATATATGGGCACATTGGGTTTCAGGCCTACTAATCGACATGTCGTCCTTCAGATCAAGCTTAAACAATCACAAAGAAGGCAAACAATATATGAAATGTTGATATTCATTGATGTTCGTCTGCGATGTATTGAAATTGAAAGTTGTATTGTTCAAATTGCTCTTTCATTTCCTTTTCAGATAGAAACAAATGCTAGGAACATGGGAAAGAAAGGGAGCTGGTTTTCTGCCATAAAGAAGGCTTTTTCGCCTCATTCAAAGGAGAAGACAGAAAATGTAAGACATCTGCTCCCTTATTTCTTTTTACCCCCCTATAATTAGTCTTTTCTTTGAATTATTTCGCAAGTTTCTTTAAATTTCTCAAATGAGGAGACGATTCCCAGTTCAACCTTTTGTTAATTGTGGAGCTTTATGGAGTTTTTTCTTTCCACATATTTCAAAACTTTTAAGTCCTCTCTAGGAGAGGTTATCTAGGACGCATGATCCAACTGCTCGCTGATGTAAAGATGCTTCTAGTATTTGTAGTGGAACTGTATTGCCGGTAGTTTAGACGTTTGTAGATACAATCATTGTCTCCCAATTTCATAATACTAAAGCACGATTGCTTACTTCTCCAGTCATATGTTTATGCGGATGTCTTGAAATTAAAGAAAGTTGTACATTTTAAGAGCAGATTCATTTAATTAACTTTAGGGGACTTTATGGACCGAGGTACAATTTTCGTTGAAAGACAGTCAAAAAGACTTTCTCATTCGAAATTAATTTTTGTTGTCAATCACATTGCAGGGTTCAGAAAAGAAAAACAGAAAAGAAAAGAAGGGGTTTGGGAAGGTAAAGCATGGGGAGACCAACTCATTTATTCCCTTGTTCAGAGAGCCCAGTAGCATTGAGAAAATTTTTGGGGATTTTGAAAGGGAGCAACAAGGAATAAATATTAGGCCTCGTACACCTGATGAGCAACCAAAGACACCGCCTTTTGTGGCCCCTAGATTTGAAAGGGAGCAACAAGGAATAAATTTTAGGCCTCGTTCACCTGATGAGCAACCAAAGACACCGCCTTTTGTGGCTCCTAGATTTGAAAGGGAGCAACAAGGAGTAAATTTTAGGCCTCACACACCTGATGAGCAACCAAAGACACCACCTTTTGTGGCTCCTAGAGTTACTTCTCCCAGGGCTCCTTCTCCAAGGGCTGGCCCACCAAGGACTGCTTCTCCAACTCCAAAGGCTCCTTCTCCAAGAGCTCCATCTCCTAGGGTCATTCATCACAATAAGGAGATTAGCTACAGACCTGAACCAACCCTCAAGAACCAACATGCTTCAGCTACTAGAATCCAAGCAGCCTATAGAGGTTATGTGGTAAGCTTACACTTCCCATTGAATGGTGGGAAAATTATCATGAGGGTAGAATTCAATACAGCAAAATAATCATCAAAACATGAATACTTTCTAGTGGTTCTGTTCTTGCTATGGACACAGCAGAAAATGCAAATGTATTCCCTTTAGTAAGAAGTGCGAAAGTTGAGCATTGGAAAAGAATTTTGGTTAAAGGTAGTAGGTTGTCTAATTTATGAATACAGCCATCAGCTATCTAATGAGGCCCTGTTCAGAATCTTGCATTTTGTGTACAGGTTGTGCATCTTTAAGCCACATTGTGCATGATCATTCTATAGAAGCCCATGATCATTCTTTAAAAGTAATTGGTCTGCTTAGTTCTGTCGAGGGGTTTGCATATGTTAGGTCCATATTCTTTGTCTTGTGTACCCATAATACATCACGCTCAAGTAGAGTTGCATTCGCAACTCTAGAGTCAGATTGCACGAGGTTACTTTAAAAATGAAGTTCTGCATTGCTCTATAGCTGCCTTAGTGGCGATTCTTGAAAAATATTTCATACCATGCAAAGTTATCTTGAGCAAGCGATTGATATGTAACTAAATTGGGATCTGGGTGCTGGTAACTACTTATGAACTGCCAAAAACTTGAAAGGGACATATTCTATAATCTATTGATGTGAAAAATTTAACATAGATGAGATACACAGATGAGATAATTATCTTATACTTGCTATACAGGCAAGGAGAAGCTTTAGAGCTCTAAAGGGTCTAGTGAGGCTTCAAGGAGTGGTGAGAGGACAGAACGTGAAGCGCCAGACACTAAATGCCATGAAGTACATGCAACTCTTGGTGCGGGTTCAGTCTCAAATTCAGTCACGGCGGATCCAGATGTTAGAAAATCAAGCAAGAGATCAAGTTAAATACAAGAATGACAAAGAAGTGGAAAGCACCTTTGGTAAATGGACCTTGGGCCAGGTAGTAAATTTCCTTGTTTATGGTGGCATGCCAATCTCTTTTAGAATTCACCATTAGTCCTGGTGATTTGCCCAGCGGGGCGATGCATGCATAACATACTCATTCCATTGATTTTGAAAATTATCAGATGGATCTACCTACGGTGTTCCTTCCTGTCACGTGTTATGGTTCCCGAGGTTTGAGCGGATAGCTCATATCGGGTCTAATAAAAGATATATCAAGCTTATCACCTGACACTACACATGTTCATCTGCACACTAAGTGTTCTTAATGTGTATGTTGGCCTAGCTGATAATTTGGGTCTGTGGACCTTACATATATACTTTAAAGTTAGAACATGAGATGTTAAGCCACAGGCTGTCGGCACGATGCACAACAGCTGTGCTCTCGGCAGCGTTTATGAGAAATGGGCCTGACGACATGTATGGAGCTGTGCACAGCACAATCCATATAGGCACCCAAATTTTAAGTCATATCATTGGTAGCTTTATTAATACCATATATGGATCTTGAATCTTATATGATCTGTTCTCTTTGTTGAATCTTCTAATACCATGTTAAACCCTTAAAGCTTAAGCTGTTGGGAATGTGCCCACTTTATTGTATTATGAACCAAAATTCTTTCTATAGGTCACTTTAGTTTTTTCAGTAGATGAGTTAAATCATCTTTTGTATTTGCACATGGCCAGTTGGTGTAGCGGAATTTCTTGGTATTTCTCTTCCTAAGTTGGAAGAGGTCCACACGTTCAAATCCCCCTTAACCACCACTGTCGTTTTTAAGAACTGAATATTATCTTTTGCGTTTATCCATATCTAAGGATTATTCTTAGTTAATAAACTTCAAGTAGAAGCTACCCTAATTTTTTACTAGAGGGGAAATGTAAAATTCTCTGCTTTATGTTTATTAGTTGACTAAATTATTTGTGTTTATAAAATATAATAAACCTAACAATGGGAAGCACAATTCTGCAGTCTGAGATAGGAGATAATGATGAATGGGATGATAGCTTGCTAACCAAGGAAGAAGTAGAGGCAAGGTCGCAGAAAAAGGTTGAGGCCATCGTCAAAAGAGAAAGAGCAATGGCCTACTCCTACTCCCACCAGGTACTCTGTCTGAACCAGTAACCCAAGTAAGCTTCAGTTGCATCAGGCAGGATAACGTCCACTTTCCCAATTGGGTTTCTAGCCTGATGACACCTAAATCTACGATTTCGTCTCATATACTTCATCTTTATCTGTATAATTCGCCTAATTTGTTCACCTTTACTCTTCAGCTGATAATAGAAGTTTGTTTTCTTCTTTTCTGCTACACGATTTTGTTTGTTTATAGTATTAAAAACCTTGCTTGCATGTATAGGTGATGCATGAAAGTCCCAGCACGCTAACTATGATCTTTTAGTAAAAGTTTAGGCTTAATAAATTTGTGGGTGAACTATTATCATATGATTTTCCCGGGGACCAGGTTTAACCCACTAAAAATAATTTTCTGGGGTGTAGTTTTGTTTCGGTAATATAGTATGTAACACACACTAGACTGAGAAATTCAAGCAGATCAAGAAATTTTGTTATGCAGTTGATGGTAATCCTATTTATTGACGATGGTTTGTATTGCATGTGCTCAAAACAGCTGTGGAAAAGTACTCCTAAAGCAAGCCAAACACCTATAGCTGAGACCGGGGCTGCTACATTTCCATGGTGGTGGAACTGGTTGGAACGTCAGCTCCCCAGGAGAAACCTTCCTGCAGAGACCAATGCATTGAAGAACATTCAACTTACTCCACCAAGACCACATTCAGAGCTCAAACCAAGCCCACCTCCCCAATCAATCAATCAGAGGAAACATATGGCACTTGACAGCAACCTGCACACACCAAAATCGGAAGAGTCAACCAAAAATATGACAACCCTAAAGCAAGTACGAACCCCGCCTCTTGTTAGTTTGAGTAGCACTCCTCAAGCAAACAGCTCTGGACTCTCAAAGTACAGAAGACGAACACCAGCTGGTGGGGATGGATCCCCTTTTGACTTTCCACTAAAAGATGATGATAGCCTCACAAGCTGCCCACCTTTCTCGGTTCCAAACTACATGGCTTCAACAGCGTCAGCCAAAGCCAAAGCGCGAGCTAGTAGCAATCCTAGGGAGAGATACATGGGGACTCCAAGCAGCGAGTCGAAAAGAAGGGTCTCCTTCCCTCAAGGCCTTGGGTCTTTCAAGTGGAACAAGCCTTCTTTTTTCTCAAATAAAGACTCCAGCTCTCAAAGGAGCTTACGTAAGAACCAGTCCCTGCAATCTATGGGAGATTTGAGCATAGATTCCACGGTTTCTATGCCTGCAGGAGTTGGAAGGAGGCCATTTAACAGATTTGTGTGACTTATTTGCTGGTGTAGAGATTGGAAAGGATGTCTTCGATTTAGTCCGGAAAAAGAAAAGATGCAGAGATTGAAAGGATTGTGTGATTTGTTTACGTGTATTTTCAACCTTTTCTTCTACCCCCCCGTTGTGTTCACTTTTCTTGAGTGGTGATAGTTTGATTTATAAAATCCTTGTGTAAAAAATAATTGGTATAGGGTTTTTATTGCAAATGGTTCCCTGTGTAGACCCATATATTTAGGGCTATTTTGGCTTGGCTACCCATGAAATTGAAATTGGATCTGGAATTGGTCCCTCAGAATCCAAATTCAGGCCTAGTTTGGCATTGCAGTGCTGTCGGATAATCACTTATCATAATTGCTGTTGGGGAAATCAGTTTTTCGGGATAATCAATTTGGCATTTGGTAAATATTTTGTCAAAACTACTTTAGATCACAATAATCGGTTTTAGGCGTTCAATAAATATTTTTAGTAGAGTGCTGTGAAGTATATATATTTCTTGAATGACTATTTCACTAAACTATATCTTAAAAAGAAAAAAAAATTAATTTGTACAATTATTTTGTATAATCATCAAGGTTATTATTACAAATAAAATAAAATTTTCAATAAAAGAAATTGATTGCGCCACCCATATCCGAATTCGAACAACCTTCCCGACAGATCCAGATTACTTCGAATACAGTATTCAAGTCTTCTGGACTTCTCGAAGCTTCGAAATTTCCCGGCCTCCAATTGCGCCACCCGCATCAGTTTCCTTGTGTCCTCCGCCGTCAATTTTGACCTCACTGTAAGATGTGGACTTAGACATTGTACACATAATGTAACAACACTTAAGTATGTTACTTATGGATAAAGTAATTGAGTTATATTATGTATCTCACTTATGTAAGGCATGTTCAATTAGGAATCTGAGTTGAACATGAAGATCACATTGATATAGGGCTGGCTATATGCCTAGTCCTATTAGGACTTACTTAAAGCACAAGTTAGTCAATTAGGGCGTTATAGTCTTTTATGGGAGGACTATACTTAACCTAATTAGACTCATATATAAAGGATGCTTAGGTCCTTATGCACTACACCGTTCTCAATATCTTTGCCCCATAGAGAAGAGAGCATTGAGGTGATAGCTGTCATAGAAGATCTTTGCCAATTCACTAATCATAGCCGGTTCCAAAGGTAATACATAGTTATGTATTTGTATGCTTATAATTGTGTCTATGATCTTAAACGTGCTCAATGTTACATGTGGTATCAGAGCCTAACGTTCAGTGAGACATAGATCAATTGATAAATTTTTGAAAACAAAATTCGTATTGTGTTCAATCAACACAAAGTTTTCAATTAGGGTTTATGTGATGTTTAAAACTTTGGTTAAAAGCCATTTTAAAATCGTCATGGGTCAAATCTGACCCGAATACAGACACATGAGGATCTGTTTGGAAACACGCGGGTCACAATTACCCGACATGTGAGAAAACGCATGTTTTAAAAATGAAGGCAACGGTCATATTTTCTGGGAAAATTAAAATTGGGGCTTAGGGTTCTTATGTTTTTTCACTGCTAAAATTGATTAAAATTGTTGATTAATTGTTCGAATTCGTCTGGGGTTTTCATTCGAAATTGCAAATTCGGTCTTGTGGTAACCTGTTTATAAGTTAATTTGCTTCCGCTGTTGATAAAGTGCATGCTTATGGACGCTAGATAAGTTTTCGAAATTCTGAAGTTTGAATATCAATCAAATTCATGTTTTTAGACCATATAGAACTGTTAAAGCGTTCTTTCAGGGGGCGCACATAGGTCTGAATCGGTTAATTTTAGTTCGGATGGCCCTGAATGCATGTTGAACTATTTTCTGGAAAATTGATGATTGATTGATATTTGTGATGTTATTCTAGCATGTTGTTTTGATGATTGTTTAAGTTTTGTTGATGTTTGTGTGTTAGAATAACATCAGTGACGATTGTTATAATAACAAACCTAAAACATCTCCCAATTTATGTAAACCTGCAGAATTTATCTGTTGGTTTTGAGGCTGGTTCATGACCAAGAGCTTTGCTCGGTCATGAATGTGAGGATTCAGTCTCATTTTGGTTTCTGGAATCAGTGAGGAGGTCTTTTGCAAATTTTGCCTTAGCAAACGTCAAAAGGTTACTCCTGCTGGTTCATTAGGATTCAAAACCAAAAATCTGTATTCACAACCCGTTGGTCACTTTGAATTTATCTCTACTATATGAGACTTATTGTGTCTTAGAATGGTATTGTGAATAACATATAATGACAATAGCTGGTGTGTGTTAAGATTCATTGTCTGATTTTCATTTCTCTAGGTGTGATCATACATGAATGTTGCATATCCGTTAAAGTTGGTTATATGAACTTAAAGGATATCATATTCTGGTGCGATATGTTTGATATGATAACTTATGCAGCATGGGGTTAATTTAAAAACAAAAGAAAACCAAATTTCGTTTGTGTGATGTTTGCTAAGTATACTGGTTTTTCACTTAAACTCCCATAAAAAGTTTTGATAGTAAACTTAGCAAAACTTTCTTTTGTTTTCAGCTACCAGCCAATCCTCCATAGTTCCCCTAAATGGTACAAATTTTAAGAAGTGGAAACGTGAGATAAAGTATGCCCTAGCTTTTGATGAGTTCGACGTAGCCTTTAATGAACCAAAACCTGCCAAACCTACTGAGGAAAGCACAAAAGAGCAGAAGGACGAGTACAAAAAGTGGATGCACGCCAACAAGATGGCTCTTCTGTTCATGAAGAGCAAGATTGAAGACTCCATTGTAGATGGAATTGACCCTTCTTCCAGTGCAGTTGATTACATGGAGAATATCACAGAAAGATATGTGCAATCACCAAATGGAAGGAGTGTGGACCTGCTTGAGGAGATGATGGAGTTAGAATATGATGGAACTGGTGTGAGAGACTACATAATGAAGAAGCTAGATTATGTAGCCAAATTTAGGGATCTCAAGATGAGGTTAGATGACAAATTTGTTGTCTGCCACGTTTTGGGGAAGTTGCCACCATCTTTCAGTAAACTGAAGTCCAATTATGTTGGTGTTGGAGAAAAATGGGATGTTAATCATCTCATTGCTACTGCTGTTGCTGAGGAAACCGTTACAAAGAAGGAGGGCAAGATGACTGCTGCAACTACTCAGGTCAATTTGATGACCACTACCAACAAACCACAGTTTAAAAAGCTTGGGACTTCGAGCAAGGATAAGTTCAAGAAGAGTGACAAGGCTTTTGTTAAGAAAGACTTTAAGAAACAGAAGCCAAATCCCAACCCCAAACCACAGAACAAGGATAAGGAGAAGGATCCCAAATCTGATAGATGCTTCCTCTATGATAAAGTTGGACATATTAAGAAGGATTGCAGACAATTCAAAGAGTGGTTAGCTAAACGAGGTACTCCCATAGTTATCCCTATTATCCCTTACATTATTGAAGTAAATTTGGTAAACATTTCACCAAATTCTTGGTGGTTGGATACTGGATCACCAATTCACATCATTAATACTTCACAGGAGTTGCTTGGAAGGAGAACACCAAGTAAGGAGGAGCGGAATGTAACTGCTGGGAATGGATCTAGAGTTGCAGCCAAAGTTATTGGACAAGTTAGACTAGCTCTAGAAGTAGGTTTCAGTATCCAGTTAGATAATGTCTTTTGTATTCCCTCCATGAGGAGAAATTTGATTTCCATGTCTTATTTGGTTCAAGATGACAATACTTTTACTGGTGACAAGTATTGTATGAAGATTTTCAATAAAAATTCCCAGCTTATTGCTACTGCAAATCTTATTCTTGGTCACTGGAAATTGAACTGCAGTTATTTTATAGAAGTGTTTGATGTTGAACTTGTGGGGAATAAAAGGGATAGGTTTGATGAAAACTCAGCTGACTTATGGCATAGGAGATTGGGCCATATATCTAAAGAACTTTTGCAGAAAATGGTCAAAGAAAAACTGATAAATCATGAACTTGACTGCTCAAATTTATCAGAAAGTAGAGAATGTGTTAAAGGGAAAATGACCAATAGTAGGAAAAAGGGGTCTGTTCGAAGTTCAAACTTGCTTGAACTCATTCACACAGATATTTGTGGTCCTTTTCAGACCAGAGGTATTTCTTGATCTCCAATCCTCACTTCTAACTCACTTGAACCCCCCCTCTCACTGAACTTGCACTCCATGTACTCCGTCTTGGACCTACTTAGGTGGCGTCCCTTCGAGTCCAACCTTTTCCCCCAAATGTTGAGTTTTGTGTTTACCCCCTCCTAGGTTTCATCTATCAACACTATAATATCTGCAAACAACATACACCAAGGGATATCCCCTTGAATATGCCTCGTCAGCTCATCCATTACCAACGTAAAAAGATACGGGCTTAACGCTCAACCCTGGTGTAATCCTACAGTTATGGGAAAACTCTTCGTTTTTCCTTCGTGTGTTCTTACCGCAGTTCTCGTTCCATCATACATATCCTTTATCGCTTGGATATAAGCTATTCGTACTCCTTTCTTCTCTACGACCCTCTAGAGAATGTCTCTTGGTACCCTATCATATGCTTTTTCTAAATCTATAAATACCATGTGCAAATGTTTTTTCATATCTTTGTAACGTTTCCTTAATCTACGTAATAAATTGATTGCTTCCATGGTTGAGCACCCTGGCATAAACTCGAATTGGTTGTCTGAGACCTGTGTCTATTGCTTCAATCTATGGTCAATTATTCTCTCCCAAAGCTTCATCGTATCACTCATTAATTTAATACCCTTATAGTTCATGCAGTTTTGTATGTTGCCCTTATTCTTGTAAATTGGCACCAGAGTGCTTTGCTGCCATTCGTTTGGCATCTTCTTCGTTCTCAGTATCTTGTTGAAGAGGTTTGTGAGCCACATTACCCTATTCACTGGCATGTGGCTTGAGTCCCTTGGCCATTTATATCTCGGCCGTAGATTGTGTGAATTGAGTGTCTGTGCAGGTTTACCTCGAGTAACTAACTGTTATCTTTGTTGGCTGCATTTGTAGTATAGTCGTATACTTACCTATTTTGACATAGGGGGTTATTGGTAAATGTTCTAAACTATGTTTTTACACTGGTTTATTTTTCCATCCAATCACTCTTGTTTTTGCGCCCCCTCAGGATATAGGTCTGAAGTACACCAAAGAGGCGATTGAGACGTTCGGATAGCTCTGTTTCCATCTACAAAGAGTAGGGACTCTTTGTCATCCGCCATCTGTCAGGTTGTTATTAGTGTACAGCTGTTATTTCATTCCGCCCTTTGGGCTGTACTGATTGTGCTTTCCCTTCCACTGTAGATGCTCTAATACTTTGTGTTTGTTTTAATTATGGGCTACAACCCGACTTGTTCTTTTGGGGCCTTTTTGTAGTTCAGTTGTGCTTTTTGGTTGGTTAATGCTTTGTCATCTCATTGAGGTGATGGCCGCACCTCCCGCGCCCCACTTTTTGGGATGGGGTGTGTCAATTGGTGTCAGAGCCCACGTTTCCGGTTTCTTGTCGAGTCTTGCTTATGTCTTCTTGGCATGAAAAGGAAAGCCCATGTAATCTAGGAAAGGTAAATAAATCCTTAAGAAAAGGATGTATTCAAGTTCTGATTTATTTGAATTTTTATAGGGTTTTTAAGAGAAACTTGTACAGAGTTGCACAAATTTGTATAGAATCCAAATTGGTTTTCATAGATCTTCATAGAGTCCAGACTTCTGTAGCAGTTTTTTTTCGGGGTTCCTTTCACTAGCTGTTAATGTGTAGGAAACAAAACTAAAACAAGCAACGTTGAAAGGGAGGAAGGGGGATCCCCAAGCCCCGAATATCGTATTTAGGCCCAACCATCACAACAGAAAAAAGTTTGCAACCCACAAGTATAAAATTACCAGCCATTTGCAAGGCAAATTGGCAAACCAAACATAAGTATTAGGTCTATAATGACCATTGCTGGCAAGCCCGTTTGCGAGCATTTTTGCCTCCCAGTAAACATGTTGTGTTCATATTTGGTGACAAAAAATTCTCCAGTATGTTTTGTGTTCATGTTTGGTGACATTGAATTTACCTAGAAAATGTAATGAAAATGAAGATTGAAATAACTTAATTTTGGACATGAGAATACTATTAAGCACAAGAAGTCATAGAAGCCACAGGGTCTGGTCAGACCAGATTCGAACACAGTATCAACTCAGGTCCCTAAGGCTCATGGCACAAAAAGATTGAATTCACATGAAACGTACTTTTATTGTAACCATTTAACTACTATGCATGTCTAATATTTCTCTTTTCAATGTTAGATGATTTCAGAACTTCAAATCTCTTCCCCATCAATTAGAAAATATTATGAAAAGCAACATAGCCCATACGCACAGGTTGTGAACAAGGGATGCAGAAAAATAAAATAATGAGGGAGATTATTAGCAGCATTACTCATCCATTCACGAAAATAATGCAATCAATTCAACCCCAACCAAGTCTGGCAACAACAAGCATCTCACGATTATTCTAATCCCAAGAGTTTTTCATTAGAAAGTATATTCCATAAGTGATTCATAGAGGAACCCTTACTTCAAAGGAAGTACATTCAGAGACTATATGGCCAAAGTTCTTCAAAGAAACAGAAAACCCCTCAAATTGAGTAGCGTTAGGCTCAGCTTATTACATACCAAGTTTGAACAAAAGGTGGGTGCATCAAGAACCACTTCTACCCAGGAGGTCCCTGTAGCAAAGAAAATTTACAATCAGTTACAGTTTAGTAATTAATTTCTTGTTTTCTCAATGCCTGAGAGGATCCAGATAGTACCACTTTTTGCATCACTTTATGTCTACTGTCTCTCCAAACGACCATTAATCAACACATTATTTTTAGTTTCTAAAAGCTATCATTTTGTCACATCTCACTGTGTAAGAAAATAGGGGAATTAGTTAAATTTGCCCCCTTAACTTGTACATTACTTTGGAATTGCCCACTTTACTTGCACATTAGAAACATAACCCCCTTAATTTGTTTCTTTAGTCAATTTCCCTCGTTATAGTGCACGTGAGCTGCAGGTAGGGAGCATTTCAGTCAAAATCCCCTTGACATCCTCACATCCTCTGTGTTTGTGGTCTACTTCAGAACCACTGCTGCCACTTCATCAATCTTGCAAGGTGGCAAGCGCCCCGATAAATATCACTAGCTAGTTAATTAACCAACCACCAAATTGACTCCATCATTCTTCCTGCTTACTTAGTTTAGCAATGCATTTGGTCATACACAAGATGATGCTGCTTGTGGCGGAACTTGACGTCGCCAACAAGGAACCCGCCATCCCCGATGTTGCGCTATGCTCAAATCAGTTTGTTGAAGATTCAAGCTCTTATGCGAAAACCGGTGGGAAGAGGGAGACGGAGCGGTGGCGGTGGAGGACAAGTGTTGGCGGAATTGAATCTATGTGACCGGAAAATCACTATTGAGTGAGATTACAAGCTAATGTGAACAAAAGGACAAGATGGTGATTCGATTGAGGTTTTCTGGTGACCCGCGAGAAGCTTGCTTTGGTGTGAAATAAAGAGCTTATTCAGGTAGGAGGAATTGAAGCCGCAAAAGCCATTGTTATTGGTCCGGCAAGCTCTGCAGCTTCAAAGTAAGGGTCTTGAGCTTTGCCCAACTCTTCTCGACCCACCACTGCCAATGACTTCACCCACCACTCCTCAAAGTCGCCATCAGGCAACCTGTGCACCTGCTGGTGCACAGCCCAAAAATGGCCATGGACCCGATGGCGACAACCACCAACACAAATTCCCCAATCTGAATTACACGCATTCCAGGTAACCAGATACGTCGCTGTCGTTTGTGAAACAAACAGAATAAGGAGAATAAGCATTTTGAATGCCCCCCACGAGCAAGTCATGTGAGATTTTTGAAAGTCAAATGGGTGTCGGTTAGTTAATTTAGGCGGGAGGGGGGAAATTGGCCAACAAAACAAGTTAAGGGGTTAATTTTCCTATGTGAAAGTTAGGGGGGGAATTCAATATTACAGTACAAGTTGAGGGGGCAAATTGGCTAATTCCCCAAGAAAATAAGAAGGGTAAAGACTAATTCATGGAGCTAAGGGTTAGCATCAAGAAAAAGTAGGATTTGTTATTTTCATAGTCGTTTAAAGGAGCGATGTGCACCCCAAATGCTCAGCAGCCAGTGGCAAAGTTAGTGAGTACTGCCTACTTTGTTAGTAAGAAGTGGTAGTAATATCTTCTGACAGAGAAGGTCTGTGAAAGAGAATGCCAATCATTCAATTGTACCAATAAATTAAGAATTCTCCTATAATGAGGTTTCCTTTCAAAAAGGAAGATTTGCATTATTGCCATTCAAACTGTATTCTGCAAAGTTGTTCAATTTGTCTGCCATAACGTTGTTTATTCTTTCTTTATCCTAAGACCCTATTCCAATTCAGTCTCTTCCTATGCTTGGACTGATGAACGGAACACCTAAGATATCATTAGAGCATCTCCACCGGCACTTGAATTGGACGGGCAATCGACCTAAGATATCATTAGAGCATCTCCACCGGCACTTGAATCGGACGGGCAATCTGTCGATTGCCCGTCGAATTGCCCGCTCGCGCCTCCACCGGTGCCAAATGGGACGCGGAATCGGCCGGGTCCGAGTTCTCTGTCGCGGGCGAGGCCGGCAATCGACCTCGGACGCCCCCGCGGTCGGCCGACAATCCCTGACGCGGGCAAGCTTTTTTTTAAAAAAAAAAATTGTTAGTGCGCTGACGTCAGCAATGACATCAGCAAGCACTATCTCCTGGGCCGTCAGATTTCAAACGGTCAAGTGATCTTGGCCGTCCATTTTTTACCGTTTTATTTTTTTTATTTTTAAATCCGGTAAAAAACCCTAAAATCCCTTTTTTTACCCTTTGAATTATTTTTTTTTTTAAATCCGGAAAAAAACCCTAATTTTTCCTATAAATACTCACAATCTTATTCATACATTAACCAAACTTTTTTCCTACTCCCACATTAGTAATGTTTAAGATGTTTTTATTTTGAATGTTTTGAATGTCTTTATTTGTAATGTTTATTAATATGTATGGAATAAAAGTAATATTTTAACAAATTGATATAGTAAAATATTATTTAAATGCAAATTGCCCTTGTTGGGTGGAGACAACAAGGGCAATTTGTTGGCCTCCAAATTGCTCTAGGGCAATTTGCACAAATTGCCCTTAGACCTAAGGCAATCCACCCAACATGGGTGGAGATGCTCTTAACAAACATTCCCATGAAAACACATACAGTGATTCCCGTAAACTTACTCACGTGCCCTTCCTGTCCTTTTTGATAGAGAACTAAGCAAAGAGAAAATAATATTTTACACAAGCTTGAACAATAATAGTGGAAGACTAGACAACCTCGACTACAGATGACAAGACTGCACTCTAGTAATGTACCTAATACTTAAGAGACTAACAACTCGATGGAGAGTAAATAACCAAAGTACTTCCAGTTCACATAATATCATAACAAAATTTGTAAGCTTCCTAAAATCCAAGGAAATGGAAAAAACGAAACACTCAAACTGCTCTGAAATGTATACTGTACCACAGTAAATGTATAAAAATAGAACTCAATACAAATTGAATTCAATTAAATACCTATAGAGAGAACATGGAGGGGCCTAAAAAAATTACAGCATAGCATACGATGGCTATATATGGAGCAGTTCTACACTTAAAAGAAATTGCCAATGAAATGAAAAGTCAAAATGCGCTAAAGGGATATTTAACAAACACTTAGAATCACAACAGACTAAAATAGAAGATTCATACAATAAACAGAAAAACAGGTAGCCCTTGTAGAGAAAAATAGGTACTGACCGAGTTCCAGCCCATTTGGTGGATTCAGGTTCACTCTTGGAAGAAGCGTAACCGGGAGGTGAATACACCAGAGCAGCAGCCATGGCTCCAGGAAGAACGACGTATTTGGCCAATATTGCCAGTTTCGTCAATAGTGGCTCTCCCCTCATTAACGCCATTCCTCTGCTTAGCTCAGAATCTGTAACCCTTCCTTCAACCAAAAGTATGGATTTCAGTACCAATGTCTAAGAAAACACAAAACAAAACTACGATAAACAAAGACAAAACACAATATCTTATCTAAAACATACAAATTCCTTTTTTCTACTTTTTGCAACATAAGGTACAAACGTTTTTGAGGTTTGGTTTTCTCAGGCACTAAACAGATAATAAGCATAATATGCAAGTCATTACAAATTTTAGCTAGCAATTGTTGTCAATTAGTGCCTATTAGGTACTGTTTTTGCCTAAGCATTAACTAGATTCCATGAATAATTACTACCTAACTAAGTACTATATCTGCCCAAGCAAAAACAGTACCTATGCTGTCAAGGCTTCATGAAGCAACTTTTAACAAAAACAGTAATTATCCAACAACAATAATCAAGATATAAATTATAAACTAGGGTGTTATGAGGATAAAGGGTCGTTCTTCTCCTAAGAGTCGCGAGTCCAACCGATTGGGCAAATTTGGCAATCTACGGTCCAATCAATTAATTGAGAATTAGGGTTCTAATTCGGGTTTTAAATTCTAACACTTTCAGTAATCAATTAAAATTAAATTCATGACAACCAAGAATACAGACAAGCGAGAAATGATTAAACCCTACCTCTCTGATATACCGGTGAGCGGCGGAGACGATGACAACAGAGAAATTTTCCGAGAGAGGACGCGGCGAAGTATTCTGACGGTGTTTTGTTTTCCGATGGAAAAGAGGCCACAGTGGGGGTGGAGACTGGGCGAGGATAAAAGGCGCAAGTGAATGGAGGCCTTCGCCCAGATCTTAATTCGATAGGGGGTGATTCACTGCTTTGACGGTACAGAGTACAAAACAGCCCGTGCTGCGTGTCTAAAGCTTTTTTTGTTTAAGTAAATTGTTTTTTTAAAAGGATTAATAACATCACCTTTACTATTAGGCCAATTATCGTTCAATATCCCTGTGGTGGTCAACCACTATCAATCTCACCCCTGTGGTGAAATAACTAGCAATTCTACCCCTGTGGTGAGCTTCCTTTATCAATTCACACCCAAACACCAATTCAGTTAGTATTTCCGTCCAAATTAGAGGGCAAAATTGTCTTTCATTTGCCAACCCTCATTATTGCCCTCTTTCTCTGTTCATGTTCATCCCGCAGCCATGCCCAAATGCCCCCTCCAGAGCCACGATCGCTGCCTCCTAGTCGGACCACCACGCCTTTCATCGTTAATCCACCACCACCGACCTCCTCGTTTAATCAGCGTATCCAATCCCTTGACAAGCCAAGTTAAAGCAAATTTTTCAGTTCATGCCCAAGAGATACAAAATTGAAACAATGGATATAGAAATGGAAATTTAATGCCCAATTATATGCAAAAAAAAAAAAGAGAGTCAATTTATCCATTCAGTCTTGCAGAGCATTTCTGTCCAACACAGGTTCCCAAAAGATGTATAGAGCCATGAGAACTTAACGCCTAAACTACACATCGAATCAAGGAAGCCCAACTAACCTTTCGTAATCTATAGAACTTCTGATCATCATCTATCCTGTACCCCCACCCCAGCGCAGAATAAGATCCAAAATACAAAAACAAGATCATAAAAGATTAAAACCCTTTAAGTGACCCAGTGACCCGAAAACCCATGAACCATCATTGAACCAAAAACTCAAATCATTTGAATCGGGACGTTGAATCAGGCGAAGGCGACGTCGCGCTGCCACTCGCCGCCGAGGTACGAGAGGTTGCCGAAGCCGGTCAACGCAGTGTCATGAAACGCCGAACGACCCAGCGCGCGGACCATGCGGGATTGACCATGTGCTTGCCTCCCAAGATCTTCATGATCATTGTCTTGCCGGCGTTGTTGATATGACTAGGAGGCAGCGATCGTGGCTCTGGAGGGGGGCGTTTGGCCATGATTGCGGGATGAACATGAATAGAGAAAGAGGGCAATAATGAGGATTGGCAAATGAAAGACAATTTTGCCCTCTAAATACTAACTGAATTGGTGTTTGGGTGTGAATTGATAGCAGAAGCTCACCACGGAGGTAGAATTGCTAGTTTTTTCACCACAGGGGTGAGATTGATAGTAGTTGTCCACCACAGGGATATTGAACGATAATTGGCCTTACTATTAAGAAGCAAACAAAGTTTTTTTTTTTTTTGATAGTTATCAAATTTGACCAAAATACCTCTGTAAAACACTACAATTTCAAGAAAACTAAGTTCCATTAACTTTTAATGCAAAAGCAGCAGGAATATTTCAACCTAATGGAAAAATGTTCATATAGTAGTAGATAAAATATGTTCTCTATTTTCATGGATGACAGTAGGGCTGGGCATCCCGACCCGAATAACCGAATACCCAAAGACCCGGACCGATCGACCTGATGGGTACCCGGTCAATCGGGTACAAAATCATTTCTACGGAAAATAATTCCCGAATTGGACAGAACTGGTCAACTTCAGGTCGGGTTCGGGTCCTAGAATCCAGGACCCCGTAGGTACTCAGACCTATCCGAAAGTTTATACTTTTATTAATATTTTACAAGTTACCCATAAACATTCAAAGAATTACACAAAAACCATACCAGATCTGACTTTCTTCTTCAACCCGTCGTCTGGAACATTCGTTGTCGTCTGCAACATTCGCCGTCGTCTTAAGAGAAATCAGATATGCACTTCATCTTCATTTTCAACCCCCATCTTCGTCTTCGTCTTCTTTTTCGTCGCTGTCTTCCGCGTCTTCGTCCTCGGGACCGGGATCGGGACTCAAAAATATCAAAAGCTCGGGATTGAGATCCACTGTTTGGGATTGGGATCATCCCGAACCCATCCTAGTTTAATATGATACTACCCGTCCCGCAAATTTTTAAAAACTACCAAAATGCCTTTTCGAATAACAAAACGACTTTGACTCGAAAATTTGACTTTTAAAGCGTAAGAACATTTATAACCAATATTATAATCTATTTATAACCAATATTATAATCTATGAGAAGAGTTTGTCGATACGAGCGCATCGGTGAAGACGGAATCAGATTTCGAGTAGTATCGAAGCCGTTACGGGCGAAAAACGAATGTGTGGTGATGAGGAAACCTGCCACGTGGCAGGCTGTGATTGGCTGCTAGAAGATATTTTTGGAAGGCTGGTTTGGGTTTAAAACCTGAAACCAGCCCCGACTTTCCCACAGAGGAAAGCTGGAGTCGTCGCCTCAGCTGCCGCGGATTTCCTTTCTCCGGCCACGGATCAAGCTTACCGTCGCCTGCAATGCACTCCTCTCGTCGCCGTGATTGTGAATCACCAAGTTTCAGGCCCAGAAACGCGACGAACTGGGGCATACAAGAGTTTGACTGAAGCCAAAGTTTTTGACTGAAGCCAAAGTTTCACTGCGAGATTTCAGCCAAAGTAAGCCTCGAAACCTAGTCTAATCGATTCCTTGAAGTCCTTAGATGCGTTTTGATATAAAATTTGTGAAAAAAAGGTTGAGAAATGATGAAGTTGGCATTTTGGGGTTCGCCGTAACAGTCTCCGGAATTTGGAAATTTTCCGGCAAAAATTTCAGCAGACGACGGCAACGGCGGACATTAGTTGATGACGACGACCGTTAAACTTAACGGATTCTGTTTGATTTAACGGAACTCGTCAGTTTGCCTCGTGTGACTAACTACTGTACATGTTGGCTGTATTTGTGGTTTGGTCATATATTACTTGTTTTAATAGAGGGGGTTATTGGAAGAGAAATTTTATTTACACCCCAATTTTTTGTTAAAGCACCCCATTATTAATTTTTTTTGTTATACAAAATATCTTAATGTAATTGAAATGTTACCCAAACTACCCTTAATGAGAAAATAAATTAAATAAGAAGTACACCTTCCCTATAATGAATTCATCCCTCCCTTCTTATGAATTCACTTATAGTTTTGATTTATTTTCTTTAAATTAATTATGAACAAGCTGAACAAATAATATTTTTTTTTTGAATGGTCCATGTACTTATTCATCAATAATTCATATAACTTGCAACTAATTTTTTCTTTTTGGGGAGGGGGAGAGGGGAGGGGTTGATTTTGGTCTTGATTAGATTTCATCACTATGAACCCCCATGGATTTCATATTGCGGGGGTGGTAATTGACTTGTTTCTAAACATTCACTCAACAAAGATTAGTTTTAATTTTTCCTTGTCATATGAACTTTTTGGGAAATCGTTTGTAAACTTTCTCTGCCGTAGTTCAAAATTGGAATTGGCAAAATATGATCAAGGAATGTGATTATCCATGGATTTACTAATTAGGGTTTGAGGAGTTGAAAAAGATGAACCTAAGAAGGATGTTGAATATAAAGAGAATTATAATTGGGGTGTAAGCTCATAACAATTTTTAAGATGCACAAATATTTTGTCATTTTTTGTAATTTTATATAAGGTTAAAATAGTATTTTCTTGTTAAAATTCTAATTGGGGTGTATTCATTAAAAATTGGGGTGTAAATAAAATTTCCCTATTGGAATATTTTAAATGTGATTTTCACTGAATTGTTTTTCCCATCCACTCACCCTTGTTTTTGCGCCCCCTCAGGATATAGCCCGAAGTGCACCTCCGAGATGACTGAGACTTTTCGAATAGCTCTATTCCCATCCACAAAGAGTAGGAGCTTTTTGTTGTCTGTCTTCCGTCAGGTTGTTTGTGTTAAACAATTGTTGTTTTATTCTGCCCTTGAGGCTGTATTGGTTGTGTATTTCCCTTCTGTTGTTAGATACTCTGATACCTTGTGTATTTTGTGTTAACAGGCTAGGACCCGGCCTGTTTTATTTGGGTCATTTCGTTCGATGGTTGTGGTTTATTATTGTCAAGGCTTCGTCACCTTATTGAAGTGACGGTCGCACCTCCCGGGACCCATTTTTGGGGACAGGGCGTGTCATAATATTATGCTAAATCATATAGAGTGGTGTATTTTGAGGTTTTATCCTAAAACTGCACCAAAACGCATCGTGCCCAGCTCGGTTTTAAAGTACCCTTTCACAAAAAAAGAAAAGAAAAAAGAAATCAAGTTACAAAAATTGTGATTTTGTCCACACACATCAATTTGATCTTTACACCCAATTTTATTTTAAAACTCATCATCAATTTTGGCTAGTTTGAATTTTATTGCTACATCCATTTTGTGTTCCAAAAATACTCATTACTTAACATTGAATTTGATTTTTACACCCATCATTAATCTATATGCCCTCTTAGAGCAAAATTAGTGTTGCACCATAAACCCAAAAACCCATCCTAAAAACCTACATTTTCCCCCAAATTTCAAATAATGTTGAAATTTTTGGGTGTATAAACCTAAACTGCAGGGGAAAAAAGTAGTTTTGGGGGTAAAATACACCCTCATTTGCCATTTCCAACGTGAGGTGGCAGTGGGACTCCAGCCACTTGAAGCCCAACCTTTCCATCTTTTTCTTTGTTCTTTGACAGATGTCAAACATTGACTGATCAGTCAACATTACGTGGGCTCCGCTTGAATAAACTAAGACAAATTATAATTTTTTTTCCACTCTTTTTCCCCCTTCAACATTACAAAATTATACTTTTTTCCCCTATACTTTTTTTCCCCATATCTTTTTCCCCCTACATTTTTCCATCACATTGTTTTCGCTCTTACTTACGGCCCAGGATCTTCTATCCCCAATTCCTCTGTCCTCTCTATGCCCTTCCAACACGTGTCGATTCTTATTAAAAGTTAATAATTTCAGAAATTAAAAAGAAGTTCAAAGTATAAAAATTAAAAAATTAAAAGAAAAAAAAAAAGCATCGGCAGCTCTGATGAACTCCGGAGGCATCAATAACCCAACCCCCACCCCACCCCACGAGATTTTTGGCCACAACCACCTTCTTTTACACCTTCAACCACCATTTTGCTGCAATTTCATTGTCTTCCCCTATCACACTTTCTACGGTTTCTTTGATTTCTTTGAATTTGGTTCGGCCAACAACACAATTGGATCCAGCCCTGACCATATATAGGGCTAAATTATCCAAATTTTCACACTGCCAAATTATTTTTGAGATTTACAGAGAGTTCTTTGCACAAAATTGAACCTTTTCAAGTCAACTTTCTACTTAAATTTAATTATCTCCACCGATTTGAACTTTTTTCAATTGCGATTGTGATTGAAATCAAGTAAACTCAGAATTTTGTCGGCGGTGGTGGGTGTGGGAGGGGGAAGAAGGGGGCTAGCAAGGGCGGTGTGTGGTTGTCGGCATTGGTGAGTGCAATGATCAATTTGCTACTTTCTTTTAGGTTTTTAAGTGTAATTTTGTATTATAATCAAATGATAATTTAATAAATAAAATAAGTGATGAGTGTAAAGATTAAATTGATGGGTGTGGATCAATGTTAAAAAAAACGCTAGGCGGTAGTCGGGCGGTCACCCACCTTCTAGCGTCGCCTAGGCGGTTTTGCCTTTTTAAAAAGAATATATATGTAATATAATTTCTAATTCTATATAATACTCAAATAAACAATTGACATATAAATATATCAACAATCAAGTCGACAATAGACATTTATCAACAACCAAATCGATCCATCAATAATCAAATAACAATACCAATGTCCTAAAAAATGCTAGGTGGACATTAGGCGGCGAGTAGAGGGTTAGAGCTAGAGGATTAATCAAAAATTAAGTGGGGATTAATTGTAGATTATTTTCTTATCATTATAACATATATTTCTACCAATACTACTAATTTTTAATTAAAAATAAATGATATATGAATATGTAGTTGCTTTATATTATTAAAGTATTAATTTAATTAAAAGTCACTTAGTGGGCATTAAAGAAAACGGTGCGTTGCACCTTCTTCTTCTTCCCCATTTTCTGCAAAACCGTGCCGCAGCCGCCGGCCTATCAAAAAAGGGCAAAAAAAAAAAAGTTAAAGAGTCAAGAGTCTTTGTTTGACTAAAAAAAATAAAATAAAAAAATCTTGACTCAAGACTGTCGTGTTCTTCATTCTCAGTCGCAAATGGCGGAGCCGCCGCTGCCAATCGTCCTCTCCGACGAAGAAGAAGAAGACCAGAACCTTATCTCCTCAACGCTTCCATTCCAACCACTCCGCTCCTCCAAGAAACGCCGAACCGAAATCGACCCCTTCTCAAACCTCAACCTCAACCCTCCGGCTACGATTCTAATCCTCGACGACGACGACCCGATACCACTCCCAAGGAAGCCACCTGCCCCCTTCACATCCCCGCGCTACGTCGTCCTCGGCGATTCTCCATGTACGAGTGTCCCTTCGGGCTCGCAAATTAGGGTTTCAAATTCCCCGCACAAGTTTTCCGGTTGGTAGATTGATTGGATTCCCATTTTGATCACTTATATGGTTTTGGACTTGCATTTGATTACACTTTTGTTTGCTGATTGTTTTGGTTAATGTTTAATCGCGTTCTCTTTATATAGGTTTCACTTTGCTGGTTGATTTTTTTTGGGTACAATTTGCTGGTTGAATCTTGATTCATTTGAATTCACAGGTTTATTTTGTTTCTGAGTTTCCGTTTTTTTATCCTTAACAGTTAAGTATCAATTCCCATGGTCAATTTGCAATGTTACCGTCATAAATTTAATAATAAGTTTTGGGCATGAATAGAATCAACCGCTGATTAAAGTTGTGTTTGAATTTATTGTGTAGTTTTGCAATATTGAGAATTTTGTTCACATGCATACTTTAGTAGCTTAGCGTCGTCTTCGGTCTTACTGGCCCTTGGTTGTTTACATTCAGGACTTAATGGATTGGTATGTTTGGAATCTGATAATGAATCTGAAAGTTGTCCTGGAGAGGGCAGAAGGAAGGGTAATGAATCAATTGCCAGTGGTTTTGGTGTTGTGAAGGATTGGAGTTCCATATTTGACGAACCCACATGTTCACTCGGTATGTCTTTGTGGAATCTATTATACCTTTGCTTTTGGTTATGTATCAGCTTAGAATTCAAAATTTTTATGCCAATACCAATACATGTTTTTTAGGGCATGATGATCTAGATAATATGTCAGAAGAGTGTGTTGCCCAACCTACCACTGTACAAGATGATATTGGTCAGGTATTCTTTTTAGATGCATTTTTTAAAAATTGTTTGCTCTTATTTCCTTGAAAATAAATATTTGCTAAGTGGGTGGGGATTAAGCGGTATTTTCGTCTTCTATTACTATCTAGGGACTGAGGTTATAGTTTCTAAATATATATTGACAGCTCAGTCTGTCTTGTTTACTATGTTTGAATGTTCCTGGACACGCAGTGTGTGTGATTAGGTTAATCTGTGTGGGGCATGAATGATGAGGCAAGGTGCTGGAAGCAATGCCTATAAATACTTGAAACACCACTAAAGTACAATACAGAGTATTTGTAAGTCTATAACAACCAGTAAACAAAAGCAATAACACTAATGAAGACTTGTTACATGATCTATCGAATTTGCAAGAATAACAAAGAGCTAATTCCTGAAACTCAGGAGAATTATATTGTGAAAGTAAGCCCATTACTTGTTCTGTCCCAAAGAATCTCTCCCCCCTCGGCAAGAACTGACAGAACCATGACTTCTCGATCACCTTTGTTTTTCTCCTACCAGTGATCCTACTACTCACAAAAGAATGGATCTGCAATCTGGGGGAATATCGTAGCTCAGTTGAGCTTCCTTGAACCATCTGACCACAAATGTACAGCACATGAGAATAAGTTTTAGCTTCTCTTCATTTGGCTAACCAAGCTAGGGAGAGATCTGTATTTCTTCGATTTAGTGCCCACAGCAACAGTCTAATTATTGGAGTAGTTGCAGTATATCTAATATTCGTCTTGTTATTTCTAATATTTCTTCTACATCTATTCATTTTTGTGTAATGTATAATAATCAAGAAATAAGATAGCTGCGAACAGTTTTTGGTTGTCTTCTTTACTTTTTGTGCACCTATGTTATCAGCAAGTTAATATATAGACTTTTCATAAGACATCCTGAAGTTTTGATATGTCCTTATTTTAATGAAGGTTCGTGTTTTTTTCCCTGACCTTCTATGATTCTTTCCGTACATGAAATATGGTGTTTATCCTAAACTGTATGATATGATGACATCAGGTACTTGATTATCCTCCTGACAAAGCAAATAGAGGGGATCAGATGGGCAACATTCTAAAACAGAGAAGAAAAACTAAAGTTCGTGCTGATAAAAGTTCTACAGCTGAAGCAATGGGTAGAATAAAGATAACTAAAGAGGAAAGGATGCGCCTAATGGAAGAAAAGAATCTAAAGAAGGAAGTAAGTTGCTATTGATGTTTTGTACCCGACTTTGGCTAACAGAAAATAGAATGATTGATATATCTTAAAAACAGCAAGAGAAGTTGCAAAAAGCAGCTCTGAAAGCTGAAGCAGCAGAGAGTAAAAAGATTCAGAAAGAAAAGCGAAAGTGGGAAAAAGGGAAGTCTGCTCTGAAATCCATAGTCGCTGAGGTTGATACTAAAATACTGGAGTTGGCGTCAGTTGGAGGTGTGGTCCTCATTTTCTTGTCCATAGTACAGTTTGTGCGCAGCAGTGCATGTATCTCACATTCTTTTATATCTGGTAGTTGAGAAGCTATATAACTTTTTATGGTAGGAAATCTGCTCACAAGGTTTGCTGAAAGAGGGCTAACATACCGTATAACATCAAATCCAATTGAAAGATCAATTGTCTGGACCATGACTGTTCCAGAACATATTTCACAGGTAAGAAGTGTATGTAGTTGAATGTTTTTTTTTTTTGGGGGGGATAGTAGAAATCTTTTTTTTTGTGTTTTCTCCTCCCTTTTTTTTTTTTTTTTTAGAGAGTAGGTTGGGGTGTTTTTTTTTTTTTTTTTTTTTTTTTGTTTTTTTTTTTTTTTGGGGTGGGGTTTCTTCCTTCTTTTTTATAAAAAAATGGTGGGGGTTTTTTTTTTGTATAAATATTTTTAAAGGTGGGGGGGGGGTGTTTTTTAAGGGAAGGGTATAGTGGTGGTTTTTTTTTGTGGGGGGGGTGGTGTGGGTCTCATTTTTTTTTTTTTTTTTTTTGGGGGGGGGCGGGGGTGGCCCCTCACCCCTTCTCTCTAGTTGTAGTGGGAGAAAAAATGAACATGAATAATGCACTTCAAATATTAATGCGTTCCCAATATCAATTGCAGACTTCTCCTGAAACAATAGAGATTCAATATGTTCTGCTCGTGTACGAAGCTGAAGATTTTTGTAACCTTGTCATCAAGGAATCTCTTTGGGACCATGTTTTAAGTGTTCGAAGCCGTTATCCATCTTATACAGTGTGTTATCTTACACATAAGTTGATGCCATATATTAATAAGAGGTGAGAGAGATCTATGATGATCATAGTCAACCATTTTATACCTGTAGCTTATTCTAATTAGCTAAATATATGTACTATAATCTTTAACATGCCATTTGATTCGTTTCATCTACTAAAAGTGTTATATGTATTCTTAGAGGGATGCTGCATAATGGTTATCATGATTTAGATAAATTGTCTGTGGATGATGGACCAACACCTTATACTGTTGTTTCTCTCCTGGCTCTTTCATTCTGAGCATGCCTCTTGTTTTTTTTTTTTTTTTTTTTGGTTCTGTCATTAATCTGGTTTTAAGTTAATCCAGATCTATTGCGTTGTTAATTTGGTTCTTGAGCTAGTTGGACAAAGGGGGCCTGCCCTTTTTGTTTTGAATCAGCGTATTGCGCATTTTTGATACAGTATAATGAACCACAAATTTATGTACTTACTCGAGGTCATCAAACAATTTGATGATGACTTAACAATGATTTTCCAGTATCTCGAATACTCTTTTTTGTTTTTATGTTGAGCTTTGTTATGTTCTTTCTTTGCTCTTTTTACTTTTGTTTGCAGAGGGAGCTTATGAAATTTTCAATAAAATACAACCTTGAGTATTTTGGGCGACTTTAACTACCTCTTGAATCTGTGTTTTGTTGTATTGTAGAAAATCATTCGAATAAACTACTGCATTCTTGTTATTTAAAGTCAAAACAATGAGTTTTATTAGTAACAGAATACTCAATGTTTCTTCCTTTAGGTTATATATTTCAATTGAATGTGTTTGCCAGAAGCATGCCAACAATGTTTTGTCAGATTTGGTGGACCTCAGAATTGGACTAGAATGTAGTTCTTCCTGCTAGAGTATCAGCTTGTTTGTTGGTTGTTATTTTTAAAGTTGATGTTTTTCTTACGTATGATCTATGCAAGTTTAGCATTTGTGATACACCTGGCAATTGAAATCTCTATTTACCTTGTCCTATATAATTGTTATTTCTTGTTTTGGTAAATAGTCATGATGTAATGGTTCATTACATTGAATTATTGAAAATGTCAGGGAACAAGAAGTGTACAAGAACCCAACAAATGATAATGGTTGGAGGCGCCCACCTATTGAAGAGGTGGAACTATTAACACAAAATGCTTGGAATTGCTTGCAACACATGAGTGCTTTCTGATTGTTCATAAATTCTTGCGGCATAGCAGTTCTTTGTTCTCAATAGTATACTGACTTCCTTCCCTTTTGACCAGGTGCTGGCAAAGTTGACCACTAATTTTTTGAAAGTACATTCCAGGCAGTGCATAGATGAGGCTGAACTTGCCGAGCATATTGTTGGTTTGACATGCAGCTTGTTATCTTGTCAATTTAGGTATCTAATCCTTTTATTTTTGTAATGAACTTAAAGCTCAACAGTTTCAGAATGTTTTTAAAACATATTTCCCACTGAAAAAGTTTTCTGGCCTTAAGATCTGATATACATGTCTACATCATACACTTTAACTTTTTATGTTTTCATGAGGTTCAGATACCTTCACCTAGGTTTCAAACTGGTAAAATCAATTTTGTGTTCTTAGTTTAATTCAATCTACAAAATAGGACTGTTTTTGGTGAAGTTTTTATCTTTCTGTTAAAAAGAGACATATTTGTCCCTGAATTTTCAGATTTGAACTGGTCAGTATTCTGAAACTCTTTTCATTTATCAAATTGCAGAAAGAAGTTAACAAGACTGGACGTAAATGCTAATGGATATCTTAAGGACTGTGTTGACCGGAATATAATTAATAAGAGCCCATGGTGAGTTCTATGCTGTTAACCGAAAATAAGCATTGATAAGATGGTTTCTTCTAGGGTTTTGAACTTGTTAATCAGTGTTACCGGCGCTGAGAAAAATCATTATTACAGGAAAAATATAATATGTTAAGTGTAGTTTTACATGGTATTTCACCTGATGTACTTTCTGATATCCTTTGAGGGCATTTGAATCTTTGACTTCACTTTCCATGGTAAAAAAAAATTCCAGTCCAGCTGCTGTGCCAGTCCAGCTGCTGTGCCCTTATGGTGTAAGGAAGACCTCTTAAGCTTGCAGGAGATCTAGATATAAATTTCCTTGAGACTGCCTTTTTTATGTAGGTCTGATAGCCATGAAGGAGAATAGGAATCATGATGAAGGTGGAAAGACTGAGGAACCCTACTAGCGAGTTGTCTAGTTACTGGGTAGTCTTGGGAAAATCTTCCTTCCTCCATGCCCTACAGCCACTGCCCCCATAGAAACATGGCCTCCTCAACAAAAGCTGGATATTTGGAACTCTCGGCATTATGAATGCTGTTTTAATTAATCTCCCAAACACTAGTATGACAGTTTTCTCTCACTTTTTTTATTGTTTACCTATCAGTGTCTAAACCACGGATGCCAAAGTAAGTTTAGTGGACGTCAGGAAAATAATGTTGTTAAACAAGCCTTCGCTGTACAATAATGTGATTTGCCTGCGTTTCATGAGTTTTTCATTTATATGTAAGCGTTTTATTTTATCCAGGTTGAAAGCTTTGGTAGCTATCCCAAAGGTACAAGCTCGGTTTGCCATTGCTATTTGGAAGAAATACCCTACAATGAAATCTTTGTTGAGAGTTTACATGGATCCAAATATATCAGTAAGTATTATGTGCTTTGCCTGGCTGACTAAACAAACATTTGTTAAATGATGTTATAGTCATATGCACTTGAATTTAGGTGCATTTGTTTCCCCTGGAAGAAGTGAATAGTTATTTACATGGTTGTCACAGATATATACCTGGAATGCAGTTTTCTAGGGTGTTTCTGTCATTACCCTGATGTATCCGACAAATTTGTGACACTTTTCTCGATTCATAACAATTTTGATGAGAAGTAATACAGTACAACCATGAAATTCCACTGCAAATTGATAAGGATTATTGTATGCCCCCTCCATATTATTGTCAATAAAGTTTCATTGCTCTCTTCAAATGTTATATATACATGTGTGCATGTATCTTTTTTCCCATTTTATTGAGTCGATTGAGACGTGTAAAACTTCACTGATAGGGTTTGTTCAGTGTATAGTTAGTAAATGTGTCTACACATATTGCATAGTTCTTATGCAGTATGATGCATTGAGATTGCAATAAGATTTGATATTTGATTACGTCTGAGCATTGACAAGGGATAATTACATCTTCTTGCATGTGCATTGCTATAGCAGGACAGAACTCAATATGTTTTCTGTAGATTCTTTGTACTCTTCCTCTATTTACTTGGCTGTTCTACATTGGTGACAGGTTCATCAGAAGGAATTTCTACTCGAGGACTTGGTAACAGAAGGTTTACTTGGCGATAATAGAAGAGTAGGCGAGGTTTGTTCCAAGAGAGTGTACAGAATACTTATGGCACAAAGTGGATCCATGAAAACTGATGATGCTGAGGACGGTGCAGATTTGTTTGGGCATCAATCAACTTAAACAGCTCTCCAGATTTGTGCATAAACTTTTTATTGTCTAGTAGGGCTCTGATAGTCTTCTGTGTTGGGTAAATGCCATTTTAGAGCCTCAAGTAGTAGTTTTTGAAGTGTAGTGAACAATTCTGAACGCACTAACCTCACCGCACACACGCATCACCGGTGCTGCATGCCGCATTTGAACATTGATCATAGTCATCTCTTAAGTACTATTGTTAAACGTAAAGATAGCAACTTATTAAACGTAGACTGCCCCACTTGATTATGCAATTGGGTCCCAGACTGGTAAATGGTTTTGCTGATGTGATTGCAGAAAAAAGGTATTTGCTCTAGTCTACAACCTGATACGCATACCTAACAAGGTCATAGATATATCACATTCCACAGTTCCAGTTCAACAATTCGCAAAGATACGTGTAACCCAAAGAAAACAATCTAACAATCAAAATTGACCTCCTGAAGAAAGTACCCAAATATACAGTGAAATTGAATTTTGTGTGCAAACCCATGGTTTTATACATCTTCAATATAATGCTAATGTTGCCTTGTAGTATTCACATATCCAACAATCAAAAGGCCAAGATGAGCAACAAGTTGTACACCATTAATGATTACTCCAATCCAGTGAGGATTATGCCAGATTATACTAGTATGCTCTTTGATTTGGGCTTTCTAGAGTTGATATATAATAACCGATTTTTGGCGTGACTTATCCGCTTTTGTACAATTTAATAATTATATGTTATAAAATGGCGAAAGCTTGTCTTGATTAAACTGGCACCGTGAGAATTTTTGGCCTTCCATCTTTATATAGTTATCGACTACGTACTGTTGTAGCAATTGACCAACACGAAGTAGAAGTGGTTCGTTGTCTTCACGGCTCTACAATCATACTTATTATGAACTGAAATAATCATAAGCGAAAAGCAATTTTTATATGAAAGACTAATAAAGCCTTTGGTCACTTGTAAAACATAGGCACCGTAGTCACATGTCATTTTTTTGTGATTCCTACACTTTTTTAAGTTTGTGTCTCATCAATATGCTCAAGAGAATATTGTAAGGGGTCGTGATAGCCTACATAATCTTAAACATTTTGTACCACAATATTGCTACTGCTAAGAGTGTCATCTCCTTCATCTCCTATGATTATC
Source organism: Spiraea crenata (assembly GCA_033992175.1). Classification (NCBI taxonomy): domain Eukaryota; kingdom Viridiplantae; phylum Streptophyta; class Magnoliopsida; order Rosales; family Rosaceae; genus Spiraea; species Spiraea crenata. Next base: position 1,316,317 of record JAVBHV010000051.1, on the reverse strand, counting down.
GCAGCAACTTGGGATGCAAATAGCAAACAATATTGTCGTTGATTAGGAGGCCGTTTCTTGATAATAAGTCTGCAATTTTGTAGGTCATGTCATTGCGCAAGATGGCGGAATATATGCACAAATGGATTCGTTGATTGAGGATATGTTGTATATTTTCAAGTACATTTCTATTCAATGATGCATTTTCTTGTAGGCAATGGTTGATTTCATGATCTGTGTCGTATATATACATCTGTAGGAATCTTGGTCTGGTATCACCACCTGGTAGTAGACTTCCAATCCAATGATATATAGAGCCTTTGAGCACGAAATGTGTAAACACCGCGTCCAGTTAGCAAGCTTTCATTGGTGTGGATGCCCATTGAGGTGAAAGCAAAGACATGATTATAAAACCGAATGTGTTGCTTGAAATGCCTACCCTCGGTAGTGTGGTCCGTAAAAAGCACAACCATTTCTGGTGGGGAGGGAATTGATGGTAGTACAACATTTCTATCACCACAACAAAATTGTGAGGTTTTATGACGAAACAACCAAGCATGGAAACGTGGACATTGTTTTCGATCTGGCAAATAGTTGTGGCGTACTCCAATTGGCTCTAAAATATATCTTACCTGATTATTGAATCCTCCTATTGTCGTTGTATTATGTACGTGAAGCACACACTTCTTACTCTGATAGGATATTGATTGGTATTTCCCTCATTGAGACGTGTGGCAATTGTAAACAGAAAAGATAATTATTTAACTCAAAAGTGAAGGGTTTGTATTTGTTGTTTTACAAAGTGAATGATTATATAGTGACAACATTGAAATGTAGAAGAACAAATTAGTAGATTACGATAACGATCGAAACTTTCAATAATTTTAGTGCGCAATCTAGTTGCTGCTTGATTGTTGTTTCCCTCAGTGAATGGCTCAAATAATGTTTATGTTGTAGCTAATAAAAACCAAAAGAAGATGAAAAATGTTCACGCAAGCATTGTTCCAAAGATTGTATATTTTGGAAGTGAATAGACCAAAACCAAATAGAAAGTTACTGTTATAAGCTGTTTCATGAACTGCAGTGGGAGGTAGGCGAGTTAGATTAAGACGGGCTAATTGCCTTATTTGTGTTAAGCATATTGTACTCAAAACTTGATGGTCGTTTCTTCCTTCAATATTTGTCACTAAGTTGTGGACATTAAAATTTTTACTTCCCACATTGAATGGCTTAAATACTATTTATGTTGTATTTAATAAAAACCAAAAGAAGATGTTAACTTTTCATGAAGGCGTTGTTCTGAAGATTGTGTATTTAAGAAATGAATAGAGCACAACCAAGTCGAAAATTATCATTATAAGTAGTTTCATGAACTGTAGTGGGAGGTAAGTGGGTCAGATTAAGACAGGCTAATTGCCTTATATGTGTTCAGTGCATTGTATTCGGAACTTGATTGATACAACCCGTTTTGAAAAATTTCCCAAATAGAGTGAAATGACCAAAATACCCTTTTAGTCAAACAATTGACTTTTCATGAGGGAGGGATTTCTTTTTCGATATTGTACTCTATGCGAAGAGCACGACGATATGAACACATCCGCGAATACGGAATCGGATTCCGAGTTGTAGCGAATGTGTTACGGACGAAAGATGAGGAAGGGGTTGAAGACTTGACACGTGGCGAGCTCCCATTCGCCGCTGCCATAGTGTCAAATAGTGATTGGGCTAGTTGGTTTGGGTATTTAACTGGTTTCCCAAAAGAAGGAGAAACCCGATCGCCAAAAAGCCGCTGAAAGCCCACCATCGTTGACCCTTTGCCGGTGACGGATCGGGCCAGCGATCACCGGCATCTTCTTCCCCTCATCGAGACGAAGTCGGAGCACCTCACATCGTCGACGAAAACCCACAGAATCGCCGGCAAAGAGACGCACGGAATCCACGAGCTTTCCGGTGAGATCCGGCCAGCACAATTGGAGGTGACCGGTTCCCGAGGTCCACTGTAACCGAACTGCTCGGGCAGCGAGGAGGACGACGACAATCGCCCGGCATTCTGGAGTGGACGGGTTTTGGTTTTAAAGTATTGTTTGAGTATGCTTTATATTATGTTTACGTATCTGTATGCTTTGGTGTTATGTTGGTTGGTTGTTGGCGTATGGTTTTGAGTATCGTTCGAGCATGTTTATGTTTATACACATATATGATATGATGATGTGATCGTGGGATATTTGTTGGTGTTGACTGTTATGGAGCTTGGGAGATATATATGTGCTGGTTATGTTGATTCTTCGCTGGTTATGATGGGTTGTTTGTGGATTGCTCGGTATTGTCATGTGTAGGTGCAGGTCGGTTTGGGGTGAAGTCCCCTTACCCCTTTATATCGGTATTGGGCTGAAGTCCCCTTGCCCTTTCTGTGATGGTTTGGGGTGAAGTCCCCTTACCCTATTTATCGGTATTGGAGTGAAGTCCCCTTGCCATTGGTATTGGGGTGAAGTCCCCTTGCCACCCATCGGTGTTGGAGTGAAGTCCCCTCACCCTTCTATCATGGCCATATATTTTGTTTATGTGTGTGATGGTTTATTGTTCCTTATCTCGTGCTGTGTTTTTGGTTGTTGCTGTATGCTTATTATAATATAGTCGTATACTATTATTACTGGTTTTCAACTTTGGGGGTTATTATTATTATGTTTTATAACGGTTTTCACTGACGTTTATTTTCCCTGTCCACTCACCTTTGTTTTGCGCCCCTCAGGACTTGATTGTTGAGCACCACCGAGAGGAGCGGCAGAAGTCAGTATAGCTCTGTTCTAGGTCACAAAGAGTGGGAGACTCTTTGCTATCCGTCTTTTCAGCGTAGTTGGCGTACGTAGCTGTATTGTGTTTTATTTCACCTTCGGCAGTACAGTTGTGTAGTTTGCTTCGTTGTAGATGCTCTGATACATTGTTGTTATTTATTCTATTGGGCTTCGACCCAAGTCTTGCTTTTAGTTGGTTTTACCTTGTTTGGGTTGTCGTTACGTGTTAGTCCAGGCTTCGTCACCCGTCTGGGTGATGGCCGCACTCCCAGGCCCCACTTTTCGGGGCGGGGTGTGTCATTGATGGTCGTTTCGTCCGTCATTATTTGTCACTAAGTTTTGGACATCAACATATGGTACAAGTTCAGTGGTACTTCTCCTCTAGATGTTATAGGCTAATTGCCTATTTGTGTTAAGCGTATTCTATTTGGAACTTGATGATGTCTTCTTACATCACTGATTGCCAATGTGTTATGTACATCGACATGTTCCTGAGTTTCGTTCATACGGTGCCGCTGGTTTTCTCTGTCATAAACATGTTCAATTCATTGGGTTGTGCCAACTAAACCAATTGTGTAATGTTAACATTTAATACCGAACATAGAATTGAACATGAAGTTGATTTTGGAATAAATTTACTAGCAACTTGATGTACATGTTCTAGATTAGCTGCCAATTCATGTTGCGCTTTTGTGTTTCTCATGTCTAATGGCATTTGATGATTGTCGTATTGTCGTCTTTGTCTTTATTGGTAGGCTCTAAGCTGCCGTTAGTGGTCAAACTACGTATAATGAGCGAGAGTTTGTCTTACCTGGTGTAGTTAAAATTTGCTTAAGTTGCAAAATCAAAGCCCACAATATTTTGGAGTACTGTAAAGTACATGATGATTGGGCCGCGTTTTTGCATTCTGATTTGAGGAAGATATTGTTTCGGGTTCAATATGAATTTGTCTGTATTCTACAAGCAACAAATTGAACCTTGATAGTGGCCAATACCACCTAATGGTCCTCCAAATTTTGCTCATTAGTCACTCAAATCAAACCCAATTGTTCAAACCTCAACAACACACATTAATTAAAATAAAAACTTGAAAGCAACCCATAACTTGTAACTAAATCCACAATCAAAAGCAAAATGGACAATACCACCTAATGGTCCCCCAAAGTATGCGCATTAGTCACTCAAAATCAAACCAATCGTTCAAACTTCAACAACACACATTGATTGAAATAAAATTTGAAAGCAACATGTGACTTGTAACTAAGCTCAGACCAAGTCAAAAGCAAACTGGCCAACTCCACCTAATGGTTTCCCAAAGTCTGCGCATTAGTCACTCAAAATCAAACACATTGAAATGTAAATTGAATCCTGAAGAATGTAGTCAACAACATTACTCAAGTAAGGTGATCACTAGGCCCTAACATTCAGCATTCATCGTATAAATCAAAGCATATATATGAATACAGTCGAGTCATTAGAGGTGTATGTTACGTAAGCAATGCACCATCAAAGAAAATGAAATAAGCCTGAAAATTGATATGACGGCTCAAATTAGTTAATTGATTACAATCTCCCTCTAAAGTAAAGCCTCTAATCATACGGAGGACCTACTTCTCATTGCTAACTGAGATATTAACCTTTGGTTCATTAGTTTGAAATAATTGGAATATCATGGCTTGTTGGAACATTAAATTTATAATAAGCATTCAAATCAAATCAAAGTCAGTCAAATTACTTTGATTAGTTTCTTAAATTGGATTTAATCATTATAGTTTCATGAAAAAAGAAGAAAATAGCAATAGATTGTAGTAATACCTTAGGCCATATCCAGCCATAAAGGGCTACATTGTCGCCCCCATAATACTATTTTTTTAAATAGTGTCGGGCTATATTTTGCCATCTCTAGCCGTCTCGGGCTACATTCTAGCCTCATCAATATTTTATTAGTTTTGAATATATTGTTCAGATTTCATGTGTATTATATTAAGTTAGAAATTATACCTTATTAAAAAATATAATTAAAACCAAAAAACAGCTTTTATATATCATTTTTGAGTAACTATGTAATTTCCTGAGAGAATAGTCTTCATGCAGTTGGGTAAGATTTTCAATTGTGTACATTTCATCATATATCCAACTAGATTTTTTTTCAAGTGGCACATCGTATTTGATAAGGATTTTATAGATAAAATGTAGAGATTTGGCCTTTTTTTTTTTTTTTGGAATTCTAGGATCTCAAAATGACATCATGGTGTTGGGACGTTCACCACTCTTCAAATCTCTTACTGAATGTGAATCACCTTGATCAAATAAACTTTGAGGTTAATGGTCGTCAGCACTACATGGGGTATTACCTTGCTGATGGTATTTACCCAAAGTGGGCAACACTTGTTCAATCAATTAGGCAACCGGAAAATGCAGCAGAGGAGTGATTTTCTGCTTTGCAAGAGTCATACCACAAAGATGTTGAAAGGGCATTTGGTATTCTCCAAGCGCGATTTGCAATTATTAGGAAATTGACAAGAAGGGTGGGATCGAAAAAAACTAAAACGTATCATGATGATATGCGTAATATTGCACAGCATGATTGTGAAGGATGAGAGGGATGTCTACATGAATGAAGATTCTAACAATGATGAAGTTGACCCAAATAGGTCAAGGAGAGCCTGTGCCAAAATATATGACAGGCCTGATTTGCTTAAGGATCCTTGAACTGAAAAAAAATCCTTTGGAGGAGTACATGAGACGTCACAGAATGATACGCTATCGTGAAAGAAATCGTTACCTACAAGATGATCTTGTTGCACATCTGTGGAACAAACGAGGCCAAGAGACGTGAGGGTTTGTAGACCTTTCACGTTATGTTGTGTTGGTTGTGGTATTTTGTGTGGCTTGTTTAAGGTTTTTTTTTGTGTGGTTTGTAGTATTTTGTGTGGCTTGTAATAGTTGAACTTGTAATAATTGCATTTGTAAAGTTGCTTGTTCAAATATTATGTAATAAAGAATAAAATTCAAACTTTTTTTTTATTCCTTTGAAATTAAAAGTCAAACTAATGATAGAATTGAAAAACAACAACGAATTAAACATTAGGGAATATATCAAATTAAACATTAGGAATACATCAAATTAAACATCAAATTAGGGAATGCATTTCTTGTTAAATAATGTGGGTAGTTCCCACACCAAATGTAGCCCAGACCACCCAAGTGGCTATATGTAGCCCAATTTATAGCCACATAGCCCCTTATTTTCGAAGGCCAAAATGGTTGGAGATGAGTTTTTAGGAGAAATGAGCTATTTTGTCTATGTGAATGGCTTTCTAGCCCACAGCTGGAGATGGCATTAGCCTCTCCGTCCAGCATAGCCCTCCTGTTCTTTGGATTGAACTAGATCAGAACCCCGTGACCCCACCCAGGGTTGAAAGCGTAGAGCGATTTGAACCCGTGTTTGTCAAGAATGTCACAGACCTCCAACTGGTTATGGTCCCAACCTCTCAGGCTGGACACGAAGGTGGCGATCGAATCTTTCTCCGTCGGTATATGTTGACCTCCACTTCTAATGCTATTTTGCACAATCTCGCGAATCCAAATGAAACAGTACATTGAAAATTGGTAAAGGAATATTTGACAAGCAAATTCTTACCTCGCCGTGAAATCCCAAGGCCTCCATCATCGACACTTTGCCGATTGGACACATCTGATCGCTGCTGCAATTCTAAGATGAAACTGGGCTGGAAAATTGAGAGAAGGCATAAGGGGTCTAGTTCTGATTTTGAGAGACGATCTCTAGCATTTGAGTGACACACATTGTCTTCTTGTGCGAACCTGTATCGATGAATTTGATTGGTTGTTTTATGAAAATGCAATATTATCATGATAAAGAGAATATGTTTTATTGGTGTTTTATATTTTAAGGGTGTTTTCATCCAAAGCTATATGAAATTTTTTATATAGGACCGAAATGGGGGCTGTTATTTCCACCCACCAACTCTCTTTCCCCACCCCCCATTTTAAAATTAATTCTAATTAAAAATCAATTACTATGTAAAATTACAATACAGTACAAATCAAATGGCGCTAGGGTCCAGACGCGGCCCGACTCCTACCTCGCCTCCATCTCCCTCTACAACATGCCGCCATATGAGTTCACTCATCTCCTCTACAACACGCTGCTGCTTCTGGAAATACAAATCACATCTAATCACACCTAAATTCAGATCAACAAACAAAGAAAACCCAAAATACCCGAATCCAAAAATCAAAAGGCCAAATTGATATCACCTTTTTCATTGCTGAAACCCAAAACCCGGCAGAATCGCTGAAACCCAACTAGAGAAGCAAAGGATCTAATTGAAATTAGAAGAGATTCAACGAAATTCAAAGGGAAATTGCAGAAATGCTATAAGCAATTGGAGCGGTTTTCAGCTAAATCCGACAAGGAACCGGCGAGATGAGATGGAGATGGTTCAAATCGGCGGGGAGGCGCGTTGGTGGGAGGACTGAAGGGACGCTGCTGTCGAACGATTCGGTGGCAACAACGGTTATCAAGCTGGACTTTCCGGTGCAGGCATCGTTGGCGACAATGATTGGGATGGCGGTGCGACCTCCGCTGTACGTGCCCGTTAACATAACTTTTGTTTTTTTTCTTGGAATTTCCAGAAGCAGCGGCGTGTTGTAGGGGAGATGGAGGAGAGGCCGGAGATGGAGGCGAGGAGGTAGGAGTCGTGCCACATCTGGACCCAAGCACCATTTGATTTGTACTGTATTATAATTTTACATATTATTTGATTTTTAATTAGAATTAATTTTAAAATGGGGAGTGGGGAAAGAGAGTTGGTGGGTGGAAATAACAGCCCCCGCCGAAATACCCCCATTACTTAATTGCATTAAAAGCAACGAACGAAATTTCGGCCGAAATTTTGGGAATTTTGGGGGACTGAAACTTGAATCGGGGTACATATCAATGTCAGCGAAAAAATATCAAAATTTCGGTAAATTTCGTGCCTCAGGATAAAAATTTCTTTTATTTCCCGAGTTTTTGTGGGAATTTCGGTAACCTTTCGGTGAAATTTCGGTAGAATTTCCTTTATGGTATGAATGAGTTGTTGCCTTCAATAATGCTTCTTTTGAGTTCTTACCTTCAATAATGTTTTTTGAATCTTTCATGACAACTTTCTTTTGGTGTTTTCTTGCTTACCTTCAATAATGCTACTTGGGGGATTTTTTTTAATTATATTCAACCCCGAATGTCATATAGCGATCCAAACACTAGTACATATGGTTTATATGATTGGGTAAACCCGACATATCCAATTTTTGGAGAGACTCTAGGGAGAGATCAAAGCACGTGCAGTAGGCATATTGAATGGTACATTCATTTCCCCAGCCGACAAATGTCATGGGAGCAATATTGTCAGTTCACTGATAATGTTTCAAGAAGTAAACATGAGCCACATCGTAATAGTTTTATGTATTAGAATAATATATGTGTGTAATTCTGATGTATTATATTCCTTAAAACTCTTATATTATATTGTAATATTAATGTAATGGTTAATGTATGTTTCATGAGCCTCACCTTAAGATATTGTGTTGATTGATAATTTAGTGAAATACAAAACACGAATTCTTCTCGCTTATGTATATAAAAGTTAATCCATAAGGACAATTCTATATAGCTTAAATGTTAAATTGTATTATTTGTTGATTTTAGAGCTTAAAGAAAGTGTAAATATTAACTTATAAGTTTTCTAACATATTTTTCGTCTTTTTTTTAAAATCTAAATTTACTAAAATTTCCATCGAAATCGAAATTTTGTTTCTTGATTAAAAGTTGATTGAAGTTAATTTTCTTGAAATTACATTATTTTATAGGATTTTTTGGTTAATTTTAATAACTGAATTTTATATATATTAATAAAGCAAACACATCCAAAACAGTGGAAATGGGGGGGTTTAATAAAAAACGAATTTCCCCCTAAATATAAAGACCAATGTAAAAAACAGTTATTGAAAAATTCGGGGTAAAAGTGTCAATGAGCCACACGCCCCCTCTTTCTCCTACCTTTCAGCCGCTTCCTTCCCACACACAAACGCCAAATCGCTCTCCTCCATTCCTGCCGCCTCCCACACAAACGCCAAATCGCCCACAAATTTTCTCCTCCATTCCGCCGGCCCAAGAATCGGAACAAGATTGTTCAAAGTAGCTCGATGGACGAAGGTTTTTGATTGTTTTCGGAAGATTTCTGGGTTCCTAATTTTCCTTTTTTGGGGTAACGGTGGTTACGGTGGCAAATGCTTGGCGGTTCAAGAAGTTTTGACTTTTCTTTGTCTCATTTGCTAATTCTTTTTTTTTTTTTTTTTGCGTTGAATGTGCAGAATATTTTTCCTGGATTGTAATTGGATTGTTAATGGTCGATCTGCATCTCTCCTATCCCTACAGCCGGCGTTCCGAACTCCATCACTTCATTTCGAACATCGGTATCCAATCACGGTACGCTACTTTTGAGCAAAGTTGACTAAGTATTCAATTTTCAGCATCTGTAATTGTTCAATGGAAGTGGTTTGATTTCATAAAGGCGGGTCATGTGGAGAATTTGAAACTTTAAAATAAATTAAAAAGCTGTGATCTTGACATCGGGGGTGTGTAATTTCTGTAGTTTGCATTTGGGTCTTATGTCAATTTCCATTTAGAGCATGAATGTGAAAGCAGCACAATCATCCTTTCGGGACTGGACGCATCAGTTTCAAAGTGTAGCAGAAAGGCTTAAAAAGGGCCTGAGGCGAGTGGGTCGAGCAATAGACTGAAATCGAAATCAGAGGAACAACGTTCCATGGTTGCAATGCAGTCAAAGTTGAATTAAAGGGCTTCCAAAAGCGGGTACGGGATACACTCGACATCGCAGAAGCTTGGAAGCCTGACACAGTGTGAGTTATCCGCAATATGAAGTATAATTGTGATTCTATTTCTTCTGTTGTTTAATGTTGAAGTGGGAATGAATGCAGATTCATTTATGTTGTGTTTAGTTGCCATTAACTTATGCTCCTGATTAACCTGAGAACTGCTTATATCTGATAGGTGTCATGATGCTGCATTTCGTTACTTTAGACTAAGGTGTGGTTGCCATTAGATTGTTATTTAAGCTATTGCGAGGTTCTTATGTCACAATTGAAATGTAGAATATAGAGCTCTTCAGAGAAAATCCGAGGTTCTTATGTCACAATTGAAATGTAGAATATAGAGCTCTTCAGAGAAAATCCACTGGACATAAGAGTGCGTTCCTATGTGATTTAAGCCCTTCCTATATTATTTGTTTATAGAGGTGAACCAGTGGTTGTTCATACCAAATAATCTTATCTGAAATAGCACTACATTTTGTTTGGAATTGTACAGGTTGGTGACTGGAAATAGCATTTCGGACCATTTAGTTTATTTTGGAGTTGAATTAATGGCTAAAACATGGAGAAGGTTCACCAATTGTGATGGGTGCTGCTGCAGCGGAGTACAGCAGAACAGATCTTGGAGGAAATTTTATACTGTCCAGAGATCCTGCAACTGCTCTTCTCAAGTTGAATGCAATGTCAGATGGTGGACCAAAACCTCTGTAGAATGCCACCTTTGGAAGACATTTGAGAAAAGTCAGTAATGGGCTCATGTCCATTGTATGCTTTAAGGCTTTTCCTTTTTTGGAAGAAAGCCATAGCTGATGAACATCGGTGTGATGGGGGTTGCAAATAACTTATGTACATATAAATTATGATCCAATTTTCCCAGAAATGTAGTTATTTTGTACGTACGCCCTTCTCATAATCTTAAACTAGACACATGATGATCTGCTCCAGGAATCATCATTTCTACACATGCATATGTTTTGCAGAAATTTCACAAGACACACGTTTAACTGGTAACCCAATCTTTGGAACTCCTGAAGTTGGGTTTGGCATTGATTGTTGGTCTGATTTATGTATCTGATTTGATCTGAAGTAACAAAAATGTGAATTGGTGGTGAACCATAGCATTAATTTTTTGATATTCTTTTAGTGCGGTATAAGTTTTATTTCATTCAAATGTTGTATCAAGGAAACGATGCTTACACAAAAGGTAGTTGTCCTCTTCTTTGGCCTTACATTTCATACTTCCCATTTCACTTATGATCCCTTCAACATTTCATTTGTGGACTGCTTGACTGGGTACAAAACAAGTCAGGAACCCAGTTTAAACAAAAACGAAAATAGAAATGAATAAGCAGCTTCACCCATCAATTATGTCAGTAATGAATGCATCTATTAGTACCAGCTGGCTGTAAGTTGTAATAATGACAAGGACTTTCACTTTCCAATGAATATATGTTATGACATTATAAGAAACAATAGTAATAATGTAGGTCTGACTGCAGTCTTTTTTTGCATCACGGGCGTTGCGCGCCACATCATGGGTTCTTCGCGCCACATTTCAACATTTTTGGTGTTCGTCTTGGATTTGCTAGGCGTATCTTTTCAATTTTCAACACCCCAAGTCTTTAAGAATGAACCTCATGAACATGGTGTAAGCGTTTTCTCTAATATGTTTTCAGTAATAAATAAATGATATTGACTATTGTCTTGATCAAAACCACAAAACTTTTCTTTGGGAAGGACCAGCACTCCACGATATTGTTCGATTTCAATCACACTACTTTTCCATTTTTTCTTTTTTCTCTTGACGGACTTATAGCTTCTTAGTCAATAATGTCTTTACTTTCAAAAACTCTAGCCTCACTGCACAAGCTTACGCGTGTGCGAGAGGCTTTTTTTGCATCACGGGCGCTTCGTGCCACATTTCAACACTCTTGGGATTCGTCTCTCATTTGCTAGGCGTATCTTTTCAATTTTCAACACCCCAAGTCTTTAAGAATGAACCTCAGGAACATGGTGTAAGCGTTTTCTCTAATATGTTTTCAGTAATAAATAAATGATATTGACTATTGTCTTGATCAAAACCACAAAACTTTTTTTTGGGAAGGACCAGCACTCCACGATATCATTCAACACTACTTTTCCATTTTGTCTTTTTTCTCTTGACGGACTTATAGCTTCTTAGTCAATAATGTCTTTACTTTCAAAAACTCTAGCCTCACCGCACACGCCTACGCGTGTGCAAGAGGCTTTTTTTGCATCACGGGCGCTGCGCTCCACATCACGAGCTCTTCTCGCCATATTTCAACACTTTTGGCGTTCGTCTTGCATTTGCTAGGCGTATCTTTTCAATTTTCAACACCCCAAGTCTTTAAGAATGAACCTCAGGAACATGGTGTAAGCGTTTTCTCTAATATGTTTTCAGTAATAAATAAATGATATTGACTATTGTCTTGATCAAAACCACAAAACTTTTCTTTGGGAAGGACCAGCACACTACAAGAATTTGAGGCTTTAGAGACCAAATGTTGGTTACATTAACAAGGGCATTAGAGACTGTTTTGGTCCCTAAAGGCTTTTAGGGGCTGTGTAGAGACCAACTTTTTGTTGGTTTAAATAACGGGGGGTCTTATTGCCCTATAGGGACTAACTTAAATAGTCAGTCCCTAATTTTCCCTCTTCCCCAAATCTACACTACTGCAGCAACTGCACTGTCAGACAACTTTTAGAAATGTCTGACACAGATGAGGGACGACTGTTCGTCCCTACTAAGTAATTGAAATTTAAAAAAAAAAAAAACCCAGCTGGGTAACACTATTAAGTTTATTAAATATAAAAAAATGAATACAAGTCACAAATACAAAAAGTAATACTCTTTTAAAAAAGTAATACAAGTCAAACTACACGACGGAATACAAGACAAAAATACAAGTCACAAATACATCTGATATACACAACTACCAACTTCATCGCTTTCTCCGTCTTTAGGAAGACGTTCGCACAAAGAACAATCTCAACACTTTGAAAGATTAATCATCCGCATGCCCTACAATCAATTGCATACACATAAAAATCATTAGCTAAACAGCGCATGCCCAATCTGACTAAAAACATAGATTAATAACTTTCAATTGAACAAGATAATGAACTTCAAGAAAATCCCCAGATCTACAAATTAACAATTTTTAGGAAGACTAACCACAACAAACAATTTATACAACGAAAATACTTACTAAATGAAAGAGTAAAGACGTCTCGGTATCTTACCACTAAATACGCTTGGTAAAGCAAGACATCTTTAGTTTAGATTTACATTTCAGAACCCAAATCTGAAAAAATCTACCCAGATCTTACCGCGTCGTCATCACAAAACACTGAAAGCACAAAAAAAGGACTTTGTGTTAGAGAAATAAATGTATACGAATAGAAAACAAAAATGTAAAAACACCCAGATCTAACAACAATCTGAGACCAAGAGACGAAGGGTGGTTGGTTTAGGGATTTAGAAGAAGCAGAGAGTGAGAGAAGAAAGAAAAAAGAAAGAAACTTTTTTGTAGATATGGGTTAGTGAAAAAGAAGAAAGAGGAGAAGTTTTTTTTTTTTGGTGAAAGAAAGAGGAGAGGTTTGAAAGAGGAGAAGTCCAAACAAGAAGAGGTGCGGCTAGGGTTAGTGAAAAGAGTAATGGTGAGTAAAAAAGACAATTTTATATGGGGACTTGGTAGGAATTAAAATATTGGTCTTGGGGATGGAGCTTTTGTTTTGGACGGTGGGGATGGAGTCATGTCCGGCTCTTTTATCGACATAAATAAAAAAAGGGATAAAAAAGCCTTTTTCTTGGTGCAATTCTTTTTGGACTGATTAAATAATACAATTTTGTTGTAAAATATTCATTTTTGCTGACAATTTGTAGTCATGCAACCAACAGGTTAGTTGCAAAATGAGAACTGCAACTAAACCTCCCTGATTCCGTTCCTAAACCAATTTAGAGACTAACAAGAAATTGGTTTCTATAGTTTAGTCCCTAAAGCCTTAAATTTTTGTAGTGCCACTCCACGATATTGTTCGATTTCAATCACACTACTTTTCCATTTTGTCTTTTTTCTCTTGACGAACTTATAGCTTCTTAGTCAATAATGTCTTTACTTTCAAAAACTCTAGCCTCACCGCACACGCTTACGCGTGTGCGAGAGGCTTTTTTTGCATCACGGGCGTTGTGCGCCATATCACAGGCGCTGTGCGCCATATCACAGGCGCTTCGCGCCACATTTCAACACTATTGATATTTGTCCCGCGTTTGCTCGGCGTATCTTTTCAATTTTTAATTTGCCTCTATCACCCTCTTGAAAAGATACGCCTAGCAAAACGCGAAACGAATACCAAGAGCGTTGAAATATGGTGCGAAGCGTCCGTAATGTGGCGCGAAGCGCCCGTGATGCAAAAAAGCCTCTCGCACACGCGTAAGCGTGTGCGGTGAGGCTAGTTTTATAATAAATGATAAAGGGTAGAAATAAATGCGCCACAGAAGCTACTTTTAGAATATCTTTAGTGGCTTGGCAAAACCGTTTTCTGCTATTCTGAGTACCATTTTTGATATGGTTCGTTGCCGTCTCAGTTCTATTAAATTTAGACCAACTCCTTCCAACCTGTATGCTGCTAACTGTTGGGGAATCTCTATGATTTCCTCGCAGTAGTTGTTTATTATTGCTTTCCCCGTTGGGGGTTTGTTGCCCTCGTGGCTTTGTTGCTTATGCTTTGTTCTGGATTGCAATCCAGGTTGGTGTAGCTTTATGGGGTAGCCCCTTTTGTTAATAATATTTTACTTAACAAAAAAAAAAAAAAAAGAATTTCCCGAACCAAACAGATCCAAACCCACACCACAGAAAGGAACGCTAAAGGAACCGTGAAAAAACCGATAGTTTTCAGCCGCTTTGCTTTGCTCGACAAAGAGACCGACAGCAAAAGCAAAGAAAGATGACGACTGCGTCTCTGATCAATCCGTTGACATCCTCGCTCTGCAGCACGAAATCAGAGCTCGCTACTCCCGTACCGTCCTGGTTGGTAGGTCCCTCCGGCAGGTCTCTGACCCTACGACCCAGCAACAAGGGCAGGAGCATATGTCAGCCTTTTGTCTCCTCGGTGGTGTGCAAGGCCGTGTCTGTGGAACCACAGACCGCCGTTGAGGGCCTGAACATAGCCGACGATGTTACTCAGGTTATACGAAATACAAGCTGAATTTACATTTTTATTTGATATCAATTTCACTCTAAATTATTAATGTTGGTAAATTCGTTCCATTGTTCTGTGGTTGGTTATTCTTACAATTATTATTCCCGCAACTCATTTCCAACATGCTGTGAGTATTGAAAATGCGCCGGAGGCAAGAACTGGATTCGGTCTCTTTCCCTTTTCTTTCTTTCGTGCAAATGGTCCAGATTATCAAGTGGGTCGATTTGTTTTGTTGGCAACGCTAACTTTAATTACATTAGTAGTTCAGAATGAGGAGGTTAGGAATATTTACTTTACTTTTCTTTTTTTTATTGTTTTTCGGGTGCTTTGATGCTAGTGAGGTCAACTGTTACTGTGGATACGCTTCGGGTTGCACTGATCAGTTGATAAGAGACAAGAAAGCGATGTATCTGATGACTTCAGATTACTGTTATTTTATATTCTAATAGTTATCGATTTACAAGGATGGAAAGTTTTCGCGCTTTTCTTTTTCGTTATTATTGTTATTTTTCCACTTCTCTGTACTTGATAGGGTCACTCTTACTAAGGGATCCATGAGGATAAAGATGGCCAAGGGTTTCCTGTCATATTTAGGTGGCTGGATGAAGTTATATTTTAAAAAACGCATTAGGTTGATCGAGCAGGGTATCTTCATTGCTCGTTTGAACTGTGTTTCCATATGTGATTTCACCTTTTTTATTTACTTTACTGTAGGAATAGAATATTCTGAATCACATTATGATTGAATGCTTCAATAGGCATTACTTAGTAAGGAATTTATGTCAGAAAATGAGAATTCCATCTGTATTGCATACTGAAGAAGATTAATTCCTTTCAGGGGGTCTTTTCTTAATTTTCCATGCAAACCAATCTGCAAATGGCTTAGTTCTCAAGCGTAGAAAGCCACACACTTCTTTCTTTTCTTTTGTTTACAAAATGAAGCCTGCCTGTTCTTTTGCTTTATTTTTTATGAAATAACAGATAGCTATGAATGAGCTTTTTTGATGTGATCCTGAGTACTGATAGTCAAGTTTGGTTCGGTTGTTGATCTAGGTGTATCTTGTTGGACAAGATATCCCCCTTCTTAATTCCTACACTGTAGAGCTTCCATTTTCTGGTCCATAGTATTAGGAACCCTCTGACTAGAATTTTCATCAATTTTAATATTATTGTTAGTTTGGTAAACTTGTACTGCATAGTTTCTTGTTAATCTATAATGTTATACTGCCTACTTTGGTGATGCAGCTCATTGGAAAAACACCAATGGTGTACCTGAATAGGATCGTAAAGGGGTCGGTTGCAAACATCGCTGCAAAGCTTGAGATTATGGAGCCATGTTGCAGTGTCAAGGATAGGTGAGGAAGCAATGACTGTCATTCAGCATTTTATAAAGTCTTACATTGTTCAAGACAAAGACCCCGCCCTCTCCCCCAAGGATTGATCTGCAAAGTGAATTATCATTAGATGAGAGTGAACTTTGCTTTTGATCCCTTTTAAATGTATTTCTATGAATTTTATGGAGAATAATCTCTCATCTTTCACTATCCTTAATAGCTGGTTTTGAAAACTTAAAAGGTGACGGCAATGTCCTTCTGTGTGCCACTTCGTGGATGTTCTAATATCTTTACAATTCTGCTATTAATTATGGATTATATAATGTTTCTCATCTTCATCTTCAGGATAGGTTACAGTATGATTACTGATGCTGAGCAAAGAGGACTTATAAAGCCTGGAAAGGTAACTAATTGTGGGTATATCTTTCAATAGATACTAAACAAGAAAACGAAATGATCTATTGTGCATGTGCGGAAATTAGTAAGATGTTATACTATACTATTCTACATTACTGAATTTCTTTTTTGCCGTTTTTACACTTTATTAAACGAAAGAGCTGTTACCTATATGGCCTTGAATGCGAAGGCGACCAGATTTCCTTTAGTTATTCTTTCTGGATTTAATAACTAATTTTTACCAAGTAGACCATAGAAATCTGAGGGCCCATTTGGTAACCATTTTTCTGTTGTATTTGGTCTTATTAATTTTTATTTTCCAGTTTTTCTCATTTTGAAAGAAAAAACTAATTTGGTAACTCATTTTGTTTTCAGTTCTTTTGTGGAAAAAAAATACTAAAACTGGAGAAAACCCCACTTTGAGTAGTTTTTGAAATTTAGCCTAATGAAAAAAAAACCAGAAATGAGTCCAGAAACAAAAATGAGCTACAAAACACATTTGTATTTTTAGAATGAGAACAAAAAAAATCTGTTACCAAACAGCACCTTACGTTTTTTGACATTTGAGTAGGATTGTTGTATTTTCATAGTCTCTTAGAATTAGTTGTTCTTCCTATTCTGTTTGGATTTGGGTTCTTCTCTGTATTGAGTTAGTTGTTCTGTATTTTCTGTATTGACTGGAGTTTATGATTTGAGGTTATTTCCGGTGATTGGAATTCTGATGTGTCCAAACCCCTTGGTGTGATGCTAAGGATGGGTGTGAAAGCTCTGTAGTGATTTTGCATTTATCTTTTCCTCTTTTTTTCGTTCTTTTGTTTTCTTAGAAAAAATTTCTGTCGTTTTATTTTGTTCACGCTCCCTCTACTTTACAACATCTACCCTAAATCCCTTGTTCCCCGGCTGTCCCACATCAGAATGCCTGGCCTAATGTTATGGATAAAGCCAAGGACGGATGTAGAAAATTGTATTACGGGGGTTAAGGCAATAAAAATCAAATTTTGAAACTCTTGATGCATTTTGCTAGAGGATTGTGACTGTAATATAGAAATGAAAGCAAACCAATAGCATTAGGGAAGGCTACCTCGATAAAGTCAATAGTTGGGTACACAGGTTAGAATACCATAAAATCACTTATTTTAGTCCCTTCCCCCTGATAGAAAAAAAAAAAAGAAAACAAAAAGATTTATCACTGGCATGAGTCCCTTCTAGGCACAAACAGTTATGGCTTATCGACCAGGCATTGGTTATAAATTATAGTTCTTGTTGCAGAGGGGCAATTGTAAGAGATGCCTATGTCGTCAGTGCAAGCTGTAATTGGTATCAGCTGCTTCACATAACCCTCCAGGCTTGTGTTGAACAATTCTCAAACAAATTGTGGATATTGTGCAGCACTGGCCTTGTGGGTTTGGTTAGTGTGCCAGCCATGCCTATGACGCTGCAATTTCTTTTCAATATCTTTCTTTGCAGAGGGGCAGTTGTAAGAGATGCCTATGTCATCCGTGCAAGCTGTAATTGGTATTGGCTGCTGCACATAACTCTCCAGGCTTGTGTTGAACAATTCTCAAACAAATTGTGGATATTGTGCAGCACTGGCCTTGTGGGTTTGGTTAGTGTGCCAGCCATGCCTATGAAGCTGCAATTTCTTTTCAGTATCTTTCTTTACCCACTGACATATTATTTCTTATATATTTTTAGAGTGTTCTGGTGGAACCCACTAGTGGAAACACGGGCATTGGGCTTGCATTTATAGCTGCTACTAAAGGATATAAACTCATCTTGACTATGCCAGCTTCAATGAGTTTGGAGAGGAGAGTTCTTTTAAAGGCCTTTGGAGCTGAGCTCGTTTTGACTGATTCAGCAAAGGGAATGAAGGGAGCAGTGCAGAAAGCAGAAGAAATATGTAAAAGTACACCCAATGCACATATGCTTCAACAGTTTGACAACCCTGCTAATCCTAAGGTGTCCTGGCTTTCTCTTTCCACTTTTTTAATACATGGGACTTCTTTAGCTTCTATGTGGGTTAGCCACATGTGCCTTTTCCCTTTTCTCTTCTACTGTAATATGCCCTCTCAAAAGACAAGTTGCATTAGTCATCTTTTCATGGGAGCCCAAGGGCATTGCAGTTTCTACAGTTATGATGGAATTGGTGTTATATCTTGCGAAAAGGAATGTTTCTAGTGTGGTGTGCTCAACTTTATGCTTACTAGAAATCTTGTGGCCAAGTGATTTTATTCTTTGATGATAAGATATGTTTACTTCTGTTCATTACTCTGGTTTGGTAATGATTAGATTGCTCCGTCACTTTACCATAATGATAGCAAATTGGCTTACAGATCCCCTATGTAGTTATAGTGTGCGAATATTCAGTTTTGCCACACAGTTTGATGTGAGCCCTCCTACTATTGGAAGAAATCCATCACACCTTATGTTCCATATGCAGATACACTACGAGACAACTGGTCCAGAGATCTGGGAAGACACTAGAGGCAAAGTTGATATATTTGTTGGAGGAATTGGAACGGGTGGAACCATTTCTGGGGTAGGACGGTTCCTTAAAGAGAAAAATCCTAAAATAAAGGTATTATGTTATTATCTTTACTATCTTTCTCCAGGTCAAGGTATTCTATATGTTATATTATGTTATATGACATAATATGCACTCCATATATGCAAAAATGATGACCATCCAATATAGCAATTAGTGGGCAAAGTTATTTTGAAGGAGGCCCGGTATGTGTGCTAACAGGGCAAATTGTTAAGAGAGGATTCTCTTCTTTTGCATTCGGTTTCTTCTCCCTTCCTTTCTTTTGTTCCCCTTTTCTTATTCTTTTCATTGCAATTTGAATGCCATCTTCTGATGTTTAATGTAACAGATTATTGGTGTAGAACCCTCTGAAAGTAACATCCTTTCAGGTGGAAAACCCGGTAAGATAGTAAATAAGCCTTCTAATCATTTAAGATTGATTGCTTTTTTAGAATTTTCTCTCAATACATTTTTACACGTACACTTTTCTATTTTGAAAATACAGGTCCCCACAAGATTCAAGGGATTGGAGCTGGATTTATACCGAGAAATTTGCACCAGGATGTTGTCGATGAAATTATAGAGGTGTAAACCTAATCCGGTTTTAATCTATTTAGCTTAGATCTCTCTACGTGGTCTTCAATTAAGTTCTAAAATTATTTCAAGGATAACTTTTGAAGTAAATAGGAGACAAGTAATTGCGCTATGCTGATTGTTGTTTACTGTTGTAGTGTAATTTTTCGTTCCTTTCTTATCAACCTTATCAAATGTTACTTTCTAGTCAAGTGTTTGTGAAGTTCGTTTCTACTTTAGTTCTCACAGGTTGTGTTTGTTGCAGATCTGCAGTGATGAAGCTGTTGAAACTGCGAAGAAATTAGCACTTCAGGAAGGCTTGCTGGTTCGTGCTCTATATTTCTCAGCCAAAAATATACTGGAAAATTTACATACTCTTTGCCAGTTATCACTGGTCTAATTTAGCTATTGCATTTTGAGTGATCATTGATATGCATATTTTATTTTGCAAACACAACTTTGTTATGGTTTTTCTATATTCCAAAGCTACCTTTGCTCAGTGAGGTTTCCGTTTGAACAGTGATGACCTCCTGATGCGGAGCAGATCTGAACTTAATTATTAGAGTCCTGATTTAGTATTAATTAGCTTGATTCTTAGATTGTCTAGGCAGATAGGATTTAGTTAATGTTCCTATTCTCCGAGAATTAGATTTTCTTCCTATATCTATTAGGATATAAATTGTCCTGCATTCTCTACGGTTAGACTAATGTAAATACTACCTCTATGTAATCTGTAAAATCAGTTTTGAGTTTATGCAATAAGATTTGAGCTATTTTCTTGAGATTGGGAATTCTGGTGTGATACCAAACGTTTTGGTGAGACGCTAAGGTTGGGTGCGATACCTTTGGAGTAATTCCAGAACCCTTGGTGAGATCCTAAGGTGGGTGTGAGGCCCCTGGAGTTATTCCAAATTTATCTTTTATATTCCAACTTTATCTTTTTTTGGGTTTCTATCGTTTATCCTTTGTGTGCGCTTCCGCAAAAACCACTAAATCCTACAATAAAACCCTAGTTTGGTTCTCTCCTACATCACCTCCCCTCTCCCATTTGTGGATCTTAAGACAGTCAAGTAACTAGGTTGTAAAAGTGGCTTGTGCTTGATAGGTGGTTATTAAAAAATAAAAAATTCTAAGTCTGTAAGGCTGTTTGTATCCTCTTACTTCTTACCTTAGTCTCGACTTTGTTACATCTGGCCAAACAAACTACCTTGGGGTTTCTAAGCTTTTTCTTACTTATCTGCACTTTAAATCAGGTTGGCATTTCTTCCGGAGCAGCTGCGGCTGCTGCCATCAAGGTTGGTAAGAGACCTGAAAATGCAGGGAAGCTTATCACGGTATATCCTCTCTTTCTTTTCTCCTTCAATACTATTTTGCTGCATGAAATGAAAGGTTTTCATTCGAGAGAAGGAAACAATATACTGATTGGAGAAGATTTCTTAGTTCGTAAACTTCAATGGACAATCTAAGAAAAGAGGTTCAAAAAAATTTCTCGTAAATGAATTTGGGTTTCATGGGGGATCTTGATGCAGATTTTCGAAACTTTTTACTTGTTGAGTGGTTTCACTGGATATTTATTTTCTACAATTGACAGACCACCATATAGGAGATTGTTGTGGATTTGATATTTCCAGCAGCGGACAAATAAGAGTCCAATTGATTGTTGGATCTTATGTCAATCTAACTGTCCATGTATAAGAGGGCTGTCGGATTCATTTGACCTCCAAATGACTTAGACTACAACTGATTGTTGGATCTTAAAATCGATCAAACTGTGTAGGAAGAGAGGACCTTAACAACTTAGACTACAACTGATTGTTGGATCTTATATCAATCAAACTGTGTGGGAAGAGACTGGTCAACTGGTCATTATCAACTGGTCACACATGAAAGGGAATGTTGAAATGTGACTATCTATTTTGGGAGTTTCTCTAGTTACAACTTACAACACAGTTTATGATAAGTAGATCTACTCTCTGTAACACCGATGTCTATTAAGATAAAACCCCACACTCATCATCAAGATGGTAGACAATATTAGTGTTGGATCCTCTTCTCTTCCACCCCACACTCATCATCAAATTAGAATAAATCTATACATCCTGAACCAAAAAGGAAAAGGCTGCCAAATCTTACTCATACCAAGAATCCAGGAAAGTTGTAGCTAAATTAGGAACCTAAGAAAATATGTTCTTCGTCAGTTATGTTGAGGGAAAACAAGGATTGATTCCCGGAAAGATTCTTTCTGTTCTGCAGGTTTATCTTATTGAGACCGGACAATTATTGTAGTTATGTCAAATGAACTTGTAAATTGGACTTTTGTGCATCACCTTTTATAATAACCGGGGTTTTCTCTTATTTAGAGCCGGACAATTATTGTAGAGTTATGTCACATGACCTTTTAAATTTGGACTTCTGTGCATCACTTTATATAATTACCGGAATACTCTGTTATTGTTGGACTTGATTGTTTACAGGTAATCTTTCCGAGCTTTGGTGAACGATATCTTTCCACTGTTCTTTTTGAATCAATCAGAGAAGAATGTGAAAAAATGCAACCCGAACCATGAAGATTCTTTGTTGGGAGTGATGCAAATTGTTGTTCTTTAAAGTTTTTTTGTTGTTCCTTTCACACGATTTTTCTTCCTCAAGAATCTTTTCAATGTATTTCCGTAGAAGTGTCAAGGCTTAGGTCCTCAATGGCTTAATTTCCCTCCGTGTAACGGACAATAAAAGAACAATATTAGTCATTTCGATTAAAGGAGCCAGAGATTTCTGGTTTTCTGGTTACCCTTGCAATGTTATTACTCTCTGTCAACTTGGGCCATGGAAACTGAACTTAGATGAGCAGTACAAGCAGAACCAGCTTAGAGAGAGATATTGGACCGTCATGAAGAGAGTGAATCAAGCGACCTAGATGTTAGTTAAGAGGAGGAAATTCATAAAATAGAGATGGCTGTGGACTTGCAGTCTTTCTTCACTTCAGAATAGGGTTTAAAATCCACCAAATTTTTTGCTTTTGCTACAATATTTTATACTACAGTGATTTTTTTTGCCTTGCAATTCGCTCTGATTTTAAACCAGTTCTGAACTGAAAAAAAAAACCGTGGACTTGGGTGGGGAGGTAAAAGTTGTCGGGAGAGCTGAAACAAGACTAGGGGTTGGACACGTGTGGAACCGTGGGATGAGCTGTGGGCCCATTGTGACTTTGTAGAAGAGGTGGATTGTTGTGAGCCATGGAAACTGAAGTACACGTGAACCATGTGGAAAATGTGGATGGCATGCCTGAACAACCTCTCCAGGCTTGTGTTGAACAATTCTCAAACAAATTGTGGATATTGTGCAGCACTGGCCTTGTGGGTTTGGTTAGTGTGCCAGCCATGCCTATGAAGCTGCAATTTCTTTTCAGTATCTTTCTTTACCCACTGACATATTATTTCTTATATATTTTTAGAGTGTTCTGGTGGAACCCACTAGTGGAAACACGGGCATTGGGCTTGCATTTATAGCTGCTACTAAAGGATATAAACTCATCTTGACTATGCCAGCTTCAATGAGTTTGGAGAGGAGAGTTCTTTTAAAGGCCTTTGGAGCTGAGCTCGTTTTGACTGATTCAGCAAAGGGAATGAAGGGAGCAGTGCAGAAAGCAGAAGAAATATGTAAAAGTACACCCAATGCACATATGCTTCAACAGTTTGACAACCCTGCTAATCCTAAGGTGTCCTGGCTTTCTCTTTCCACTTTTTTAATACATGGGACTTCTTTAGCTTCTATGTGGGTTAGCCACATGTGCCTTTTCCCTTTTCTCTTCTACTGTAATATGCCCTCTCAAAAGACAAGTTGCATTAGTCATCTTTTCATGGGAGCCCAAGGGCATTACAGTTTCTACAGTTATGATGGAAGTGGTGTTATATCTTGCGAAAAGGAATGTTTCTAGTGTGGTGTGCTCAACTTTATGCTTACTAGAAATCTTGCGGCCAAGTGATTTTATTCTTTGATGATAAGATATGTTTACGTCTGTTCATTACTCTAGTTTGGTAATGATTAGATTGCTCCGTCACTTTACCATAATGATAGCAAATTGGCTTACAGATCCCCTATGTAGTTATAGTGTGCGAATATTCAGTTTTGCCACAGAGTTTGATGTGAGCCCTCCTACTATTGGAAGAAATCCATCACACCTTATGTTCCATATGCAGATACACTACGAGACAACTGGTCCAGAGATCTGGGAAGACACTAGAGGCAAAGTTGATATATTTGTTGGAGGAATTGGAACGGGTGGAACCATTTCTGGGGTAGGACGGTTCCTTAAAGAGAAAAATCCTAAAATAAAGGTATTATGTTATTATCTTTACTATCTTTCTCCAGGTCAAGGTATTCTATATGTTATATTATGTTATATGACATAATATGCACTCCATATATGCAAAAATGATGACCATCCAATATAGCAATTAGTGGGCAAAGTTATTTTGAAGGAGGCCCGGTATGTGTGCTAGCAGGGCAAATTGTTAAGAGAGGATTCTCTTCTTTTGCATTCGGTTTCTTCTCCCTTCCTTTCTTTTGTTCCCCTTTTCTTATTCTTTTCATTGCAATTTGAATGCCATCTTCTGATGTTTAATGTAACAGATTATTGGTGTAGAACCCTCTGAAAGTAACATCCTTTCAGGTGGAAAACCTGGTAAGATAGTAAATAAGCCTTCTAATCATTTAAGATTGATTGCTTTTTTAGAATTTTCTCTCATACATTTTTACACGTACACTTTTCTATTTTGAAAATACAGGTCCCCACAAGATTCAAGGGATTGGAGCTGGATTTATACCGAGAAATTTGCACCAGGATGTTGTCGATGAAATTATAGAGGTGTAAACTTAATCCGGTTTTAATCGATTTAGCTTATATCCATGTCTGTTTCTTTCTCTACGTGGTCTTCAATTAAGTTCTAAAATTATTTCAAGGATAACTTTTGAAGTAAATAGGAGACAAGTAATTGCCGTATGCTGATTGTTGTTTACTGTTGTAGTGTAATTTTTCGTTCCTTTCTTATCAACCTTATCAAATGTTACTTTCTAGTCAAGTGTTTGTGAAGTTTGTTTCTACTTTAGTTCTCACAGGTTGTGTTTGTTGCAGATCTGCAGTGATGAAGCTGTTGAAACTGCGAAGAAATTAGCACTTCAGGAAGGCTTGCTGGTTCGTGCTCTCTATTTCTCAGCCAAAAATATACTGGAAAATTTACATACTCTTTGCCAGTTATCACTGGTCTAATTTAGCTATTGCATTTTGAGTGATCATTGATATGCATTTTTTATTTTGCAAACACAACTTTGTTATGGTTTTTCTATATTCCAAAGCTACCTTTGCTCAGTGAGGTTTCCGTTTGAACAGTGATGACCTCCTGATGCGGAGCAGATCTGAACTTAATTATTAGAGTCCTGATTTAGTATTAGTTAGCTTGATTCTTAGATTGTCTAGGCAGATAGGATTTAGTTAACGTTCCTATTCTCCGAGAATTAGATTTTCTTCCTATATCTATTAGGATATAAATTGTCCTGCATTCTCTACGGTTAGACTAATGTAAATAATACCTCTTATGTAATCTGTAAAATCAGTTTTGAGTTTATGCAATAAGATTTGAGCTATTTTCTTGAGATTGGAAATTCTGGTGTGATACCAAACGTTTTGGTGAGATGCTAAGGTTGGGTGCGATACCTTTGGAGTAATTCCAGAACCCTTGGTGAGATCCTAAGGCGGGTGTGAGGCCCCTGGAGTTTTTCCAAATTTATCTTTTATATTCCAACTTTATCTTTTTTTCGGTTTCTATCGTTTATCCTTTGTGTGCACTTCCGCAAAAACCACTAAATCCTACAATAAAACCCTAGTTTGGTTCTCTCCTACATCACCTCCCCTCTCCCATTTGTGGATCTTAAGACAGTCAAGTAACTAGGTTGTAAAAGTGGCTTGTGCTTGATAGGTGGTTTTTAAAAAATAAAAAATTCGAAGTCTGTAAGGCTGTTTATATCCTTTTACTTCTTACCTTAGTCTCGACTTTGTTACATCTGGCCAAACAAACTACCTTGGGGTTTCTAAGCTTTTTCTTACTTATCTGCACTTTAAATCAGGTTGGCATTTCTTCTGGAGCAGCTGCGGCTGCTGCCATCAAGGTTGGTAAGAGACCTGAAAATGCAGGGAAGCTTATCACGGTATATCCTCTCTTTCTTTTCTCCTTCAATACTATTTTGCTGCATGAAATGAAAGGTTTTCATTCGAGAGAAGGAAACAATATACTGATTGGAGAAGATTTCTTAGTTCGTAAACTTCAATGGACAATCTAAGAAAGAGGTTCAAAAAAATTTCTCGTAAATGAATTTGGGTTTCATGGGGGATCTTGATGCAGATTTTCGAAACTTTTTACTTGTTGAGATGGTTTCACTGGATATTTATTTTCTACAATTGACAGACCACCATATAGGAGATTGTTGTGGATTTGATATTTCCAGCAGCGGACAAATAAGAGTCCAATTAATTGTTGGATCTTATGTCAATCTAACTGTCCATGTATAAGAGGGCTGTCGGATTCATTTGACCTCCAAATGACTTAGACTACAACTGATTGTTGGATCTTAAAATCGATCAAACTGTGTAGGAAGAGAGGACCTTAACAACTTAGACTACAACTGATTGTTGGATCTTATATCAATCAAACTGTGTGGGAAGAGACTGGTCAACTGGTCATTATCAACTGGTCACACATGAAAGGGAATGTTGAAATGTGACTATCTATTTTGGGAGTTTCTCTAGTTACAACTTACAACACAGTTTATGATAAGTAGATCTACTCTCTGTAACACCGATGTCTATTAAGATAAAACCCCACACTCATCATCAAGATGGTAGACAATATTAGTGTTGGATCCTCTTCTCTTCCACCCCACACTCATCATCAAATTAGAATAAATCTATACATCCTAAACCAAAAAGGAAAAGGCTGCCAAATCTTACTCATACCAAGAATCCAGGAAAGTTGTAGCTAAATTAGGAACCTAAGAAAATATGTTCTTCGTCAGTTATGTTGAGGGAAAACAAGGATTGATTCCCGGAAAGATTCTTTCTGTTCTGCAGGTTTATCTTATTGAGACCGGACAATTATTGTAGTTATGTCAAATGAACTTGTAAATTGGACTTTTGTGCATCACCTTTTATAATAACCGGGGTTTTCTCTTATTTAGAGCCGGACAATTATTGTAGAGTTATGTCACATGACCTTTTAAATTTGGACTTCTGTGCATCACTTTATATAATTACCGGAATACTCTGTTATTGTTGGACTTGATTGTTTACAGGTAGTCTTTCCGAGCTTTGGTGAACGATATCTCTCCACTGTTCTTTTTGAATCAATCAGAGAAGAATGTGAAAAAATGCAACCCGAACCATGAAGATTCTTTGTTGGGAGTGATGCAAATTGTCGTTCTTTAAAGTTTTTTTTGTTGTTCCTTTCACACGATTTTTCTTCCTCAAGAATCTTTTCAATGTATTTCCGTAGAAGTGTCAAGGCTTAGGTC
Organism: Spiraea crenata; assembly: GCA_033992175.1. NCBI lineage: Eukaryota > Viridiplantae > Streptophyta > Magnoliopsida > Rosales > Rosaceae > Spiraea > Spiraea crenata. The sequence goes on along the minus strand of JAVBHV010000051.1, from coordinate 1,289,039 downwards.
CTCAATGGCTTAATTTCCCTCCGTGTAACGGACAATAAAAGAACAATATTAGTCATTTCGATTAAAGGAGCCAGAGATTTCTGGTTTTCTGGTTACCCTTGCAATGCTATTACTCTCTGTCAACTTGGGCCATGGAAACTGAACTTAGATGAGCAGTACAAGCAGAACCAGCTTAGAGAGAGATATTGGACCGTCATGAAGAGAGTGAATCAAGCGACCTAGATGTTAGTTAAGAGGAGGAAATTCATAAAATAGAGATGGCTGTGGACTTGCAGTCTTTCTTCAGTTTTAGGAAAAAAATAAGGGTTAAAAATCCACCAAATTTTTTGCTTTTGCTACAATATTTTATACTACAGTGATTTTTTTTGCCTTGCAATTCGGTCTGATTTTAAACCAATTCTGAACTGAAAAAAAAAACCGTGGACTTGGGTGGGGAGGTAAAAGTTGTCGGGAGAGCTGAAACAAGACTAGGGGTTGGACACGTGTGGAATCGTGGGATGAGCTGTGGGCCCATTGTGACTTTGTAGAAGAGTGGATTGTTGTGAGCCATGGAAACTGAAGTACACGTGAACCATGTGGAAAATGTGGATGGCATGCCTGAACAACCTTCCGAAGTCATTTAGTATTATTATTTTCACGTTCATTGAGGGCATGTTGAAACTATTTAAAATAAGTCCGTTGCCAAATCAAAGTCTATTGGCTTGTTTATTTTATAGCCGCTTGGTCACAAATATCCTCGTTTTCATTTTATTACAACAGGGTCGCGTGTGAACTGTAGGGGGTAATAACCAGATTAAACAAAAGCATGGTGCCATCCATGTTACTCGTTCACACTAGATGAGATTTTGTTAGAATTCAAGTAGCACACACTGGATCGTTAGTCAGTTTGGTTCGGATTGTGAACTACGTTGGGGTTACCGACCATGACAAGAATTCCTCGGGATCATGGCGGCGATAAAAAACCTGGCCATGTCCAAACTAAGAAGCTCACATTCAAAGGGAGTAGCCATGCCTAGGGGTGCAACTTGGCGGGGTTGAAAGGTCAATCCAATCTTAATTTAAGTTATATCTCCTCTAGTTGAGTTGGAGTTGGATTCACACAGGCGGGAGATAAAGTGAATAAAATTCAACCTAAACTATTTTAGGATAACATGATTTTTTTTTTAATGTTTTATGTCTTGTGATTCTAATGAACATTCATAATCTCCAAAAAAAAAAAAAACATGAAATGTAATTCCACAAACATTAAAGTACAAAGAATCACTTCATGTAATATCCACCAAAAACAAACTTAATTCCTCAATTGTTAATATTGAGATATTTTACATTCTTATAATATATATTAAAAGAGGGCTGCTATGTACACCCATCTTTCTTCTTTGAACACCCTGAATTTTTTTATAACATATAATTACATTTGTATCCTTATGTGAAATTACATATAAATACTTAATTTCTTTGTACACCCTATATAAAAGTTATGGACATCCATTTAGGTTTTAAAAGAATAAAATCGGTCATTTTGCATCATACTCTATGTTTCTAAACACTAAATCTCATGGAATCTCCAGTTTTTTATGAAAGACACAATGAAAGAGGATGAATTCAAAGAAGAAAGGGTAAGAATTTTCATTGATTGTATCAAAGTTCTTTTTTTGTATGGGAATTGGCCTCTTCAATTTGACTACACGTTAGGAATTGGTTGTCGGTGTGTATATCAGATTTGAGTTTTTGGCGAATTCTAGAGGTCTGATTAGGTAGGGAGAGACGAGTTTAGTAAATTTTAATTTTGGGTGTGCAAAGAAAAATTTAAGGGTGTTCAAGAAAATTTGTTCAATAAACAAAATAAAGGCTATAAGTTGAAAATTTTAATCAAATTTGGGTATTCAAAGTAATTTCAAAAAAATAAGATGGGTGTACAAAGAAATTAGGTATCCAAAGAAAAGAGATGGGTGTACATAGCAACCCTCTATTAAAATCGGATTAAAATTTAAATTATATATTCAGGTTGACTTTGGCCCAATCAAAGCATAGGCTCATTCCTTTTTTGGCCCTCCCAAGAAAAAGGACGTTGAACTCAAATCTCGCGCAACCACTCTCTTCTCGCTAACTATTCTTGCAAAAACACAAAGTTTCATTAGTTCCACTCAATATTAATTTCACAAAGAGAAATTGAACCAAAGCACAAACAAACAAATGAAACTCAAAATGCAGTCAACATACCTCAAAAAAATCAAATCCAGATCGAGCCAATAAATCCTGTCAAATAGCCTGATCTATAATGTTCATTCTGGCTGGCTTGAAACGAGCTATGGTATATATAATATTTGGCCCAAACTGATCCGGCCTATTCAAAATTATTCTCTTATTACGATTCAAGCAGAAATTTGGGTTGACCCATGCAAAATTTCGAAAGAAGAAATCCTATTAATATTCAATCGCAATACATTCAATACGATCCAATAGTTCATTGAATTCATCATTGTTCATTCATAAATCATAAATACTAACATGCATCATTCAATCCAAAAAATAATGTGATTCATTACCGTTAACCATGAAAAAAAGTTCATCACAACATCACCATGAAAGAAAGTTACACATGTGGAACAGTCTATAATTTTAATATAGACTCTCTCAAAGATACAATCAAATAGTGACACATAATTTATATTTCACTTATATATCAATTTGCCTCCTGCCACTTATTTCAGTCTCAGCCGCCTCCTGTAACTCAGCTGTCTCAATTTGCCTCCTGCCACTCTACTTCAGTCTTCCGCCTCCTCCTGGAACTCCAGATTGTCTTAATTTGCCTCCTGTCACTCTATTTCAGTCTCAATTTACCTTATACCACTCTATTTCAGTCTCAATTTGCCTCCTGCCACTCTATTTCAGTCTCAATTGCCTCCTGCAACCCAAATCTGTTAAGTCATAATTAACTACTGTCAAAGCAAACTGAGACTTAAAATAGAGTGGCAGGAGGCAAATTGAGACAACTGGAGTTTCAGGAGGCAAACTGAGACTGAAGTAGAGTGGCGGGAGGCAAATTGAGACAACTGGAGTTACAGGAGGCAAACTGAGACTGAAGTAGAGTGGCAGGAGGCAAATAGATAAATAAGTGTTTATATTTTCATATAATTAAACAGGGCCCAACGAGTCTCAATAATAAAGACCTATGGACCAGACCATAATTAGTCATTTGATTCATGCCGAAACGGGGTTACATATAAAATAAAATGACCCGAACTGCTTGCGATGCCAAGACGGAATTGATTAAAAACTTCGGGTTTCGGGCCATTGGAACCGCCTGTGCCCAGCCCTACCATTAACTATGGTAGTGGCAAAGGCATAATTTCAATCGTAGGGTCTTGGTTTGTTTGACAAATATGAGTGGTATTAGAATGTCGAAAAACATGGAGACTCTAATAATGTAGTTATCTCTCCACGTGGATGACTTAACTGGTTATTAACCATGAGGCTGTAGACTGCGGTGTGCTCTTAAAAATATGAAGGGAACCAGTAAACAAAACAAAGTTTGTTTGACAAATATGAGTGGAATGTTGAAAAACATGGAGACTACGAAAATGTAGTTATTTCTACAAGTGGATGACTTAATCAACTGGTTATTAACCATGAGGTTGTAGACTGCGTTGTGCTCTTAAAAATATGAAGGGAACCAGTAAACAAAACAAAAAGAAAACTGGAAACGTGGGTCACGCTAACACCTACTAAATATTTATTGATCGTGTTCAAACAGTAGGTACCAACCTGATGATCTAATATAACAGCTAGTTCCTTTAATTTATTGTTAATTTCCATCTATAAATTAATGCACATTGCTGGGCTTCTCCCTTCCAAGCAAGCAAGCAAGCAGTCTACTAAAACGTTCCCAAAAACCGGGACTTCAAATTTGCAAGCATAAAATGGAGCCCAAAGAAGTAGAGCTCTCTTTTCTTTCTCCCAGCTCCCTACGGCCGACCAGCGGGTATTTATAATATTGATAGTTGATTTCATAATATCCTTACTTGAATGTACGAACAATTTATACATTTATTCATGTGGATATATTTAATTAAAGTTATTTGCCGGAGATGAAGGTGGTGGTCGGAGGAGACAGTGGCGATAGTGACGGGAGCAAACAAGGGGATAGGGTTTGCGCTTGTGAAGAGGATGGCTGAGTTGGGATTGACGGTTGTATTAACTGCCAGAGACATGGAAAAGGGCCGGACGGCGGTTGAGGCATTGAGAGCCCAAGGTCTTGGCAATAATGTGACCTTCTCTTGCCTTGATGTCTCCCAACCTTGTTCTATCAAAACCTTCACATCCTGGTTCAGAAAGAGCTATGCAGCCCTGGATATTCTTGTACGTAATATATTTCATTATATAAAACCACCTCTTGATCTTCATCCCCACCACCACCATGCTTTAATTTCAAATCATTTTTCACTCATATATATATAAGCTCTCTAATCGACTCAATTATTATATATTCTATAGGTGAATAATGCAGCTGTGTCGTTTAATGATATCAATGAAAATTCAGTGGAACACGCGGAGACAGTTATGAAAACCAACTTCTATGGACCCAAGTTACTGACTGAGGCTCTCCTACCCATGTTTCGTGCGAGATCATCATCATCGTTGTCCATGAGTCGGATACTTAACATTAGCTCCAGACTTGGCTCAGTAAACGTAAGTGAAAGTATATAAATATCAATTGAACCACCTCTTTAGGAGCATCCATTAGTGTACACTATTATTTCCATTACATTTGACTACAAAATTAGGTTTAAGGAGGCATGCCAACAAAGCGTGTCTAGCGGTCCCCTGTATTTTTTCCGAATTTTTGTGTTCCTTTTCTAATTTTGAATATTTGGTAGTTTAAGTAGGTTTCCAATTTCAATTGAACTTTAATTATGCTTCCATTTCATTTATTTATTTTGTGGTTTCTTATAGACAGTTTGCATATGTAGCAATACTAAAAGCATGTTAAATTTTATCTCATATCACTATAATTATATAGACTCATCACTGGAGCACTTTTTGTCAAAATTTATACCAAATTAGCTAAAAGTCAATGTAAGGATCCAGTAATGACTTTGTTTTATGCATGTACTATGACTATTAATTTGCAGAAGCTAAGCAACTTTAGTATAAAAGCGCTTATACAATGCCAAGGACTAGTAGAAGAGGAGATTGGTGAGGTGGTTATTAGCAAGTTTCTTCAAGACGTAAAGAGCGGGACATGGAAGAGCCAAGGGTGGCCTGAATTATGGACCGACTATGCCGTCTCAAAGCTTGCACTCAATTCATACACAAAACTTTTGGCAAAGCGATACGAGGGTAGAGGTTTGAGTGTAAATAGCTTCTGTCCCGGGTTCACGCAGACATCTATGACCCGCTCTAAGGGTCACCACACTGCAGATGACGCAGCTGATGTTGCTGCTCGCCTCGCGTTGCTACCTCCCGATCACATTCCTACGGGCGTTTTCTTTTTGTGGAGTCCTAAAGCTACTACTAATCTCATATCCTCCAAGTTGTAGCTCCATGTTTTTCATTCTGAAATTCTCAAGTTGAGATAGCACTGAGCAAAAGAGATCGATGCTATATATATGTTTACAGATATCGACTTATCTAATTAAATTTAGACTCAGGACTTAATATATGGAGATTTGATTATGATCTACTGTCTTGTTACTTACTTTATTAGGATTATAATTTTATAATAGGGATATGGTCTAGAATTAGGAAATAAATAAGTTATCTTCAAATTGTTCAATAAGTTCAATAATTCTATTATGATAAGCAATGTAACCCACATCTTATCCTTATAAATAAGTTAGCGGATTCCAAGGCCTATTGTTCTATTATTTTTGGAACAAAAAACCCAAAAAATAAAACAGACTCATTAATTGTTTTCATGATAAGCCAACACTTTCAAATGAGAACAATTAAAAAAAGGGCACAATACAATTGCGTATCATGTGGTTTGGGTCAAATTTCAATATAATACCTGTCGCCTGCCACCTTAGCAACCCCGATTATGCCGTCCCATTTGCATGCGTTGAAGTCGTCTTTGCCATGTCGTCCACTATCATGGCGATGTCGTTCTCTTCCTGGTTCTTAAAGATGCTGATGGACACTCTAGTGCTCGAGTAAGACATTAACTTGCAAATCTCAAAGGAGGCCAAGCTCCTCAGGCAAGTACCTGGCGATGTCTCCGTGGTTGAGATCGACTCAGGTGATGGTACAAATGGTGTTATTGTCAAGGGCTTGAGTGAGACGCCATTGTAGCCGTAGACATTGGGTCTGACCTAATTACCAGTCAGATTCAGCTGCTCAAACAAAAATAGACTTCGTCTAGACTTAGAGAGCGATGTAGGCAGTTTGGATTGGGTCGGTCTCAGGGTCGGGTCGATGGTGACAATTCCTTAAGAAATTGGTGGAACAACAGTCCCTAAAGAGGTCAAACACGTGGTCGGAGATGTCGCAATCTAATCCCAAAATTGAAGCTATTAGAACTCCATCTTAACAAAAGGGCAAGGAATTATACCGTACTTAACACCCCAATGAATGATCGGTTTGTTTGTTACCAGCCTTCTTCGGTGCGTCTTGGTGTACGTTGTAAGTCTCGGAAGATCAAGGATTGGCTATTAAAAGAGTTACCCCTATGATATTCGTTTCCTATATCCCTAGGGCTTTGGTGATTGCCCAGGAGTGATATCAAACCAAAGAGAAACGAATTGTTTAGAGAGGGAAAGAGGAGGTGCACGAAAATGCAGTTGTATATATTGTCAAGTGTCATCTACCACCTCTTTATATAGTGGTTTGATGATAAGGGATAGATCATACTCAACTCAAATATGAGATTTGGTTCTATCCTCTATCTCTCTATCTAACAACTTGATAACATCCTATCTATACGATATAACAATCAAATCATCTCTAACTAATCGAAATGAAATCAGGTTGGTTATATCTACCACCTTATGCGGGTTGATAAATGATTTATTTAATTCAAATTAAATAAATTCAACAGAAGCGATGTCGATGATTTTGAGAGGAGAAAAGTCGGCGTGGGAATTGGAATTGGGCAATTTTATGGTTGCCCAGAAATTTTTTTTCTGTAAAAGCAAAAATTGGCCAAAAATTATTTTGCGAAGGCAAAAATGTTATTGTCCAAACACAAAGTTTCATTTTGTATGTTTGTGTTGTCATAAAATGTTGGTCACATACTTTTTTGTGAAATACAAAGTGTTTGTGTGCACATGAGATCAGACTAGATTTAACTTTTCATATTGTTTTTTGGCACGCATGGGTCTTGGAAAGTGCATCACTTACCAAATTATGTTTTGCATGTCCTATGAAAGTAAGATGACTTAATATTTGTCCTAAGAGCAAAAACAATATTGGGGGAAAAGGTAGAGTGAAAACAATTGAAGGGATAAGATGTATGATTTTCTAATGTGAAAGGGGAAATATGAGAACGTAAAATTGGGGTATAGAAATGATACTCAGTTTAACCATTCATATCTCCAACAGTTAAAGAGAAAGAAGGGATAGTGGAGCTCACTCATGCCATATTAAGGGGAAAACTTTAAAAATGAGTGTACATTTACACCCAAACTTATATTTTTCACCTTAAATTTAGGTTTATACAACTTATTCCTCCAACATTATTTGAGATTTGAATAGAATAGATTTTGGGTTAGTAGAGCAACATTGTTTTTGCTCTAAGAGGTTGATCATTATTCCATATTCATTTCTATTATATATGTATGAGAAATTTTATTTACACACTATTTTTAGTAAATGCATTTCATTATTAATTCACCTCATATTTGTTAATTAAAATTTCTTAATGCACATAAATGTTATCTAAACTAACTTTGGCAAATAAACTATCAACATCAACATCAGCCTCAAAGCTCTTCTCTTTCTCCTCCTTATCACTTCGTCATCAGAGCTTCACAACCACTGTCAGCAACCACCAGAACATCGCTGATGCCGCCATTAAAAGCTGATCAAGCAGACCGGGATGACGAAAGAGAAATGGAGAACATGAATTCAAATTAGAAACCATCAAGCGGTATGACGACACATACACCCATATTCCGGTCATGCTCGACGAAGTTCTTGACATTTTCTTAGCGTCCAAACATCTCAAATACTTCATCGATTACATCGTCGGAGTTGCTGGGCATTCTTTGCTGTGAGAAATCAGTCTTCGAGATGCTTAATTTGATGGTTTTATGGGTTGAGTTTTGACTTAATTACTGATTAGTTTGTTAATCCTTGTAGATTATTGGAGAAAATACATAAATGGATGTGTACCTAGGATTTTTCGATGAATTTGAGAGAAGATCGAGATTGGAATGAGAGCTTTGTTTGGACAGAGAGAACAGTGAAGTGCAAGGGGCAGGAGGAGCATTATCGAAAATTACAAAGATAGTAATTTTATAAGAGCTTACAATAGTCTTTTTTTTAATTAAAAATACAAATAGGATGCATTTACAAAAACTGGGTTGTAAATCAAATTTTTTCCTATATGTATCATTTAATTTTTTTTTATGATGTGGTGTGGAATTCGGTCAAACAAGGTGCATGTGCAACATATCTGTTTGTCCTAAATTTCATGTGTAAGGTCGAATGTGGTTAAAGAGTTACTCACCTGACCTAAAAAACAAAGAGCTGAGCAGAAATTAACTATAGGAGATCATATTTCAACATTAGATAACAAAACCCGAAAAAACTTTGTTTAAATGAAACAAATTACAATATATTCAACAACCAATTGCCTTAAGAATGAGCTTGGTATCAAATTTACATTTGATAAAAGTATTCAGTTTTCAATATGAGAAATTTTATTTACACCCATTAATGGTTGAATTCACCCCCAACTTCAAAATAATATTTAAATATTTCAAATTTACCCTTATGTGTTGAATCTACCCGAACTAAAATATCTCCTCGAAATACCCAAGCTTCGAGCAACCACCCCAAACCGACAACCACCACCACTCCATCTCCAACGTCGCTCCACGCTGTACCATGCCATGAACTCCTCTATCAGGCCTCTTTTTTTTTTTTTTTTTTTTTTTTCCCATTTTGCTCTCTAGTTATCTTCATATTTCCTTTATTATTTCTCTTATTTCTTAACGGTAGGTGGTAAGATGGCCATCAAGCATAGTAAGGGTAGTTCAAAGAAGTCTTGATAGTTCAATTTCGGTAATTTGCAGTTTGAGTTCAATAATTTTGTAGTTTGAGAGGTTCAATTTTCAAGTTTGATTAGAATTTGGAAGGGAGATAATAGATTAGGGTGGTAGGGTGGCAGTTATGGTTGTTCACAATTGGCTGCAAGGAAGTTTTAATTAAAAGTAAGAGTAAAATTGGAAAGATTCAATGCGGAGTGAGTTCATTAGTTTTTGAGGTGTCTATAAAATTTCTATTTCAATATACCCTTTATTTATTGGTGCATGCTTTTGACTTTTTAGAATGGAACAAAGCTTGCCTACTCTAAATATAGTAGGAGCTTCTACTCTATTTCTTTTATTCTCCTAATTTTACAATGTTATACTATGACCAGAATCATTTATCATATAAATTATCTAGTAAAGTGTCACACCCCAACCTGGGGTATGACGGAAAAGGTTGACGAAGAAGGAAAGGAAGAGTTAGATTAAGCAAGATTTGTAGGGAAAAAAAAAATGCAAGGAGGCTAGGAGCACTTCAGAAGGTGGAACCGGACACAAAGAAAACAAAAAAAAAAAAAAAGACTATTCCACAAACAAAAAACTGGGCGTCGACCAATTTTATAAAAATCACCATAATTCGATCACTCATGAGATGACCACGAAAATTTGCAGATCATTAATAAGCATGTAAAACTGACTCCAACCAAAATTTCAAGTAAGACGGAGTCCAAATGATGTACAAACTTCTGAATGTTTCGGAGCTGTTCGGTTAATAGGATTTCTGGAAAATTTGGCAGCTGCAAGGTGAAAGTATGCATAACACAGATCCAACACAGTAGTTCCAATATGAAAGACGTTAAGCGGAAGTAATCTGAGGGCATCTTCCGATGAGTTCCTAGGACTTTCATGAGAGGTGAACAGTTTGAATACCACAAATTACAGATAAGTAACAAGATGACCCACGAATTCGAATAAAGGTGTTATGATACAACAAAAATAGATGTGCTCGAGTTCATAAACTAAGCACAAGGATGCAGTTAAGAAATAAGGGTTAACACAACATTTTACAGGTTACACAGCCCAGGTAGTAGGGTTCTACCCATAAGATTACATATGTAATCTAACAACGCAAAAAGAAGCACCACTGCTGCTCACCAAAGGTCTGCCGTCGAAAGCTATTCCCAAAATACGGCAAGACTCGTACGACTACGTAGGTAATCTACTAAGAACCACCTGAAAAGGATTGGGAGAAAAATAGAACGGGGTGAGCATGAAATTGCTCAGTAGCATAGTAGTTAAAAGTAAAACTAATTCAATTGTTTCATAAGCCTTTCTCGTATGCCACAAAAATAATTCATAAACATAACAAATCTGATTTATTTGGGGTGGAAGTTTAGGAAACATGCAGCACATTTGTAAACCTGCTATCATGAAACAATTGACATTCTTTGAACATGTTTATGAAAGCTTGCAGATAACACAAAGCTTGCATGTAAAGCTTGCTTGTGAATGAGGAAATCCATGTTTTTGGGAACTGATATCGGTATGCACATTCATCTCTGCTTCATCAACATATCACAGCCCACACAAGGAGCTCTTCCCCGGGGATTGGGTCATTGTGCCCATATAACAACAGCATAGTAGCGGGTCATTATGCCCAAATTACCACCATAATCAGTTCCACTTTATTTTTCCAGAATTCCAAGACATAACATACATAATGCTGCCTTTGTACAATTTTGACAAAGAGACATAACCTTGAGGCATAACAGTTTTGACAAAGGACCATAACCTTGAGGCATACAATTCATATTTCAAACTGTAAGGTTGACAGAGAAACTCTATTTTTTTACTCCAAAGAACCAGCTACTAAACACATCATAATTTTCTTTTCCTTGAAACCAACATGCAGCAAAACCATTGAATGAAAATCAATATAGGGAGTAAAACTGGTCAAAACATACTATAACCGAGTAAAAATCAACATGCAACACAATATTTCAAAACCCCCTACCTCAGATAGCTCGGAGGTGGTCTGCCCAAAATGAACGTGAACAAATTACTTGTCAGCAACACCCTTCTCCTTCCTCTGATCTAAACATAGAAAAATAACAAAAAATTCAATATCTAACACAAACAACCACACTTAGCTTTCTAACTTGTCCTAACATGACTTAAGACTTTCAACAAACAGTTGGCGTGCATGCAAAGTGAGATGCTAAACTTTAGCTCTCCTTTAGTTGCATGACTTCCCAAAGCTCATACATGGAAGCACCAGCCCAAGATGGAATGAAATTTGAACATTTTGTTCATGAATAATGCAATAGGCTAAGAGTTGGGTCCAAATAAATGCACGGGCAACAAAGCTAATCAACAAGTTTACACAAATATGAGGGAAACACCACGGATTGGCAAAAACAGCTGCATGCAACCCAATATAAAATGACACATCCATGTATTACTTAATCATAGCATACAAAGCTCAAGATGGTACATGATCACGAATTAGATATGAAGAAAGGATCAACAACTCTTGATATAGACAATCATATGGAGTGCCGAACTTTTCAAGCTCTTACCAAAAGCTCAAATCAAATTCCATTTGCTGCATGCAGGAACGCGGTGTGAGAGATAAAGCAATTTCAGTTGATTTCTTAAGGAATTGGGGTGGCTAATTGTACCAGAGGACTCTCAAACTTGAAGTGGAACATGTTGGGGTGAGCTTCGGTTGAAAAAATGAGGTAAACTAAAGGTGTACAGGAAAATCAAAGAAATTAAAGAGGCTTATTGATTATTTGGGCTTTTCACAAGATTTGGGCTAGTGACTTCCAAGGCTATCTGTTATATCAACTCCAACCTTAAGAAATCAACCTATGTTGTTGACCGTAAGCTATGGTAAACAGCTTAAATACTAACTAAAAGGTTCCGGGTATTACATAAAGATCATTTCCTCAAAAAATAATCAATTTGTACATCGTTTGGTTATTTAATTCTATCAAAAAATACAAATGGCTCATTTGGTTATGTGATTGCCGTTTAATCGTTTTACACGATTAGATAACTATATGATCTCTGATTTAATTGATTTTCTGAGGAAACAAACTTACTAGATAAGTCACAAAATGAACTATTCCAACCATGGTATAACATCGTAAGATGTGAGAAGCTAAAAAAATAGGGTATGACTTCTATACTATTTAATGTATGCAAGCTTTATCCTTTAAAACGAATAGCATATGAAAAGAATTTATGGTTATAGAAGGACAGTGCAGGCTCATGATTGGCAAGTTGATTGGCAAGTTGATCGGCAAGTTTAGACCATAATTATGATCACTTTTGTATTTGGTTTAGCATTTTTTCCTTAAAAGACTATTGTGACGTCTCAAAATCTTGAAAATTACACTAAAGATCTTCTTGGGATCTTTTTCCATATTGATCCAACTGATCTTTTTCCTAAAAAGGCAGGTGCAGCCCCTTGGTGAAGGACTAAGTGCCGTTTGACTTGATATGATACATGATGATCAATATTCAGGCCCTACAAACATACACAAAACATACACTAGTACCTTTTTAATTTAACAAAACATCCACCATTACGAGAGTTTACATTACATAGGAGACCTTAAAATGTCATTGTGAAATGTAAAAGAAGATGTATATGTAATAAGAGTAATGATTGAGAGAATTTGAAGAGATCTATGAGAGATTACATTCGAAGAGGATTTGAAGAGAATTTGAGATGTAACTTTTTCCATTTGCTGGTAAGCTGGGTGATTTACACTTCAAAGTTCCGGTGTATTGGACTTCAAATTTGATGTTTAGATTCAGACGCGGATCCTCCATCTCAAACTCACTGTTCCCCCTTGTTTCATCTTCTATTTTCGACTTTGCCACTAATGCGTATTATGATCTAAAAATGTCAAACTGTGGCTCTATCTTCATTTGAAAACCACATAATATGACTACACATGTAATACTTTCCTACAATGATTCGGGTCTAAACGAGCTCGATGTGCAAAATAAGTTAGGAACTAGACCATTTATCCCCAAATCGCATGGTTCAAGTTGGTTTACAGGTCCGAGGGCTCGTATCCCACCCCAATGTAAAGTTCGGATGCGGATCCTCCATCCCAAACTCGATTTCTCCCCCTGTATCATCTTTTCTTTTCGATTTTCTGCTAATGTGTGTCAAGATCGGCTCATTTTATTCATTATCTAGTAAAGAAACCCCTTCAAAAAATCAATTAGATATGAGATTGTTCAACTATCTATCTTTGTGAAAAACGGCTCATTTAAGCACTTAGAGATGCCTTTAGAAAGAGTTTTTGGCTTCTTTTTTTTTGCATTTTTTTTGGATTTAGGATGGGATTTTTAAATTTTTCCAGTGAAAGGTCTTTGGGATCATGCTGAGTTTCACAACTGAAGCAAGATTGAAGTGGCCATGTTAAGATTTGAACGTCTGAGAGAAGAATAATGAGCATATAGATGAAGCCCAAAAAAAACCGTCATCTAAAATAATAGATGAGGTTTCTTAAAAACCGTCATCTATTGAGCAAGACTACTTGAATAGATGAGGTTTATAAAAACCGTCATCTATAAGCCATTAATAGATGACAGTTTATCAAAAACCGCGTCTATAGAAAAAAATAACGACGGTTTGTAAAAACCGTCGTCTGCAAATGAAAAAAAAAAACACGGAAGACGCTCTCTCCATTTTCTCCTTTAGTTGTTTCCACGCACTCTTCTTCTCTTTCGTCAAACTCGAAGCTCTCGTCTCTCTCTCCAAACTCCAAACTCCAATCTATCGGCTCAGCACTCCTCTCTCTCATCATCTCAGCAAACTCTCTCGGGTAACCCCAAATTAAGTAATATATATGGGTCTGAGGTTGGGGTGGTTTAATTTAATTTAGGTTCAGATTAAGGGGTTTCTATCTCAGCACTCTCGAGCACATAAGTTCCTCAAGCCGCCTCACTTCACCGGCTTTACCCCTCCAAATCAGCCACCGCCATGACCGCTGTCCCTCCCGCGCCGGGCCGCGAGCTCCCCAACCCCCCCGCCGACGGCGTCTCCAACCTCCGCTTCTCCAACCACAGCGACAAGGAGCTGCTCAACGGCGTCAGGTCTCGGTGGTCCGGCTAGGGTCTGCATCTGGGGGCTGTGAGGCAGAAGATGAAGTACATGCGGTTTCTCCTGGAAGCGCATGAACACCAAGCCCTCGCACGGCCCTATCCACTCGCGCCCCGCTAAGTCCTCTGGCGCACCATCTGGGTGCGTCGTCGTTTCGTTTCACACACACAAACACTCTTTTGTCTCTTTTCTCTCTAATTGTAGATTATTTATTTTTGTTTTCTCATTTGAGCTGTTGGGTTATTGTCGGCGTGTTTTGTTTTGTTTTGTTACATGTTTGTGTTATCCGAACCGAATGAATGTTGAATGTGCTACTTAGTGTTGTGAATTTATTGTTAAATTTTTGATTGATTCTGAAATGGATTGTTGGAATAGAATAGAGCTGAAAAGGTCTTGAACTTGTTGGATGATTGTGGTAAGTTTGAAGAAAATGGTCATGGAATTCTTGCTTCTTGTTTCATTTATTCACTGATTAGAAACAGAAGTTCAGTTTATCTCTATTTGTTTTATTGGTTTTTTGGCTTAAATTAGATCCATTAGATGAGTAGCCTGTTTGGAATTGGAATACTATGTTGTTTCTGTTTTGTTTTCCACTCCAATGTGCACATGAGTAGTAATGTTGGTATCTTCGTATTGCTTTCAGGATGATTCCCCATAAGACCAAGCTTGTGCTGCAGCCCTTGCTCGTTTGAAGGTGTATGAGGGAATTCCACCCCCATATGATAAGATTAAGAGGATGGTGATTCCCGATGCCCTCAAGTGAGCTTCTTACACTTGTTTTTCATCTGGGATGTACCAATTTCGATACGTTTGCTCAATGTAGTTGCGACAGTTCAATTGATAGTTTGATCACCTGTCATTTCTTCTTGCAGGGCAGAACATGCACTTTATATTGTCCATCTTAATTAAGCATCTTGATCACAAGAATGTTCTCAAAAACCCAAATATGCAGCTGGACATTGTTGACATATAGAACAAGGCAAGATTATCTCAGCTCAATCAGTTTGTTCATAGCTCCTGTCTTGATCACTGGCGCTCTGTAACATTCCTTAATTGCTTAAGCACCTCTTTTCTCATTCTAGCATTTATTACTTTCTTGTTCTGTTGGAATTCTTACAACATACATTCTTCTGAAAAGCTATATAGAGTCCTCTTCCCATGCCTAATTAATTTTTTCCAGGTAATTGCTGCAATTGTTGGCTTTGCATATATCATGGACAAAGATGGTGCTTTCAGGAATTCGTTTAGTGATGGTTGGGATCGTCTCTTCTCAAAGCATCCTATACCATTTTACTATTTTATAGGTAAAACTCTTACACCTTAAAACTGTTCTTTGAAAAGTATATGCAGTTTCGGGTTTTTTTTGCTCTTGCAACTGGGAAATGTTTGAATCTGTGGTGCTTACTTGTTGAAATTAAGTAACTTGGTAATCCATTATATGCATGCTTGTAGCTAGTAAAATACCTAAAACTGGCTTACTGAGTTGGGAAACTTTGCTGCTTGGTGTTGGCATTCCAAGTGTCACAATGATAGAAACTATGACTGTTCAAGTGTCAGCTATGTTAGTTATCGGTAGATCATTACTGACTGCTTTAATTTATAGTCTAGTTTGCCAAAACGGTATCAAGGTTTTGTACTGATACATCATCGTTCATGATGAGAACTGTTATATGGATAGATAAATAATGCACATGTTATCAATCTCTCGATATATTGCCTTGTATAGCAAAGATTGCTGATTTTGCCACTTTGCACTTGTATCTACCAGGGGTTCTCGCCTTTTTTGTGCTACTTGATTTTTTTGGCTTATACTTCACTGTTCGTCCTTGCAGAGGATGATCTATTTGAACTTGTCCACCTATTTGACACATGTATCTATGTTTTAATTATGGCTTTGTTTCAAGTAGGTTTGACAAATGTGGAAAGTTTGAACTTTGATTCATGTATGATTGGTGATGAAGGGCTGGTCAACTTGGCAGGTTAGTATTTAACAGGTTTCCCAGCAGTTTATGATAAAATATGTGTAATGAAAGCATGTCTTAATATCAAGTTTGTCAACATATTAAGAAAGCATTGTAGACATGGGATTCTTTCCTTCTTTAGTCGTTTTTAGCGTGTTACATTCCTATGCAACTGACCTTCAACATTTGTTCTGTATTCAGACCTATAGCATCAAAGCGTGTTATCTTGCTTTTGTTATGTATTCCTAATTCATTATGATTTGAAGCTGCATCAGTATAGTCTCTTCTTTTCTTTTCTTTTTCTATAGTGTGTTATCTATCATATGGCATTGCCGGAACTAGAGCATCTCAAGCAGGTATCATACAGAGTTTAGGCCACACTAGAGCATCTCAAGCAGGTATCATACAGAGTTTAGGCCACACTAGAGCATGCAATTCGTTGACATTGATCCCTTTGCTCTAACATTGTTATAATGTTATATATAAAACTGTGAGTAGGTTGTTTTCGTTGTGCTTTTTATTATGGATATATGTTTCTATAGAATTCATATGAGGCTGACATGCTTCTCTATTACTTTTAATTAGCAATTGAAATGGCTTTGTCAGTCTGCACAGCACTTCCATGCTCTCTAATTGTTTGTTCTTTCTTGTATGAACATATCACGAGGAAATATGCATTTGAGTGATCTTGACATACCCGAGGAGAGAATTATGTACTAAAGATCAATTATCCATTAAAGGTATAATACTAAACCTTAATGGAAGTCCACTTTCTATTTAGATATGAACAACGTTACATCTTTCTTGTAAAAATTTGAGTTCCATCTTAAAGTTGCCTGTATGTATGATTCTGAATGATTTGATGATTCATTTCAAAATTTGTCAACTCCCCTTTTGATGAGCTCTGATTGCACTGTTCAGGATCTCCACTTCAGCAGATCTAAAAGGAGAACTTTCCTTTTCTTCTAGAACTACAGCAGGTACAAGAGACATTGTGTTTTGCAAACATTTGTATTAATTTGATTAGAGAATAATATTGTATATAACAGATTTGTTTCATTTGTGCTCTTTTATTCATTTTATAACAGATTTCTATTCATTTTATTAGAAATGCAGCTTTTAATTCCCCCTGTTTTGCTAAATAATAGCATTTTTTTTTGTTTTTTTTTCTATAATGACGGTTTTACAAAACCGATCTATAACTTGTTATAGACGACGGTTCTTTAAAAACCGTCGTTAACTTTTATAGATGACGGTTCTGTAAAAAACCGTCGCTATAACAAAGTTATAATGACGGTCTTTAAAAACCGTATCTTAACTTTATGACGACGGTTTGACCGATCTATACTGTTGTTATAGACGACACCCGAACGATGACGGTTGAGAATTTAATGACGGTTGCCGCTCTTAGCCAAAATTGGCATAGTGGAGATATTAAAGTTTGAGACTGGAGTGGAACTCATGGTGTGTGACTTGCAATTAGTGAGTGTAAAAGGAGAGCAATAAGATGAAAACTGGAAAATGAAATTGTTGTTACACTATTGATTGATACAAACGTTAAGAGAGAGAAGTGTGCATGCAAATAGAAGACATAATGTGTCAATGTGAGTTTGCCTTTTTATACTATGCTTTTATGTAGAGTGAGATTGGACCAACGTATTACATAGAATCCATGTAGATTTCCTACTTTTAGTTTACACAATCATACCCAAATACAAATTACTACAACAATTATTATCATTTTTTGGGCTTATGCCCAAAAACTACTATTTCACCTTTATTATACCCAAAAACACTACCTCACTTTTTTTTTTCTTACAATTTACTACTACTTTTACAATTTAATACCAAACCAAACTAACAAACCCACCCACAGCCCGTGTGCGTGAGACTCACGCGCCCCACATTGCACGCCCCGCGCTTCTCGTCCGCATTGTCAAAATGAAGGATGTGTTGCTTCAAAAATATGAAGTTTTTCCTTCAAATTCGAAGGAGCTCTTCCTTCAATTTCAAGGAGGTGTTCCTTCAAAATGAAGAAATAGCTGTGTTGAAGGAAGTGTTCCTTCAAAATGAATGACTTCCTTCAATTTGAAGGAAGTCCTTCAAAATGAAGAAGGTGTTCCTTCAAAATGAAGGAGGACTTCCTTCAAAATGAAGGAGGACTTCCTTCAAAATGAAGAAGGTGTTCCTTCAATTTGAAGGAAGTCCTTAGAAAAAGTTGTGTTGGTGAAGCTGTGTTGACTTACCATCAATTCACACAATTTTTATATCAATCTTCATCTAAACAACCCAACAAATCTTTCTAGACTAGTTTCAAAGATTACTTTGGCTGGAAACTCGCCGGAAATTCACCGGAAAGTTTCAACTAATATGTGAGGCTCTCCGGCGATGATCCGCTGCAAACTAAGGCTCAATGTTGGTTGGGATCTGTCTAGAATGATGAGAAGATGAAGTTTTGGATGGTGGTTCGTCCCATTTGTCACCGGAATCGAGAATCTCGCCGGAAAATGGGAAGACGTTACTGCCCTGTTCTCTCTCTACAGTGGGCCTGGGGTTACAATCTTGGTATCTATGGAAAGAAGGTGACGAGACGAATCCAACCCAATTGATTTTGTGTCAAACGGAGTCCGGATGAGAAAGTTATGGGTAAAAGAGTGTTTTGAAGTTTTTAGGGGTTAACAAAAAAAATGGAGATTTTTAGAGTGGATCACGGAGCATAGAAAGTCGAAGAAGAGAATGAGCGTATTTTGCAGCGTGTGTAATGTGAACTTTGTATTAAAAGAGTAAAACCAATTAAAACTCAACATGTGTTCAAAATAGTATTATATTGTAATACTTAAAGTGCAGTAGTGTTTTTGAGTATTTTACCCTTCAAATAATATCAAAATGTAATTGTTTCTTATTTTTTTCATAGGTTTTTACCTTGATTTTTAAATGAGATATCAAAAGCTTGGTTATCAAACGGCTTATCAAATTTCTATTTATCCCTTTATTTTTTTCGTTCTCTCTTTTAACTCCCCATATATTTTGGCGATCTTTTTAATTTTTTCTGAATGGATTTCTTGGCGATTTAAAAAGGAAGCTGCTTGCTTTGCTTTGCTTTTGTCGTTTTGCAAAGTTATTGCGAAGAAGGGGAGAGCCAGAGAAAGAGAGATACGGAAAGGTTTTTATTCCACGGTGGGTTGCTTCCCGCAGAAGTTCTCTGTCTGCGTTGTGTTGTGTATAATAAAATAATAAAGGAAAAAAAGGTGAAAAGAGAGAGAAAAGGAAATTGGTGGAATATAAGGAAGAGGCCGAGAAAACGTAGACGGCAGAGCGTGGACTGTGTGTCAATCAATAATAATAATGAATGAAAAAAATTAGACGGGGAGGAGGCGAGGGGGGTTTCGTGGAAGCCTTATGCTGCTGCTGCTGAGAGGGCTATAATATTTAGGCTATATCACCAGGGTCTTTTCTTCACGCTGCTCTTGCTTCGTGTCAAAGTCGTAGGTTGTCTGAGTCGCTCTGCAATTGCTTTGGGGTCTTCCGAGGAATTTCTGGTGCGATTTGGGATGCTTTTGAAGAAGCTGGTGGTACGTCGGTGAATTCACTTGGTTTTTTTTTTTTTTTTCTTTCTTTTCTTTTTCGTTTGTTCGTCGGGGTGTGATCCGTGCGGTTCCAACTGTTTGTAGGAAATTGATTGGTGTTGATCTAGGGTTTTGGAAGGATCTCAGTTGGGGGTGATTTTTTGGATTTAATTCTGGGTCACTGACAACGAAAGCTTCCTTTAGTCTTTGGATAAAGTCTTCTGTTGGGTTGTTGAGAACTGGGTTCAATTTGCACGTGGGGTTGTGGTGATTTTAGGGTTTTATGATCGATCGGGAATTTCCAGTAATTGGCTCCGAGTTGGAGGTGTTTCATATCTGGTTGTGAGCTGGGGTGTTTTGACTGTGTACAACTTTGTGGTTGAGAATCATCATCTTTGGGATAAGATGAGTTCCGCTAGCACCGAAAGTTTGGCTCATCAGGGCACCCTCTTGGTTCACGTTGCTGAGAATGGGCACTCATTTGAGCTCGACTGTGAAGATTCCACACCGGTGGAGGCAATTATGCGGTTTATTGAATCTGTGGCGGGGATTAATGTCAATGACCAGCTTGTTCTGTGTTTGGATATGAAGCTCGAGCCACAGCGGCCGCTTTCGGCTTATAAGCTTCCAGCTGATGATCGGGAAGTGTTCATTTTCAATAAAGCAAGGCTGCAAGCAAATTCTTCACTTCCTCTGCCCGAGCAAGTTGATATTCATGACATTCCCGACCCCCCATCACCGTTGGCCACACATGATCCTCACCCTCTGGATGATGCTTCAGATCCGGCTTTGAAGGCGTTGCCTTCGTATGAAAGGCAGTTTAGGTACCACTACCATAGCGGTGATACAATTTACAAACGTACCCAAGCGAAATACGAGGAATGTATGAGGCTTTTGAGGGAGCAAAAAGTACAAGAGAGGGCAGTGGAGGTTGCAAGGGGTAATTTGGATCAGTACTACAAGATGATAAACCAAAACTATACAGAATTTATGAAGCGTTATTCCCAGCAGCATCGGGTTCATGCTGATCTTCTGGCCAATCTTGGGAGGGATGTTGAAAAACTGAAATCCATCAAGCTTCACCCTGCATTACAGACTGCAAACCATAACTGTTTATCAGATTTTGTCAAGGAAGAGAACTTGAGGAAGGCAGGAGAGAATTGTAGCACTTCCCACAGGCAATTTGAGAATAAGGTTTCACAGTTTAAGCAGATGTTTGGAGAGGTGAAGCGGAAAGTTGAGGAATTGTTTTATAACAGGGCTTCTTTGCCTAGTATAAATCTGGAACTGACAATTAAGGAGCACCAGAGGTACATTAGTGAGCAAAAGAGTATAATGCAGTCATTGAGGTTGGTTTCCTTTCATTTTTTGTACTAATTATCTACAAGATATATGTTGCTAGCTTGTTTTTCTTTCAAGTTCCCTTTCTCAGTTGATTTTGAATGTTTCGAGTTTCATTGTGGTCTTATCATTTGGTGAATTCGGAACATTGCTGCTGCAGATTAGATCATTATTTCTGATTTTTTATCATTTTTGAGCAATTGTGTTGTTTGAGTTATGCCAGTTTGCAGTATTATCTGAATTTGACAATATTTTATGGACATGATCTCTTTTTTGGTTTCGAAGCGTATGTTCTATGCTTTCGTGGGCACGGATGCGCTATTCATTTATCATTTCATATGTGGGTTGTTGGATTTGCTGTTTTGTTAACTCCCTAGGCCTGGTGCCTTTAAGCTCTTCGAGTATTCTTCAACAGTATAGATATACTAGTTGATCCTGTTGTATATCTGTGACTTCTCTTGCGTTTAAGATCTTTTATTATCTTTGAGGTCTTCTCTAGCAATATGCTTAGCTCACATGCCCATATTCTGGAGGTATTGGGTTGCAGACTTGCAGTAAGGTCAGATTGACTCGCTAGTGGAGTAATCTCTGGGAAATCTGATTGATTGACTCCCCGAGCCCTTATCTGTTCTTTTTTAATTGGTCTGAATATCTTCATTAATACAACAGGATGAAATGTAACCATCTTCCGTGTTCTTTTTTGTTTGTCTTAAAGTCTACGAAATTCCTTTTATCTTTTTAAAACTTTGAACCTCCTGCAACAACACACAAAGTGGGATAGAAGAGTGTGAAAACATAAGATGGAGACTTGTGATCATTCTTCTTTTGTTTGAGTACTATACCATTTTGGAAGCAAATGTTCGGTTTATTTGCATATGCCGAGGGGTGATGTGATTTTATCAATTTGGATGAAATTTTGTACTTGTGCCAGTGGAGCCATTATCATAATAGTTATGCAGTTTCCTGGATCATAATCATCTAAGAGGAATTAAAATTTTCTGAGTATTGTAGTCCTTGGGGACCAAGCTTCACAATATTTTTCCATCATGCAAGTTGAAATACATGAGCCATATTATGGAAGGCAACTAACTGCACTTAAATATGTAATTTTTGTCCTTTTAACTTTTTGCATGAGCCATATTATTTAAACCTTACTAACTGACTACCATTCATGCAGCAAGGACGTAAATACTGTCAAGAAACTTGTGGATGATTGTTTGTCCAGCCAATTGTCTTCGTCACTTCGCCCTCATGATGCTGTTTCAGCTTTGGGACCTATGTATGATGTCCATGACAAAAATCATCTGCCTAGGATGCAGGCTTGTGATCGTACAATTTCAAAGCTACTTGATTTCTGCAGGGCTAAAAAGAATGAAATGAACGTCTTTTTGCATAATTATATGCAAAAGATAGCATATATTTCTTACATCATCAAAGATGCAAAGTTACAGTTTCCTGTTTTTAGGGAAGCAATGGTGCGTCAGGAAGATCTATTTTCAGATTTAAAGTTGGTCCGCGGGATTGGCCCTGCATATAGAGCCTGCTTAGCAGAAGTAGTTAGAAGAAAGGCTTCCTTGAAGCTCTACATGGGCATGGCTGGACAGTTGGCCGAAAGGCTTGCTACAAAGAGGGAGGCAGAGGTGAGGAGACGGGAAGAGTTTCTGAAAGCTCATAGTTCATACATACCGAGGGTTGTATTAGCATCCATGGGATTATATGATACCCCCAATCAGTGTGATGTCAACATAGCTCCTTTTGATACTGACTTGCTTGATATTGACATTTCAGACCTAGACCGTTTTGCACCTGAGTACTTGGCAGGGTTGTCTAATAAGGGTTTATTTAGAGGTTCACATTCTATGTCTAATGATAGTTCTCACTCGGGGGTGGCTGAGGAGATTGCGTTCGACAACCTTGAGAAATGTGACTCTGAGCAGCTACTTGAAGGCTGTGATTTGGTAGAGATTGCTGGTACTAGTAAGATGGAGGTTGAGAATGCAAAATTGAAAGCTGAACTGGCTTCTGCAATAGCTGTGATTTGTTCATTCTGGCCGGATGTAGACTATGAATCATTGGATAATAGTAAAATAGATAGTTTATTGAAGGATGCCGCAGAGAAGACAGCTGAAGCCTTGCATCTGAAAGATGAATATGGAAGGCATCTGCAGTCTATGCTAAGGATGAAGCAGATGCAATGTCTTTCATATGAAAAACGCATTCAAGAACTGGAGCAGAGATTGTCTGATCAGTATTTGCAAGGCCAGACACTTTCAAATGATAAGGGTGCCTCTGAATTTGCTGCTTTGTCTGATAAAGTTGATGATTTCAAGCAAGAAATCTTTGGTGGTACAGAAGTCCATATGCCTTGTTTATCCAATACTGAGTCCATGGATGAAGTTTCCTGCATCTCAAATTTTTTGGATGCAAAAGTGGGTCTTTTACATGGGCAACCTGAAAAAATGCGAGATGGTCTCGATGAAAATATGATGGATTCTTCGGCATCATTAAATCATCAAATGGATTCCTCAATGCAAGAGCTACGTAGTAAAGATGGAAAAGATAAGATGGTGGGGCAGTTGGGCATGTCACTGACAAACAGTTCTACTGCTGAAAGCATGCCTGAACCTCGGGATGTCTTACCAGCAGTTGACGCAGGCTTGGACACGAAAGTCAGTGCTGAGCTTCTGTTGGAATTGGAAAATGCACTTGCAGAGAAGTCAAACCAGTTGACGGAGACAGAAGTTAAGCTTAAAGCTTCCATGGAGGATGTTTCCATGCTTAAAAGGGAATTGGACGCAAATCGGAAGCTCCTTGATGAATCTCAGGTACTCGTAGGATCAACCACTTTCTGCTTTTGGGCATGTCAGATGTCATGGATTCTTTGGTTCCTATTTCTATACTATGCTTATGGGTCGGGAGGTTTGAGGAATATTTCTTGTTAACTAGCTCTCGGGTTGGTTCGAATTACTTTTGAGGGTTATGATCTTGTTTTGTTTGTATTGTCATTTGTGTTATTATTTTGATATAGAGCCCACTATTCCCCTACTCTTATTTGAAAGTAACCATGAAGTTAACTCACCTAGTACGAGCTTTCTTTTCCAACATAACATTGCGGACTGTTTTAAGTATTTAAAACTGATAGATTATGATCCATTGGGGTTTTATCCCATTCAGAATGGTACTTATAAGAACCATTGACTGTAGTTCCCTAGGTTTTTTTCTTTTTCACTTAATTTTACTTAATGCTTGATCATGATAGAACTGATTGCTCCTTAAATTGACACTAAAGCGTAGAGGTGAAGTAGATCTGATTTTTTTTTTTTTTTGGCTCCCAAGGTGTTACTAGAGTTGTAAGAGCGTTACTATGATCAAGCTTGAGCCAAGCCCAGATGTATGTTAGAAATGCAGTATATACATTAGCCTTTGATATTTTTCATAAATTTGATGATTCATTTAAGTTTGTTAGTTAATTTGGGTTAGGTGTACAAAGTACAAAGAAAATTACTGGGCCTAAAAGGTGAAATGCAGTAGATACTCCAATTGATTGACAATTGCCAATTTTCTTTGTGACGTATGGTAGTTGCTAACTTGATTGGGAACTGCAGATTATATACCTGAAGTTTCTCAAAGCCGATCTTTTTCATATTGCACCACATTGTACATCTATTTGATGTCCTTGATGGTATTGAGAATATTGTAACCAATCAATGTTAGCGCATACATGGAAGTGGTTTAGTATCTCACTTTGCTAGGTTTTCCTCTTGAAAACCTAAGGTAGTGATTGGTTCACGGAATTGGGGCATGGGAATATTAATCGCATGGGATTGAATTCCTTTCCCATGTTTGGTAATATCATGGGGTTAGAATTCCCATGAACCCCCCATGAGAATAATTTTGTTTCCTGGGAAGATAAGACAAAAAACATGACAATTTAAAAAATTACCACATTAAAAATAATTACAAGGGTATTATTGGAAACACTAGCGAATAATGATTCATAATACTGCATGAACCAAACATGGGAATGAGAAAATATGTTGTTTCCCAAGCATGGTTCCCTAACCTATCCAAACATGGGTAAGGAATCTTGAATTCCTTTCCCCTGGGAAAATACATAGGAATCTCATTCCCAGGAAAATGATTCCGTGAACCAAACGAGCCCTAAATTTAATCAGAAATGATTGAGAACAAAGTGGGGCAGGATGTTTACCTCCAGTCCTGCTTTACACTTTTAGTTGAAGTCTTCCACCATTTATGATGCTCAATCTATTCTTACTAAATGGAAAAATTATCAGTTTGATTTCTACTCTCTTTGGTTCAACGGGATAAGTGATAGTGCCTGTACCTCACTGAATTACCATAATTTGTATTTGATTCTTTTTGTGGTTAAATTCTGCTATTCTGATTGTCTATTATTTTGTCCTTACCAGATGAATTGTGCTCACTTGGAGAATTGCTTGCATGAAGCAAGAGAGGAAGCTCAAACCCATCTTTGTGCGGCTGACCGCAGGGCCTCAGAATATAGTGCACTGCGTGCATCTGCTGTGAAAATGCGTGGCCTTTTTGAAAGACTTCGGAGCTGCGTTTATGCTCAGGGTGGAGTGGCTAGTTTTTCTGAATCTTTGCGTACCTTAGCACAATCACTGGGCAAGTAAGTATGCCAAACCACTCATTGTTTTATCTGCCTCTAACATTCTCTATCATTCACAGCGAAGCTATCTCCAACACTACATCTCATTGAACCTTGATATGCCTTCTCTTTGAAATTTTGCTTATATAAGCAAGTAATTTAATGCAATTAAAGACAGAATAAACACGCAACAGGTAGTAAAAATAATGGGCATTGTAATGAAGAGAAGGTAGTCTGTTTTTAAGGATCCTCTTTGGATTATCCGATATCATGAATATTTAGTTTTATTTATGGTAGTGATAGCTGTTTTGGCTTGGATTTGTATCAGTTCTTTTAATGACAATGAAGATGATGGCTCTGTTGAGTTTCGGAAATGTATTCGAGTCCTGGCAGATAGAGTTGGTTTCTTGTCAAGGCACCGTGAAGAGCTGCTCGACAAATATTCAAGGGTTGAAGCTGCAAATGAACAACTGAGAAAAGAACTGGAAGAGAAGAGGGAGCTCGTTAAAACTTTGTACACAAAGCATCAACTTGAGAAGCAGGTAAATGCATATTTAAGGCTTTGAAAGAAGAGAAATATTAATTAGCTATTTGTGAACTGAACTGATAACTGAGATTTAACTGGGTTGCTAGATGCTTGTGTTGCATAATTATGTTATCCTCAAAGGGCCGATCTGATGCTTAACACCTTAGTAACTTTCTTACTTGAAGATTCTTAGATAAGGATCTTGTCTGTTCATGGTTGAGAGAGTAGGCAGATAGGTCGATGCGGTTACGGTTTTGGCTGAACGTTATTAACAGGGATTATTGTACTTTAACTTGCTGCAGGCAAACAAGGAGAAGATATCTTTCGGCCGCTTGGTAGTCCATGAGATTGCTGCATTTGTTCTTAACACCGCTGGGTATTATGAGGCAATCAATCGGAATTGCTCTAACTACTACCTCTCAGCGGAATCTGTTGCCTTGTTTACAGATCATCTCCCACATCGACCTAACTATATTGTTGGACAAATTGTGCATATCGAACGCCAGACTGTGAAGCATTCCTCGGCTCCTACTTCGACCCCGTCTGAGCAGGACATAACATCTGACACCGGGACTGAGAGGTTGGCCTTGAATTCAGGATCAAACCCATATGGTCTCCCTATTGGCTGTGTATACTTCGTAGTGACAGTAGCCATGTTACCTGATACCACCATTCATACACCACCGCCTTCTTGATCCCTGCGTTAAGCAGATTGACGTGATGGAAGAATCCTAAGTGTACATATGAATATTTTATTCAACAGTTATGATCATTTTAGTTAAGATTTGGGAAGTTGAAACTTGATTCGCATTCTGTACAGCTCATGGTCAATAGAATTAATCCTCTCTCCCAACTGGTTCTCCTCTGTATATAGCTACTTCTATCGATGTGTATACAATGTGAATATAATAATTCAGCTTTTGTGATAGGTCTCTGTCTACAAGATTTGTGCTCATTACTTTGCCCAGCTTTTTTATTTTTCTCTTCCTATTTGGTTGGTTGGTTGGAAAATAATGTACTGTATTCCACAAATTTGGTCTCGATCCAAAACCCTTTAGTCCAGTAATCCGAAACCATAAACGGCGTTTTTGTTACAGCTAGTCTCACTGCATACGAATACATGTGAGGTTCCATTTTCATTTACGGGTGCTGCGTGCTACTTTTAAACATTATTGGTGCGTATTCATCTCAGGGTATATGGCTGTATTCTTTATTTGCGAGGTTAGGGGTAAATTGAAAGACCGATAAAGTAGAAACAATTATTAGGTTTCAATTTGCCCATAGTATCCGTGAATAAAGAATCTAGTTCGCTATTTGCGAGGTTAGGGGTAAATTGAAAGACCGATAAAGTAGAAATAATTATTAGGTTTCAATTTGCCCATAGTATCCGTGAATAAAGAATCTAGTTCGCATACGTGAGACGATTACATACGAACAAATGTTGATAGTGGTGCGAACTACTCATGTTGTGGCACACAATGCATGTGAATGAAAATACGCATATGTAGTGAAACTAGTATAATTTATGGGTACACTATATTTTGGGATAACAGTTACCTACAAATTATTTCCTACAAAACGAAGACTATCAATGTTAAAACATGGCCCAAAACGCAGCGCGCACAATTTATTATTGGAAAAAAGCCTCTCACACAGACACGTGTGGTGAGGCTAGTTTTTTGTGTGTGTGTAGAAACTAATAAAGCATTTGTGCCACAATGTTTCAACCCTTATTGCAAAGTGTGAAAAGTTAAGGGGCCGTCTCATAACGTTTTTGTAGACCATTTTCCATTGTTTGTACCCTGAAAATGAAAATGATAAAAATGAATCTAGCATTTATGAGATTTGAAAACGTGTCTAGTATTAAAACAGAAAAATACTTTTAGAAAACACTTACAGTGAAAACTATTAACCGTTTTTCATCTTCGGCCACGTGTCAATTAGACCGAAGATCATAGAGAACAAAATGGAGGCCTTTAAGATGTGAAAATTGCAGGGTGTGCCACCACTCGGCTTGCAATAGCCAAATAGAAAGATAATTAATATTGAATCGAATGCGCCACAAGTATACTAACATCTATTCAAATGATTGTGCAACAAGTAAAGGAACAAAAACTCGTCTAGGCTCTTTACACAAAAAATACATCAATCAAGAACAATATGAAAGATGAAACTGAGAGATGACAGGTTTTGTCCGCGGTGGTGTCCGCTTCAGCCGATAATTTGCGTGACCAATTGATGAGGGGCATCAGTTCCTAAGTATTCGTCTATGATAAGTAGAAAGCGAACATGGCCGTCTCTTCCATATGCCTCGATGTGGCTGATGGACGATGTGGAATGGCCAATAATATTGCTATTGCAAACCCAACCCTCCCCTCCCCCCCCCACCACACGAATCCCTAGCTGTTGGTCAATAAGAATTTGTCAGGACTTACCCTGCTCGAACTCTGGTGAGATCCTCCATGACTTCTCCGGCTCGTACTCTGGGAACACCTCTGGAACTTCTCCGGCCCCTACTTTGGTGAGCAAAATACCTTTGGGACTTCTCAGAACGAACTTCGTAAATATCCTCCGGGCAAGAACTCTGGATAAATAGGCGTTGGCTCGTTTGAGGTTGATTTTTGTATTGGTTTGGGGACCCCTTTTCTTTTGAATAACTCTTCTGTTATAAGCTTCGACTACTTGATGGCCAAATCTGTCGAATCCTCATTTAATTGCATCACATCTCTAATTTAATTTTTCATACTCAGCCAATCAAAATTTGGCGACCCAGTGTGAGCGCCGCCATTTTTCCTATAATTTTTGCACGTGTCCATGATGCAGGCACGCACAATATGATTACCAGTGTGCCCATCGTAGACAGGGTACAGCGAAAAGTTCGCTCCATCGCCAATTTACAAGGGTAGTTACTTAAACTCACGGATCGCCGAGTCTAAATACAACGATACAACACGTGGGGAATCTCCCTCACGTGTGTTCGCCGTCGAAGACCCTTGCTCCGATTTAAGGTCTTCGAGAGGCTAGCTTTTTCCAGGGTTTTCAGAATCAATCAAATCAACCAATCTTCCGAT
Organism: Spiraea crenata; assembly: GCA_033992175.1. Classification (NCBI taxonomy): domain Eukaryota; kingdom Viridiplantae; phylum Streptophyta; class Magnoliopsida; order Rosales; family Rosaceae; genus Spiraea; species Spiraea crenata. Next base: position 1,259,622 of record JAVBHV010000051.1, on the reverse strand, counting down.
ACCTTACGTTTAACGTTATTGGTGCTTATTCATCTCAAGGTATGTGACTCTATTATTTATTTGCGAGGTTAGGGGCAAATTGAAATAAACCGAGAAAGTAGAAACAACTATTAGGTTTCAATTTGCCCACAGTATCCGTGAATAAAGAATCTAGTTTGCATACGTGAGATGAATACAAACTTACAATGTTGAAAGTGGTGCGAAGTGCTCATAATATGTCGCACAGTGCATGTGAATGAAAATACGCATGTTCGGTGTGTTGGATTGTGCCCGTTAAGGCATTGACGTGGCAATACGTGACGGGAGACACGTGTCAATTCAAAAGTTGAGAAATCAACAGCAAGGGCAAATATAGACACCCTCGACGGAGCGTGTGACCTAATAAGTGTATTAGGGAGGCTTGCGGTCGAATGCCAAGATGAGTCCTAAGAGAATATTGAGTGTAGGGATGGAATCACAAAGAGGTTATGATTTGAGATACGTTCCCTACTGTCCTCGACTCTTAAAGAACGTTCCTAGCCATAGGATATCCAGCTAGGGCTGTTGGTTATCCGTTAAGGCCTGTTCATGTCGTATTTAGTAGTCGATCTCAGATTAAGCATATAGTGATATGAAATAGGCATGAAGGTGCTCGTATATAGATACGAGTTCACTAAACACTGACCAACCACAGAGCGTACGAATGGAGATTTACCTACTATGTCAATCGTACAACGTTCTGGCTAGTTATGGGTGCAAACTAGTTCTTAGACCTGAGGCTTCACCAGATATCTCGTGTTGGAAGACTTGAACTTTGACCTCAATCTCACAGTTCATTAAGAATGATTTGGGCCAAGTAGCTGAGGATTGGGTGCATGGATTCAAGCATGGAGATTTGTGAATGCGCAAAATGGGATTCGTCACCTTCTAGGTAATCAGTGAAGGTTGATATTTCGAGAGCCCCTTGAAGATCTATTTCTAAATCTTCGGCCGAAGCATATAAGTAAAGAGATACATCAGGGTGATCATATCAGCACACTAATGCATTAGGGCTTGACAATGAGTTTCCATGCCCTAAATGATTTGTTCGGAATATAGGAGACGAAGGAACCTTATTGCACTGTAACCATAACTAATGGTTCTGCTTGATGTGTGATGAAGAAGTTCGAAACACAGTCTTGATAATCTGGGTAGCCGAGAGCCATAGCTAGATGTTACTACTCGGTTTGTGAATGATCTTCCCTATAAGGTTGAATATTGGGTAATTTCCATATTCGGAAAAATAAGATTGTTTACTGCCAGCTTTATCAAAACCTACTGAGGTCAGACACACAAGAACGCATGCCTTCGGGTAAATTGATGAGGGTGTTTAACATGAATTAGTTTATGTTAAATAGTAAGTTGGTGATTGGGCTTGAATAAATAAATGCAAGTCCTTTGGGCTTGGTATTAATATTAGCCCAATGCAATTTGGAATTGACCAATTAAATAAATTAGAATTAATGACACATTAGTGGGCTAAGCCCACTAAGAGGTGCGGCACCATTAGGGACAGCAACTCTAGGATTTCTCCCAGAATTGCGGCACCCTGTTCCTTGTGAGACAATGATTGTTGCTTAATTGTTAAATAAGAGTCTAAGCCTGTTAGAAAAAGGTTCTCTATAAAAAGGCTTGTTGGGTATTGACCTAACAGAAGTTGTGAACTCACATATCAGTAAAGAATTTCATGTGTTGAGAATACATTCTTTACTAAAACATAGAGTCAGAAAAATTGTTTCTTTGAAACCCTTATGTGCCGCAAATCCTCAGCCTAGCCGTAGTTATTGGTGGTGCTCGTCATCGTCCGTCGAAGTTTGGTGCTTCTAGTTGATACATCATCTCTCTACCTCATCAACCGAATACCGTTCGTGTCGATACTTGTAGAGGACGGACACTTGAACGTCTAGGACTTCATCATCATCATCATCATCATCATCATGGCAAGTAAAGGTTGGTAACTCTAATCTTCTTTTAGATTATGGGTGATCTTATTGGTATGCTAAGAATCACATGGCACGTCGATTAACCATGCACGCGGATTAATTAATATGATTAATGGAATCCAACGTTCCGCCAACCATGTATGTTTACGATTGAATTATGAATCTTATTATAGCATACGTGTCACGCCACGCTTCCGCACACGTGGAAATCTGTTCCATAACCCAACACGGTGAAACTAGTATAATTTATCGGTACGCTATATTTTGGGATAGTAGTTACCTACAAATTGTTTCCTGCAAAACAAAGACCATCAATGTTTAAACGTGGCCCAAAACGCAGCGCGCAACATCTATTAAAGCCTCTCACATAGACACGTGCGGTGAGGCTAGCTTTTTTTATTTTTTTTTTGTGTGTAGAAACTAATAAAGCATTTGTGCCACAATGTTTCAACCTGTATTGCAAAGTGTGAAAAGTTAAGGGGCCGTCTATAACGTTTTTGTAGGTCGTTTTCTGTTATTTGTACCCAGAAAATAAAAATGACAAAAATGAATTTGGCATTTCTGAGATTTGAAAGTGTCTAGTATTATAACAAAAAAAAAACTTTCAGAAAACAATTACAATGAAAACTGTTCACCGTTTTTCATCTTCGGCCACGTGTCAATCAGGCCGAAGATCACAGAGCACAAAATGGAGTCCTTTAAGATGTGAAAATTGTAGGGCGTGCCACCACTCGGCCTGGGATAGCCAAATAGAAAGATAAGTAATATTGAATCGAATGTGCCACAAGTATAGTAACATCTTTTCAAACAATTGTGCAACAAGTATAGGAACAAAAACTCGTCTAGGCTCTTTACACCAAAAATACATCAATCAAGAACAATATGAAAGATAAAACCGAGATATGACATGTTTTGTCCGCAGTGGTGTCCGTTTCAATAGATAAGTTGAATGACCAATTGATGAGGGTTGTTGGTTCCTGTGTATTCAACGATGATAAATACAAAGTGAACGCGGCTGTCTCTTCCATATGTCTCGATGTGGTTGATGGACGTTGTGGTTGGTGGATGTGGATAGTATAGAACGGCCAACAATATTGCTACTGCAAACCCCCTCGAATCCCTAGTTGTTGGCCAGTAGGAATTTGTCAGGACTTCTCTTGCCCGAACTCTGGTGAGATCCTCCAGGACCTTTTCCAGCTCGTACTTTGGGAATACCTCCAGAACTTCTCCGGCCCGTACTTTGGTGAGCAAAATACCTCCGGAATTTCTCCAAATGAACTTCGTAAAGATCCTCTGGGCAAAACCTCTGGATAGATACGCGTTGGTTGATTTTTGTATTGGTTCGAGGACCCTTTTCTTTTGAAAAAACTCTTCTGTTATAAGCTTCGACAACTTGATGGCCAAATCTGTCGAATCCTCATTTAATTGCATCACATCTCTAATCTAATCTCTCATACTAGCCAATCAGAATTCGGATGTCATGGAGCGTCAGACTTGTCGAGCCACTGTGAGCGCCGCCATTTTCCCTATAATTTTCGCACGTGTCCATGACGCACGCACGCACCACAATATGATTACCAGTGTGCCCATCGTAGACGGGTACAGTGAAAAGTTCGCTCCAACGCAAATTTGCAAGGGCAGTTACGTAAACTCACCGATCGCCGAGTCCAAATACAGCGATACAACACGTGGGGAATCTCCCTCACGCGTGTTCGCCGTCGAAGACCCTTTGCTCCGATTTAAGATCTTCGAGAGAGGCTGGCCTTTTCCAGGGTTTTCAGAATCCATCAAATCAACCAATCTTCCGATCCCTTCATTTTCTACGTTGTTTTCTTTTATTCTTTCATTTCATTTTCATCGGCGGATCTGTTCTTCTTCATCGGTGGATTTGCCTGAAAGAGGATTTGATTAATGGTCCAATTGATGAAATCCGGACATCTCCGGCCGGAATTTGAAACGGCGCCGTCTAGGGAGAAGGTGTCGGTGAAGATGGAGGATTGTTTGGAGGAGGAGCATGGCCCACTCAACAAGCGCCCCAAGCCCTCCATTGCTTCTTTCCAACAGGTCCCCTTCTTTCTTTGATAATTCAATTTTGTTTGGATAATTAATTGTGTCCTTGACTTTGGTTGTAAAACCTTTGAAAGATTGTTGTCCCATTGGTTTCATTGACTTGAGTTGCAGAGGAGTTTGGGGGACAATGCATTTGGTGTCCCACCTTCACAGTACAACCCACTTGATGAGCCTAGCCCTTTGGGTCTGAGGCTGAGGAAGAGCCCCTCCCTGTTGGAGTTGATTCAGATGAAACTTGCCAATGGGAGTGCTGCTACGTCTGGAGCTGTTCAGAGTGACAATGTTAACTCTGCTGTTAAAACCGAAAGTAAATCAACTGCCGCGTCGAGTAGTGCTGCTGATAAGCTTAAGGCTTCCAACTTTCCAGCTTCGCTTTTAAGGATCGGCGGTTGGGAGGTACCTTCGCGTACTTATATACTGCTTGGATTCCGATTTTGGGATTGCGATATGTTTGTGCCCCAGAAGTTTCTGACGTTACTCCGTTTGTGGCAGTATGTATCGAGATATGAGGGAGATTTGGTTGCAAAGTGCTACTTTGCGAAGCATAAGCTCGTTTGGGAAGTTCTCGAAGGTGGTCTCAAGAGTAAAATCGAAATCCAGTGGTCGGATATTATGGCCTTGACAGCCAATTGTCCTGATGATGGGCCTGGTACATTGACTGTTGTGGTAATGCTCACCTCTGTGCCTTTTCATGTTCTTTCTATGTTTGTGTTTGTGTTTGTGTTGCTAGGTAATGATCTTGTTTTTGTATTTCCAATTTGGATGTGTTACAGCTGGCTAGACAACCTCTTTTCTTCAGGGAGACTAACCCTCAGCCTAGAAAGCACACTTTATGGCAGGCAACGGCAGATTTTACTGATGGACAAGCAACCATCCATAGGTATAAACATAAATTGGTGATTGTGATTTGTACTCTAGCACTGCCTTCTTGAAAGATACCCTTTAAACTTTTTAGCTTAGTCACTGGTTAAGATAAAAACTTGGTACACATACTTTTCTCTATTCACGCTCTTATGTTTGTGCTTTGTTTCTCTCGTGCTCGGGCATTGTTAATAATATTTTTGGAGTCTCTCTGGGATTTATGGGAGATTTGTAGGTTTGCAGAAGCGTAATCAATGGTAGAATGGTAGGAAGAAACGATTAAAGATAGAGGGTTTCGCTTCGTTAAGAACGCCAAGGGGGGAGCCTCACTAAGAATGCCTGGGTTTGGTTTCACACGGAATACTATTCTTTAGAGATAAGCTCCATTCATAAACTCAACTCAATTCTACTTTTACAGATTACATAGGGAGTAGTTATAAAAGTCTAAACCTAGAAAACACAGGACAAACTAAATCCTTATATAAATAGGAAGAAAAATCTAATTTTCAGAGAATTGGAAAGTTAACCAAATTCCATCTGTGTCGATAACTTTAGAATCAGGTTAACTAAGAACTAATTAGGACACTAATATTTAAGTCGAGATTTGCTCTGCATCATTCTCCTCCGGTGACAAGAACTTGACTCCGTCGAGTTTCAAAACTCATTGGAACCTCATCGGCTAATCATTGTCAAAAGGATAGTTCTTTTTGTCATGTTGATGATGGCTGTACAAGATTGCAGGCACTTCGTCACTATAATGGTCTTGTGGTAGTTCAAAGGTCGCATGAATGCTTGGCAGTTCCCATGGAAGACAACAAGCTTTAGTTTGAAAATTAGCACCAGTGAGGTAATTGTCCTTGAATGGAGGAATGTGAAAGACAAGTGGTGTATCATCCTGAATATCGTCCACAGTTTGTTGCAAGACAAGAACATAGGGAATAATATTATTGGATTCCTGAGTAGTTCAACCACCTATGTCCACTAGTGTGGATGTCTCTGTAATATGTTCTTCGCATTGAACTATTGGTTTTAGTTCAGTGTGTTGGATCCCGTCAGTACCGTCTTGATGTATGGTTCTTCTGCGTGATTAGCAACTTCCAATTCATCAGTGGATTGTTTTTCTGGAGATGTCTAATTTGACAAGTCAACGATCAAAGTTGTGGATTGCATCGCACTGTTCTGTGATGGCGTTATGAGGCTGCACAATTTGTGTGTCGAAGCTGGTGTTGAACTGCTTAAATAGCTTGATCAATTCGCCTTGTTGGGCGGCTGCTTCGCGTTGAGCGGCCACTTCTTCAGCAAGTTTTGACATCACCCACTCTCTCCATACATGCAAATCTTCAAATTCCAGGAAATTGAACCTAGGCTGCTGAAGCCAAAATTGATATGGGACAACGAGAACTTGGGATTTATTGTATATTGGTAGGCTGGTGGAACAGTAAAAGATAAAAGGTTTGGCTTCTTTAAGGACGCCAAGGGGTTGACCTCACTAAGATTGCCTAGGGTTTGGTTTCACAGAGAGTACCATTCTTTAGAGATAGAGTCCATTCATAAACACAACTCTACTTTTTCAGATTACATGGAAAGAGTATTTATAAAATTCTAAATAGAAACACAGGACAAACTAAATCTAAATAGAATTAGGAAGAAAATCTAATTTTCAGAGAATAGGAAAGTTAACCAAATTTTATATCCCTTGAAAACTTAAGAATCAAGTTAACTAAGAACTGATTAGGACACTAATAATTAAGTCGATATTTGCTCTGCATAACTCAGATTTGTCCTTTATTCAGTCGGTTGTCCCAGGCATGTTGACTATTTTGGAGTGATTCAGGCCTGTTGTCTTGCTTTCTACACTTATTCTTTGTGTTCTGGTGACCCAGGTCCTCCATTGATTGTGGACAATTGAAATATCTGCAAATTCTCTTTAAATTTTTCGAAAAGAACATGTTTTATAATGGATACTGGACAGTTGAGACATGTTGTCAATAGACATTTGCTTTTGGTCTATTTTATGCTGTGACATTCACGTGGAAAAACTTTGGCGTTGTGGTTTTATAGGCAACATTTTCTGCAATGTCCACAAGGACTGTTAAACAAACACTTTGAAAAGCTTATCCAGTGCGACACACGGCTTTGCTTCTTAAGCCGACAGCCAGAGATTGTCCTGGAATCACCATATTTTGGCGCGCGATCTTCTCCTATTGAAGATCCAGACGAATCAAAAGGCCATGGTATTGATCAACTGGGGAATTGTCAAGGTTCCTCCTTTGGTGGCTTCCCAGATGTAGCATCACCATCTGCAGGTCAGTCATCTTCTTTGAAGATTGACCAGCAGGATTCGGCTTCTACAGCATTAGAACATCAGTCCAGAGAAGCACCTTCCCCTAGCTCAGGTATAAGAAATCAGTTTCTATTATTTCTTGCACAATATTGATAAGGAATGCCTTTCATTCCGTTTCTTTCTTATTTTAACTACTCTCCACAGACTGCATTGCCTGATTTTAGGCAACACCTGAATCTCATTTCTAATTACATTTTATGTTCGAACTTTGAACTATATGCTTAGGGTAAACTACGGGGCTGGTATCTGGGTGCCTAATGTACCCGTTCACAAACTGTAGTTTTTATAATTGTTAGATGCCTGATTACTCCTTAACCATGAAGGATTATGTTTCAAGAACAGAAACTGGTGAGAATAGTGCTTGAAGCAACTCTTTTCTTTATCTCCCCTATGCAAGGGATTATAGTTTTTGTTGGCGTGCTGGCTGTTTTGATTTGTTAGAATGATTGTTCAACTTTAATGATGTGTAATGTATGCCATCAGAGGGTCAGAAAGCAATGTAATATACTGGATAAATATCTTTCTCTTTTCTGATCGTACACTGTCCTCTCTGTTGCATTGTTGCTTACACCAGTTAACTGCCTGCACTGCTCAGTGATCGCTTACACCAGTTGTCTGTAATTAAGTGCATAGCTGATTGACTGCTGACACAAGTAATACATATTGTTTTAAATTCAATGATATCTTGTAATATGTCCTGAATTGTTTGAATGCCACTCAATAGTTCTAGTTTGTCTTCATTCAGCCTTTGGCTATATTGTGAAATCCTCAAGCATGTATTGACAGTCATTATGTTTACTAGTTCTCTGGTCTTGTAATGCCTGCGAACTTTGTATGAAGGTCAAGTAGCATTTGTACATGATGTGTGAAAAAAAAAAATTAGAACTGATTAAAAAGCTATTCACCAAGACTTGGTAAAGCGACTTCCTTAGGATTTTGAATTCTTTTATTTCTCGAACATCATCTTGAAATTTGGTTATCATTTTGATGTATTTATTATTTGTAGGATTATGTTTTACTGCTGATTCCTAGAAATTGAGTAGTATTCTTTCTAAAATTTCTGATAGTGATAGGTAGTAGTTTTCTTTCAACCTTTGAGTATGACTAAATGTGTGGCCTATGGTGTTTTCTATTGGTTATTGAATCACTGATGGAGTTTATCATACTAGTTATGGATGCTCGTGCAATTGAAGGAAATGGAAGTTCTGAAGCTGTTGATTCCAGAGGGCCCAAAAATTGGGAAAAAATGAAAGTGCCTGGGCTCCATCCATCAATGTCTATGGGAGATCTGATGAGTCACATTGGAAACTGTATTTCAGAACAAATGACTTCTGGAAATCCCCCTTCTGCAGATCAACAGTCAGAATACCAGGACATTCTTGAGGATATTGCACAATACCTGCTCAGTGACACTCAATTTACAGCGGCTTCGGATGAGAATTCCCTCATGTCAAGGGTCAATTCTCTCTGTTGCCTTCTGCAGAAAGACCCTCCTTCGGTTCAGAATACGCAGATTGATGGAGAAAGTTGTGTTACAGGACCAGATGGGGAAAGTGAAGCTCAGCTAAATACTCCTAGCAAATCTGGAGCTGATATCAGGGATCGCGAAGATGATATGCAGAATGTTTCTGGTGGGAAAAAGGCACCAGGTATGTCAAGAAAAGACTCCTTTGGGGAATTGCTGTTTCATCTGCCTCGTATAGCCTCACTTCCTTCATTTCCGAAAGTCTTGTTTAATATATCGGAAGATTGTGAGAGCAAAGATAAACAGATGCCTCCACAAAGTCCATAACGAACCATCTGAAAAGAAAGCTCATGTTCTCCCTCCTCTAAAATCACCCCTCCACACATGTACGCATAGTGAAGATGTGCTTGCTGTTTATTATCTTGCATTATCTTGGGAAGTTTCGGGATTCTGAAATTTGTATTGATGAAGAACCCTGGAAGTTTCCCATTGTAAGAATTTACATATTAGCCAATGTACGTCCTACTGTACGGTTTGTTTCCCCTCGGGACGAATGAAAGCATAAAAAATAGTTCTCTTTTTGTAAATTCCGCTCACTGTTTCAACGCCAATGTACCATATGTTTAGGATGAGTTTTTATGGTCATGCCACGCGCCTATGTTTGTGTTAACTTACTCTTTTATAGGTTTTGAGGTATATAGTAGTTTCATTTAAGATATTTTTGGTATTTTGAATGTGAACTTAGGGTATTTTTGAGATTGCGCAATGTTAACTCTAGGGTAAAAAAAAAAGAAAAAATAAAAAAAAAAAAAAAAATAAAAAAAAAAAAAAAAAAATCTTTATTATTAAAAAAAAAAAATAAAAAATTAATTTTTATTTTTAAAAAAAAAAAAAAAAAAATATATTTTTATAAATTTCTTTATGGGTTCCTTTATTTTTAGCATTTAAATGTTGTTGATATTAGGATGCCACGTGTATTTAGTATTTTGATTGAGGACACTTTGGGTGTTTCAAAAGTTTCACCTTGCATATTTTCCTAAGATGTATTTGCTAGTTTGCATATTTTCCTTAGATGTATTTGCTAGTTTGCTTTTTTAAATGTTTATGACGTGTTTACTAAACAAGAGTGAGAATGAAATTATTAGGAGTCATTCCTACTAAGTGATTCTTGTATTTATTAAAATATTATAATCAAATTTATAGTGGGATCCATAGTAAAATCAGGAATCACATTTCTAATTTTCAAGGAATGAGATTTCTTGATGGAAGGTTGTATTGTGATTCATGGAAATTGATTCCACTGGGAATAAAATTGTTATGCCTAAATTACCCCATAATCTTAATATTCTCTTCAATTGTATGTGGACAAAAAAGTTGTACATGTATATAGGAAAGAAATCTTATTAGCTCTTATGTTCTTTTATCTTTTTACTAATGTTTTCTAAACACCTAAAAACTTAAATTGTACCGATGTATAAATATCATTCAGTAAGACTTGAAACTTTAAATTTTTCACCTTTATGTTGACAAAAATATATATTTTTTATATTTGGGGTTTTTTAGTAATTTAGTTAATTTTCACTCCGATTCATAAAATATAGTAAACAATTTTATGATAATCAACTTAATATGATACCTGCATTTGTTTTCTTGCATTTTAGTACACTGTACTTTCAAATCCTTACAATTTTGTTTCACCGTTTGTATAATCTTCTATTTTTGGTTTCAATGATGATGTGGACTTTGTGAATTTGATTACTTTGTGTTTGGGTCCGGTTCAAGGGACACACCCCTTTCAAAACACCCTTTCTTGGCCATTGGATCGGACCCATTATCAATGGGTCCCATAAAAAGTTGCCGATCCAACTGCCAAGAAAGGGTGTTTGTGAAAAGGGTGTGTCCCTTGATCCTCTCCCTATATATAGGGATGACAAGAACTTCCACGAATATGGATACTCGCGGTTATTTTTCCCTTAAGGAGTGGGGAGGAGAGGGGGGGGGGGGGGGGGTGTAGTATGTGTGTAGAGGGGAGGGGGAGGGGGGGGGGGCCTTGGGGGGAGGGGGGGAGGGGAGGGGTTTTGCCTTTAAAAAAAATTATATTTATAATATAATTTCTAATTCTGTATAATACCCAAATACACAATTGCCATCTAAATATATCAACAACCAAGTCGACGATAGATATCTATCAACAACCAAATCGATCCATCAACAACCAAATCAATCCAACAATAAATATTTCTTGAAATATTACCATTTGTTAATTAAAAAGTTGATAATATATGAATATTTGTTATAATTATAGACTACATGATTATAATATATTTTTTAATTTTAAAATAACTATTTTTTAGTATTATTATAATGTTATTTGATTACAAAATGGTAAAAACAAGGAAACCCGTCAGTAGCAAAACGATGCGTTTCCAAAATTGCATTTCTTCCTCGCGTGAACCCGCCGCCGCCGTTCCTCAATTTCCTCATTTTCGCCGAAATTCAAGCCCAAATAATCCACTAGAACCGCCTAAAACCCACCTAGTCCGCTTAGAACCCGTCTAGCCCTCCCAAAACATGCCCAGACTCCCTTTCTGATTTTCTAGCGATTTTAGGCAAAATCTGGGCAGTCGGCAACTGCCTAGCTACTAGGCGCCGCCTAGACCGATGTTTAGAACACTGATTAATATATACACTATATATATAATCGGATCGGGTTTGGGTCGAGAAATAGTTATACCATACCCATTTCAAACCCATCATAAATATTTTAAAAATCTTCATACCCGCCTTCATTCTCATTTAATTCCTCCATATGTAGTTAAAAAAGAGACACTTGCCGCGATCCTAAGCAAAAAATTGTTGATTTGAATGTGCTGCAATGCAAGCCACTAGATGGATCTGGACGGTTAGCATTAAAAGGCCTGGTAGGCATTGTAGGGAATAAAACGGTAGACGATCACTACAAGTTTATCTGTACAATACAATGACAAACACCAAGCTTTTCATTTCATTATCCGTTTGTTGACGTTACGTTTGCAAACTCCTCCGTTGCAGTCTCAAGCATGGCCTCGTCTTCTTCAACTCTGCTCCTTCCACTCGGTAATTGAATTTATTTTTGTGCTCTCTTTAATACTCTACCCATCGTCTTATTAATCTCAATGTCGCTGTTCAAATTTATAAAAATTTTGTAAAAGAATCAATCTGTGGAAAAATTTTCTCTTAATCTCATCTGTCTATTGTAATCAATTTGTGGGTCTATGAATCATGTGCTGGGAAGTGATCATGTCAAGGTGTATGCCATTCTGTTTTGCATTGTTATATGAATAATTTGAGCTAGCAACTACCTCAAGAGGCCAGTGGCTGGTAATTTGAATGATGTGAACTAGCAACAAGGTGCATTGTGATTTAATACCAAATAATTAAAAGGGTCTTTGTGCCCCGTTTGGAGGGAGAAAGTGCAATCCGTGGCAATGTGAAGATCGGAGAGTACCCTGCTCATATTGCAACTTCCCATGAAATGCTACAAAATTGAAGGAGCTTCAAAATTGTGGTGCTTTGGATATACATGTATGCTTTATTACTGTTTTTCCTTTAAGTTAGCTCATCTTGTGTTAGGTTCATATTCGGGACAAAGGGTGTCTGCAATTTTTCAAGGCAGTTCCCGTGACAAATTTAGGAGAATGCTTGTGCGGTGTTCAATTTCAGAACTTACTGTTAAAGCTACAGGATCAAGAGGATGTAAATATGCGTTCAGTGTGATGAAACGAAGAGATATGATTGGATTGCTATTTGGAGTTTCAAGCCTTGTGATAGACTCACTTGAAGCTGAGGGAGCTGGCTTGCCCCCAGAGGAAAAGCCCAAACTATGCGATACTTCTTGTGAGAAAGAGCTTGAAAATGTATGGTGAGATTGAACGAATCCCTTACATTGCAATATGTCTGTTGTTTTTTGTTAAATTATGACTTATGCTTACAAGTGAATTTTACTGATCTCTCTGTATTTGTTTCTTGAGGCAGTGAACAACATACTATTATACATTAGTTGGAAATTATAAGTGCATTATGTCTGTTTGAGAATTCCTTTAGACGGTGAACAACATAAGTTTTCGAAATTACTATTGTAGTTGAACTATAGCTCGAACTAAGCAGAAATAGGTCCAGAGGATTTCATGTTAATATTTCTGTTGCTTGCCCAATGAAAGATTCTATTTACAAATTTTTTTAAAAAGAAATTATCCTTGAACCCCTACAGACATTGTGCTCAAAACCATTATGTCATAAGAAAATACAAAGAGCTATTACCTTCTAGTGGGAGACTAATATATGGACTATGGCGCACAGCTGAGGCTTAAGCATTTGCATTTCACTGCCTTTCTGGTACATCAACACAGATTAAATTATTTATGCGACAGAAAGAGACATATACGCATAAATTATTTCTAATTTATTAACTGTTTCTCAGTCATTGAAAGGTGTGGGAGTGTGTGCCATCAAAAACATTTCACATGTGTTTTTTGAAAAGATATATTATCAATGCTGGCTTATACGTGATGGCGCTTCTAATTCCACCAATATTAAGAGAAACATTACTACAATAGTAATTTCCGAAACTCGCCCATGTCTGTTTTGAGAATTCGTTTCCATTCATGAGTCACTCCATTCATCTTTTTTTCTCATAATTTTTTCCAAGGATGTATGTTGGAACCGCGAAAGCCATCTTAAGTGTGATAAACATTTGCTCAACTTCATAACAACTCATATGAGCATTCCCCACCATGGACTTTCGTTAACAAGGATTTGATTGTATCTGATTAACATGACCACAATCGTGTGCTTACTCAAGTGCATTGCAGAGATTTCATGTCATTGACAAATAATTTTTTTTATATGAACTATCAACCTTTTTGAATATTGATGGTGGATTGGTTTGTTTGTTGAAGGTCCCTATGGTAACCACAGAGTCTGGTTTGCAGTACAAGGATATCAAAGTGGGTCAAGGCCCCAGTCCCCCAGTTGGTTATCAGGTAAATCATTCTGGCTTTCGAGAACTAGTTTTCACTGCAATGGTTTCCGTTTTTCAAGCCTTTATGGTTTTCTTGGGTATGTTGGTTCTCACATGTTAGACCAAGCACTTTATCACTAATAAATTTTTCGTGATTTCTTCTAAATACTGTCTCTAGCCCCCATCCCTGCTTATTTGTGTTCATTTCATACATATGGGCTTCCTAGAATTGGTTAGAGAGTCACAGGTAGTTGTTGGTTCTGCATTCATATGGGGTCCCTGCACCCTCTTCTTTTCGTTTTTATTTTTATTTTTAAATTTTCTAGTTTGCTAGTCACGTTGAAATTTGATCCAACTATAAAAGATGGTACCAGCCTAATTTGATCACAAGCTTTTGATGACATTAGGCCTTTAGAACTGAGATCAGCCTATATTCCATTTGATTCTCAAATGAGGTAGGCTGCATACATTGAAAGGTGGTTTCAGCAGAGAAAAAGGGAGTGATTGAGAGAGTGAATTATATACCTTTATCTACCTGTCAACATGGACAATTTATATCTTGTGTTTCTGATTCTTGTAATGTTGATGGTGTTTCTACATCTTTTGTATTAATAGGTGGCTGCCAATTATGTTGCCATGGTTCCATCTGGACAGATATTTGACAGGTAAGCACATTGTTATACCTGGCAAGAAGCATGAAAGGAAAAATTAACAACTAAAAAAACCACGTATGTTTTAGAGGGCTATTTTGTTATACCTGCTAATCGCATTGTTCACAAACATGGTCATATTAGATAAAGTAGAACCTAGGTAGACATTGGGAAACGTTTGACTTTCTAACAAGCAAGATATACCTAGCATAGAATCACACTGCATTACTTGTGAATATGCTGCTTACAGGTCAGATATTAAAGGCTTGCATTATCCATCAATAAAGTGTCTGAGAGATATAAACTTCTTGTTGTAATTGTATAGTAGTCTTGTTGATATTTCCTAAAGGTTTGCTGCTTGGGAACTACTATGTGGTGGCGTCCTACATTTCATCTTTATCATTTTCATGGAACACGTCTTGTGCTTGAGAATTGTAGTTGGGGCGAGACTCTCGGTCCAGTTTCTTACTGTTGTATTTTTTCATCAACTATACAGTTCATTGGAGAAGGGTACACCTTATATATTTCGTATTGGCTCTGGTCAGGTAAGCTCTATAGATGTTCTCCACGGAGTTTTTATCTATTCATTACATTCCTGTCAACCTCGCCATCTTCATTAGAATTGAGTAATATCATAATGATATAGTGGTAATTTTGTGCTTAAAATTACAAGTACAATGTCTTTGACCCCAAGTCTCATTGAAACAATTAGTCATCTGGTTACCCTGTAATCAATGGAGTCAGAGATATTGATGTTGTTTTGGTGATAAGATGTTATTGTAATTTTACTCTCGCCAGAATTAAATTGAAAGTATAAAGTGAATAGAAAAATCTAAAGAACGGGAACATAGATGATCTATTGGTGAGTCTCCCTCGTGGCTAAATCCGTGTATCGAGGATAGTTACTGTATCTTTTGGAATGCATTATCACATGTTCAATCATCATTGAAATTCAAAAGTGGAAAAATAATATTTTCTAACAATTGTTCACCTAAATGAGTAGAACAGGTGATCAAAGGCCTTGATGAAGGGATACTGACCATGAAAGTAGGAGGGAAGCGCCGACTCTACATCCCAGGATCGGTAAATTTTTTCACTTCGCAGCTTATGTCTTGGAAATCGTGTTCATCACAGTGTTTACGACAACATTATACAGACAACAGTCCCTTTTCTTGAAAACTTACAATACTCTAGGAAACTAACCCTTTTTTAGGGGAGGTGCTCAAAAAAGTACAATTCTTTAGAAAACTAACATATATCTATCTATTTATCATAAATAAATAAGGGAAATCTGGAGTGCACTTAAGACTACCTACGGTGAAATTTGTATTTTTCTTAAATGCCCCTACTTAGAATAACAGATAAGACAAAATAAACTAAAAATAATGGCGCAAAACAGTCAAAAGTTTCCTTCCTAGATTAGTCTTTATCTTTCTCATTAAGTTTAGGAATGTGGCGCACAACATCCGTGAATAAAAAAAAACCTCATGCACACACGTATCAATGAGACTAGTATTATAAATAACAAGTTTATGCCGAAAATTTACCAAGAGATAGATTTGGGTGACAGCTCCACCAGTGAAATTTTTTTGACATCGTGTAGCTTTAGTTGAGGCAATTTGGAATCTTTCGCGTTCTATTTGATAGGGAGTTCTTTTGTATGTACTATGCCTTCTTTTGCCTAGTGGGAAATATTGTTTCTATAAATATTGTTTCAGACAAACCAAAAATGGAAAAGGAAAAGGTATCCAAAAAACATAGGAACTTGGTCGAAGCATTGGAGTGGTTTGTGTACATGTAGTTGGATTCATTTTTTTAGTTGTGACTTTTTATGCTTCTTTTGTGTGGTTGATAAACCTTAACAGTCATTGCTGTATTTTCAACAGAAATGACAGCTTCTGAACCACCAAATACAAGTGCTCATTCTAAAATATGACAGCATGAGAATTTTAACCATTGTGCTTTTGCTTCTGTGTTTTTATTAGTTGGCATTTCCCAAGGGTCTCAATTCAGCTCCAGGAAGGCCAAGGGTGGCTCCAAGTAGTCCAGTCATTTTCGATGTGAGCTTGGAATACGTTCCAGGGCTTGATATTGAGGAAGATTAAGAAAACAGATACCTTTGTTTCTTCTATTGATTAGTTCTTGGTTTTTCGATCTCTTCTAAATGCAAGCAACAATAGAAAGATCCATGATGTAAGCACTTGCCTTGATTATGCCCCAATTTGGTATTGCTTTTTTAGGGCTAAAAGTGTTTTTTCCGAAAATTTTGGGGCAAAAGCTCGTTTGGTTAATATGTCTCTCACTGTTTTTTTTTTTTTTTTTTTTTTTACCGCCAGCTGCAATGGTGGAGATTTGGAGGAGCAGTTCGTGTAATGCTTCTTGAAACCGTGGAGGTGAAATGGTAGAGTCCATCATGTTAGAATCCACTGCATCTCCCTTTAATGAAATAATAATAAATGCCCTTTATCTCAATTAGAAGCCATTTTTCATGTCACTAAAAAAAAAAACAATTCACCAAATATTTAACTGTTTTTTTCACTGCTGTTTATTCTCACAGCAATACCAAACTGACCCTATGTCAATTGATTCCTTTTTTTTTTTTTTTCATGAATAATTTTTCACATGTTCCCTTTGTTGCCCTCTCAAGATCAGTACACCTCCCAGATGGGAAAAATTACAAAACTGAGTACTAAAAAACAACTACCAAAAGAATTAAACAACTAGCTGCTGTTTCTGATGAGTGGAAGGTTAATTTTCATCAAAGCACGAGGAGATCATTACCGAGTCGCCGAAATTGTAAGACGGATATATAGAATATTGTAGATGAGGTTCCAAGATAGTTCCATCTGTTTTGTGCTGATTCCTCTGATCTTTGCATAATAAGAATTTCTGTAACACCTGAAGATGGCATACACATCAAAACGAAAATTAGTTGGTTCCAAAATCTAATCAATTAGCCAAGTGATTTAGCTTTAGATCAGAAATCCCTGCAAGATTGAATCAGTTCAATTGATCACTTCATAGGCGCCATTAACTTCTTCAGACTTCATACTAGAGTTATCGACTCAGCTAGATTTGGTTATTTTTTATAGGGCAAATTACAATTACATATTCTGTGATTTGGGTCAAGTTTTTGAAATAATACCTGTATTTTTTTTTCTTGCATTTCAGTACGCTATACTTTCAAAATTTTGCAAACTCGTTATGCCGTTACTTAACAGCTAGTTTTTCAGTTAAATGATGATGTGGACACTATGAGACCCATCAATTCATTCTTCCCTCATGTGTTTTCAAGGGTAAACTTGTTTTTTTTTAATTAATTATTACGGGCCAATATGCTTATCTTTTGCAATCAAATTCCACCGAGAATGTTCTGGCCATATGACAAGGATGGAAACTATGACAACGCTTGATTGACAAGTAGAGATCAAAAAAATTTGATATCAGTAAAGTTGAGATCGATGAGCATTTCCAGTAAGGGTGATGATGTCTGTCGTGGTTGGGTAGATTTCGGTGGTTAACTTTCATAGAGAATGAGAAGAGTGAGGACGTTGATGGTGGTGTGGAGGTGGTTCCGGTGAATTTTAAGAATCTATTTTAGATTTTAATTAAATGAAAAGATAAATTTACCTTTGAAAGCACATAAGGGGAGAATGAACTGGTGGATCCCACAGTGTTCACGTCTTCATTTAACTGAAAAACTAACGGTCAAGTAACATCAGAATAAGTTTGCAAGATTTTGAAAGTATAAGGTAATGAAATGAAAGAAAACAAAGTACACGTATCGTTATGAAACTTGATTCAAACCACAGAGTACGTAATTGTAATTGGTCTTATTATATATTATATAATTTTCCATGCTTGCCAATTGCGAAATATCGAGATCTCTTTAAGAAATTAAGTTATGGTCTATTATAATCAAGTTAATAAGAAGAACAAATTATGCTTCTTTATTTGCGATTTTCGAACAAGATGCAAAGATCAAAGGAGGGGAAGTTGAGAAAAACAATGGAATTGAACTGCTGGGGTCCTAATACTAATAGATTTTAGAATTTTTATGGGATGTACTCATAAACAGTTTTCAAGTTACAAAAATATTGTGTCCTTGTTGGTAATTGTAAATAAGGTTAAAAAAGTATGTTTATTTTAAAAACGAGGGTACCCAATGTTTGACAAATAAGACACTTTGTTTGACAAATAAGACACTTTGATACGTAATGTTTAAAACTGGACACTTTGGTACCCAATCTATACCGACGTTTGACACTTTAGTTCTTCCATCAAATTTACCTATAAAATTGAGGGTATTACAGTTTTTTCATATTAATTCATAAAATATGACTTATATAGTCCTAAATGTTTAAAAAAATGGATAGAACCACTACAAAAAATGGGACATTTAGGGGCGTTTAATTAGGGGCGGAAAATGGCATTCGCCTCTATTACTTATCAATTAGGGGCGGAAATGTATTGGCCTCTATAAATATTTTTTGAGGCAAATATAAACGCCCCTAAAAGTTGAATTCATTAGGGGTGAAAATAAACGCCTCTATTGAGTCAATTTTTAATTTTTTTTTAATAGCCGCCCCTAATACTGAAACCCTAGCTGCGTCCTCTCTCTTCTTCTTTTATTAAATTTCCATCATCTCCTCACCACCAGCCGCATTTCATTCCTCATCTCTCCAAAAACAGTTCAAATCTTCACCCACGCCTCAGTTCCTCCCCACACAACGGTTCCCACATTCATTTCTTTCGATTCTTTGTAGTTATTCTCTATTCCATCTCCTACGGATTGTAAGTCATTTGGTTTACATAGATCTTTATTATTTGGTCTATTATATGGTTGGTTGATCAATATATTTGAGTTTTTGTGCTTTGATGGTGCAGGTGTGTTCTTGAAATTAAAATTTCGAAATCTGAGATCTTCAAAGTTAAAGGTGCTTTTCTTTACCATTTTATTTTTATTGACTAATTAGTTTGGTTGGATTTGGATTTGGATATGGAGTTTGTTTTTGTTTAGAAATCTTGTTGCATTATTCTTCTTCCCTTTGAATCAAAGCATATGTTTCCCCCGGTCTATGAACAATATGAAGTCAAAATAAAATAAAAAAAAATTCTTCACTCTTTAAAATGAAACTAATCTATTTTTTTTTTGTTTATTCACAGGAATGATGGAGGAGCAGATTACTTCATTTCTTTGCTCGGAGTGAAGTCTCGATTAGATTTAGTGTTTTGTAAATCCATTGTACGACCTTTTCTACTTCTTCATGTATCGGTGTAATTTCATATATGAATAAGATAAGTATGAGTTTATATGAATCATTCATCTTCTATGAATTTGTATATATCAATCTGCAGATAACAGTTTTGAATTTTATTTTGAGTTTAGATGAATACATTTTGGCCAAATTTAATCTATATTAAAAGAGGAATGAATGCATTATTAAAGCAATGAATTTGATTTAGATATTTTCATAATTTTTTAAATAGTAAATAGCAATAGGGGCCTATGCCTTTTTGCCAATTGGCATCATAAACAATAGGGGCGGAACCTTGATTGCCGGTCAAAAACAATAGGGGCGGAAATTGGCTTAATCCGCCTCTAAATACTATTAGTTGCGCTCTTTTGGAGGCATTTGCCTTTTCCACCGCTCAAGTTAATAGGGGCGTATTTCCTTGTTTAACTGCCTCTATTAGCTTCTTTAGAGGCAAATCTTACCGCCACTACATGCCCTATTTTTTTAGTGAATAGTACCCAAATTATAACAAAACTAAACTACTAATGTTTCTAAAAAAAAAAAAGACTACTCCTGTTTCGACAACGCCAGGTATCTACCCCTGTTTTGATATTGATTTCATTGTATGCATCATGAAAAGACAGTTAATTTTTATTCCAATTTAAATAAATCTGCAAACACTTAAAAGATCAATTGGAGCATAATAATATATATTACTCTAAGTTAGCAAAACACTAAATTTACAAGATCTAGCTTGCAATCAGAATAAAGCTTTTAGAACATTCACAAAAATAACACAATTCAAGAGCACGAAGACTCGGTGGTGTGCTTGGGAACTGAAAAAGAGGCTAAATTTTGAAATTACCATTTTGTCCATGCCCAGCCAAACAAAAAGATTGTAATACCTTCAATTCTAACGACAAATTGAACGCGGGCACTAAAGTGTCAAACAGAGGTATAGGTTGGGTACCAAACTGTCCGATTTTAAACATTGGATATTAAAATGTCTTATTTGCCAAACATTGGGCACCAAAGGAGAAATTAACCCTTTATGAATTAATCTGAAAAGACTATAATACCCTCAATTTTAACGGCAAATTTGACGGAAGCACTAAAGTGTCAAACGGAGGTATAGATTGAGTACCCAAGTGTTCGTTTTAAACATTAGATAACAAAGTATCTTATTTGCCAAACATTACATACCATTGGAGGAATTCACCCTAAAAACAAAAATGGAATGAATTAATCAAAACTTGAGATTAAATAAAATTTCCCAAATAAGAGTTTTGTTACCGGAAGGATTGAATTGAGAGTCGCTGTCAATCACAAAGAATATCAAATGCTAATTGGCCAAAATATAATAACAAATGAGATAGGGCACACGTGTGAGAAGAACCAAAGAAAAGGCGAGTGCTCCCCAAGCCCAAGTCGGCGATTCCCGCACGAGTCTCAATCAGTCCAGGAAGATAATACAAAGAGGAACACTCGTAGACGAATCGCCTCGCACAGTCGCACTCGCACACTTTTTCCGCTATTGAGACGCTGCGCTTCAACTCGTCATCCCGATCCTTCGCTCTTCTCCCAGATCTGTCACTCTTTACCCAAATTTGGATCGCTTTGTTGCTGGGTAAGATTCAGATTTCATGCATATTTTTTTTATAAGTTTTGTGATTCCTGAAATCTTGCGACTTGGTGAAATTACTGGTGATTACTTTACTGGGTTTAAAGCATACTATCTAGATCTTTGAAGGGTTAATGTTTGCTGTAAACTGGTCCTTTGCTTGTGTTCTTTGTTGACCATATTTTGAGATACTTGTGGATTTGTTTTACCTGTTGAATCCCATGTTTTCTTTGATCAGGATTTTTACTGTTGACATAAAAGTGAGCAAGAATGACAAAACTATAAATAGTGTTTTTCGTTTTCTTGACATCTAAAAATTTCAGGTTCTTAGCTGGGAAAGTAAAAATTGTACCAGATATATCTTTAATCATTTGTTGGTGGGGTGTGAAACTGTAAGGTACTATGGGGCAGAGGCCTTTGCATACCCACAATCTGTTTTTGGTTGTGGTCAAGAAAGAACAAGTGACTCTTTAGGGGTTAGCATGAATGGAGGATTAGAGGACGAGAGTCATGCGAGTATTTCTATACTAAAGAGACGAAAACATCGCCTAAATTTTTGGGGTCTGAGCTCTGAGAACTATCAATTCGGATATCTATGGGCATGAATGAATATTCTTGCACCTTTCTTTTTACTTTTTAGGTTTATATCCATGAGATAATGTAACTTTGTTTTTGTTTTCTTGATATCTTAATTTGGGCAATGGTATCTACCCTATACAGAATCATCTAAGATTATTCGACCTCTGGTATTTGAGTTTTGATAGCTGACAATTTGAATATTTTAAGGGAAAATGCATATTGTTATACTTATCTGTATGTTCTTTCAATATAGTTTCATATCGATGAGCAGAAATAATTTTATTTGGAATGTTGACAGAAGCTCATGATACTGGGTAATTTTTTTTTTTTTTTAGCAGACTACAGAAAAGCAAACAATATCCAAGCTGTGTATAAAGTTGCAAAGATAGAGTCGTTAGGTCATAAGAGAAAGATTACAGCTTCTTCGGTCAGACCAGCAGATCCCACGAACAGGGACAAAGACAAAAGGCAAGCAACCAACAAGAACAAAAAGACAAAAATGTCATCATCCGCGGGGAATCAGGTTAGAGCGTCCCACATATTGATCAAGCATCAAGGTTCCAGAAGAAAGGCCTCATGGAAGGATCCAGAAGGTCGCATCATCAGGAACACCACTCGAGATTCTGCTGTCTCTCAACTGAAGGCCCTCCATGATGACATTGTTTCTGGCAAGGCCAAGTTTGATGACCTAGCCACTCGGTTTTCTGATTGCAGCTCGGCCAAGCGTGGTGGTGATCTTGGTTAGAACCTATACTTTACAAATTTCAAATTTGGGTTTAGATTTGCAATTCTGTTCGGAATTTTATTTTGGTAAGTTATGTTTTGAAATTAGAAACCACCTTAGAAGGGCATTTAGATTTGGTTTTCGAATAGAAAACATGCATATAACTGCTGTATTCAAAACTGTAGCAAGTAGTATGTTTGGTTTTATTACTTGGCAAGAAGCATACTTGGATATTCCTAAAAACTTAGATTTCTTCTGGGATAGGTGTGCACTAGCTACTTCAATAACTGAAAATTCTATCATGCAACTGAAAATAATGGTGAGAACAACTTTCCTATCGGCAAGATAGCCAAAGATGGACTCAAAGCTGTGCAGAAATCAAGGTCCAAAGTAGCATGCAATACCTTGCTTTTATCCCATAAAACTTCCATTTTTCTCCTTATCCTTGAGAATACTTTCATTCTTCCAAGCATTACAGCCCAAAACAGTCATCACCTCCCAGTTACATACCCATCATTGCCTTCTTTCCTTTACCAAGCTGTTTCACAAAAAAAAGGGAGTGTGGAAGCTGTTTGAATAACCATACATAGTACTATGAGCTTGCACTGAATGTCTTTCACTTAAGTAGGTAGCTATGGATTAAAAGTAAATGTATTTGTAAAACTAATTACGTGTATGAATTATCGTAATGGGAAGAGATAAATTTGTAAAGTCTATATGCTAATGAATTTTTTTTGTCAGTTAAATAATTTTTTTAATATTCTTTCTGTCATTGAATATCTACTTGAATTGGCGATATATTTAACTAAAACTAATTTAAATTAAATTTGATCAATTGAATGGGAATCGGTGAAATGTATATTGAATTATTGTTACAGGTCCTTTTGGCCGGGGCCAGATGCAGAAGCCTTTTGAAGAAGCAACATTTGCTCTTAAGGTTGGTGAGATAAGTGACATTGTGGACACAGATAGTGGAGTTCATATCATCATGAGAACTGGTTGAGCACTGAAAGGGAAACTTACTGATGCAGGAGTTCTTTCTATATTGAATTGTTTTTATGGATACTCTTATTGTATGAAGCGATGCTGACTCATTGATGTTTGGGTACCTAAAGATGGATTTTGAGCACTGTATTCTCATGAAATACTATCTCCCTAATGTATGTGGTTTGGATTTGCTATAAAAAGTTTTATCTGTATCTATTCTTGGGGGCGGCCAGGTGGTAGTTGTTTTTTCCTTGTTGCTTTGTCTTTCCGCCCTCCTTTTTTCGCCTTCGTTGTTTTTGGGCCAGTTGTAGGGGTAGGAGGGGGGGGGGGGGGAGGGGGGGGAGGAGGGGACGGCCGTTTTTTTTTTTTTTTTTTTTTTTTTTTTTTTTTTTTTTTTTTTTTTTTTTTTTACCAAAAAAAGAAGGGGGGCCCCCCCGGCCCCGCCCCTCCCTCCCCATTCATTTTTCAGCGAGAGATGTTTGACAAAGGGTAATTAGTAGGGATTTTATTTTGTTTTTTTGTGTTTTTTTGTCAAAAGGGTGGTAGGGGTTTTGGATCTATAGGTCTTAGTATTTTTTATTTTTTTTGACATTCTAGTTTCTCTTAACGTGCAAAAGCATAATGCAAGTTTTGAAGAATTTTGAACTAGAATATTCAAAAACATAAAAAGAGCAATTAGAATGCAGCTTTCACTTTTTTATTTTAGGAAAATTTTATTTATATTCCACGTATTGTTAAATTCACCCCATTATGAATTCATCATTTACTTAGGGGTTGTTAGTTCTACCTCCTTATCTTATTTGCACACCCACTTTACATTTACACCCATACTAAATTACAATTCTCTTTTTCCACTCACTATTATTCCTAAAATGTCCCTAATTTATCTTTAAAGGCAAAATGCCCATCTAGATCCTCATTGCTTTGCAAACACAATTTTGATTCAATATGATGATTTAATTTTATCAGGATTACATACAATAACCAGCAAATGGAATACAAGAAATGGTTCAGAAGAAACAAAGACTTTGAAATACTCGAATAATTGGTAGAATATGGCAATGATTGGTTGTTGTGTGGTTAGTATATTCAGTATACTTGACCAACAATAGATTAATGGGATGTATACTTGATCAAACAAATTTGCAGTAAGCAAATTTTAGAATCCAAAATGATCATCCCGTATGTATTGATTGTAGTGATTTTTTCCGAGGGCATTAGATAGAGAATTGCCTTGTTATCTTAATGATAAAATAGAAAGATCAAATGACGAAGGAATTAAAAGTTCCGTGTGTTTCGTTTACGAAACTTGTTCTTAATAAAGTGCATATGGCCTTCGAATGGGAAAACTGTCCCAGGCCTTGCTCTAAAATTCATGCAGTGATTAAGTTGCAAAACGTTGTAAATTTTTGCAAGATGTATATAAGGACACATGTTCTTAAGATGATCATGTGCAACCGCTTGGAGGCTGCCAATGGAAATCAGTGAGTGCTTTTCTTCACTCTATTCTATTGATTCTAATTCATTGTGATGGTAATATCCGACGGGGTACATGCATACCTGTGCGGAAAGAATTGGCACCGATTAAGTTGATTCAATCTTTATCCGCGACATGTATGTTTGAGATACATGTAAGCACTTACGAAGTCAATTTGGTCATTTTCTGACATCTCTCCATGGAAAGGCTTTGAAGGCTTTTCAGTTCTTAACCAACACGATCAGTTTTAGATTCATATAGTTCGTGATGAGATGAACTCAGACATGTTGATTTCCTTGAATGATGGATTAATCTCTTCACAAAAACATATACAAATGTCAAGTACTGTTTAACTTCCAGAAACAAGTAAGAAACTTGATGTAGATTTGTATGAACTGATGCCAGTGATTCCACCAAGATAATTGCATGTTGATCATGAATTCTGTATATGGAAATTATAGATCAATGGCTTAAGGACCTGATGAACAGAAGAGAGGAAATTGTAGAAGGTTTAGGAGGAGGGGAGACATGGGAGACAAAGGAGCTTTGTGAGGGAAACAAAGAGACCGCGCAAACATAAAATTTAGATTTTTCTTTTGTTGTTTGCCACTGTCCTTATACATAATTTCACAATAAGGTTACAATTATAGTTATAGTTAAAACTTTCATGAAATTGTAGGTGTGCAAATAAGACAAGGGGGTGAAACTAACAGCCTCTTTTACTTAATACACTTCCTAACTTTTCCCAAAGTACCTTTAAAAAAAAACTTAATTGTTGCACCCTGACAAGATTTCTTAGTTTTCATATGGAATTCGAAAACTTTTGTTTTTTAATCCAAATAAATCTTCACATCATATTTTGAATAAAACTAATTTTCAAACCCATAAAGGAAATTTTATTTACATCCTTTTTTTTATGAATACACTACACATTATGTATACACCTCTCATTCATTTTTTATTTTTTATATCCTTCAAAATTTCAATAAGCCCCTTATTTACCTAAATTACCCTTATTATGAAAAAAAATATAAAATTTTGTACACCCTCACCTTCCTCCTCAACCACACAACACAACACATCGTTGAATTTCTCCATTTTCTACTTGCTTCCCTTCATCATCTATTTTGCCCCAACCATGATAGAACTCACATCCTTCCTCACGGCCCTCAGCCGAAATCCCCCCATCTTCATGCTCAATGATTTCTTAGGAACCACTCATCTCAAATCTTATACTAACGATAAATCCCAAAAATCATCATTGAAATCTCTATGAAGTCCCACTTAGGTTTTCAAATTCAATTAAAATTTATCAATGCATATTTCATAATAATATGAACGATATCAAGTCAACGTGAGGAAGTTAATCATATAAGAATAAAAATAGTTGGCTTAAGTGGCAGTGAGAAGTGGATTAAATTGGTGGTGGGATCAATGAGAAGGGAAGGAAGGGAGTGGCTACAGTGGCGTGGGGTTCCTCCGTGGGCGGTGTGGTATCTTTCCATTATTCTTTTTTTACATTTTAATTGAAATTGTGTTATTAGTTATTTTATATAAGACTTAAATGGTCTTTTTATATTTTGAACATAATTAAGATGAACTCATCCAAAAGTGGGGTGCAAATAAAAGTTTTCAACCCATAAATCCCTCAAACTCTAAATTGATGAATTACATGATGATTCATCATGGACCCAATCTTCCAGAATCCCTCAAACCACACATGCATGAATTAAATTATAATTCATCACTTAAAAACTCAATCTTTTCGAAATGTATAACTTTGCTTTTAAAAGAATGATAATTTAATGAGAAAAAACTCTTCCAAGAACGACACTATGGAGATTTCACTTGCAGAGAGGTTTTAGTGTTCACAACTGCTTTCTAGGTGAAATAATTTGTTTGGAGAAAAAGGAGGGAGGCAGATTCTATATATTCATGTTGGATTGATTGTGCCTTCATGTTCACAACTTCAGGCTATCGAAATTGGGAGGAGGCGCTGCTTCATATCCCGACCCTCATCTTCGATAACGTGAATCCGAATCTTCTGGCTCTCTTTTATCCCTGAAGAAGTCTGGGCCGCTGCTGCCCAACTCGGTAACTACATATCACCTGGTCTGGATGGCTTCCCGGGCTTCTTTTACACTCAATATTCGGGATATCATATCATAACTTTGAGAGAGGTTTGGGTGACCTATGGGGACTCAATAAAACTTATATTGCCTTGGTACCAAAGGTGACATCGTCGTAGTCTCGAAATGACTTCATCGTCGTAGTCTCGAAGTGACTTAAGACCAATCAGCCTTTGTAACAACGCCTACAAAATCTTCTCCAAACTCCTCGCCAACTATCTTAAGGTGCTTTTTTCAGATTCTCACCTCAACAAACGACATTCGTCCCAAGTAGGTCAAATCAGAATAATCTTATCATCGCATATGAAAGTTACCACTATTTCAAGCTCAAGGGAAAAGGCAAATACGATGAAGCCACCCTTAAACTTGAGATGAGTAAAGCCTACGATCGTGTTGAATGAAGCTTCCCTGAAGCCTTACTTAGGCTCTTTGGATCCCCCTCAGAGTGGATTTCTCTCATTATGAGTTGTCTCCATACTATATCTTTCTCGGTTCTTCTCAACAGACAACCATGCCAGTTTTTAGCCTCCAAAGGGGTCTCAGGAAGAATTTCTGGTATACCCAAGGAAGAATTCCTCCTCTGGATCACGTTACTTTGCTGGGAAATTTGGAAATCTCGGTGCTCGGTTGTTTTCAACTCTTTCCAACCTAATACATTGCTTGTGATACGCCTAGCCCGATCATGGATATCTTCCAGTGGGTAAACAACGTCACATTCACTTTACTACACCCAACAAACATACCACAGTTGTCACCAGCACCTCCATGGGTACCATCTCCACTGATGCACCATAAATTAAACATTGATGGTGCTTGGGACACCAGAATTAGAAAGCTAGCTTGGGTGTTGTAATCCGTAATTCTACTAGCATTTTTTGCAGTGGTTTAACATGGCCCTGATATAACCAATTTTGCATACACTTGTATATCCTTATTCTTAGATTCTTGTTATGTTCTTAAAGTGATTTTAGTTTGTTTAACTTAGTTTTGTTATTTTGTAGGTTTGAAGTAGAAATGAGCTTTTAAGGTCAAGTGGTGTTCCGCAAGCAGTCAGCTCGTGGGAGATTCTGGATATCCTTAGGAGAGAATCAGATAGCAAATTATATATCGTTGGAAAGATACAGATGTCAGCTCGAAGAAGGATTTTACGGCTTGTCAATCCGAGCAATGTGGAGATTTTTATGATCATTTTCGTACAAGTCGTCGCTGCAGTAGTTTTTGCAATGAAGTTATGTTCTGAAGCCAAGTCAGCAGCCCATTGAAGCAATCAAATTGAAGCACCGTAAGAAGACATATGGTGTATCACGTGGCACATTAGGAAAAGAAGAGAAATCAATTGTTGCCACTTCGTACTCGGAAAGTAAAGGGCTTCAGCAAGAGCAACTAGGAAACCAAAGACAGCTTGAGTCTAACTTTCCTAAATTCATAGTCAAGAAGGATTAGGAGATCTCTTACCCAATTGATGAAGGAAAAGAAAGACATGCCTGTATAAAGAGACTATAAGTCAGATTTCAATGGGGGGTTCGTCATAGTGTTTGTTTGTATTTTTTATTTGTATTTCATTATGTTTTATTTGTTCCTTAGTAGTTAAACTATTTTATGAGGCTAGGATGATGCCTAAGTATGGATGTTTATGATTTCAATGACTAATTAATGGATTGCTAGATTCTATAAGTTGAATGCTTAATTCTTTGATTGATCACCTTAGGACTTTGCATCTAGTAATTGGAAGATGAGTTTGAGGCTTAACCGGCAATATAATTCAATTAGCTTCTTGTGATTAAGTGTGG
Organism: Spiraea crenata; assembly: GCA_033992175.1. Classification (NCBI taxonomy): domain Eukaryota; kingdom Viridiplantae; phylum Streptophyta; class Magnoliopsida; order Rosales; family Rosaceae; genus Spiraea; species Spiraea crenata. The sequence goes on along the minus strand of JAVBHV010000051.1, from coordinate 1,230,728 downwards.
TAAATTACATTGTTGCTCGACAGAGAATAATGGTTTGCTTGGTTCCCTGTTTTCTTGTTCGCAAAGTAATGAGTCTTACATGTTAAATTTATGCACGACAGTGATAGGTTGCATGTTTTAGATATACAACCTCTGCACGACAGTGAGAGAATCATGCACGTAAGGAAAACTATGGTCTAGGTGCACGGCAGTGACTTAGATACGGGAATTATCATCTTTAGAATCGAAACACTTCATTACTTGCATTGTGTCATAAACGGAAGTGCTTGTGGTTGATTTGGAACCCTAGGCTTTTACTCTTGTTTTCAAAACCCCTAAAACTCACGATTTCAAAGTTTGTTTATTTGTTGTTTTACAAAATCGTAAAAACCAAAATCATTTTTCAATTTGTTTGTTTGTGTTTGTTCTAATTAGATTTCATTCGGGTTTTCAATTTCCAAGTTAACTATTTTCTCCGTGGGATCGACCTCGTATTTTGCCTAAGCTATACTACACATTGATTCGTGCACTTGCGAGTTTTTAATTTGGTTAAATTAATCAACTAAAAAGGGTTAGTTTAATTCACATCAAGCTCCCATCACATACTCTGCTCTCCACAGTGAAGCACTCACGGCTTTGTGTGGAATCCAGTTATCTCACAATTTGCAACTGCTACACATCACTCTTGAATTTGATTCCTAGCTCCTCATTGATAGTCTTTGAGGGAAAATTGGCAACCGGATTTGCCCAATCTATCCACTTCTTATCGCAATCCGAGGTTTTTCCAAAAGATTTTTCACGATGCAAATGAGAAATTCCCTCGTAGTGCTTGGAATGATCAGCTTTAATGACTATGTAAATAGATCTATATGTTAGTAAAGTCCCTTGGATATGCTTAGACCCTTAATTCTGTCACGCTATTAAACGAAATTTAAATATATACAGTGGAAATCCGGGTCGAAACTAGTAACAACTTCATTGATTGAATATAGGTCGAAACGTTTACAAAGTTACACGAAAATAAGGGAAATTTCCTATCTTCTCCTCTACTCCATCTCTATTCCCAAACCTGCGGTACAAAGTTTTAGGGGTGAGCATGCCAGAGCTTAGTAAGGAGAAAATAGTCAACATAGTTAAACAGATAACTAATACCAATACAACACATAAAACAGTTAGGGCATGATGATGATGCATGAATGCAATGCTGACCTTCCTCAATTCTCACCATCCATATAACAGAGGATGTCATCTTAGCATGTACATACCATTCTTGGACAATCAAAGCGCTATGCTATATGAACGTAAACTCATAAAGTAAACCCCTCTTTTGTTAGTTTTCCTATTTAACTTTTTATTGCCAGTCCGGAAACCCAGAGTGCACTCTAGATATACCTTCTACCCTAGTACTTTCTAAAAGTTAAATTCAAACTCAACAAAAGATCATTCGACTAATCTAACACATCTTCCTCTTTCATCACGCTCAAAGCCCATGATTAAAATGATATATGAAATACCAATGGTACATCAACATGAGGGATTTTTTTTTGGATAAGATCAACATGAGGGATTACAACACACAAATCAATAACTAGAATCCATATATCAATCGTAAATCCATGTACAGATAAGTACAATTATAACAATCAATGAAACAATAAACCAACATAATATCAAACCCCAATCCCCCTACCTTGATATCCAAAGCCTGGTTCCCTTTCTCTCTTTTTCTTTCTTTTCTTTCTTTCTTTTTCTTTTCTTTTTTTTTTCTTTTCTCTTTCTTTCTTTTCTCTTTCTTTCTCTTTTCCTTTCCTTCTCTTGGCTCCAACTCTCTTTAACTCGTACTATAAGGCCAAGTGGCCTTTTTATAGCGATTGTAGGCAGCTCCCAAGATGTAGGCATTAAGCAAACTTGGGGACTAAGCAAACTAGAGATAAGATTTCAATGTGGATGTTATGGATATTATATATATATGAAATTAAATACCTAGTTAGTTAATTCGTGTATTGTAAATGTATTATATGCGTACGTATAAATTTTTTAAAAATACTGTCTGTATCCAAATTATTTCAAAAATATAGTAAAAAAAATATGTATTTTTGACCTTGGACATATTGACATAATTTTGACTAATAATATGCATATATTTTAGAAGTTTAACAATAATACACGTATTATTCATGTATTTTATCCATATTTTACACGTATTATTGGAAAATATAAATTATAATAAAAAATTAATATATTATAAATGGTTGAATTTTTCATCGTATTATTTAAAAATTCTGCCGAATAATACACATACGTATGTTTAATGTATTATACCCATGCCTTATTTTACTGACTAAGATTATATATATATACCCATACGTATGTTTAATGTATTATACCCATACCATATACATATACACACACACAAGAGTAAACCCAACGTAATATTAGTATCTCAGATCATTTTTACATATACTGGCCATAATGCCCGTGATACTCGTGTGCGAATATGAATCGAATTTGAGGGGACGGAAAAACTCCTCTTATATGTGGGTTTTTTTAGTCGGATTGAAATGTAGTTTTGGTTATGGTATGGTTTGTTTAGAAAAGCTATATTCTTCCTATTATGTAGGATGAATTTGATTGGTTGTTTTGTCAAAATACAATACTATCCATAGCAAAGAAGAACATGTTTTACTGATAGTTTTTGTTTTATGAGTGTTTTCGTCCAATACTTATGAAGCTTTTTTCCATTGGACTGAAATACTCCACTGCTTTTTGCATTAAAAGTTAGTGGCACTTGGTTTCCTTAAAATTGTAGTGTGTTAGAAAGGTATTTTGATTAAATTTACTAACTACCAAAAAACCCTTTTTATTTGATAGTAGTAGAGATGTATAAACTTGTACATACTAGAAATAAGTCAATCAAACACTTATTCGAACTACAGGTCTTCACAATTTGGATTTGGTTCAATTCTAGCCGTAGGTCTTTTGGCTTTGTCCTTGGTTGGGGCTCCACCTAGTTTGTTGTATGTTTCTTAGTCTTCCTCTGGTTGCTTAATGAAATTTGCATACCGACAAAAAAAAAAAGACAAACTACATTTACCCTTAAGGTTTGGGGGTCTACATGGAATTGAACTACAAGATTTCAGAATCATTAAACTACACCCCAATGTTTTCCAACTCAATCAATTTAAACCACTTCGCCAAATTAACTATGTTTATTACTGAAGTGGTAATTTGCGACATATACAAAATGAATTGTCTTTTTCCACCCAATAAAACTGGCATTTTTCTATGAAAAAAATTCTCTTTTGCCTAATACTTCTTTTTTTTCTCTTCCGCCAAGGCATTTGCCTCTCTTTTCGTGGAGGTAAACAACCCCTTTTAGTATTTATATAATTCAAATAAAAAGGTAGATATTTTTTGGAAAAAAAAAATAAATATGAAGTTAGATATTCTCATTGAAGAATAAGCTGAAGAAAAAAAATTCCAGGGCATGGATTGACTTGGGATGTATTCAACGTATTAAGGATTGATAATGAATGAGATTAGCCAAACAAAGAGACAAAGTTCAAAAGGAAAGAAATCATTTTTTTTTTCATATGAAAAATCCCCTTGTTAATGGGTAAGGAAGACAAAACTTCATTTTAGTAAAGGCTTTATAATGCCACCTCAACAATAGACATAGCTAATTTGACAGCGTGGTTTAAATAGACATTATGGTTTAATTTGATATAGAATCCCAAACCTTAAGGGTAAATTGTAGTTTGCCCAAAATATCACTTTTATAAAGCCTCTCTGCCCGTTTGGAAAATTCTTTTGGAGGTAAAACACTGCTTTTGGATGTTTATTATTTGGACAACCTGCTTTGGATGTATGGGAATAATCTAGGATTTTAGTTCCAAGAAATTTAAAATGGGGAATAAGCACTTCCCAAAGAGACCATGCCAAAAATAACTAGTGTAGAATCAATATGAGCAAAATTTGTATATATGCATTGCAAACTACATAATAATTAACTTCAATCGGATGTGTCAAGAAGGTCAAAAAAAATTGAATCTAAGAAGTTTGAATGAAAGGTCTTGCAAGTTGTAACTAAGTTGTACTGAACATTGGCTTGTGGATGGAAGCAACTATTAGTCTTACCGATGCAGGCATGCTCGGCCCTTGATTTTCTTTTCGGCAGATCTTTCGTAGAAAAATTTCTCATTGGATACCTAACATTAACTTGAACTGCAGTAAATAGTTATTACAACTGGGAATGGGATTCGAAGAGTTTAGTAATTATTAGCTATCTATAGGGGTGATTGCCATCATTAACTGTAGTTAGTCGTTTTGTTGCGGATGACCTTTGTGTGTTATGTATTTATATTATGTCCTTTATTTTCCCTTGTTTTTGCCTACATGTGTAGACTTGTTCTGAACATTAACCGTCTCCCATTAGTACACAACACTGCATGCACCTGGTTCTTCACCTTAACTACATAGAAGCAGTTGCTGAGTATTGAAACATCGGTAAGTAAATGGATCAGGAGAATAATGTGAAGAAGGAAGGAGTTGCTGGCAGAAGTCTGATCGATTTGATCTTCTCTTGGTCTCTTCGTGATGTTCTCAACAGAGATCTTTTCAATAAACAGGTTTGTTTTCAGTTTTTTAGCGATTTAACTCATTTCATGAGTACAGTTTATCTTTCACTGCAATTTCCCCCCCATAAGAATCAACTTTTTGTTTATTTTCATCTTTCTGCATGGAAAAAATTCCAGTGAAGGTATTGAGATGTCCAGAAAATATATCAATTTAAGGACAGAGATCGGACTCATAGTTCACGCAACAGAGAAGCAATTGTCTTTTCTCCGTTGCATGAACTAAGAGGCACTACAAAGACGGAAAATCCTAATGTGCATTGATCTTTTCTTTATGAGAACATTTGTTGATTGATAACTCTTGTCATTATTCTTACAGGTTAAACAGATCCCGGACACATTTCCGACAGTGGCCAGTTACATGAAAGCATTCACTCCTGCGCTTATAGAGGAGACACATGCTGACTTACTCTCGAAAATGATGTCTGTGTCGCACGCACCTACTTGTGAGATCGAGACAGTTGAGCTTTCTAAGGATCATAAACCACCCAACGACTTGTTTTACGATGTTAAAATGAATAAGAGAGAAGCCGAACGTTACTTGGGAACATACGACCCAGAGGTTGGGGATCTGATTGCCTTGGCAGATGTTAGACCAAAATGCATTGATGATTTGAAGAGGCCCGGGAACTACTATCTTATTGCTTATGTTGTTGGATCGAAAGATAACAACTCAGAAAAGCTTAGAATACTGTCATCAAAGCCTATTTGTGGGGAAGGACACAAGCAAATTAAGAGCAAGAGAGAAACAGTGTTTGCTGTCTACCTGACGAACATGACAACAAATGTTCGCATATGGAAAGCTTTGAATTCGGAAGAGGCAAACAAGAATATAATCAAGAATGTGCTGCAAGTGCAACCCAATTCATCAGATGTACTTTTTGGGTCTTGTTTCTTTAGTTCAAAAATACGTACATTATAACCGTGGTTGTCATACTAATCCTTTTATATCTGTTTCTTACAGGATGGGGACTCTTCTACAATTTGCTTTTCTAAAGAGAAACCCTCTGGTGGTCTTTCGAATACATGCCCAACATTGTTCTCTGATCTAAATGATGCCCAAGAAGCAGCAGTTTTTACCTGTATTTCTCTAAGTAAATGCTATCACAAAAGTACAGTCAAACTAATATGGGGTCCTCCTGGAACTGGAAAAACGAAGACAGTTGGTCTGTCACTCTTTGCCCTCTTTAAGTTGAAGTGCAGAACACTAACATGCGCTCCAACCAATATTGCTGTCTTAGAGGTGACAACACGACTCCTCAAATTGGTTCATCAGTCACTTGATTATGGCAAGTATGGACTTGGTGATATAATTCTTTTTGGGAATGGGGAGCGGATGAAGGTTGATCATAATGATGATCTTGCTGAGGTATTTCTTGACTATCGTACTAGTATTCTGTCCAAGTGTTTTGCACCTTTGTCCGGATGGAAGCATTGGTTAGAGTTCATGATAAGTTTACTTGAGGATCCGGAGAAACTGTACTCCTCGTATTTAAATGAAAACAGGAATAAATACAATAAAGATGATGGGAAAGATGCAGAGAGTGATAGTAGCAGCTTAACAAGTAGTGATGAGGGAGATCTTCAGACGTTTGAAGAGTTTGTCAAGGAAAAGTTTGTTTTCAGTCTTGAGCATCTAAAGTTTTGTATTAGAAACTTGTATACTCACTTACCAACTAAAGTCATCTCACTTGAGGTGGTGAAGGACATGATGGGAGTTTTGGATATGTTGAAGTCCATTGAATCGTTACTGTATCTGGTAGGCTTTGGTAATAAAAGGCTACAGTTACTTGTAAAAGAGTGTGCTGATATTCTGAGCTCGCTTCGTGCATTTTCTGTTCCAAACTTGAATGATGAGCAAACAATAAGAAATTTGTGCTTGGCAAATGCCTGCCTAATATTTTGTACTGCATCAAGCTCTGCTAAGTTGCACACAGAAGGAATGGCACCACTGGAATTGCTAGTCATTGACGAAGCTGCTCAACTTAAAGAATGTGAATCAGCAATTCCTTTACAACTACCTGGTCTTCGCCATGCTGTTCTCATAGGAGACGAGAGGCAACTCCCTGCTATGGTCCAAAGCAAGGTTTCTGTTTATCCTTCTGTGTTCTTTAGTTTTCCAAATTATAAGTATCATATATATATAAAAATTATCTTGACATCTTAACAAATGAACAAAAAATTGTCAGATCTCGGAGAATGCTAACTTTGGAAGAAGCTTATTTGAAAGATTGGTGCTTTTAGGACATGAGAGGCTACTTCTCAATATCCAGTATAGGATGCAGCCGTTAATCAGCTTATTTCCAAAGAGAGAGTTTTACAACAATCAGATTTTAGATGGTCCGAATGTCAAAGAAAGAAGCTATGAGAAGTGCTTCCTCGAAGGAAAAATGTATGGAGCATATTCCTTTATTAATATCCTAAATGGCAAAGAAGATTTTGATCGTGGAAATAGTAAGACAAATAAGGTTGAGGTTGCTGTGGTATATGAATTAGTTGCAAGGCTGTACAGAGGTAACTATTGTTTAAAATAGTTGATGTTCTTCTTTGATTTCGAAAATATTATACCAACCCTTTTATTAAATTATCTTTCTGGGTTGCAGAATTCACTTGCACAAAAAAGAAGGTTAGCATTGGAGTCATATCACCTTATAAGGCTCAGGTTAATGCAATTCAAGACAGAGTAAGGGAATACAGTAAAGACTCTAGCACTGACTTCTCTGTAAGTGTGCGATCTGTTGATGGGTTCCAAGGTGGTGAAGAGGATGTGATAATCATCTCCACTGTCAGATGTAATGGAAATGGATCAATTGGTTTCCTTTCCAATCGTCAAAGAGCAAATGTGGCGCTAACACGTGCAAAGTATGTCTACTATAGTGCTATATATTATACACAATGCAGTTTATTGGTTGCTAAAAAGATTTTCTATTGTGTTTGTGTAGGTATTGTCTTTGGATATTGGGGAGTGAAGCGACTTTGGTTAACAGCAATTCTATATGGAAGAAGCTAATTCTTGATGCCAAGGAGCGGGATTGCTTTTATAATGCTGTGGAGGACAAGAACTTGGCTCAGGCTATTGCTACAGCGCTTTTGGAACTTAACCAACTGCATATTCTATTTGATGGTGATTCTTTGCTGTTCAAAAATGCGAAAGTGGAAGGTACATATGTTGCTATACTTTCCTTCCGATTATTGATGTATTGCTGTCATCGACCTCAACTCTAGATAACCCTACAATATTGTTCTATTGCTTATAGAAAGCATAAATCTCCTTGGATAGCGTAGAATTTTATCAACAAAGTTGAATATACACCTCTCTAAAGGCAAATTTGTTCTTGTGACTTGGTGGTTATTCAAGTGTTGTAATGCTATTGTTTTGCAGTCTTTGGTTGGTATATATATATCACTAATCGGTACATACTACTTCCTTTTAGGTTTGCTTTTCCAATGAATTTAAGATTTCTATAGCAAAAATCAAAGACACTGTGATTCGTCAAGAAGTGATTTCTTTGCTAAAAAAGCTTTCAAATGGTTGGCGTCAATCTCATAATGATGATGAAGTTATAGTACTCCATGGGGGGGCTTCTGCTCAACTGTTAGAGAAGTATGAAGTTAATGGCGAGCTGAATCTCATTTGGACTGTAGATATTAGCCGGGATAAATCAGATTACGTCCAGGTTATAAAGATTTGGGATATTCTGCCACTTTCTGATATTCCAAAACTTGCAAAGCGCCTTGACATCATTTTTGGGAGTTATACAGTCGACAAGATGAACCGCTGCAAAATCAGATGTGTGGATGGGTATGTGTAGTCCAAGAAACTTTTATTTCCACCTAAATTTATATTTTGCGAGAACTCTGTGCTGATGGATATGTATTGCTAGAAGTACTATGTTGGCATAGATGAACTAATCTGATGTTTCCTGATTGCTATAGGGTCATTGTTGTTCCAAATCGATGGCCTCTAGATTCGAGCAGTTGCGATGAAGATGATCAAATGGAATTCCTTTGGAAACCATTATCTTCACTCAGTCTGACAGATACACCAGCTGAATCATCACGCACAACTAGGTTTGTGTACCAACAGTTCAACCTATAAATAACTCTTCACTTCAGATATATACCTTGCACACAGTTAAATTTACACTTCTCTATGTTGGAATCATTAATTAATGTCACTAATTAGTGTTGTGCTCATCATCAGAAATAATTATTTTTCCAAATGGAGTGGAAGCAAGACCACTCAATCAAAGCGAAGGTGGTAACTAATTGAAGTTTGGAAAAAGAGTTTGCAGCAGAGCAGCAGAAGCAGAAGGATGAAAGTGAGTTCGGGCTGCGTGCCATTGCCTGACATAGGGACAAGTAGTTTTGTATCGGTCCTTCTTTATTTAATGAAGATATTGAAGTAATTACTGAACTAAATATGAACCAGGACCAGTCATGTTTTTTGATAAGCATGGTTTGTATGGTGTTCATGCATTATTTTATGCACCGTTCAGACCTACTTCCGATCACCTGATGTGAAGTTAAATTTGGAAAGTTTGTGGAAGAGATAATTTTGTTTTCCTCAAACGAGTACCTAGGACACTGATACACACATGAATGATCGATGAATCTATTGAGAAATGCATAGTAAGTAAATTCCCGAGCAATTGATTTTGCGGATCAAATGACCCCTCAGGCCTACCACAACTGTCAACTTATTTTTGATATTGACTGAAAGTTGTCATCAGAAATTCTTAAGAGCCATAGGCTCATTTGGTTCGCGGAAATGGAGCTTGGGAATGGAAATTTTATTCCGTTTCCATGTTTGGTAAGTGTACAGCTGAGAAAACGGAGGGAATTATAAGGGCACGTTCGGGAAGTGGTAGAAGTGAAATTGGAATTCTATCTGTTAAGTCTGAATCTGTTATACAGGTTGTTAAAAGTTTGTTAGTTGTTGTAATGGCTGATAGGTGTCATCAGCTTAGTGGACGAGTTGTTAGTGAAATGCTGACGTGGTGCCGTCCGTAAAGACGTCGCCGTTGTCCACGAAAACCTTCGAGACCACGCGGACGAGTTCACAGCGATCAAATCGCAACTTGCTCAGCTTGTGACAGCCATGGCTTCATTGGAGTCAACAGTTCGCGGTGGCGGCACCGAGCAGCGGCAGGTTGCCGGCGACAATCACCTCCACGAACAGGTTCCCGGGGACAATCGCCGCCGCGAACAGCGCTTCGACCACCACGACGACGGCGTTTCGACAACACGGGTCGTGGGTTGCCTCGTCAGCCGTACCAAAAAGTCGATTTTCCAAGATGCGGCGATGGCGACGACGCTCCGTCTTGGTTGTACTGGGCAGAGCGTTGTTTTGACTATTACCAGACGCTGCCGGAAGAGAAGGTCTGGTTGGTCTCGTTCAAGCTTAGCTGTTTCCATTGTACTGATAAGTTCACTTGAGGCCACATTTGTAATGGGTGGTTAGCAAAAATGGTCCCAATCTCATTCCCTTCTTTTCAAAAATGGGAATATTTTGTTGGGATCAATTGATATTTTCATTCACAAGTGAGTGTCAAATGGCCAAAAAATTATTCAGCTTGGTATTCCTCGCTTGGAAAATCACAATGCAAGTGGGATTGGGAAAGTTTTTCCCCCATTTATTCCCCTGGCATTGGAATCATAATCACATTCCCTTCTTTTCAAACACGGGAATAAAGCTTTTATTCCCATTCCCCCACTCAAAAACATGAACCAAACGCACCTGAGGGCAAATTGTAGCCCAACAAATATCACCTCTCTGCCCGTTTGGAAAATTCTTATCGGAGGTTAAAACTGCTTTTTGGATGCTCTTTTATTTGGCCAACCTGCTTTGGATGTATAGGAATCATCTAGGATTTTAGTTCCAAGAGATTTAACTGAACGTTTTATGCGGCCATTGGTGATGAAGTATTGGTATAGTCTTGAACATCTTCTTTTGCTTCAAGTTTTAGTTCAGACTAACCGTCACCCATTCGTACACAACACTGCATGCACCCTGGTTCTTCACTTGAACTATAGAAGCAGCTGTAGAGTATTGAAAGATCGGTAAGTAATGGATAATGTGAAGAAGGAAGGAGTTGCTGGTAGAAGTCTGATCGCTTTGATCTTCTCTTGGTCTCTTAGTGATGTTCTCAACAGAGATCTTTTCAAACAACAGGTTTGTTTTTCAGCTTTTTAGCGATTTAACTCATTTCATGAGTTCAGTTCATCTTTCACTGCGTCAACCCCCCACACCACCATAAGAATCAACTTTTTATTTATTTTCATCTTTCTGCATGGAAAAAATTTCCAGTGAAGGTATTGAGCTGTCCAGAAAATATATCCATTTAAGGCCATAGATCGAACACATGGTTCACGCAACAGTGAAGCACTAGTCTTTTCTCCGTTGCATGAACTAAGAGGCACTACTAAAATGGTAAATCCTAATGTGGATTGATCTTTTCTTTATGAGAACATTTGTTGATTGACAACTCTGTCATTATTCTTACAGGTTAAACAGATTCCGGAAACATTTCCGACAGTGGCCAGTTACATGAAAGCATTCACTCCTGCGCTTATAGAGGAGACACATGCTGATTTACTTTCAAAAATGATGTCTCTGTCGCAGGCACCTACATGTGAGATTGAGACAGTTGAGATTTCTAAGGATCATAAACCACCCGAAGACTTGTTTTACGATGTTAAAATGAAAAGGAGAGAAGCCGAACATCGCTTGGTAACATACGACCCAAAGGTTGGCGAACATCGCTTGGTAACATACGACCCAAAGGTTGGGGATCTGATTGCCTTGACAGATGTTAGACCAAAATGCATTGATGATTTGAACAGGCCCGGGAACTACTATCTTATTGCTTATGTTGTTGGATCGAAAGACGGCAACTCAGAGCTCAGAATACTGTCATCAAAACCTATTTGTGGGGAAGGACACAAGCAAATTAAGAGCAAGAGAGAAACAATGTTTGCTGTCCACCTGACAAACATGACAACAAACGTTCGCATATGGAAAGCTTTGAATTGGGAAGAGGCAAACAAGAATATAATCAAGAATGTGCTGCAGGTGCAACCCAATTCATCAGATGTACTTTTCTGGACTTGTTTCTTTAGTTCAACAATATGTACATTATAACCGTGGTTGTCATACTAATGCTTTTTATGTTTGCTTCTTGCAGGATGGGGACTCTTGCACTATTTGCTTTTCCAAAGAGAAACCCTTTGGTGGTCTTTCGAATACATGCCCAACATTGTTCTCTGATCTAAATGATGCCCAAAAAGCAGCAGTTTTTACCTGTATTGCTCTAAGTAAATGCTATCACAAAAGTACAGTCAAACTAATATGGGGTCCTCCTGGGACTGGAAAAACGAAGACAGTTGGTATGTCACTCTTTGCCCTCTTTAAGTTGAAGTGCAGAACACTAACATGCGCTCCAACCAATATTGCAGTCTCACAGGTGGCAACACGACTCCTCACATTGGTTCATCAGTCACTTGATTATGGCAAGTATGGACTTGGTGATATAATTCTTTTTGGAAATGAGGAGCGGTTGAAGGTTGACCATAGTGATGATCTTGCTGAGATATTTCTTGACTATCGTACTAGTATTCTGTCCAAGTGTTTTGCACCTTTGACCGGATGGAAGCACTGGTTAGAGTTCCTGACAAGTTTACTTGAGGATCCGGAGAAACTGTACTCCTCGTATATAAATGAAAACAGGAAGAAATACAATAAAGATGATGCGAAAGATGCAGAGAGTGATAGTGGCATCTTAACAAGTGGTGATGAGGGAGATCTTCAGACGTTTGAAGAGTTTGTCAGAGAAAAGTTTGTTTTCAGTCTTGAGCATCTAAAGTTTTGTATTGTAAACTTGTACACTCACTTACCAACTAAATTCATTTCACTCGAGGTGGTGAAGCACATGATGGGAACTTTGGATATGATTAACTTCACCACATCAATACTGTATCTGGTAGGATTTGGTAATCAAAGGCTACAGTTACTTGTAAAAGAGTTTGCTGATATTCTGAGATCGCTTCTTGCATCTTCAGTTCCAAACTTGAATGATGGGCAAACAATAAGAAATTTGTGCTTGGAAAATGCCTGCTTATTATTTTGTACTGCATCAAGCTCTGCTAAGTTGCACACAGAAGGAATGGCACCACTGGAATTGCTAGTCATTGACGAAGCTGCTCAACTTAAAGAATGTGAATCAGCAATTCCTTTACAACTACCTGGTCTTCGCCATGCTGTTCTCATAGGAGACGAGAGGCAACTCCCTGCTATGGTCCAAAGCAAGGTTTCTGTTTATCCTTCTGTGTTCTTTAGTTTTCCACATATATATATATATATATCTTCACATCTTAACAAATGAACAAAAAATTGTCAGATCTCGGAGAATGCTGAATTTGGAAGAAGCTTATTCGAAAGACTGGTGCTTTTAAGACATGAGAGGCTACTTCTCAATATCCAGTATAGGATGCATCCGTTAATCAGCTTATTTCCAAAGAGAGAGTTTTACAACAATCAGATTGTAGATGGTCCGAATGTCAAAGAAAGAAGCTATGAGAAGTGCTTCCTCGAAGGAAAAATGTATGGATCATATTCCTTTATTAATATCCTAAATGGCAAAGAAGACTTCGATAGTGGACATAGTAAAACAAATAAGGTTGAGGTTGCTGTGGTATATGAATTAGTTGCAAGGCTGTACCGAGGTAACTATTGTTTAAAATAGTTGATGATCTTCTTTGTTTTCGAAAATATTATACCAACCCTTTTATTAAATTATCTGTCTGGGTTGCAGAATTCACATGCACAAAAAAGAAGGTTAGCATTGGAGTCATATCACCTTATAAGGCTCAGGTTAATGCAATTGAAGAAAGACTAACGGAGTACAATAAAGACTCTTGCACCGACTTCTCTGTTAGTGTGCGATCTGTTGATGGGTTCCAAGGTGGTGAAGCGGATGTGATAATCATCTCCACTGTCAGATGTAATGGAAATGGATCAATTGGTTTCCTTTCCAATCGTCAAAGAGCAAATGTGATGCTAACACGTGCGAAGTATGTCTACTATGCTATACACGATGCTGTTTACTGGTGGTTAAAAAAACTTTCTAATGTGTTTGTGTAGGTATTGTCTTTGGATATTGGGGAGTGAAGCGACTTTGGTGAACAGCAATTCTGTATGGAAGAGGCTAATTCTTGATGCCAAGAAGCGGGATTGCTTTTATAATGCTGTGGAGGACAAGAACTTGGCTCAGGCTATTGCTACAGCGCTTTTGGAACTTAACCAACTGGATATTCTATTTGATGGCGATTCTTTTCTGTTCAAAAATGCAAAGTGGAAGGTACATTTGTTGCTATATTTTCTTTTCAATCGTTGATGTATTGATGTCATGGACCTCAACTATAGGTAACCCTACAATATTGTTCTATTGCTTATAGAGATTTATCAACAAAGTTTATTCAAGTGTTGTAATGCTATTGTTTTGCAGTAATTGGTTGGTATATATAACCACTAATCGGTACTACTTACTTTTAGGTTTGCTTTGCCAATGAATTTAAGAATTCTATAGCAAAAATCAAAGACACTGTGATCCGTCAAGAAGTGATTTCTTTGCTAAAAAAGCTTTCAAATGGTTGGCATCGATCTCAAAATGATGAAGAAGTTATAGTACTCCATGGGGGGGCTTCTGCTCAACTGTTAGAGAAGTACAAAGTTAATGGCGTGCTGAATCTCATTTGGACTGTAGACATTAGCCAGGATAAATCGGATTACGTCCAGGTTATGAAGATTTGGGATATTCTGCCACTTACTGATATTCCAAAACTTACAAAGCGCCTTGACATCATTTTTGGGAGTTATACCGTTGACAAGATGAACCGTTGCAAAATCAGATGTGTTGATGGGTATGTGTAGTCCAAGAAACTTATATTTCCACCTAAATTTTTATTTTGCGAGTACTCTGTGCTGATGGATATGTGTTGCTCGAAGTACTCTGTTGGCATAGATGAACTAATCTGATGTTTCTTGATTGCTATAGGGTCATTGTTGTTCCAAACCGATGGCCACTAGATTCGAGCAGTTGCAATGAAGATGATCAAATGGAATTCCTTTGGAAACCATTATCTTCACTCAGTCTGACAGATACACCAGCTGAATCATCAAGCACAACTAGGTTTGTGTACCAATACAGTTCAACTTATAAATAACTCTTCACTTCAGACATATACCTTGCACACAGTTAAATTTACACTTCTCTATTTGCAATCATTAATTAGTGTTACTGATTAGTGTTGTACTCATCATCAGAAATAACTATTTTTCCAAAGAATGGAAGTAAGACCACTCAATCAAAGCGAAGATGGTCACTAATTGAAGTTCGGAAAAAGAGTTTGCAGCAGAGCAGCAGAAGCAGAGGGATATGGAAGTGAGTTCGGCCGTGCTCCATTGCCTGACATAGGGACAAGTAGTTTTGTATCGGTCTTTCTTTAGTTAATGAAGAGATTGAAGTAATTACTGAACTAAATATGAACCAGAACCAGTCATTCTTTTGATAAGCATGGTTTGTATGGTGTTCACGCATTATTTTATACATCGTTCAGACCGACTTCAAGTTAGGGAAGTTTAAATCATATACATCGTTCAGACCTACTTCAAATTAGGGAAGTTTTTGGAAGATATAATTTTATTTTCCTTAAACGAGTACCTAGGATATTGATACACATGAATAACTTCTATCTTTATGGCCAGGGAGAAGTAAATAACTTTGATCCCCACCCACATTTGACTGAGTACTAATTTCCCAGAGTAATTACAAGCATAATAATACAAATCTATTGAAAAATGCATTGTAAGTACATTCCCGAGCAATTGATTTTACAGATCAAATGCCACCTAAAGCCTTCCACAATAGGTCAGAATATGCGAGTGCCAAACCTATTTTTGGATATCAAATTTGCAAAGTAGGCCAGAAATTCTAAGAGCCATACTTGCTCATTTGGTTATCGGAAATGGAACTTGGGAATGGAAATCTTATTCCTTTCCTGTGTTTGGTAAGTGCAAGGTTGGGAAAGCGGAGGGAATAATATGCAAAAACAATGTTAGGCCTTCCACTGTATGTTGGGAAAAGTGATGTTTTGTTTGGACATCACTCTTCTACACTCGGGAAAAAAAAAAGTTCATAAAAGTGAGTTCAATTTCTAATATCCATAGTAAATACTATGAAAGTAATGTAATTTCTAATTTCCATATGAATACTATGAAAGTGATGTCTATAAGGCAAGACTTAATAGTTTTGGACATCAAACTCGGTCACTTAAGTTTTATTTATAAACTCACTTAAAACTATGGAAGACCTTATATTTATGAAACTCACCAATATAACCCTGGAATGTTCAAGTGACTGAATTGTGTTTCAAGCTTTTCATCTTTCGTGCTGGCTACTGTTTTCAATTTGCATTATAACGTTTAATATTCTTGTACCCTTTTGTTCTCTTCCCATAAAGTATGTTCTTTTTCTATTACATTAAGAGCATTGGCACCGCAGCGGCAAAAGGAGGGGCGATCCGTCGGATTGCCCTTCCGATCACTGTTCGGTGCGGCAGCGGGACAAAAAACGGGAGGCAAGACGCTGGCAATCCTCCGGGCGGCGATAGCAGCGGCTGAAATTGCCGCCCCCTCTGCCAGCGAACGGCGCGCGCGATCTGACGTCACGGATGACGTCAGATCGCACTCGGGGGTTTTTTAATTCCGATGCGTGTAGTACACGCGGACGCGCGCGTGGGAAAATGACGTCAGGCCTCCAACGGCTAATTTTTTGAACATTTCTGTGCTGCCACGCGGCAGCCTCTGAGCCGCCGGATCAAAGTAGCCGTTGGTAATCCGACGGCCCAGAAGCTGCCAGGTGGCAGTGCAGTTCAGTTTTTTTTTTTTTAATCCGAAAAAAACCCAATTTTTTTTTCCTATAAATACTACACATCCTATATTTTCTTATACACCAAAATCATTTCTCACTCCATCATTCATCTATTTTTGCTAGATTTTGCTCATTTCCACATAAAATTTCATCACTCTTCGTTCATCTTCATTCAAGCAAAATGTCTCGCCGCACCGAAACTTCCACACAAGCCGCGGGCACTTCATGGACCGATGAAGAAAATGTCCAGTTGTGCAAATCATGGAAATTTATATGCCATGACCCGGTCACCGGTACCGAAATTCAATCTCCGCAAATGTGGCAAAAAATCCAACAACACTTTGCTGCTCATATTCCCGGCACGGTTCGAAATAGAGGAGCTTTGATGAGTCATTGAGCAAAGTGTTTGAACAAGGATTTCATAAAATGGAAGGTGGCATTGGGCAAAGCGAAGGACAATACCGGGAGTGGCTATGCTTTGGACGACGAGGTACATATTTTGTCATTTTTTGAAGTATTATAATTTTTATATATGTTGATAAGTTGAATTTAATTTGAATAGATACGGCATGCGCAATTGTGGTTTGGCGCTGATAAAGGCAAGACTCTCACATATCATACTGGCTGGGAGATTATCAAGGATTGCCCGAGGTTCCGGATTGTCGTAAACAGGGATTCAACCCCTACTGAAAATGATTTCGGAAATGATTTCATGGGTGAGGGT
Source organism: Spiraea crenata (assembly GCA_033992175.1). NCBI lineage: Eukaryota > Viridiplantae > Streptophyta > Magnoliopsida > Rosales > Rosaceae > Spiraea > Spiraea crenata. The sequence continues at coordinate 1,213,461 of JAVBHV010000051.1, read as the reverse complement.
GAACCGATGCAAGAGTCACCGGGAGTAACCCCGGGTGAAGTGAATTTAGCCGATGATAGTGAAGCATATCATACTCCTACTCCAGTGCCTCGGCCTCTAGGAAGAAAGGCAGCGAAAGCTGCAAGGAAACAGTCCCCCAATCTCTACCAAACAGAAATGTTGAGTGAATTTGCGAAGAATAATGCATTGCGGCTTGAAGACGCAAGGAAAAGGGAAGAGGTCAGAATTGAAGAGCGTGCGAGAGATGAAGAAATATTTCGGATAGCGCAGGAGGAAAAGGCAGCTCGAAGGCAACGAAAGGCAGATGAAAAGGCAGCTCAAAAACAACAAAATGATGACCGCGTAACTATGGCAATGGATACAAGTCAAATGACTCCGAACGCTAAGGCCTTTTGGGCGGAGGAGAGACAAGCAATTACTCAGAGAATGAGGCTTTTTAGGGATGGCCAATCTAGCGCCTCTGCCCAATTTAACGAATGGTATAATCAGCAGTGATTAATTTGTAATATTTTTAATTTTATTTGAATGCTTTATTAGTATGTAATGTTTTATTTTATTTGAACGCTTTATTACTATGTAATGTTCAATTTTAAATTCAAATAAATATTTATTCGTGGCAAATGAACGTACTTTTGTATTTAAACGAAATAAACACACATACATTTATTAGTAATGAAGGCAGATGTCGACAATGAAGGCAAAGGTTAAAGAGGGCCAAACAGCCACTTGCTACCAAAGATGTCATAATTATTCAATGCAAGAGGGCCAACAGCCACTTGCTACCAAAGATGTCAGAATTATTCAATGCTTCTGCCAACATCATCAACATTGAAGCATCATTTCTACCACACATTGAAACATAGAACCAGACCACACACTTACACATAAATAGACCACACATTTATGGCTTTACCTCTCTCCTACTCACTCTTCTTCACACCACTCGTTCATTTTTATGCCTTCCAATAACCACACATACATACTTTTAAAACAGTAAAACAATATAGCATTCTTCATCTTCTTCACTCATCAGTCTCAAACTTCCAAATGTGCTCCACCAATTCCTCTTGTCGTGACTTTTGAATAAAAGGGTCTTGAAGACCAATATACCTGTTGATGCATAATCGCAGGTAATGTTCATCCCGATCTGGAGAGGGGTACACAAGAGGTTGTCCATTGACAATAGGAGCTTCATACACTCTTGTTGCTGAAGTATTGTATGGGTTCTCTTCAAGATCCTCCACTGCATCATAGCCGTACTCATCCTCCACGATCATGTTGTGAAGGATAATGCATGCCATCATTATCTTCCAAATGGTGTCCTCTTTAAACATACGCACAGAGCTTCGTACAATTCCCCAACGAGCTTGCAAGATACCGAAGTATCTTTCTACGTCCTTGCGGTATGCCTCTTGTTTGGTGGCAAAAAGCTTTTCCTTGGCCGAAGTGAGAGTCGAAATTGATTTAACAAATGTGGCCCATTGCGGGTATATCCCATCTGCTAAAAAATAAGTACCTGAAAAGGTTCGCCCATTCACCACATATTGAACATGAGGAGCAGTTCCATTCACCACGGGGTCAAACACGTTTGATTGATGAAGAACATTGATATCATTTTGGGCACCTGGGCATCCAAAGAACGCGCTCCAGATCAAAGTATCAAAGGATGCCACAGCCTCGAGAATGATAGTCTTGTTCCCCTTCCTATTTTGGTAGGCACCGGCCCAGGGCAATTCTTCCACTCCCAGTGCATACAGTCTATGCTACCAATCATTCCTGGGAATCCCCTTTGCTGACCTCTTTTGAGAAGTTTACGCAAGTCAGCCCTTGTTGGGCGGCGTAAGTACTGACTATGGTAAACTTTATATATTCTATCACAAAATTGACGTAAGGCATCAAGAGCAGTAGACTTTCTTAACCTGGTTATTTAATCAACTTGATCGGCAACTGCTCCATATGCAAGCATCCGGAGGGCAGCTGTTAACTTTTGTTCAGGCAGTAGACCCATCACACCAAAGGCATCTGGTTTTTGTATGAAGTAGCTGTTGTGGTTGCACAAATCCGTCATAATGCGGTTGAAGAGAGCAGGAAGCATTCTATACCGCGCTCTGAAAGCATGAACTGGGTAAAGTGGAGTTGGGATAAAGTAATCCTCTTGGAGATTTGCACCTCGAGAGTGCCTTTTTCTTTCGATATTCGGAGCACGCCCTTGTCTTGATCCACCACTGGATTGGCCTTCGTCGTCCATGGCTGAAAGTGCTGCAACAAGCTCCATCTCTTCTTGTTCCATTTCCTCATCTTCCATGGCATCATTTCTTGGACGTTGTTCAGCATCCTTCACCCTTCTGGCCAACAATCTTCTAACCAACGACATTGGAAAATATGAAATTTCAAAGTAAGATGAGAAATGTGAGATTGAGGCAGATGAAAAATGAGTGATTTGTGAGAAGAGGATGCAGGCTGACGCTGTATTTATGGAGAATTTTGCTCTGAATCGTTTGATAAGATGTGACACGTGTCATCACATGAGTGGATGAAAATCCATTCTGAAATTTCACTCAGATTTCCGTATAGAGGACACGTGTCACTACATAATTGGACCGACAAAATCTGAAATTTCATTGTGATAAATATGTTGAATATGGACACGTAGCACAATCAGGGTACTTAAATATGACTTAATTATAATTATTATGCATATTTTTTGATAAAAAATAATATTAAAAAATTACATAAATAGTGTTTTGCCATTGCCATCGCCTCCGTGAGTGCCAGCTGCGAAATCAACGGATGGCGAGGGCGAAAGACTATTCATTGCCAGCGGGCAAAAAGAGGCTTTTTGCCATTGCCATTGCCATTAGGGGTGGAAATGCTCTAACCTTGGGAAGTCGAAGCAAGCATGGGTCCTTCAATCTGCTATTGATACCTTTATGTATACTTTAGTCTTTCACTCATTGCAACGCAAAGCAAAAGAAAACATGATAGCCTAGTTGGAAGGTGTCTTTCCTTGTACCTCAGACATTTTCGTTGGTCTTGGTGCTCTGCTACAATTGATTAGCTACTACTTCATCAGAAGATTGGTGAGTCATCATCAATCATCCGGAGACCAACTTTAACGAGAAGTTGCAGGTAGAAAAACTTGACAGGAATTGGTCCGCAATTGTCAAGGATGTTATCGATGCAGGCATCGTTACAAAAACGAACAAGCGCACTGGGCACAACAGAGATGATCAGCAATGACTATAGCCAAAAATTAAGTGAAAGAAGTGAGAGTCTTGATTTCGTTCATGAATCTCAAGTCTTAAAACTACCAAAATTGAAATGACAGGGAACTAAAGTGAAACATAGGCGAACTCGTCCATGACGTCTTCAGTTTCATTAGATAAAGTGAAAACATGATAGCCTTGACTTACATATACTTGGCATTAGTCATCAGTCATCATGATCATGCTTAAAATCCACAAACTGGCCACCATTTCTCTTTGCTTCTTTATCCTTGAGAGTTCAAACCTGTCAAATTGATATCAAGAATCTACTACTTGGTTTAATTATGACAACCCAAATTGGCTAATTTACAAACAACAATTTCAATTCACTAATTTTACTCAACATACAATCACTACAGTATCGCATATACATACAATATAGCATCATCCCTACAAACCGAGGAAAATCGAAGCCGCAACGCCAAGCGCGTAGACTCCAATGGCGGTGCAAACCACATCCTTCCCAGTCCGAGTCGCCACCCCAATCCCAACAATCCCGGCCACGCCAATCGGAGCTCGATAAATCACAGCCTTGCCGGCATTCTCCACGACGGCTCCGGCGAACAGCTCCAGGGCCCACAGCTTGAACTCGGCCGGCCCAAGAGTTTGGGCCTGGGCGGAACGAGTGACGACCTTGAGGGCCGAGTCGACCTGGGAGCGAGTCGGGGGAGACGGGACCCACTTGACGACGAGCGGGTTGCGGTGGAGGGTGTGGAGCGATTGGTGTAGGTGATCGGCGGCTGTGGGGAGCTGATAGGGCAAGACACCGTCGAAAGCGTGCTGAGTGAGCGAGAGGCACTGACTGAACTCCGAGTCGCAGGCCGAGTCGAACTCGGGCGACTTGGAGAGCGAGGACTTGACTCGTTTTGAAGCGGAGATCCCCATCACTCCTTTCTCTGTGCGACTGTGCTCTGAGTCACTCAAGCGCTCATGACTCGTATGATATTATCCCTGTGGCAAGTATTTTTAATATTTTAATAAGGGATTTATTATTTCCAACGGGGGTATTACCCAATTTGCCCCATTAACTTGTATGATATTTTCGAATTGCCTCCTTAACTTGCACATTGAAAAATTACTCCCCTCAACTTATTTTTTTTAGCACATGGAGGGCATTTTTGTCAAATAACCCCTCCATTCTTCTTTCCTGGCAATGGTATCCAAGACTCCATGAATTTCGTCGTCGCCTTCACGATCATTCGGATTACCCTCACGACGTCGATTGAGTGATAGTTGCAATCCACATATTTGTCAAAAAACCTGTTGGATTAATCTTTGAAATCAAATCCAGACTGAGAATCAAACAACAGAGATAATCACATACTGCAGCATACACAATTACATATCAAAAACGGGTATGGATCCTCTGTTGATCCCGTGTTGATCCACATTTTGGCATCATTTCACGACGACGTACAATGATCGGAACCGTTGATTTTATAAATAATATAATAAAGATCATCTCCACAAAAAATGAATCAATTCCGAAATGATTTGATCACCTATTTGTGTGAAACATATACCAAATATATAGGCGGCTAGTATAGTCACGCAATTGGACCGTTCATATATTTTACACAATTGAGTGATCAAACGATTTCGGAATTTATTCATTTTTTTGTGGAGATGATCTTTACTATATTATTTATAAAATCAAAGGTTCCGATCATTGTACGTCGTCGTGAAAGGATGTCAAAAGGTGGATCAACACGGGATGAACACCAAATGCATCAACAGAGGAGCTGGACCCATCAAAAACTGGCCTAACAGTTAATCATACACCAAATTTAACAAATCAGATGCAACCTTTGATAACCCAACAAGGAAAAAAAAAAAAGATGTTTCAGCAGATTGAAACTCCCATTCTTATACAAGTCAGAAGAGCAAGAAATTATCTGATTGATGGGGTTGAAACGTACCGCTACTGAAGAGCTTTGAGGAAGTGAAAGTTAAGTTGTGACGAATGGCGGCGAATTGCGACGGAAGAACACAGGAGGACTCGCCGAGAACGCGTCGGAAGCTGGAGATGAGCGGAGGATGACCCGCCGAGAACTCACCGTTCTCCGCCGCCGTCCCCGCAGCTGGAGATGAAGCGGCGAGCCGTTCCTTTTCTTTGCCAAAATTGTAAATATTCGACATCACAACTTCAATGCATCGAGAAAGAACTCAACTTTCCAAATTGACAAGTAAAATCAAGAGCAAAGAGATTAGATGTCTAATGTAAGTGGAGAAATCTCATTGGCTAATTCCCAGCCAAACATGCGGCACAAGATGAACAAACACCAATACAAAATTGAAATCCACATTCATAAGGGCATCAGATCAGCCAAAAACGCAAATCTATTCAAAGGTCTCCATCAAATTTAGGTGCAATCACAAATCTAAACCAAAGGAACAATCGATTCGTATAACCACATATGCGATTCAAAGCTAACAAATCAATAACCAAAAACAAAAACAATACATTTATACACCATAAAAGCCAGCAACTCAGTGGGCGGATGAGATTGCGAAACTCCGGCATCCCCATATTTGCGGCGATGGACTCAAGTGGGTCTACTAATTGGCGAACCGTGATGATGGGTAGCCGAGTTTCGGAGAAAATTGTTGAGAACCCAAGAAGAATGGAGGGGTTATTTGACCAAAATGCCCTCCATGTGCACCTCACGTGTACTTTCTAACGGAGGAAATTGGTCAATTTAAACAGAAGGGGGTAAATTGGCTAAAAAAATAAGTTAAGAGGGGTAATTTTCCAATGTGCACGTTAAGAGGGCAATTCGAAAGTAGCATACAAGTTGAGGAGGAAAATTGGCTAATACCTCTTTCGAACAAGGTTGTCCAAAAAGTTAGGGATAGATTTTCAAACCGCAAGCCGCAAAACCGACCTAGCCTAACCGATCGGTAGAGTGCGTGGTACGGTAGATTATTGGCAAAATACAATTTTCGGTTGGTTTTTGTACCGTACAGTTGTATTGCGGCTAGGTAATGGCTTTTGAGGTATGGCACATGCGGTTTGCCACACCGATCAGTATATATACTTTTTATTTATATTATATTTAGTATAGTAGTGACTAACTAGATTAAAAAACAAGTAAAGCCCCAATGGCCCAAACACACGCAAGTCCAAAACACCACCTCCCCCCACCCCCCCTCCCCCACACAAACACTAAATAGGTTAATACTAGTACTATTGCCACTGTCAACATTTGAAGTCTTTGAATTTGTCTGGCTTCTCGGCATGAGGACTCTTGACGCTATTCATATTCATTGATTGATCCATACAAAGTTTATGTTTATAAGGACATTGCAATTTGCAAGCCTCTATCGATCAATCAAGTCAGTGTATTTGCAAGTTTGATTACCGTAGTCTTGTGGAAATAGGTACATAGACAAAGTTTGGTTTGTATTATTGTGTTCATATTACTGACTGGATCCAACGGTTGTTTTGATATATGTCTTGTGTACACGGTATAATTGTTTGTACTGCATACGTAACTTGGTGTATGTTTTGATTTTAATGGATTTGAATATTGTACATAAATTTGATTGGTTGTGTTCTCTGTTATATAGTTAGGACAATGGAATCTAATGGCCAATCATCCCTTAGTGCACCTCATATCCCTAGTACAAATGCACAACCTTCCCTAACCCAAGAGGAAACCCAAAGGGCCCAACTCCAAGAACAAGATGCATCCGAAACTGAACACCAAAGTGAATCTGATGATGAGAATCAGAATGAAGGGTCAACGGGTAATAAGAAAAGGAAGTATAGTACTGGCAAGTCATATGTATGGAAATACATGAGGAAAACTTGAAAAGTTATTGATGGGATAACTCAGCATGTTGCTATTTGCAATATTTGCAAAGTCGTTGTTCCAGCACATTCTAGAAAAAATGGGACTTCATCCTGCATGAATCACCTAGAGGGCCAATGTAAGACCTCGCTTTATTACAAGAAAGGTGATCAAAAAGGTCAAACTATATTGACAATTGAAACAATGGTTGGTGAGACTTTAGGGTACCACACTTTTAACCAAAAAAGATGTGAACTCGCGCTTGTTCAATATGTTATCAAAGATGAGGTGTCATTCAAGGCAGTTGAGGCAGACAGTTTTTTGAAGTATAGTTTTGAGCTTCAACCCAGGTTTAAGGTGTCTAATAGGAAGAAAGTTGAAGCGGGAGTGTGGGACTTGTTCCAGCGTGATTTTGATTACTAAATGTGTTAAATGTGAATTATTTGTAGTTATCAATACATTTGCAAATAGCTCACACGTTATTAGCTGTACGCATATACAACAAGAAACTTAAACATTGGTAAAATAATTGGAATCTCTAACAGTTTACAATCATAAACTGGGTTGCTTGACCATGTTTTCCTCAGCACATGAGATGACCATATTATCCATCAGTTATTCAATCTTATCACCGGCCAAGGATGCTCCACAGTACCCAAAAATTGCACTTTTAACATGTCTAGCCATGTAACTCCCACTATCTGAACCACCAATGCAGCAGTATCCAATGCCATTACCTCCTCATAAGAGAGCTGGTCAGCATGGTGCAATAATATCACAAACAAGCAGTTGAACTTGTACTAAAGCTGTTCCCATCCTTCAGTTATCCCTCCATAAATTTCAAAGATGACTAAACTGATGACATAAGAGTTTACTGTCGAAACATTAAATATTTAAGGGAACCCCGGAAAAGACATGGAAGCATCACATCAGATTACAACCGCAAACATCAATGTTGCAACTTCAGTGAGATTCACTTTCTTTCATAGATAGTGATTGGAAATTGCATAAAGAATTCTTTCACGAAGATCACAAGTCACAAGGGTGATGACCTTGGGAGGCATTTAGATGTGTGTTCGAATGATTAGGGGATCGACAAGGTATTTACTGTTGTAGTGGACAATGCTTCTTCAAATGATGTGGCAGTTGAACACATGAAAAAGAGGTTAAGTCGTTAAACTCCCTGATACTTGATGGGGAATACTTGCACTTGAGGTGTGCTTGTCACATCATTAATTTGATAGTTAAAGATGGGTTGAAAGATATTGACAATTCGATCGAGGGAATATGGAATGGGGTAAAGTATATTCACTCAAGTGTGGCAAGGTTAGACAAGTTTCTAGACTTTGCTATCTTGGAGAGGTTAGACAAGATGGCAACGATTCCCTTTGATGTGTCAACAAGGTGGAACTCAACATATAAGATGCTTGAAAGTACTTAAAAGTATAGGAATGTGTTCAAGAGTATGAGTGAGGAATATGCTCCATTTGTATTATACTTTGAAGAGAAAGTGGGAGATGCAAAGAGGGCAGGGCCACCGAGTGAGGAAGCCTGGGAGAATGCACGCTCCTTTACTTATTTTCTAAGAAAGTTTTATGATACCACTGTGAAATTTAGTGCAACAAAGACTCCAACTTCTAATATGTTGTTCTGGCTAAAATCATTGATTTCGGCCAACTCTGGCCATCCCCAAGGCCAAGTGAGGTATCAATCTTAGGTTTTAGAAAGAAAAAAAAAATGGTACCACCTTTGATCCGGCGCGGCTCCACTGTGTGTGGCGGCTATGGCTGCCTTTTATGATGGTTTTTCACTCAATTCATACTCTTTAGAACTAATAGATATCACCTTTTAGGAGTTTTGCTATGATTTTGGAGAAGTAATGTTTAGGTTTTGAGGGTGTGATTTCGTATTCGGAAGTTGTCAATTGTTGAGGGTGTTGTGAATGGTAGAACGAACTAAGGTTTCGTTGGACGTGGAGGGCAAGTCAGTTACTTTCATTAATCACATTTGGAGAATGACCCTAATGCTATAATTTTGTGTTGTGTTCAATTCAGGCGACACTACCGCTGCTCCACATGATTCTTAGGACGATCCTCGTTGGGATTAGGCATAGCTCAGTGCATCATCTCTGTGAGTGGACTTAGCTTTCATTTTGTTTTTTGTAATGGTTTTCCATAAATATATTTTATGAACTCTTTTGTGGTTATGATAATGTAAGCATGATTTATAGTAGCATTTATAGCATTCTTTTGAATTTCAGCATGACTGAGAATCTGTTTAAGAGAGTGCTTATAAGCTTTTCCGATATGCATGCTTCATGAGTTTTCACGAGATAGTATATATTGATTTAGAGATGGAGTATCTTCACATGGACGTTTTTAAACCACCATTATGCTGAGTGGCACTATACTTGCTACATATGAGTCTTGAGAGTGCTCCTCATATGTAACCAATTGTGGCACTCCGTTACACGTGGGTATTTGAGGATGCTCCTCACGTGTGACCAAGTTAGATCTTTGGGACCCATCAGGGCACACATATAGGCTTTGGGCCGTGTGTCAGGTTGCTTAGCCCTTTGGGGGCAGTCAACAATTTGAGGCTGCTCTTCATGAGTGGCCGGCTCACGTGGGTCTTGAGGGTGCTCCTCATGTGTGGCCAACTTGCATGATGCATGCGAGGTTAGCTTCTCCGATATTGATAGTGGGGTTTTCACGCTATTATTCCATCTTGGCTTTTCGGTATTTATTTTGTGGTTTTGCCGATGCAACCCCATTTTAAGATAATTTTTCCTATGATTATATAGAAAGCTTTTCGGGAGATATTATGACTTTGAGATGTTTATGGTTTTGAGAGCAAATCCACTGGAGGGGCGAAAAGAGGGGCGAAGGCGAGGGCACGTCTATTGAAGCCCTTGTTGATGCTCCACCGGAGAAGAAACAAGCGGGCGATCGGCGGGCTAGCCCAAGGAAGGCGAAGGCGAAGGCCTAGCTCGCTCGCGCCCGTGCCTGCAGGCGACGCCGACAGAGTGACGTTAGCAATGACGCCACAACGCACTGTGCTTTTTTTTAATCCTGGCGCTTGCATACATACGCGCTTGGGGCGAGTGAGGCATCTGAGGCGCAGTGGAACATTCGGAGGCTGCCTCCGAACGCTCGTTTGGGGTGCAGTGTTCGGCTATCGCTGCCGACCCTTTATTATGGGTTATTTTGTAATTAACTTTTGATTTTGGGTTGTTTTGTAATTAACTTTTGTTTTTTTAAATTTCAGAAAAGTACTCTAAAATTTTATTTTTCCTATAAATACCTAATAAACACACAAAATAAACATTATTTGACAAAAAAATATAATAAAAAAATATGCGAATGGTGTTTCGCCCTCGCCTTCGCCTTCTCTGGGTGGAAGCTGTGTTTCCGACGGAAGGCAAGGGTGATCATTATTCATCACCTTAAGGCAAAAAACTCTCAATTGCCTTTGCCTTCGCCTACATGGGTGGAAATGCTCTGAGATATTTGAGGTTTTCAGCTCCTATTAGCATTATTTATGGTATATGATATTTTATGAGTACTATCGTAAAGCTTGAGATTTCCATTATTGTCGAGTTTTGTCTATACACTAGTACTTATGTTTGATAAAGAGATATTTTGTCTAGTTATATTTATAAAGGGTTTTGCGTAAAATGGGGTTAGTATGTTCATATTGATTATTTTTAAAAGCTTATTTTTGTCCACTCACTGAGGCTTTACCTCATAGTTTTTCTGTTTTTCCCCCTCAGGTTTATAGTTAAAGGAGGTAACGGACCAGTGACACATCGAGACATCCTTTCATCATCTTCCCATGGCTTCCCTATTTGAAATTCAATTTCTAAGTTCCTTTGAGGTTGTAGATATTGATTCCGGCTTTTTTTTTTGGGTCAAGTGGTAATTGTTGAGAGATTTTGATATGTTGTTTGTTGAGAATTGAAGTTTTAGACAAACTGACAAGTCTGACATAGAGTGTGTGTCAGACTTTTTCAGGACACTCTTGGGATTTAAGGGAAATCTGGGGTGGGTCTTAACGCATGTAGACAAATGCCTCGTCTAGGTTTGTCAAGAACAAAGAAGTTACATGTTATGATAAATATATTGATCGTCTATCTTCGAGATTTGTTTGTTGTATGTGTTGCTGGTTGTGCTAATTATGCATGCCTATGTTACAAAAAATGCCTCACCAATGCCTCTCCGGTCAATAGAGTTTACAAACAATTAATCCATCTATATGGACTAGTTTATGAGAGCAATGCTACATGTATCGTGCAACTAAGGATGGATAGGCGAGAATTTCATAAGTTGTGAGGCACTCTTGCTAAAGGCATTTGCGAGGAACCTGAAATGTGGCCATAGAATAGATGATTGTGATGTTTTTACACATTCTCGCACACCATGTTAAGAATAGTACAATGTACTTTAACTTTGCTAGATCCGGCCGAACTGTAAGAAATTTTTTGCATGAATGTTTGAGTGCAATGATTCGATGCGAAAAGGACTTTTGGAAGACATCGGAGCCAAAACTTTAGGCCACCCAAGATGGAAGGTGGTGGTGGTTTATGGTAAACAAAGTACTGTTAAAAATATGGATTATTAGTTTCTTATTTCAATCCATATTACTAATTTCCCTTTATAAAATAGAATTTCTTAGGTGGCGTAAAGAAATCAATGCACCCAAAACAAGAAAACATGAAATTGCAACAAATGTTTTGGGAGTGTGCTCTCCAAACATGCGATTTATCTATGTGTTGTCCAGATGAAAAGATTCCGCTCATGATGGAAAAGCATTTGGGGATGCTATCACTACGAGAAATGGACTAAAAATCCCTAATGGTAACATCCAAAAATCATATTTTTAAATGTCTTAAAGTAGACGGTGGATACACCAATGGAAAAGGTTTCCTTGCCCAATTTAGAGGACAACATTATCATCTTAATGATTGGAGAGATGAATACCAACTAACTACACCAAAGGAGTTTTTCAACATGAAGCGTTCATGTGCTAGAAATATCATTGAACGGTGCTTTGGAATACTCAAAATGCGCTGAACAATTCTTAGAAATTTATCCTTTTATGACATTTTGGCACAACACCATATAATTTTTGTGTGTTGTATGCTTCACAATTTTATAAGAAGGGAGATGTCCGTAGACTCTTTGGAGCATGTTTTGGATAACCAACAACCGCAAGAGAATGTAGAAGTAAAAGCCCATGACTACATTACTACGGTTGAGTCATCAGAGGAGTGGACTTCATGGAGGCAAAACCTTGACATGTGGAATACATGGCAAAACCTTGACATGTGGAATACATGGCAAGCTAGTAAACAAAATGAATATAGTTCAAGAAATGGGAGTTCTTAACTGTTGGGTGGCAAAGACATGTATATGTAGTACAAGTCTTTTGTTAGAGTCTTTATTCTTATGTATTTTTGTTCCTTGATGTTGGATTTACTTTTCTTGAATTGAGTTGTTGAAGTTGGATTTACTTTTCTTGATGTTGTCGTGCATACATTGATGGTATGTTATGTAATGTATGAGTTTGATCTAATTAGAGCAACTAATTGTTTTCTTTACTGTTTTTCATTACTCACTTTGCAGTAGATTTTTTGTCTTCAATTTGTGAATGTCTTTTATCACGTAGGATGGAATCTGGTTCAAGCAGAATACAGGGAAAGGGGTTAAATAAACATTATTGGACTCCTGAGGAAGATGCATCACTGGCTGAGTGATTGTTGTAGTTATTTTATAACACCACATGGAAAGCTGATAACGGATTTAAAGCTAGTTACTTAGTTAATGTGGAAGCTATGATGGAAACCAAAATTAAAGATTGTGCAATATAGGCTTCTCCTCATATTGAATCGTGAATTAGAACAATGAAGACCAAATGTTGTGCCATAATCGAGATGCTGAAAAAAAAGTGGTTTCGATTGGAATGAGGAGAATTTGATGATAACTTGTGAAAAGAGCATATATAAAGAGTGGGTATAGGTAAATAAATCTACGTATTTGTTTAAGTTGTTTATGTCTGTACATTCATCTTTTTTGTTAATGAATACATAATGATGATTTTGGTCATTCTAATGAACTGTATAATATACATTTCCAATTGTAGACCCGTCCGGAAGCAAAAGGGCAATTTGCATGGCCCCAAACTCATGAAAACCTCCAAAATATGAGTAGAAAGAAGGATGCACGGAGAAAGAAGAAGGGTACAGGAAGCAGAACCAGCCAAACTCCAATGATCAGATTCCAACACAAACTCCATCTTAAACTATAGTGCTCGTCTCCAAGAATTTATATCCCCAAATGGATTGGAAATTCGGCCTCTGGATTAGAAGATACAGACAAAATACAATGGTGGAAGAGTTGAAAATGGAGCTATCAAGATTTTCTGGGGAGAATGGGTGCATTGGGTGTTTTAAACCCATTTTCCTTCAACTGCCCAACGGTTGCTAAGAGCAATTCCACTGCGAGGGCGAAAGAGAAGGCAATCACGGCTAAATTGGAGGGCAAGGGTGAGGCTTGCCCGTGCCTGCACCTGCATGCGATGATGTTAGAGGTGATGCAGGTTGTTGGTGGGGTTGTCAGTGGGGTTATTATTTTTTTTTTTTGCCAAAAATGGCACAATTTCATAAACCATGACTTCTTAGAAATGCAAACGAATCAAATGGGCAAACAGTCATGGCATCGATCAACAAAATCAGCCCAGAAATTGTGATCCCCAGAAAGTCAATGGAAACAAACAGATCAGATCAGAGCAAGGAGATGGGAATCTCACCGTCCATCTCGACGATGGGGTTGGCGAGCTTTATCTTCTGGAAAGCCATGGTTTTTGACTTGGCGGGCAATCAGATCGGGGCAGATATGAAGATAGAAAGGGAATGATATGGGATGTGCGAAAAAGAGGAAGAAGTGGTGGTGAAGATAATGTACGGAGGTTTTTTTTTTTTAATGATTATTGCCAAAATGGCATCGTTTCAGGATACTTGTGGGTGGGGTGCGGTGGGGTGTTTTTTTTGTTGGGGTACATGCCAAAAGCGACACCATTTCAGAAAAAGGAAGCATCATTCATTATTTTTAAGGTATTTTTTCTATTATTTCATACTATCTCAAAACAAAATTTATATAATAAAATGTTATAGAATATGTTTCTCCCTCGCCCTCGCCTTCTGTGGGTGGAAGCTGCGTGGGCAAATAGTGGCGAGGGCGAAACACTAATCTTCACCCAAGGGCGAGAACACTCCCTTTCGCCCTCGCCCTCGCCCTCGCCTTGACGGGTGGAAATTCTCTAAGTGTTCAAGCCAACCTAACTTGTGGCGGACTTACTTTCTAACCAACAGACATATCTTTGCAATTTCTCCAACCATTAGCCATATCTTTGCAAAACACAAAACTAGTTTTCAACAAAATAACCCACCAAAAACACATTCTATCTCCAAACGCAGAACTGAAAAATGCTACAGACTGGTAATTAATTCTACTTCGAAACTAGTCAAGGTTTGTCATAAGAATAAGAATGTCAATTTAAGTACTTAAAACTTAAATTACGCCCAAAAAGAGCATTTTGAGAAATTCATCAACTTGGCATGTAAAATGAAGTAGATTTTGACACGAGTCGTAGCCGAAATTTTTTATGGATATTTTACTTTAGGACCACCCAGCTTACAAGTCCTGGATCCGCCACTGGCTATTGGCCAAGAAATTTTCACATTACCATACACCAGGGGAGATATATGGTTGGGATCAGGCTTGGTGGAAATGTTGGTAATGAAGATGGTGGTGAAAAGAAAATAGAAGAGAATATGCAAGCGTTAATAGATAAGTCACTTGAAGAATTGGAAGGTTGCAATATGTCTTTCACACCACTAGCAAGTACTCCAAGTAATTGACGTAGAAAATGCAAAGCAATAGATGAGATGAGTAAGAGCTTCAGTATAATGGCCAAAGCAATGGCAGACTTGAATCCTAAAGTTGATAGTTAGATCAATGTTCTATCAAGTGAGAAGGATTTGGCTAACTTGCATGATAGACTTGATGGTGAGCTTAGCCAAATGGAATTTCGAGATCGACAGAAAGTGTTCCAAGTAACGAATACTCTAGCCGAACGATATAATCTATTGAGGGTGTTTTCTTTAACATGCCTGAAGATAAGAAGAGGACATACATTAAGAACTTGTTGAAGTTTGGCATGGATGGTTCATTGAAGAAGCAAAGTATGCTACCTGGATATCTTTTGGAAATGTAGGATGATATTTGGCGCTAGAAATGACTTGCTAAGATGGTATTTGTGAACTTATGACTTGTAATATGTTGCAAGAAGACTAATTTGTGAACTTATGACTACTTGGCTTATGACTTGTTCATTATTAAGGAGATGAATGACTCTTTTATGCTTAATTAAAAAAAGGCTTGATTGTATTTGTATGTGTTAATAAGGAGGTTAATTATTTCCTTTCTTGTCCAGGTTACATAACTTGTGTTATGTTTCAATTTCTTTCTTGATTGAGGTCTCCCTTTCTTCCCCTCTACCACAATCACGAGATGAAATACTAAATTTTTTTAACAAAGGTTATTAAGACTCAATTTCTTTTTAACAAATGTTATAAAACTTTGTAATTGGATAATTACTCCAATTGTAAGCAAAAGTGTAGAGATAATTCATAATAGTAAAGTAGAATAAGGCTTAATATTGTTTTATTATCTATCAAACTTGAATTTATCTTAGGTACAAAATCTTTCCACACTTGAAATCGAAAAATTTAATTTTTTTTAAAGGGTAATTTGGTAATCATGTTGTACTATTTCTGATTGCAAATAATAATTTCACTAGTCAATAAACACCGGAATGGGAATGACTAATTCTGATTCTTGCTCATTCCAATTCTTGTCCATTCTGATTCATGCATATTCCGATTCCAAGTTAGTTATGTACCCTTAGGGCATGTTTGGTTGATTGGAATTTTAGGATGGGAAAAGGAATTGTCTTCCTTTCTTGAATTGATTTGGAATAGAGTTCCTTTCCGTGTAAGTTATGAAGCACGGAAGCTCTGAAAATGCTGCGAATCGCGCTTTGTGTACGGGTACGGGTACGGTACGCGCTCGGTACTCCCGGAAGCGCGTACCCGAGCCTTGAGCACTGTGGATTCGTCTTGGGTACGGCTTTGGCTACTGTGGATTCGTCTTGGATATGGCTAGGAAGCGCCGGGGTAATTTTTTAAAAATTTTAAGACATTTGGGTATAAGTAAAAAAAATTTAAAAAAAAAAAGGTTATTTTGTAAATTAAAAATTTTACTACCCTAATTAGTGGTAGTGTGGTTGGAGAACATCCAACCACATTGCCTTTTGGTTATGCGCCGCTGGGACTCATTTACTCAGCCCTCTGTCTTCCTTCATCCTTCTCTCTCAATCCTTGCTTAGGTATGTCTTTGTTGTTTTCATGATTTTACTTTTTACGATTTACTTGTGTTAGTTAAATATGCTTGGAGTCATCTTCTAGTTGTTCAATTGAAGGTTTATGCTCCGCATGGTTGGGCTAAATCAATTAGTTAGTTTGTTTATCATTCAGTATGTTTGGAAGTTAATCCTTAGCTTTTTCTTTGTTTATAGTATAGTATATTTGTGGATTGAAATGAGTGCTCCACCGATTAGCTCAACCGAAACCGAAAGTGCCAATTCTAATCATGTGGATGTGGATGACAAATTGAAATATCCCTTATGGAAATACGCTAAAAGATTGATAAAAAAGATGGTGGAGGATCCGTGAGGTTCGAATGCAACATTTGTCATAAGTCCTTTGTGGGTAGCTACACTCGAGTGAAGGCTTATTTGTTGAAAGTGAAGGCACGGGGGATTAAAGTATGTGATAAGATCACTAGTGAAACTTTGGAGGAAGCAAAGAAATTATTGAAAGAGTGTGAAGAGAGGGAGAACAATTCTCGAAGATGTGTACCTTTGCCCCCACCTAGAGGTCAGTCCAGCATGAACCCTTTCTCAAGCCATGAAGATGATATTCAAAGATATGGGGATGCTAAGAAGAGGAAGTTTGTTGGTGGGGCTATCATTTAATGTGATAGTGAAATTGCAAGGATGTTTTATACCGGTGGGCTATCATTTAACCTTGCAAGGAATCCATCTTATCGTGAATCTTATGTTAAAGCATCTAAGATTCCGGGTTATGTTCCTCCTGGTTACAATGCACAGAGAACCACTCTTCTTCAATGAGAAAGGCGTAATGTTGAGCTTCTTTTGAAAACCATCAAATTTTCATGGAATGACAAAGGAGTAAGTTTGTGTAGTGATGGGTGGACTGACAACCAAAAAAGACCACTTATTAATATGATGGCGGCAAATCAACAAGGGGCAATGTTTTTGAGAGCGATCGATTGTCAAGGTGAGTACAAAGACAAACATCTTGTTGCAAAATTGTTTATTGATTCCATTAGGGAGATTGTTGCCAAAAATGTGGTACAAGTAGTTACCGATAATGCTCCGGTTTGTAGAGCAGCGGGTTTGTTGATTGAGCAAAAGTTTCCAACCATCTTTTGGACACCATGTGTTGTACACACTCTTAATCTTGCTTTGAGGAGCATATGTAATCCTAAACCGACTAAGGATTGCTATTTGGAGTGCAGTTGAATTAGTGAAATTGCTAAAGATGCTTACTTCATAAAAAATTTCATAATGAACCATGGTATGAGATTGTCCATGTTCAATGATCATTGCAAATTGAAGTTGCTTTCTGTTGCGGAGACAAGGTCTGCTTCTACCATTGATATGCTTAGAAGAATGAAAGATATTAAGGAAGGCTTGCTACAGATGGTGGTTAGTTCGAAATGGCAGTTGTACAGAGATGATGATAGAGCTAAGGCTTTACCAGTGAACCAAAAAAATTTGGATGATGTGTTTTGGGATGATCTCAATTACATACTTATCTTCACGGATCCCATTTACAAGATGATTAGGAAGAGTGTGATATGCTAAAAATAGCACACAACTTAACCCTGCAATAGATTGTCAAGATGTAGTATAGAGTAAGCAAGGATCGTTCATTGCCAGAGATTGAGGGTACACATGCAATTCACGTTGACAAAAGAAAGAGAAGAAGTAGAAGTAAAACAGATGACAAATAGGGGGGTTTTAAAGTTTATCAATGCAAAGGTAAAGAAAACAACGAATTTAAGTTGAGAAAACAGATGATAAAGATGTTAGGAACTCAGTAATCCACCACCAATTATGATCAAAACAAGTCATATCACCTAAATCCAATTACTATGTCGTGAGAACGAAATCTGCCAAGAACAAATCATAACACAATCAATGTCCTTATTTTACTTCCCAGAATTACTTAGTCTAGGTGAACGCACGCTAGCCAAGCCTATTGAACATGCAATCAAGGTATAGAACGCTATCCTATCAACAACAGATTCAAAGAATTAAGCATACATGGAAGTTTGACAGATTATAAGACCCACACTAGTATAGAACGCTATCTAGCATGCAAATCCCAATTGCTTGACTTAACTATTGTCCATAGTTGTTACTACTTATGAATTAAGATCACAAAACGATTAAGGGAGTTGTTATCTTAAATCTAGCTTCAGTTACATGCAACAGTTTTAAGTATGCATCCTTAAAACAATAACACATAACAGATATCTGTAATCCAAAGTCAAACAATCATTCTCACACAAGAAACATAGAAGTCGAATTTAGATGAACATGCTTAAAGGTTTATCACATAATTGGGGCTTCAAACTTCGCCCCTAACAAAAGGTAACTAGCCAGACATGGTTTTGAAATCCATAATTAAGAGTATAATCGAATCAGGGTTACAAGGGAAAGAAAAACCAAGGAAGGTGATGAAGATGGTCAGTGAAGCCACTGATGGACGTCTTTGAGAGCTCCAAGAACGCAAGGCAGCGTCAAAAAGAAGGTAGCAGCAGCTGGGAACAGTGGATGAAACGGTTCTTCCTTCAGACGATGAGAAATCAAAAACCAATTAGGGCTAGAGAAGAAGAACGACTTTCTGAAGAGAATGGTGTGCGAGATGTCTCCAATTAGGTCTCCAAGGGCGTGCTTTTATAGGCAAAGGATCAGCAAAGAGTCCTACTTTTCGTGGGAAATATTAATGACCTCCTTTGACTGACTTTCCTATTTTGACTGGGACTTTCCCTTAATTTGGTCTTCTTTTCCTCAACTGATTAGGCCAATATTGTGTGAATCTTGAGCTCATTCAACCCTATATAAGTGCTGAATTCGTCTGAATTGCTCCCCAAGTCTTCTGATTTCGATCGGGCCATGAAACGGGCTTGGTTAGTTTTCGGTCAGTTTTTCGGTCAAATAGAGCAGCGATTAGTAAAACAGCCATAACTATGACCAATAAGGCTCCGATTTGCGAACCGTCAATTTGGGCGGTTATCTAACATCCCTATCTTTGTAGCTACGTATTTCTTTTGGTCCGAGTCTCTATATCGGTCAACGTTCTCCTCCGATTTCTTCGACAGTTTTACGAAAACTGACTTTTTGACTGACTTTTTGGTCAACGACTTCTTTCACCTTCAAAACACAAAACAAACGTAAAACAAACATAGAAATGAAGATTTAGCTGCTTAGCAGTAGGTAAATTACGCCAAAAACATGTATAAATAAGCACACATCAGAGGGGAGGAGGGTGGGTGCCGTCTCCTTTTTTTTTGTTTGGGGGGTGTGTTTGTTTATGTATGTGAGAGATTGTGTGTTTAGGGGAGAGAAAAAAAGAAATATGTTGTTGTAGAGTATCCATTTTTTTATTTTTTTTTGTTTTGTTGTTTTTGTGGGGTGGGGTAATAATATAATCTTTTTTTTTTTTAGAGTACTTTTTTTTTTTTTTGTTTAAATGTTCTTATTCTTACACTTTGGTAGGTATTATAGCGAGGAGTGGCTTGGGGAGGATTCCAACCGGAAGGCTCCACACAAAGATGGTGATATTACAACGGAAAGGAAAAAATGTATGGAGAGGTACTTTACTGACTTGAAGGCCCGAAGGCAAGTTAATATAGAGTTTGCATCTTTTACCATGTCATTAAATGAGTTTAGTGCCCAAGATGTTATGAGTGATAGGTTTTATGTAGACCCGTTGGTATGGTGGATTATCCATGGATCTTCAACGCCTACTCTTCAATCAATTGCCATGAAGCTTCTTGGGCAACCTTGTTCCTCCTCATGTTGTGAAAGAAATTGGAGCACGTATTCTTTCATACACTCAGTGAGGAGGAATAAAATAACACCAAAGAGGGCCAAAGACTTGGTATTTTCGCATAATAATTTGCGTCTTTTAGCAAGAAAGCAAGATGACTACAAACATGGTCCAAATAGAATGTGGGATATAGGAGTTGATGCATTCGATACCATGGATGTATTGCTTAAGATGGCAAGTCGTACGCTTGATGAACCTATTTTGGAGGCGGTTGTGTTTGAAGATGTTGATGATGAAGATGATGTTAATTAATCTTTATGCTCTTGTTAATCTTATTTTGGATGTAAACGTATAGATGTTCCGACTTCTTTTTGTTTTTTGCCTTTGGATTTAAATCCGTTTATGTGTAAAAATATTTGGTATAGTGTAATATGAATTTAGTTTTACTTTTAAAGAGTTTTATTATTATTTGATTAGCATGAATTTAAATTTGTGCATTAGATTATTATTTTTAATATAATTATTATTTAATTGCCGAACCCATCCCGTACCCGTATTCGTACCTGAAACTTTATAAACTTTTTCGAATCCCCGAATCGTACCGTACCGTATCCACGTACCCGTATCTATGCTACCTAGCGTGTAAGTGTCTGGAACGTATAAGGAATCTAAACCAGGAAATAATTTACATTCCCCTTTTGTCCTCAATTTATAGACAAAATTACATGTAGCGAAATTCTATCACCCTCCTCATCCTTTCTCAAGGCTGCGATGACAGCTCTTGCATTCATCACCGCCTCCACTGCCTCCTCCTTCAACACCCTTCTCCCCGATACACCCCAAATTAATTTTCCATCTAATTTGACCCAAAGCCCTGACGACTGTTCCCACAACGTGCTGAAATTTCCTAATATATATACACTTCCTTGGATGCAATTTGGTGAGCGTACTTTCCCACAACTTTAAGCGGTGCGGTTAACCGCAATTAACAATTTGATGCAGTTTGGTTTGATTTCGTATGCATTTTCTAAATTTTATAAATTCATACATAGTATAAGTAGATCAAAATTCATTTCAAAATTAAAATTCATCATAAAATATTATTATTTTAAAGATGACATGTATTAATTAAAGTTGAGGTTTTGATTACTTGTGAAGGATGCATGGTAGCACAATAATAATTAATGAAAAAATGACATGTGTTAATTATTTTATATAAATTAAACTATTTATTAATTTTGCTGTGCGGTGCGGTGAACCGCGGTTTTGAATATTTAGGAACCACAAGTCGCACCACTATAAGTGGTGCGGTTCGGTTTTGTAAGCCATATCTCTTAAATAAAATATTTAAACCAAACCACACCACACCAAATGGTTTGATTCGGTTTGGTTTGCGGTTTTTCAATTTGGTTGCCCACCCCTATTAAAAACAGTAGAAAAAGCAAGAACTTAATTTGTACTTTGTACACAAAAACAAAATTGTTGAGATAATCACAAATAATTTAATTTGAATAAAGCATATGTCTTTTTTTTCATCAAATGATAAAAGGGCAATTAATGTAATTGTGCATTCCACAGGACTAAGAGCATCTTCACCGCAGGCCAAATCGGAGGGGTCGATCGACCAAACCGATCGAAGGCGAAGGCAAGCGGCCTCCAACGCTGCAATTTCGGTCGGCGCGAAAGGGAGGTTGGGCGAGGGTGATGGCGATTTTCGCCTTCGCCTTCGATTGAGCAATCGGGGGGGGGGGGGGGGTCCCCCCCCCTTTTTTTTTCCCTTCCCCCCCCACCCCCCCCCCCCCCCCCCCCCCCCCCTCCCTTTTGCCGGGGGAGCAACGGAGGGTCGGAGGGGGGGGGGGATTTTAAAACTAATTCCCTTTTGTTTAACAAACAGCACAAACAATGATCACATAGATTGTAATACCCCAAGTTCACTAGAATATTTTAGTAGTTGCTAATAGTTAATATACAATATTTGGGCCTACAATGTTATGCTACAAGTGAGTAATATGTTTGGACTAAAGAAAGAGCCCAAATTGGATTGTGGTTTGTTTAGAGTTTTGTCCCATCAGTATAGGTTACATTAGTATTAAAGAAAGAGGTGGACACCATTTGGCTGTCAACGTTGTTATGGTGGTCAAGTGGAGTTTTAAATCGCTCTAAGAAGGGGGGAGTGAATATGGACGTAGTGGGTCAGTGTTATGAATGTAATGAATGAGAATTACATCATTACTTTAAGTTGAGGTGAATGTGGACGGATTGGGAAGATGAAGAGTTTAGGAATGGTGGTGAGACTTCTAGAATTTGTGGTAAATGAGGGAATTAAACCATATTTAAGAGGGGGGGTTCTGTATGGGGACGTTTGGGAGGAGTGAGAGGGGCTTACCTGGGAGTATTTATATGGGGTATGGCTGCTGAAACAGTCACACTTTACAGCCCCTAAATATACAAGGATTTTTGGAAAGAAAGAGGGAGAGAAAGAGAACGTTATTGGACGAAGAGGGATCCTCGAAAATACCTGCACATTTGGAGCGAGAAGAGGAGTTTCTTCTGTAAGAGTTTCGGAGGTAAGGACGTTGTCTCATGTTTCCCACAAGAAACTTAGTGAACATGTCTGTTTTCTGCTTCATGGACAGATTCGTCGGCTTAAATGGTAAAGACAGAAAACCAAACCTAGGGGCGTCCTTTTGATATGAAATTTTGAAAGGAACTAGATAACATATTTGTAGACCTACTGTAGAAATTTTATAGAAAACGGACATGGATTGATACCCCATTGAAACTGATGAAAGAGGACTGCATGTTTCCAGGACAGATTCAGAAGGACTATATTGTAAGAACAGAAAAGCAAACCTAGGGGTGTTCTTTCGTTATGAAATTTTGATAGACATTAGCTAACATATGCATGAACCTACTGTAGAAATTTTATAAGTAACGGACATCATTCATTCCCTATTCGAGACTGAGAAATACATAATTGGATGTACCCGGGCAGAAACAGAGGGACTGGCTGGTAACGAGTTTTAGGTCTATTTAAACTCCTTATTTTCCTTTGATTATTGAACAAAAGTTGTAGAGTTATATCGTGTGGTTGTAAGAGTATTCAGAATACATTTTTCCACAAAACCTAGAATAAGTTACAGTTGTTACAAGCTGGTTAAGTACTAAGGCAACGAGAGGCGTTTTAATTGTTTGTTTGAGCCTTTCTTTCATGTATAGCTACGGTGTGTGATCGGAGTCTATTCCTTGATCTTTTAGGTATTGAAGTGGTGGGTGGAACCCAAAGAGACTCAAGGTAAGTGACTATGTGATTGCTTGTTTGACTGAAACGACAAACGGGATGGTTTGGCTTGTTTTGGAAGTTGTTGATTGTTTTATGTTTTATACGCATGAACGGTTTCATTGATTGACCCATTGTTGTGATGAAAGAATTGATGCTCATGTATATGTTGATGTTATGATTGGTCACTTATTGAGTTGTTAAGCATATTGCATGGTGGCATGTTATCATTTGCAAATGTTTGGAACAAAATGGTTTAAAGAAAGAAAGGGTTTCCAAAGGGAAAATGTTTTGAAGGAAAAGGTTTAAATGAAAGAAAGGTTTTCGAAGGGGAAACACCTAGGGAGGTAGTGATGAAAGTTAAAGACTGGATCCTTTTAATAGACTCGAGAGGTGGGGTCTATTAAAGGGAGCCTTTTAATCGACTCGAGAGGTGGGGTTTATTAAAAGGTTACAATAAAAGGAATAGACTCGAGAGGTGGGGTCTATTGAAATGTTTTGCTTTTAGGGAAGGCGCCCCCTATTAGCCACGAAGCTGCCTCCCAGGTATGTACCTGAAGGGAAAAGAAAGGAATCCGGATGAAGAGAAAAGACGACTGATTTCTTTTTAAAAGAGTTTTCTAAAAGACATACGTTGGTACATGACATTGCATCGCATATGGGTAGTTGCATCATCGTGGTAGTTAGTGGAATGATTTTTCGAATGTATTGTGATTTTTCGATAGTCACTTACTGAGCTTTGCTCACGTAGTCCCGTTTGTGAGTTTCAGGTAAGAATGAGGAGTAGGCGATGGCAACGGGCATTGGACAAGCTACAGCAGGCCCCCACTCAAGTCATAGAGTCCTTTCATATTGATTGTTTGTTATTTAACTTTCCACTGCAAAAGATTTTGGTCAAACAATCCCCTTTTAAAGATGATAAGAACGAGTGTCTGACTTAAAGTTGTTTCACATTGATGAAAGTGGTTCAATGCTTTATTAAAAATAAGTTTGTTTCTTAAAATGGGCGTAAGTTGTACAGTAGTAATGCCCCAAAAAGGTGTAATTTTCTTGGGGTGTTACATGAGAGGCAGCGCGTGGGGGAGTGATGTTATTTATTGATTTAATTAATTAATTGTTAGTTATATTTGGTGGTTGGTGTTTTTTGTTTTGATAAACTCCACTGTAGTGCAGCACCACCTCAGCTCTACGAAAAGCGGGGGGGTGTTTGGCGTGTGCTCTCCTCTACTACACCTATATTAAAGCCGTGTTTATTGTTTTGCAGTTAAGACGTCCAGTGGCAGGGGAAGTTTTTTCCTTTTTTATTTTATTTGGTTTTAGTAAAATTTAATCTTTTTTTATTAAGAAGGGAGTGTTTAGAGATACAAAAAGGGGGGAAAGGTGTTTTGCCCCGAAAAAAACCCCAAAGGGGAAAAAAAAGCGGGGGTCTCAAGAAGACCGGCCTTCCACTATGAAATGACAAAAGATGCCCAGTACAAGGTTCTGACCAAGCTCAATATCTAGTTACCTAACTTAGATGCAGCAATCCCTCGTGCGGCTTCTTCTCAATCACTTCACTTCCAGCGGATTCTCGCTTGGTCAACACGCTACAAGGACATACACAAGTATTCCTCTAACGTAGCACCGAAAATGTATGCTGTGATGATTTATGACCAGCCACAGATTTATTTCCAGAAAGCGGTAAACTTGCAGGAAATAAAACGGTGACTGTGTTTACTGCTTGCAGCTACAAACTGGGCAGCAAACCTAATAAGGTCAATGACCTCTAATACTCAACAAAATCTACAAACATACATGAACATGAGAGACTAGTGTTGCACACTCCTAACTCGACTCAAAGTATGAAAACTTTAAAACAAGCTGAACTAGGAAAGATGAACCTTCTTTCAAAGTAAGCTTAATGTGTTTTCTATGAAAAACAACTTTCAAAACAAGATTCAAAAGCTAGCAAACCTCACAATCTTATGGAGCTTCTATATAAGTGAACTAGGCACTCAAGAAGACAAGTAAGTACCGGAGAGGAAAAATGCAGCTAGACAAAGAGAGTTTTTCAAAAAATACAAAAGATGTTTAACTTGAAAACCCTAGCCGTTATTGAAGATGAAGTTGTGTTTATATAGACACAAAGGGATAAGAGATAAACGGTCAAGATTAAACCTTAAACTCTCTTTTTAAAATAACCTAGGCAGATCCGAGTGAGTGGAGCGCAGTAGACTGACCGCTGGATAAAAGCATACACTGTCTAATCAACTCTGTCAGTAAAGCAGTCAACCTTCACGTGCATGAAATAGATGACTAGTCACAGAGGATCTGCAATCCTTATTTTTGTGAAAACAAGTACAAAACCTTAAAGTGTTTTAAAAACGTTTTGACTAGAAACATTAAGACCTATGTTTTTGTAGGATATTTGTATCTTAGACTTAATGTAATATTGGCTATCCTTGTAACAAAAACATTGTAAAATCATTCACATGCTCAATTTAGGTTTTAGAAGTTTAGGATGAAGTTTAGTGATAGGTGATTGAAGTGAAGATCAAGAAATGAAGACAGGTTCAGTTGCACTGTGATTAATTCAACATGTAGCATCATTTGCATATGCATAAGGATTTCATAAACTTAGGTTTAAAATTGAGAAAAATGTGTTCTTCATCAAATTCCAGTTTTCACATGTTTGGTGACTGGTCACCTTAAGCATTGCTTTTGACAGCTCAGTTCCTTGACAGTGACTGGTGACAGCTACCGTGATCAGTTTGCTTGACAGATCAGTGGTTTATCCGGTTTTAACAGGTCATGTTATTATCCGGGTTGACTGAACATCTGTTTAACCGTTGTGTAGTCAACTGGTGACTGGTCACCTACAGAACACTCTTTTACCCGGTTTAGACAGGTCATGTCTTTATCCGGCTGAAGCATGCTTTTAACCGCTGTGTATTCAAATGCATCCCACTATCTCGATTCTGCCTAGGTTAAAATTGCTTAAGAAAATCTCAGCCGCTCCTCTTGTGAGATCTGAGCCGCCCCTTTCACCTCTTCCTTGGCTTTAAATACCAAACTCTATCCGCCACTTTTCTTTGGGGTTTTTGCATAATCATAATCATCTTGCATATTTCAAAAACTCCCATCTATGTGCTGCCATTTTTCCTCTCCGATTCTATCTTGTCTTCTTGAGTGCTTTTAGTTCACTTATATAGAAGCTTGTAAGATATTGAGGATGGCATGCGTTTTGAATTTTCTTCACTAAGTTTCGGTTTTCATATAAACTCATATTGAAGGAAACTTTGAAGAAGTTCTTATCTTCACTGTTTTGGCTTCCATGATTTTCAAACTCATATAGTTAGAAGTCCAAAATAGTTGTGTGCAATCTTGTCTTTCATGTTCATGCATTTTATAAGACAAGGTTGAGTTTATTTAGGAGTCATTTGACTTCGTGTTTTTCTGCCCAGTTTTGTGACTGTTGCAGGAAACACACTCGGTTGTCCAGCAGACTTACTGAAGTATTATTGCTCTCTGTAACTCTGCTGGTGACTAGTCACATATATTCATAGCTTACACATTTGGTGCCGCTGACCAGACATACGTGTGTATTCTCTGGAAGTGAATGACCAGTCATCTGAACCACTGGACATGAAGTGATTGAAGAAGAAGCCGCACGAGGGACTGCTGCATCTAAGACTAGGTACATTAGATATTGAGCATTGTCTGAACCTTGTATTGGGCATCTTTTTGCCGTTTCATAGTGGAAGGCCGGTCTTCTGATAGACCCCCGGTTTTTTACCCTTTTGGGGTTTTTCCGGGTACCAAAACATTGTGTCCATCTCTTTGATTTGTTAATCACTTGGCTAATTATAAAATCAGATTTAATTATGCACCAACTTAACTTAACATGCAATATGGACAAATCTGTGTGACTGGTCATCCTATAAACTGTTGCATTAGAACCGCTGGATTTGAATAGGTTGTAGTTGTGGATAGCCCGCAGATTTCATCTTCACTGAATCTGTTCTGGGGACCTAAGTTGGCATAGCATTCGCGTGTGGTTGAACAAATTCACAAGCATACACAATCTGTAATCTAAGTGACTAAGTCAGATACTTGAGTTTGGAAACTACGTGACTGGTCACGTGATTCAAGTATTGAAACAAGTATCAGGTTCATCACTTTAGGTGACTGGTCACCTGAAAGTGATCTTTTGTGTGAATTGATTGTACGTGCCGTGACTTAATTAAAAATTACCCCCCTCATTGCCAACCTGCAATTGGCATCAGAGCAGGGCTTTAGACATACTTAAAGCAGGTCTAGGGACTGGTTGGTTAAGGGTCTAGTCATGGAAAGAGATCGAGTAGCCGGTTCGGTGAATTCACCTCCCTACTTCGATGGCACAAACTATGCTGCTTGGCGTGATAAATTTGAGATTTTTCTTGATGCTTATGATGAGTTTGCTTTCCAGTATTTGTCTGTTGAATGGCGTCCTCCGTTTAGAATTGTTGACGGTGAGAGAGTGAATGTTCCAAGAGATGACTGGACACAGGTCCAAGTCAATGCGTCTAATGCAAACAAAAAGGCTAGGAACGCCATAGCTGTTGCTGTATCCAGTGCACAATATTCACATATTCAGCACTGTACAACAGCTAGGGAAGCTTGGGATAGATTGCGTGTCATTCATGAGGGTGATGACCAGGTCCGGGATTTAAAACTTGAAATGGTTCTGTCCGAGTTCGAGGAACTCCGGATGACTGATTCCGAGAGCTTCTCAGATTTTTATCTCAGACTTGAGAGTGTCACTAATGCAGCGATGAGTCTAGGGTCACCAATTTCAGAGCTTACAATTGTTCAAAAAATCTTAAGGGTGTTGCCTAGGAGGTTTTCCGCGAAGAAGACCGCAATCAAAGAATGTCAAAACATGTCGGACATAAAGCTTCCTAAACTTGTTGGTAAATTAAAGACTTATGAGCTGGAATTAAAATTGGAAGAGAGTATGCATAAAAAGGACAAAGGTGTTGCACTACAGAGTGTGACCGATCATCCTGAACCCAAAAGTTCTAAGTCTGACCAGTCATCCTCTGTTGATGATGATATGGCACTGTTTGTCAAAAGGTTTAGAAGAATCTTAAGGGATAGAAAGGATCACAAGGGTAGTACAAGCTATCCTAGAGAGTCAAAGTTCAAACCTCAAGGTGAAATGACTAATGAAAAGAAATTTGAAAAGAACTCAGGGTCTAGAGAGAATAAGTTCAAGAAGGGTCCTGTGAAGTGTTTCACCTGTGGTGGGACTGGTCATATTTCTGTTGATTGTGCTAACAATAGGAAAAAGTCATACAAAGGCAAGGATAAGGCCTTGAAAGCATCTTGGAGTGATAGTGAGGATGAGGAATCACTTCACTCTAACTCTTCTTCAGAGAATGAAGATGATGAGATTGCCTTTGTTGTTAGAATCTCTGATCACAACTCAGTGGGTGAGGAATCCGAGTCGGGTTCACAACACATGACTGATGATGACCAGTCACCTGAGATGTATTGTCCTGTTTTTCATGATTATGATGCTCTTCCAGAGAATCAGACCTATGAGAAGATGTGTGAAAGGTATGATGCCTTATTTGATGAAACTTGTGTGATCAAGGCTGATAGCATTGAGCTGAAAAAGCGCTGTAATGAGTTGGAACTGGAAAAGGCTGCACTCTGCCTCGCTTTAGAGGATTACGAGACCGGTCATTCACATAGAGAAAGGGAGAGTGCAGATGACCAGTCATCTAAGTCTAGATTTGAAGTCTTGTATGCACAGATGTGTGTTGAAAATGAAAAGGTTAAAAAGGAAAACAAAGATCTTAGGCATCAATTGTGCATTTCGGAAAATGACATCAATCTCATGCATAGTAAAAGTCTTAAGTTGAAGGAAGAAGTTGAGTCACTCAAGCAATCTAATGTCTACTTGGTTGAATACAATAAATCACTGCAAGTAAAGGTCAATGATCTGTCAATTGGTTCGGCTAAGTTAGATAAGATGCTTAATGTTGGGAAAAGTCACAATGATAGGACTGGTCTAGGTTTTGTTGCTGCTGGGTCTGGTCCCTCAACTTCACAAACGAGGTTTGTAAAAGCAACAGTAGCAACATCATCTAAATCACCTGTCAAGTCTGTTGCACCGGAATCTAGAGTCAGCACTAGCAAAAAGAGTCTTCAAGTGTCTTCAAGTTCCACTGGTCTGTTAAATTCTAGATTTGTGCCCACATGCCATCACTGTGGAATGACTGGTCACATTAGGCCAAACTGTAATAAGCTGAAGAACAAGGGTGTGACTGGTCACAATAATTCACTCAAGAGAACAGGTTAATCTACTGCTAGTTGAAGTAACCAGAATAGCAAAACTTGTTGAGTCATCTTCCCCATCACCCAGTGTTTCTCAAAAGAAGTGGGTAAAGAAAAATGAAACCTGTCTTGTTGCATTGTCTGTTTTGAATGTGCGTGATCCAACTCGTTGGTACATTGACAGTGGCTGTTCCAAACACATGTCTGGTGACAAATCTGTCTTTGTAAATTTTAAGAATTTTGATGGTGGTTGTGTTGAATTTGGAGGTGGTGAAATTGCTAAGATGACTGGTCAAGGTAGTGTTAAACTTCCGGGTCTACCAGTCCTTGAAAATGTAAGGTATGTAGAAGGCCTTAAGTCCAACCTTATCAGTGTATCACACCTGTGTGATCAGTGGGCTGAGGAAGTCTGCATGTCAACAAAACGTTGTAGGATTATTGATAGCAAGGGTCGGGATCTAGTCAGGACAGGCAGATCTAATGACAACTGCTATACTCTTGATAGCCAAACCCTGGCTACCAAGGTGACCTGTCACTCTGTGACTGATAAGACCACTGCTTTATGGCATCAACGGTTAGGACATATGAACTTCAATGATTTGTACACCTTGGCCAAAAAGCAGCTTGTTAGAGGTATTCCTGAACTAGATAAGCCGTCTAAACACATTTGTGGTCCATGCCAGTTGGGCAAACAGTCACGTGTCGCACACAAGAGAGTCAAGGATGTTGGGACTAGTCACCCCCTTGAACTCATTCACATGGATCTTGTTGGTCCAGTTCAAACCGTGTCTGTTGGTGGTAAGAAATACATTCTTGTGATTGTTGATGATTTCAGTAGGTTTTCTTGGGTGTCCTTCTTGAGAGAAAAGTCTGATGCTTTTCAAAATTTTGTGACTGTATTCAAGCAAATTCAGAATGAGGTTGTGACTGGTCACTCCTCTGTTGTCAGAATTAGGACTGATCATGGCACTGAGTTTGAGAATTCCTTGTTTGCTGAATTCTGTGCCAGCATGGACATAAAGCATGAGTTTTCGGCTCCAATTACCCCTCAACAAAATGGAATTGTTGAGAGGAAAAATAGAGTCTTGATTGAAATGGCTAGAGTGATGCTCAATAGCAAAAATCTGGCTAAGAATCTGTGGGCCGAGGCCATTAATACTGCTTGTTATATTTCCAATCGAGTCTACTTGAGACCAGGCACAGACCAGACTCCCTATGAGATCTGGAAAGGGAAGAAACCAATGATCAGTCACCTAAGAGTCTTTGGCAGTACTTGTTACATACTGAAAGATAGGGAACACCTTGCCAAGTTTGATCCCAAGAGTGATGAAGGCATTTTTCTTGGGTACTCCACGACCAGTCGAGCCTATAGAGTTTTCAATCTTAGAACCAACACCATCATGGAATCCATAAATGTCACAATTGACGATCTTGATGCGTCAGTGAGTTAGCCTTAGATGAGGATGGTCTGTTTCCCGAGAAGTCACTGAGTCTCCTTGGTGAGACTCAGACAGAACAAGATGACCAGTCATCTGGTTCTGATTCTGAAGGGTCAGATGTGTCTAGTCAACCACCAAAGAAAAAGCCAAATTGGGTAGTGTCTAGACACCCTGAACAGAACATAATTGGGTCAGCAAAAGAAGGTGTGAGGACTAGAAGTCAGATCCAAAGTGAAGTAGCACATGTGTGTTATGTCTGCACAGTAGAACCTAAGAACATCAAAGAGGCTCTCATCCATGAGGAATGGGTGCTTGCCATGCAAGAAGAGCTGAATCAGTTTGAGAGAAATCAAGTCTGGACATTGGTCAAGAGACCAGTCACCTCAAATGTCATAGGAACAAAGTGGATCTTTAAGAATAAGAGTGATGAGACTGGTCACATAGTGAGGAACAAGGCTAGGCTTGTTGCTCAGGGATATTCTCAAGTCGAAGGCATCGATTTTGAGGAAACTTTTGCCCCTGTAGCTAGACTTGAGTCAGTCCGTTTGTTGTGTGCTATTGCTTGTCATCTTAAATTCAAGTTGTATCAAATGGATGTCAAAACGGCATTTCTTAATGGATACTTGAATGAAGATGTGTATGTTGAACAGCCAAAGGGCTTTGAGGATCCTCATATGCCCAATGGTGTGTATAAGTTGAAAAAGGCATTGTATGGTTTGAAACAAGCTCCTAGAGCTTGGTATGATAGGTTGTCTAGTCACCTTCTGTCGAATGGCTATACACGCGGATCAGTTGATAAGACCTTGTTCATTAAGCAAACTAAAAGTGATGTTGTGGTTGCTCAGATTTATGTTGATGATATTGTTGTTGGTTCCACATCCGAATCTCAAGTCCAACAGTTCATAAAGATTATGACTAGTGAATTTGAGATGAGTCTCATTGGTGAATTGAATTATTTTCTTGGTTTGCAAGTTAGGCAAGAAGAGACTGGTCTCTTCATTTCT
The DNA here is from genome assembly GCA_033992175.1 of Spiraea crenata. Taxonomy (NCBI): domain Eukaryota; kingdom Viridiplantae; phylum Streptophyta; class Magnoliopsida; order Rosales; family Rosaceae; genus Spiraea; species Spiraea crenata. The sequence goes on along the minus strand of JAVBHV010000051.1, from coordinate 1,181,171 downwards.
CAATCCAAGTATGCTGCAAACCTTGTTAGCAAATTTGGATTTTCCTCTGCCAAACCCGCTAGAACCCCCATGAGCAAATCCACCAAGTTGTCTAGTGATAAAACCGGAAAGAGTGTTGACCAGACACTCTACAGAAGTATGATTGGCAGCTTGCTATATCTTACTGCAAGTAGACCAGACATCTCCTTCTCTGTTGGAGTTTGTGCTCGATTTCAAAGCGATCCTAGAGAATCACATCTTCATGCTGTAAAAAGGGTCATTAAGTACGTTAGTGGGACGTTGTCTTATGGCATTTGGTATACATTTGACACAAATACCAATCTTGTTGGGTTTAGTGATGCTGACTGGGCCGGATGTAGTGATGATCGGAAAAGCACCTCCGGTGGTGTCTTTTATCTAGGAAACAACATGGTTTCTTGGTATAGTAAGAAGCAAAATTCGGTTTCGTTGTCCACTGCTGAGGCAGAGTACATAGCAGTAGGGAGTTGCTGCACACAGTTGCTTTGGATGAAGCAAATGCTTAGTGACTATGGCATAGTCGAGGACCAGTTCCTCATATATTGTGATAACACGAGTGCTATATGCATCTCTGAGAACCCGGTGCAGCATTCTAGGACTAAACACATTGATATTATGCACCACTTCATTAGAGATCTCGTTGAGTCAAAGACATTAATGCTCAAATTTGTTCCTTCGGAAAAACAACTGGCTGACATCTTAACAAAACCTTTGGAGGATCAGGTTCTGACTGGTCTCCGCAAAAGTCTTGGAATCTGCTCTATTGATTAGTATGACTAGTCACAGTTAGTGCTTGTACATTTTTCAATTCCTACATATCATGCATCATGTTTTAAATTGAAAAACACCACTCAAACTGGTCTCCCTTGGGTTGATATTGCGAATTGGATATTTGATTGGATATATTTGAAGCCCTAGGTTGAGTCAAATAGTCATAATCCCGTTTTCTTGATCAAGAAGTAAAGAGTGCATATTCTAAAGATTGTTGATTTAAATTTGTCTTCTTCACTTTCTTAACTCCCTTACTACTTGATGATAACTAATCATTTTGAGTCTTGAGTTTTCAAAAAGTGTGTAGTAAAAAGAAAAATTGGAGATTTTCCTCGAAAATGAAAACGAGAAGGACAATAAGGCCCTAACTCAAAAGAAAAATAAAATCAAAAGATTAGGGTTTTGGGCTTGAGTCAAAGAAAAGATGTGCCAATGTTGCACCACTCCTTGAAATTGAGATGTTTATCATTGATCTACACTAAAAATTAAATTTCACAAGTTTTCACTTGATTAATAAGTCTAAAGATGTTGTGGGTGCACGGCATAGTGGGTCATCAAATGGTAATCTGTTTTCTTTGTATTATACACTCAATATGACTAGTCATCCCTCTCCCAAATATGTTGTCTGACTTAGCCATTGAATCATTTCTATCCGTTGAATATGCTCTTGGGAATGTCAAACTAATGTGTGAGAATCAGTTTGGGTCCAAAAATAAATTCATGCACTTAGTTAAATTTGTTTATTTTTGCATCACATTAATTCAAGCACTAACCATGGAAGGTTGTACTAATCAATAATGTTTAGTTGTCGGCTATAAGTAAATGTTTGATCATTAATGTGTTTGTTTCGGAATCCGAAATGTGAGTGGGTCTTCATATTTTTGTGTGTTGGTTGACTGGTATAGACCACCATAATAACCGTTACATTTTTTGAAAAGGGGTATAGTTGTGAACCGGTTCCACTTTAATAAAAACGTCTTCCCAGGTTGTCTAGTGTTCTGCCACGTGTGATCTGGTCATAGACCAGTGTGTTCTTTCGAGTTCCATGGCAGCGGTTCCGAATTAGGGTTGAGTGGGTATTTAAAGCAAGGGTTCGGCCTCTCTTCATTTCATCTCATTTTCGCCGCTCTCAAACCTTTGCCAAAATTCTCTAACTTCTCAGAAATTCCTTCAAGCCCTTCTCAATTCTCACCGCCACCATGTTTCTGGCACTACTAATTGCACACTTGGTGCATCTCCGGTACGGATCTGACTCCGACGAGGAGCCTCAGGTCGTCGTGTCTGAACACGCCGCAGAATCGCAGTCAGACTTTGTTTCAACACCCTTGGCTGGTCCTGACAACCATGAAAAGAACTCTGATAAACCTCCTGAAGAGTTCTCTGCTCGCCCATCTTCTGTCCAGACCAACCCATCTCCTCCTCCAAATAGCCGCGGCAAACGTGTGAAGCACCTGGCTCCACCGCGAAAAGCACGAGGATCCACCTCTCGAGTCGACGACCAGTCAGTCTCGCTTCGTAGATGAAGATGCGCAGAGGTATTACAGCCAAGTCTCTACACGGATGATTGTGACCGAACGAGGGTATCCCATTCTAAACTTTCCTTCCAAATTGGTCAAGTCCTTAGGTATGGGTTGGGTTCAAGAAGTCATTAGGAGCTTAAAGCTTGAGAATTTGGTGGCTGGGTTTCCCAGTTCCTTCCGTTTTAATGTGTCAGTTGTGCGTGAATTTTATGCAAACTTCCCTGTTGTAGAAGAATTTGAGTATGGTATACAGGTTTCGGTTAGAGACACAGTGGTTAGGTTGAGTCCCTCTGTAATTTATGATCATTTCTCTTTGCCTAGTCCTTCAAGTCATGATGCATATGATACCTATCTTGACGAGTCGAGTAGATATTTTATGCATGATTTTTCTGTCTTAGCTTTTCATGACCCAGATTTAGTCTTGGCCCATGGTACAAAGCCGTCTAGACACCACTTGTCCCCTAGCTTTAGGTATTTGGTGCATTTAATTAAAACCAATCTTGTTCCTACCGGCAATGCAGCCAATGTCACCTTAGAAGCAGCCCGTCTAGCAATTCTCTTGTATCATCGTTTTCCTGTTCCGATTGGTCACCTCATTTATGATGCAATAGTGTCTAAGACTAGGAATTGTGGGAAAATGGAAGGGTCACGTGGTTCTATTGTCTTCCCTTGTCTGATCCATCATCTGTGTGAGACCTCTGGAGTCGACATGTCTGGTCCTGAGGATGTGTTTCAGGCTCCCACCAGTCCTATGACTGCGGATTTTGTGCAAAAGAGTGAGACTGCGGTTAACAACGCTCGAAAGGGTAAGGTCAATCTAGGATCAGTCACTGAGGAGTCACTGTCTGCCACCATTGACGCTGCTGTTAAGAAGGCCACATCACAGCTTCTCGAAGCTTTTGGTGTGAAGAAAAAGAAGAAGTCCAAGACCTCATCTTCGAAGGCGACTGATCAGGAGTGATCAAGTGTTGTTGTTGTGCGGTTGTTTGTGTTTGTTGTTTACTTTCTGTTGTGTCTAGTCTCTATGAACAATATTTATGATAGTTGTCTTTTTGCTGGTTGTAACTTAATTAGCCCTCTTGGACATTGAGGCTTGTGTGTGTTTGTGTTTGTGTTTTGTGTAGTTATGCTGTTTTGCTTTCAGTTTCTTGAGTACTACATAGCTATGTTGTCATTCTTATTCAGTTCTGCATATTTCCTTAATGTTATCTGACTAGTCCTGTGTGAAGTTCTAAATTTTTATTGACTAGTCATATCTATGCTACTGCTTTCTTCATTGTCTCTGTTTCCGCATAGTTTGTTAAGTTAACTCTCCTTGTGTATCATGTCTGAAGCTTCCGTTTGTGCTCATCCTTTGTCTTCCCATGACAAAAACGGGGAGTAAGTTTGGAGTTAGGGGGAGTATAAAAAATTGCCATGCTCATAATTGCTTTGTTTTTTCTGGCTAACTCCCTTAACTGTGAATATCATGTTATGGTACTTAGGGGGAGAAATTGCATACATATACATTTCTTGAGTTTCAGTGCAGGAACATTCATTGACTAGTCACAGTCACTTGTTGACTAGTCACGCATGCATAGATATATATGTGCTTATTGCAGGAACATCTGGTGACTAGTCATTCTCTAGTCAATTCTTGGTGAGTGTGAGAGATGTGAGCATATCGGGTTGTTTTTGTCAAGGAAAGCCAAAGGGGGAGATTGTAGGATATTTGTATCTTAGACTTAATGTAATATTGGCTATACTTGTAACAAAAACATTGTAAAATCATTCACATGCTCAATTTAGGTTTTAGAAGTTTAGGATGAAGTTTAGTGATAGGTGATTGAAGTGAAGATCAAGAAATGAAGACAGGTTCAGTTGCACTGTGATTAATTCAACATGTAGCATCATTTGCATATGCATAAGGATTTCATAAACTTAGGTTTAAAATTGAGAAAAATGTGTTCTTCATCAAATTCCAGTTTTCACATGTTTGGTGACTGGTCACCTTAAGCATTGCTTTTGACAGCTCAGTTCCTGACAGCGACGGTGATCAGTTGCTTGACAGATCAGTGGTTTATCCGGTTTTAACAGGTCATGTTATTATCCGGGTTGACTGAACATCTGTTTAACCGTTGTGTAGTCAACTGGTGACTGGTCACCTGACAGAACACTCTTTTACCCGGTTTAGACAGGTCATGTCTTTATCCGGCTGAAGCATGCTTTTAACCGCTGTGTATTCAAATGCATCCCACTATCTCGATTCTGCCTAGGTTAAAATTGCTTAAGAAAATCTCATCCGCTCCTCTTGTGAGATCTGAGCCGCCCCTTTCACCTCTTCCTTGGCTTTAAATACCAAACTCTATCCGCCACTTTTCTTTGGGGTTTTTGCATAATCATAATCATCTTGCATATTTCAAAAACTCCCATCTATGTGCTGCCATTTTTCCTCTCCGATTCTATCTTGTCTTCTTGAGTGCTTTTAGTTCACTTATATAGAAGCTTGTAAGATATTGAGGATGGCATGCGTTTTGAATTTTCTTCACTAAGTTTCGGTTTTCATATAAACTCATATTGAAGGAAACTTTGAAGAAGTTCTTATCTTCACTGTTTTGGCTTCCATGATTTTCAAACTCATATAGTTAGAAGTCCAAAATAGTTGTGTGCAATCTTGTCTTTCATGTTCATGCATTTTATAAGACAAGGTTGAGTTTATTTAGGAGTCATTTGACTTCGTGTTTTTCTGCCCAGTTTTGTGACTGTTGCAGGAAACACACTCGGTTGTCCAGCAGACTTACTGAAGTATTATTGCTCTCTGTAACTCTGCTGGTGACTAGTCACATATATTCATAGCTTACACATTTGGTGCCGCTGACCAGACATACGTGTGTATTCTCTGGGAAGTGAATGACCAGTCATCTGAACCACTGGACATGAAGTGATTGAAGAAGAAGCCGCACGAGGGACTGCTGCATCTAAGACTAGGTACATTAGATATTGAGCATTGTCTGAACCTTGTATTGGGCATCTTTTTGCCGTTTCATAGTGGAAGGCCGGTCTTCTGATAGACCCCCGGTTTTTTACCCTTTTGGGGTTTTTCCGGGTACCAAAACATTGTGTCCATCTCTTTGATTTGTTAATCACTTGGCTAATTATAAAATCAGATTTAATTATGCACCAACTTAACTTAACATGCAATATGGACAAATCTGTGTGACTGGTCATCCTATAAACTGTTGCATTAGAACCGCTGGATTTGAATAGGTTGTAGTTGTGGATAGCCCGCAGATTTCATCTTCACTGAATCTGTTCTGGGGACCTAAGTTGGCATAGCATTCGCGTGTGGTTGAACAAATTCACAAGCATACACAATCTGTAATCTAAGTGACTAAGTCAGATACTTGAGTTTGGAAACTACGTGACTGGTCACGTGATTCAAGTATTGAAACAAGTATCAGGTTCATCACTTTAGGTGACTGGTCACCTGAAAGTGATCTTTTGTGTGAATTGATTGTACGTGCCGTGACTTAATTAAAAATTACCCCCCTCATTGCCAACCTGCAGTTTTGACACAAAATATATATGCAAATGAACACTAAATATGAATGCATCTTCAACCATCATCTATCTTCAATCTTCCAAGCTTCTTCAATTTTCCTAATGATCTAGAAATAAAACTTATAGACTAATTGAGCTTGTTACATTCTTTACAATGTTTTTGTGGCAAGGATAGCCAATCATAAAATAACCTAAAATCTCCCCCTTTGGCTTTCCTTGACAAAAACAACCCCATAACTCACATCGCTCACACTCACCCAACCTAACTATGCTGACTAGTCAAAATGTACCTGCAGGAAAACTCAAGGCAGCATGCAATAGTGTGTATTCTCCCCCTAACTAGCATAGACATATCAGAGTTAACGTATATGCGAAAAAGTACTCCCCTAAGCATGTGATTGAAGTATCTACTCCCCCTTTTTGTCATGGCAAGACAAAGGATGTAACAATGAGTATGATAAACAACGGAAGCATAAACATATAAGCATCAACCAACTATTAAATGAGGGGCAATGAGAGAGAATATATATAGCACAAACGGAGCTTGAGAGCATAAGCAATAAGCAGCAAGCAATAATGAGGGAGAACTCCCCCTTAATAACACAACTAGACACAAGCAAGCAATTGAAACATAAACAGAAATAGCACTAGTCACAGCAAAAGAAGCCCCACTGTTCATCATGGGCAATTAAGATACATCCCAGCAAAATAACACTTAACCTGAAATTGTTCATGACCAGACAGAATAAAAATAGAACAGAAAAACAAACAGACAACAAACTTCACAACAACACGATCAGTCTTTCTTGGCAGATTTCCTCAAGGTCCTCCACTTACGCTTAGCATTAAATGCCTTAATGACCTTGGCAGTAGCCTTTTTCACTGCAGCATCAATGGTGGAAGACAGATTTGCAGGAGAGACTGGTCTGATTGACAGTTTGGAACCTCGAGCACTCTTAGCAGCCTTTTCACTTTTCTTCAACAAGTCTTCGGTCATAGGATTCTTAGGACTCTCATACACATCTTGTGACTCATCCATAGGCACATCCGCACGTTCACACAAATGATGGATGAAGCACGGAAAAACAATAGATGCACGAGTTCCTTCTATTTTTCCCGTGTTCCGAGTCTTAGACATAATGGAATCAAAGATGATGTGACCTAACGGAATGGGAAAACGATGTACTAAGAGGATGGCTAGTCTAGCGGCTTCCAAAGTAACGTTAGCTACATTGCCAGTTGGCAGAATGTTCGTTTTAATGATATGCAACAACAAACGGTACCCTGGGGACAGATGAGACCTACAAGGTTTTTCACCTACACCTAAGACAAGATCGGGATCATGAAAGGCTAAAATAGAGAAATCTTGCATAAGAAAACGACTAGACTCTTCCAAATAAGTGATGTATGCATCATGATCTGTGTGACTAGGCAGCCCAAAGAATTCATAAATGATAGATGGGTTAAAGTGAATAACAGCCCCACACACTACAACATCCACATCATACGAAAAAACATCGAGTTTTGGAAAATTTGCAAAGAATTCCCTAACCACCGTTAGATTAAACTTGAACCCATTTGGAGGACTTGACAACAAATATCCCAAATTGAATGACCTAACAACATCTAGGACAACCCTAGACCTAAGGATGTGACTAGATCAACAGAGAAGTCAAGAATTGGATATCCTCTTTCGGAGACCACCATGCGAGAAGAGACTTGGTCAATGTATCTACGCGCTGCCTCATTCACAAATCGAGGATGATTGATCATTGACTGAGGATTGCGAGGGGATTGTCGGCGGCGATTGGCTGTTGCTTTCTTCCGACCACCACTCTTCTTCTTTGATGGCTCGACAGGTGTAACCGGTTCCACTTGTTCATCATCTTCAACTGGTTCCATTGGTTCGGCATGCAGAGAGTGTTCGGAGGGTGGCGAGGGATTCCCACTGTGACCAGAGATAGTAGGGTGTGGAGGTTCAACATCGATGGGAACAGAATTGACTGGGTTAGATGGTCCAGCACCATTAAACACCGGGCCAGCCGCAGAGACAGACGAATTTGCAGGTTCAGCCGGTGGGGAGTCCGGTCGAATGACTTGGACTTCATCATCGGAGTCCGCAGAATTGAAGTACAGATGGACTAACGAAGCGAGTGCGAGCAGTAGCAACATGGTTTTTGGCGAATTTTTGGGAAATCTGGGAAGTTTGGAAATTTTTGGGAGAATTTTGGCAAACGCTTTTTGGAAGAGACACCGAAAAGGATGAAGCCTTTATGAACGGAGACAGAGGTGTAAGTACCGTGTAGGAAGCCTAGAATCTTTAATGCCTCAAAAACTCCAAAAGCTGCCATGGAACGTTGAAGAAACCTTCGGTACATGCACCAGTCATAACGTGTCGGTCATCTAGTGGAGGGGAAAAGGTGGATTTTGAATTGAAGAGACAGCTCTCTAAAACCCATCTGCTACCAATACTTAACCGGTACATTAAACCATCACACAACATTATCAATCATCACACACATACTAAGCACCCGAAACAAAACTTTTAATGATCAAAAATATAATATCGGATCAACAACTAGGTATAGAGCATAATGTGACAACTCAATAGTTAGTGCTTGACAAATGATGTATGTGACAAGATATAAAATGCATGACTTATTTTTTACAACCAAACTTGTACTCACATTTAAATTCAAACTCCCAATAACATGATTAGAGAATATAATTGATTCAATAACTAGGTCACATGACACATTTGGGAATGGGAAGTCTAGATCATATTGAGTAAGAATTCCAAAGAAAATCGACTACCATTTGATTACACACTAAATCATATACCCACAACACTTATAGACTTTCAAAATAGTGACAACTTGAAAATTTGATCTTAAGTGTAGGTATGTGATGAACACATTGAACTTTTAAGGAGTGGTGTAACATTGACACATCTTTATTTTGACTCAAGCCCAAAACTTTTATTTTTATTTTATTTTTCTTTTTGAGTTAGGGCCTTATTGTCCTTCTCGTTTTCATTTTCGAGGAAATTCTCCAATTTTTTTTTCTACACATTTCTTTTGAAAAACACAAGAGGTAACACAATTGATCATCATCAATAAGTAAGAGTTTTTAGAAAAGTGAAGAGAACAAATTTAAACCAATCAAACTTTAAAACTCATACTCTTTACTCTTTTGACAAGAAATGGGATTATGAACATGTGACTTAACCTAGTACTTCAATTATATTCAACAAGCATTTAATTGAGAGTACTAATTCAAAGAGACTAGACTGATTGGGAATTTTTCATTTTTCATGATGCATGATATGCATGAAACTGAAATATGTACAAGCACCGACTACGACTAGTCACAATTATTCCATAACACAGATTCCAAGACTCTTTCGAAGACCAGTCAAGACCTGATCATCTAAGGGTTTGGTCAATATATCAGCAAGTTGTTTCTTCGAAGGTACAAATTTGAGCATTAAAATCTTTGACTCAACGAGATCCCTAATAAAGTGGTGCCTAATATCAATGTGCTTGGTTCTAGAGTGCTGCACGGGATTTTCAGATATGCATATGGCACTAGTGTTGTCACAGTAAATGGTAAACTGGTCCCGAATAATACCATAGTCACAAAGCATTTGTTTCATCCATAGTAACTGTGTGCAACAACTTCCTACCGCAATGTATTCAGCCTCGGCAGTAGACAATGACACGGAATTTTGTTTCTTGCTATACCAAGAAACCATGTTATTGCCAAGGTAAAACACACCACTGGAAGTACTTTTCCGGTCATCACTACAACCCGCCCAATCGGCGTCACTAAACCCAACCAAGTTAGTATTGGTATCAAAAGTATACCAAATACCAAATGATAGAGTTCCACTAACGTACTTGATGATCCTTTTCACGGCATGCATTTGAGACTCTCTAGGATCACTTTGAAATCGCGCACAAACTCCAACAGAAAAGGAGATGTCTGGTCTACTGGCAGTAAGATACAGCAAACTGCCAATCATGCTTCTGTAGAGTGTCTGGTCAACACTCTTGCCCTTCTAATCACTACACAACTTAGTGGTTCTACTCATGGGGGTCCTAGCAGGTTTGGCAGAGGAGAATCCAAATTTGCTAACAAGGTTTGCAGCATACTTGGATTGAGAAATGAAGAGACCAGTCTCTTCCTATTTAACTTGCAAACCAAGGAAATAGTTCAATTCACCAATTAAGCTCATCTCAAACTCACTAGTCATAATTTTTATGAATTGTTGAACTTGAGATTCCGAAGTAGACCCAACAACAATATCATCAACATAAATTTGTGCAACAACCACATCACTTTTAGTTCGCTTGATGAACAAGGTCTTGTCAACGGATCCACGAGTGTATCCATTTGACAGCAGATGACTAGACAGTCTATCATACCAAGCTCTTGGAGCTTGCTTCAAACCATACAATGCCTTTTTCAATCTATAAACACCATCCGGCATATGAGGATCCTCAAAACCTTTTGGTTGTTCAACAAACACATCCTCATTCAAGTAACCATTTAGAAAATCCGTTTTGACATCCATTTGGTACAACTTGAACTTTAGATAACAAGCAATAGCACACAACAACCTAATTGATTCAAGTCTAGCTACGGGTGCAAATGTTTCCTCAAAGTCAATCCCTTCAACTTGAGAATACCCTTGAGCAACAAGTCTAGCCTTGTTCCTCACTATCTTTCCGGTCTCATCACTCTTGTTCTTAAAGATCCACTTAGTCCCAATGACATTTGAAGTGACTGGTCTCTTAACAAGAGTCCACACTTGGTTCCTATCGAACTGATTTAGTTCTTCTCGTATAGCAATTATCCATTCCTCATGGACAAGAGCTTCCTTAATGTTCTTAGGTTCCACAGTGCACACATAGCAAACATTTGCAATTTCACTTTGGATTTGACTTCTAGTTCTTACTCCTTCCTTAACTGACCTAATGATATTGTCTTCAGGATGTCTAGACACTACCCAGTTTCGTTTCTTTTTCGGTGGCTGTCTAGAACTCTCTGAACTGTCAGAGTCAGAATCTGATGACCCATCATCATTTTCTGCCTGACTCTCACTAGCAGACTCAGTGACCTTTCCACAACCCATCATCATCTACAGCTTGATCAATTGATGCATCAAGATCATCAATTGTGACATTAATGGATTCCATGATGGTATTGGTTCTAAGGTTGAAGACTCTATAGGCTCGACTAGTCGTGGAATATCCAAGGAAGATGCCTTCATCACTCTTTGGATCAAACTTCGCTAAGTGTTCCCTATCTCTTAGAATGTAGCAAGTGCTGCCGAACACCCTAAGATGACTAATCATAGGTTTCTTTCCCTTCCAGATCTCATAGGGAGTCTGATCTGTGCCTGGTCTCAAGTAGACTCTATTCAAGATATAGCAAGCAGTGTTAATGGCCTCGGCCCACAGATTCTAGGCTAGATTTTTGCTATTTAGCATCACCATAGCCATCTCAATCAAGACTCTATTTTTCCTCTCAACAATCCCATTTTGTTGAGGAGTAATTGGAGCTGAAAATTCATGTTTGATCCCCATGCTAGCACAGAAATCAGCAAACAAGGAGTTCTCAAATTCAGTATCATGATCAGTCCTGATTCTAACTAGAGAGGGATGACCAGCTGTAGGTTATTTTATGATTGGCTATCCTTGTACAAAAACATTGTAATAAATGTAATAAGCTCAATTAGTCAATTAGGTTTTATCCCTCGATATTTAGAATTGTTGAAGAAGCTTGAAGATTGAAGAGTGAAGATGCATTCATACATAAATATTCATTTGCATAGATTTTCTGTGTCAAAACCATTGTCCTTTCTTTATTGAGTCAAAACCTTTTAAACACTTTAAGGCTTTATACTTGTTTTACAAGAATGAGGATTTTAGGTTTTTTCGTGACTGGTCATCTATTTCATGCACGTGAAGGTTGACTGCTTTTTTGACAGTTTGAATAAACGGCCCATCCTTTTACCCGCTGGTCAGTCCATTGTGCCCCACTCACTCGGATCTGCCTAGGTTATATTAAAGTAAAGTTTTGGAGATGAAATCTTGGCCATTGATTTCTTATTTCTTGGGCCTTTATAAGCTAAACCTCCCCATCTTTTTCATTAGGGTTTTGAACATAATTTTCATATCTTTCAATCTCTCATTTTACAGCAGCCCCTTTTGTTTTCCTCTTCATTCTCTTGAGTACTTAGTTCACTTATATAGAGATGTTGTTATGATTTAAGGGTTGCATATGTTTTGAACCTTATTGTTCTTGATTTGGGTTCAATTCTTATAGAGGGTTTTCAAGCTAAACATCTCAAAGATTTTCTGAAAAACTCTCTTTGTTTTGCTGCAATTTTCCTCTCCGATTCTTGCTTGCCTTCTTGAGTGCCTAGTTCACTTATATAGAAGCTCCATAAGATTGTGAAGTTTGCTAGCTTTTGAATCTTGTTTTCAAAGTTGTTTTTCATAGAAAACACATTAAGCTAACTTTGGAAGAAGGTTCATCTTTCCTAGTTCGGCTTGTTTTAAAGTTTCCATACTTTGAGTCGAGTTAGGAATGTGCAACACTAGTCTCCCATGTTCATACATGTTTGTAGACTTTGTTGAGTATTAGAGGTCATTGACCTAAGTAGGTTTGCTGCCCAGTTTGTAGCTGCAAGCAGTAAACACAGTCATCGGTTCATTTCCTGGGAGTTTACTGCTTTCTGGAAATGTATCTGTGACTGGTCATAAATCACCACAGCATTCATACATCGGTGCCATGTTATTGGAATACATGTGTATGTCCTTGTAGCATGTTGACCAAGCAAGGATCCACTGGAAGTGATGTGATTGAGAATAAGCCGCACAAGAGACCGCTGCATCTAAGTTAGGTACTTTAGATATTGAGTTTGGTTGAAATCTTGTATTGGGCATCTTTTGCCATTTCATAGTGGAAGGCCGGTCTTCTGATAGACCCCCGGTTTTTTATCCCTTTGTGGATTTTTCCGGGTACCAAAACTCTGTGTCCATCTTTGTGTATCGTTAAACATTCGGCTTAATTAAAATTGGATTTAATTTCGCACCAATTCACTTAACATGCAAACTGGATAATTCTGCCTGACTGGTCATCTTAACTGCTGCATTAGAAACGCTGGTTTGATTAAGTTGTAGTTGTGGATAGCTCGCGAATATCTAACTCACTGATTTCGTTGAGGACCTAAGTTGGCATTGCATTTGAGTGTTGTTGATCAAATCACAAGCATCCACAAGTAATATCTATCAAGTGCTTAATCTAAGTAATCTGTCAAGTTCATCACAACGATGACTGGTAATCTTTGTGATTATTGTTTGTGCTGTTTGTTGAACAAAAGGGAATTAATTTTAAAATACCCCCATCATTGTCAACCTGCACCAGCCAACACCTCATTCTGAATTTGTTTGAACAGTCACAAAATTTTGAAAAGCATCCGACTTTTCTCTCAAGAAGGACACCCAAGTGTATCTAGAAAAATCATCAACAATCACAAGAATATACTGGTACAGACACGGTTTGAACCAGACCAACTAGATCCATGTGAATGAGCTCAAGAGGATGAGAAGTTCCAACATCTTTGACTCTCTTGTGTGCAACACGTGACTGTTTTCCCAATTGACAAGGACCACAGATGTGCTTTGAAGGCTTGTCTAGCTTAGGAAGACCTCTAACAAGTTGTTTCTTAGCCAAGGTGTACAAATCATTTATATTCATATGTCCCAACCTTTGGTGCCATAAGGCAGTGGTCTTATCAGTCACAGAGTGACAGATCAACTTGGCAGCCAGGGTTTGGCTATCAAGTGTGTAGCAATTGTCACTTGACCTACCTGTTTGAAGTGAATTGTGACCATTGCTATCAACAATCCTACAACCTCTAGTAGACATGCAGACCTCATCTGCCCATTGATCACATAAATGTGACACACTAATGAGGTTGGACTTAAGGCCTTCTACATACCTCACTCCTTCAAGCAGAGGCAACCCGGGGAGCTGAACATCCCCTTGACCAGTCATTTTTGCAGTTTCACCGCCCCCAAACTCAACAAACCCACCATCAAAATCATTCAAATTTACAAAGACAGATTTGTTACCAGACATGTGTTTGGAACAACCACTATCAATGTACCAACGAGTTGGATCACGCAAATTCAAGACAGACAAGGCAACCAAACATTTTTCCTTTTTCTTTACCCATTTAGTCTTGGACTTACTTGGTGGTGAAGAAGATGACTCAACAAGTTTTGAAATTCTGGTCACTTCAACAAGCAACAAATCAATATGTTCTCTAAGTGAGCTATTGTGATTAGACAAACTCTTAACTTTCAGTTTACTGCACTTAGGTCTGATGTGACCAGTTACTCCACAGTGGTGACACGTGGGTACAAATCTGGTTCTTGTGTGAGCAGTGGAACTGGACAACACTTGGTGACTCTTCTTGTTATTAATGACCCTAGATTCTTGTGGAGCTGTGATGACCAGTGACTTCGGTGAGTGTGGCTCACTAGCTTTGACAAACCTAGGTCGTGAAACTGAAGTAGATGACTCACTACCAACATATCCTAAACCAGTTTTATCATGAAAACTTTTTCCAACATTAAGCATCTTGTCTAACTTTGCTGAACCAATTGACAGGTCATTAACTTTTTCTTGCAGTGATTTATTGTAACCAACCAAGTAGACATTAGATTGTTTGAGTGACTCAACTTCTTCTTTCAACTTAAGACTCTTACTGTGCATAAGATTAACACTGTGCTCCGAGTTACTCAACTGATATCTAAGGTCAATATTCTCCTTTTTAACACTTTCAAAATCAATAGACAACTGTTCATACATAATCTCAAGTCTTGACCTATGCGACTAGGCATCTGCATTTTCTCTTCCTTTGCTAGACTGACCAGTCTCGTAATCTTGCAAAGTGAGACAAAGTGCAGCCTTTTCCAACTCTAATTCATTACAACGCTTTTTCAGCTCAATGCTATCAGCTTTGATCACACAAGTTTCATCAAACAAGGCATCATACCTTTCACACATCTTCTCATAAGTTTGATTCTCTGGAAGAGAGTCATAGTCATGAAAAACAGGACAATACTTCTCAGGTGACTGGTCGTCATCAGTCCTGTGTTGTGAACCCGACTCGGATTCCTCACCCGCTGAGTGGTGATCAGAAATTCTAACAACAAAGGCAATCTCATCATCTTCATTATCCGAAGAAGAGTCAGAGTGATGTGATTCCTCATCCTCACTATCACTCCAAGAAGCTTTCAAGGCTTTATCCTTGCCTTTGTAAGACCCTTTCCTATTGTTAGCACAATCCACAGAAATATGACCAGTCCCACCACAGGTATAATACTTAACTGGACCCTTCTTTAACTTGTTATCTCTTGATCCATAATTCTTTTCAAATTTCCTTTCATTTGACCCTTCACCTTGTGGTTTGAATTTAGACTCTCTAGGGTAGTTCGCACCACCCTTGTAATCCTTCCTATCCTTGAGAATTCTTCTAAACCTTTTGACAAACAAAGCCATGTCATCATCAACCAAAGATGACTTTTCTATTTTTGAACTTTTCAGCTCAACTTGATCAGTCACACTCTGCAGTGCAACACCTTTATCCTTCTTATGCATGCTTTCTTCCATTTTTAGCTCAAGTTCATAGGTCTTTAATTTTCCTACAAGTTTTGGAAGTTTTATGTCGGACATGTTTTGACATTCCTTGATTGCGGTCTTCTTCGCGGAAAACCTCTTCAGTAACACCCTTAACACTTTTTGAACGATTGTTAATTCTAAAATAGGTGCTCCTAGACTCATCGCGGCATTTGTGACACTCTCAAGTCTGAGATAGAAATCAGAGAAGCTCTCTGAATCAGTCATCCTGAGTTCTTCAAACTCGGATAGGACCATTTCAAGCTTTAGGTCCCTAATCTGGTCATCACCCTCGTGAATGACACGCAACTTGTCCCATGCTTCCCTAGCTGTTGTACAGTGCTGAATATGTGAATATTGTGCACTGGAAACGGCAACAGCTATGGCGTTCCTAGCCTTTTTATTAGCATTTGATGCATTGACCTGAACCTATGTCCAGTCATCTCTAGGTATGTTCACTCTCTCACCGTCAACAATTCTAAACGGAGGACGCCATTCAACAGACAAATATTGGAAAGCAAATTCATCATATGCATCAAGAAAGATTTCGAACTTATCTCGCCAGGCAGCGTAGTTTGTGCCATCGAAGTATGGAGGTGAGTTCACCGAACCGGCTACTCGATCTCTCTCCATTGTCTAGACCCTTAAACCAACCCACCCAAGACCTTGCTTTTCTCAAACCCCCCCCCCGATACCAATTGAAGGTTGGCAATGAGGGGGGTATTTTAAAACTAATTCCCTTTTGTTTAACAAACAGCACAAACAATGATCACACAGATGACCAGTCACAGTGTGATGAACTTTACAGATTAATTAGATTAAGTACTTGATAGATATTACTTGTGGATGCTTGTGATTTGATCAACAACACTCAGATGCAATGCCAACTTAGGTCCTCAATGAAACCAGTGGGTTTGATATTCGTGAGCTATCCACAACTACAACTATATCAAACCAGCGTTTCTAATGCAGCAGTTAAGATGACCAGTCAGGCAGAATTATCCAATTTGCATGTTAAGTGACTTGGTGCAAAATTAAATCCAATTTTAATCAAGCCGAATGTTTAACGATACACAAAGATGGACATAGAGTTTTGGTACCCGGAAAAATCCACAAAGGGATAAAAAACCGGAGGTCTATCAGAAGACCGGCCTTCCACTATGAAATGGCAAAAGATGCCCGGTACAAGGTTCAGACCAAGCTCAATATCTAGTTACCTAACTTAGATGCAGCAGTCCCTCGTGCGGCTTCTTCTCAATCACTTCACTTCCAGCGGATCCTTGCTTGGTCAACACGCTACAAGGACATACACAAGTATTCCTCTAACGTGGCACCAAAAATGTATACTGTGATGATTTATGACCAGTCACAGATTTATTTCCAGAAAGCAGTAAACTTGCAGGAAATAAAACGGTGACTGTGTTTACTGCTTGCAGCTACAAACTAGGCAGCAAACCTACTAAGGTCAATGACCTCTAATACTCAACAAAGTCTACAAACATGCATGAACATGAGAGACTAGTGTTGCACACTCCTAACTCGACTCAAAGTATGAAAACTTTAAAACAAGCCGAACTAGGAAAGATGAACCTTCTTTCAAAGTAAGCTTAATGTGTTTTCTATGAAAAACAACTTTGAAAACAAGATTCAAAAGCTAGCAAATCTCACAATCTTATGGAGCTTCTATATAAGTGAACTAGGCACTCAAGAAGACAAGTAAGAACCGGAGAGGAAAAATGCAGCTAGACAAAGAGAGTTTTTCAGAAAATGCAAAAGATGTTTAGCTTGAAAACCCTAGCCGTTATTGAAGATGAAGTTGTGTTTATATAGACACAAAGGGATAAGAGATAAACGACCAAGATTAAACCTTAAACTCTCTTTTTAAAATAACCTAGGCAGATCCGAGTGAGTGGGGCGCAGTTGACTGACCGCTGGATAAAAGCATACACTGTCTAATCAACTCTGTCAGTAAAGCAGTCAACCTTCACGTGTATGAAATAGATGACTAGTCACAGAGGATCTGCAATCCTTATTTTTGTGAAAACAAGTACAAAACCTTAAAGTGTTTTAAAAACGTTTTGACTAGAAACATTAAGACCTATGTTTTGACACAAAATATATATGCAAATGAACACTAAATATGAATTCATCTTCAACCATCATCTATCTTCAATCTTCCAAGCTTCTTCAATTTTTCTAATGATCTAGAAATAAAACTTATAGACTAATTGAGCTTGTTACATTCTTTACAATGTTTTTGTGACAAGGATAGCCAATCATAAAATAACCTACAATAACGTTAGGCTGTTCGATTGTCTGCACAATCGATCGAGTGGAAAGCATACTTTCGCCTTCGCCTTCGACCTCGTCCCGCAGTTTTTCGGTGGAGTTGCTCTAAGGGAACTAGAAATACTCAGTAAAAAATAAAGGGAATTAGAAATACCACTCCCTCCATGGTAGTTAAATTCTACCAATTAGGTGGAATTTATTCCCTATCTTGGATTCCTTTCTAGTGGCTATATTTGCAAAAAGCTCAGGTTTCAATTGGGTATAGTTTCGGGTTTATTTTGACCCGCAAAGAAAAACCCGATGCCCGGGTCAAATGGGTGGGAGTCGGAAAAGGTAAAGTTAGACTGCTGTCGTCCACTTTATGCACCCCAAAAGCAGCAGTAAGAAAACTAAACTCAGTTGTCGTATCTTAGAGAGAGAGAGAAGAGAAAAACGCACCATTTCAGGCTGTCCGCTGAGCGCAGCTGGCCTCAGCTCCGCTCCGACTAGCTAGGGTTTCCGAATCGACTCGTGTTGGCCCACCCCGATCGACAACCCAAACCATGGTCGCCTGCTAGGGCTTCCGATCCGAATCTAAAAAACCCTTGGAACTTCTCACTAGAGCTATGTTCTACGTGTTCAACATCTTAAGGTATTTTTCTGCTCATTTTTTATTTATTTTGCTTGATTGGTACTTCGCTTCTGTTTGGTAGCTAAGAATCTGCCGGAAAATGCAAGAAAATATTCGGTGGTGGTTGTTTTTTCTGTTTCAATTTTTTCCTAAATTAGAAACCTGTGAATATTAGGGCTAAGCATTCTGAAACTTTTCCGTTAATTCCTTTACTTTTCCCATTGGTTGCTGCCAAAAAAAGGGTGATTTGTTTATTTTTTTTATTTTTTTATTTTTTATGGAGTCCTGAACTCTCTGGGTATTCTCAGGTTCTTAATTATCTCAGGTTTTGTAAGTAAACAATCAGGTTTTGTAAATAAACAATCATGTCATGATCTATCACCAGCTTCTATGCTGAGAAATGAGCATTTAGGGGTGGCATGGTTTCGTGTGCGCTGGTCTTCGTAGAATGAAATGACACAATTGAGTGGTTGTAGTAGACACATGGGTTGACTTTCAAGTTCAAGTTGGGAGTCATTTGATCCGGGTTTGCAGTTTTATAGTCTAAAGTAGTTGAATTTGTTCCGAGTCTAATGATCTTAGTACCCAAAGGTTAAGTGAAAAGCCGCACTCAGTACTTGCATGTGCTCTAGTTTTGGTGTGGTTTATCTGATCACTAGCTTCATCTTTACTACTTCCGGTGACATTGATCATAATGTTTAGTACATATTATAAGTCTTATGTTTGGTGAAGCAAGGGTTATTAGTTATTTCCAGAGCTTCCACGAGCCATTCTCCTAAACCAAGCACATCCTTGTATTTCTTAACTCTTTATGGTTTTATAAAAGGGCTCTCTGAACAAGTTTTCTAGTATTATCTTTGAATCTTTGACGGGTGCAAGAAAAGAATTATATCCTCTAAAACAATTGTCCGATGCTTGGAATATGGTTTATTTACTTATTCTTATATGTTGATTAATATTCGATGTTTTGGGTAAATGTTTTGTTACCCAAAACACATTTCAGGAATGATGTATCATCTTTTCCTTATCCTTGTTAGATTTTGTTAACAGATAGCTTAGGCAATTATTGCAAAAAGGGCAGCATAAAAAAAGGCATTGTTATTGTCCTTGGGATTAGAGTTTTAGAAATTGATGTTTAAGAATACAATTTCAAAGCAAAAGATGTTGCCATATCCTTTCATTGTTCTTTCCTCTCTTTCCTCCTTTAACATACACTATTCAGAGCAGTATATTGTATTTGTACTGACAAATTTGATTCCTGTTGACTCTTGAAAATTCATTTTGGGAAAGATGATATTGTTCCTGATACTTAAAATTCATAAATTAGTCCTGAATTCTCTCTTACAGATGATATCTCTGAACTTCTTATTGTGTATTGTGTTTTTTCTCTTCTCTCTACAGGAGTTAATGATGCTCACTTATGTATTTTCTAATGATTGAAGGTGGCATATATATTGCTGTAGTGACCTAAGCTATTTTTGGGCAAGCTACCAACTACTGCATCGGTTACGTATGTAAATCTCAATGATTCCGGAAGGCTAGGGAGCTATGGAATCTTTTAAGACTGTTAGTCATCTAAAAAGTAAGTCTCTAACTGATTCAATCTTGCTTGCCTAGGCATTTTACAATAGGCTGAAGCAAAAGTATGAGATATCTCAGTAATTCATAAAGCATAAGTTTGCCTTATTTATTAATGAATTACTTGACATATGGTGATACATTGTCGTCTCGTTCACTAGTATAGTGCTGATATAATTATGAGGTATGGTTCAATACATCATACATATCCATAAATTGAATCATTTACTAGCCTTTGCCTCATGGCTTTGAGTTCACATTAGTTTCTTGTCTATCAGAAACTCTCAATGCTTAACAGTTTGTTTTTGACTATTAAATGTTCTAAATTTGAGTGAGATTATCTTGTTTGCTACTTTAATTAATTTTTCATAAATGCAAAAGGCACACCTATCGTAAGTCCTGAGCTGTTGTCTGTAACTTGAATGCAGAAGGCACACCTATCGTTAGGTGTTAATTATTTAAAGAAAGATGTAATAGAGAGATGCTTCTGCACATTTTTCATTCATAAGATGATGTGTGGGCACGCCTATCGTTAGGTGTACATAAGTAGATATCCTGTTTTATCCTGTTATCTGGTAATACCTGAGCTGTTATTTGTAACTTGAATGAAAAAGGCACACCTATCGTTAGGTGTTAATTATTTAAAGAAAGATGTGGTAGAAAGATGCTTCTGCACATTTTTCATTTATAAGTAGATGTGTGGGCATTATGAGGGAGTTTGGCCAGTAGGATATAATCATATTACTCCTGGTTAAGTTTGACATATTTTAGTACTCCTGAGGTGAATGAATTGTTCCTAGGTGGATGCATGGTAGTAAGCAAATGGATGCGGATTCAATTATTTTTCCTGGCTATATTTCTTTCTCAGACACACGTATTACTGCATTCATGAATTTCAGTTTATGATATATTTTTTTGTCGATTATAGTCCTGACATGGAATTCTATCCGGCAAGCAATAATGTCCTTTCTTCCTCACTGACTGAAGGCTTATATGTGGTTGTAGGTTCTTTGTGCGGTCAGTTATTATTAGTCTTTATCTGGTTCTCCAATTTTCAAGTTAATATGGCGTTGCAGACAGTCTTTGAGCGAAGCCATGTTTCATCCTTTCCCGAGCTAGCTAAACCACCTACTACTGGACTCTTTGATCCAATAGAAATATCACCTGCTGTTATTCCACATTACCCTGTTCCTGATAATCCTTTGCCACCAATGTACCCAACTTTTCCCACCAGATATGAACCTGTCTTAACTGGGAAGTGTCCTGTAAACTTCTCTGCTATATCGAGTATCATGGACAAAACAGCATCTGATTGTTCTCAACCCTTGGCAGCACTTGTAGGAAATGTAATATGCTGCCCACAGTTTACCAGTTTGATCCGCATCTTCCAGGGTCTCTTCAGTTTCAACTCTGCTAAGTTGGTTTTGCAAAATTCAGTTGCAAATGATTGTTTCACTGATATGATCAATATATTAGCCAGCAGGGGTGCCAATAGTACAATTCCTACAATTTGCTCCATTAATTCATCGACTCTTACGGGTGGGTCCTGTCCGGTGAAGGATGTTGATTCTTTTGAAAAAAGAGTAAATACAAGTAAATTACTTGAGGCCTGCAGCACTGTTGATCCTCTTAAAGAATGCTGCAGACCAATTTGCCAGCCTGCAGTCATGGATGCTGCACTTAAGATTTCAGGAAACCAATTGACGACAAGCGAGAATAAAAATTTTGTGGGTGAGCCTACTCATATGGATACTTTGAGTGACTGTAAAGGAGTGGTTTTTTCATATCTGTCAAGAAAACTCTCGTCAGATTCTGCAAATACTGCATTCCGAATATTATCTGCCTGCAAAGTTAACAAAGGTACATTGTTAATGTATGGTCTGTTCAATCTTTTATTTAGACTCTGCACTCTGGGTTTAGCATCTTTCTATTGTAGAGTCTTTTTTCGCTCTTGCTTATTGTTATGAACTTTAGACTCTGCAATAACTAGTAATGTCTGCTATTTTTTATTATTGTTGCACCATCAGTTAGAGAAATTTTCGTAGGGTCCATTTGGCTACTAAGGGATTTGGATTTGGGTTTGAGAACGACACTAAATTATGCATGCTATAATTGCAGTTAGAAGAAAGATGACTTTGAGATAACTAGATGCAGTGATATTGAAAGGGATTTGTAATAACCATATGCACATTGTCAATTGTCTGAACAACAAATGTCGTAAGTACCTTTTTTTTTCACAATGTTTGGTGGGGCAATTGGGAAAAGGAGAAATTAGGAATAGAGAAACGCTGCCGGTGCAGTAAGAATGAATCATTTCTTAATTGTCATCTCAAATTTAAAATCCAGGAAAGAAGATAACATAGATTCTGTTAATGGAATAATTAAATAAATCAATAAAAGGAAAAGAAAAACCCCACTAGTTGGCACTTTCTTTATTTATTTGCTGTGCCATCCACGAGTTTTATCTATTGTATTGTATTTGAGTCATACGTCCGTCTTTATCAACGTTGCATTTAACCTATATAAGCATTTGTGTACAATTAACCGTGAAATGCAAAAAAGAAGCAAGAAGCATGTGCGATATATAAATATGTCAATATATAAATGTGCAGAAGACATTGTGCCAATATTTGTGGAAACTAGAAGCTCGGTGTAGCAGAGGACCTGGTCTAGTAAAGTAGATTATGGTTATTCACTAGTTACCAAATTAATGCATTACTTGATTGGGCTTTAGTAAAGTAGTGTGCAGAAGCCATTTTAGTGGGGTAAATATGATAGTTTATATTGGGTGCTAATTGGAGCCTCTTAACTAGAACGTGGGATTGGAAAATCCACATCTACATACTCACCCATGTTTGATCTGGACATTTCCTGCTTGATTTAGTATACTATTTAGCTTCTGGTACTTGTCAGTGGAGTCTACATGTTTCTTATTCCCAAATCAACTCTACACATCCTTTGTGTTTTGATCTGGATGCTATATTTTACATGTATTCTTGGACTTGTACTGTCTCTCATGAATATGCTTCTCGCTTGTACAGTCTGTCCTTTGGATTTTAAGCAGCCTACGGAAGTAATCAAAGAATGTCGCAATGTTGCTGCACCCAGTCCTTCCTGTTGTAGCTCCTTAAACACTTACATTGCTGGAATACAAAAGCAAATGTTAATTACAAATAGACAAGCTATAATCTGTGCTACAGTGTTTGGGTCCATGTTGAGGAAAGGGGGGGTTATGGCAAATATCTATGAGCTTTGTGATGTTGACTTGAAAGACTTTAGCATTCAAGGTATACTTCCTTCTATATTTCCTTCCTCTTTATGATCTGCCTATTTTTATATCTGATCCGTTTCTTATTTGTGGATCGATGTGGGCACCTGGAGCAGCGTATGGTCAACAAGGTAGTCTACTATCTGTCTTCCTATTTCCTTCGTCTTTGTTATTTATAGTCCTCTGATTGTTTGATGTCTAATGTTAGGCTCTTGCAATGTTATTGTTTCATACTTTCCAAGTAGGAGCCATAGAGCATTATATCTGGTACTTGGCAAGCTTTGGTATCCATGGAAAATTTTACCTTGGCATTTTAATTGGCCACATTGTGGGTGCTTTGAGAGTGCTTCTTTTAATGTCAAGTACCATGACTATCATATTGATGGATGTCAATTTGCTAAATTGGTTACTCTGTGTGGGTCCTACGAGCACCATATCCTCGGCTTTCTCTTCTGAGTTTGTTTTCGTGTTCCTGTATTTTAACTTGATCGCAGTGAAAGCAATCCTGCATTATGAAAGTAATTGGTGAACAGTAACTTATTAAAGTTAATAAATTTGGTTTTTGTTCAGATGTAGGATGTCTGCTTCGAAGCTTGCCATCAGATATGTTCTTTGACAACACAACAGGCTTCAGCTTTACATGTGATTTAAGTGATAACATTGTAGCACCATGGCCTTCGTCATCCTCAATGTCATCGTTGTCCCTTTGTGGGCCTGGTAAACTGATTGGATAAAGAATATTTTTTGTTTCTGAAGAGCGTATTGGCTTTTCTACATGGAATCCATGTCCTTATGGCTATCATTTTTTTCCAGAGATGTCGTTGCCTGCACTACCAACATCGGAGACTTTTAAAAATCCTGGTATGTATGTCATTGCGTTGTGCAATTTCTGGCTACTGTGAATTTCCTGGTTATTTGCTTACAATGTTTCTAACAAAGTTACTAAAAAAAAAAAACTTGGAAAAATAAACGAACATGACAGCCGTAAAAAATAGAAGACATTGAAAGCTGGGTTTATTTGAGGATGCTTCTGCCATGAAAGAAAACTCTGGGCCTTTGGCTGTTTTATAGAAATCAGAGTGATATTTGGAACAATACTTTCGTGAAAATGAAATCAATGCTAGATGTTTAGCATATTTGACATGGCCTATCTAACATGATATGTTATGTCTCGGTTTTATTTTATCTGGTTTGTTATTTCTTGTTTCTGGGACTGAAGCAAAAAAAAAAAAAATTATGCAGAAATTTTGAATGTTTTTTTTTTTCTCCTGACATATTTTGGTTGATAATATACAAGAATGTCATTTTAAAATTATTCAGGAATTCGCATCCATTCTCCTGCTGGGACCTCTTTTCCACATAGAGAATGCTTAACTTCTTTAAAACCTTTGTTTTTGTTGCAGGCTGGCGCAGTGGTGCGTGGGAACCTCGTGTACTGATTTTTTCACATCTTTTTCTCAGTGCCTTATTGTATTGAAGATATTTAGCTGAGGGTTGAGCAAAGCTTTTTTGAATTAGTGGATTTTCAGAAATTGATGTGTGGATTTTAGCTGTATTTTTAGTAGCCTCTATGTATAGCATTTTCTTCCCCTCGCCCTTTCGCACATTGCGCACACACTAGCACACGCATGTACATCCATCCGTGAACATGCATCCACACATGTGCAAGCATACGGGGTACCATCTTGCTTCCTTCATGAGAGTAGCTTTTGTTATTAGGTTTGACATTGTTGAGTCAAAATGACACTAATTGAAGGGGACAGGCAGGACAGGTCAAGTTTGATGCTAAAGGTAAAAGAGTGAAGTGGATTACTTTGGATGGGAGGGAACGACCCTACCTACTTGTTTGGACTGTTCAGTGCAGTTAGTTTCTTGGACTGTTGACTCAAGCGTCCAGTACCGTTGGTTTGGACTGAATCCAGGTTTGAGTCCAGTACCCCACGATAAATAAGGTAATTTTATATGTATAGAAGGGAAATTAATTGAAAGGAATAATGACACACAAAGACATAAAACAATACCTCCCTAGGACACAAAATTCAAATGTTCATGTGGAAGGACAAAAAAAGCTGTTTTTACAAATCCTCCTTTTCATTCTTCACGCGCCTGCTTTCTTCGTTCTTTCTTTTTCCCTTTCATTCTTCAAGTGGATGTGTCGGCGCCGATTCTTCTTCGCATCGTGAGCCTAGATCTGAGTTCATGGTGTAGTCGAGGGCGGGGGCGACAGGGGCGAGGACAAACTCGGCGTTGGCGAGGGAGATTCCGGCGACGGGGGACCTAGGCAAGTCCCACAAGAGCTCAAAGCTTTCATCAATTCGGGTCCCACAAGAGCTCAAAGCTATCATCTATTCGGGTTTCGGATTTGGTAGCTAAAAGTTTTACAAGATGACTAAGAATTAATATTTTTGGAATTTTGGTTGGCTAATCTAGTGATACAGATTGAAGAGGAAACAATGCATACTTACATTATCATTCATAGCATTACTTCTTTTGTATGGTGATGTTTCCCCTACTAAGCTAGTGGCTCACCCTTTCTTATTGTAAATTGTACAAGTAAGGAAAAGGAAGCGGGTTGCTTCAATTTTTGATAATCTGGGTTTGTAAAACCCTTGTAATTAGTTTGTCTCTTAGGGATGAGTCTTTGTTGTAAAGGGAGTTGTGAATCTTGTAGTACTTTAAAACATTGTCTACTTGGTTTGCAATAGGTGAATTTTGTTTCCAAAGGCTAGTAGTTAGCACTTTGTACATTATGAACTGAAAGTTCTAATAAGAGTTTGTTTCTTTTAACTTGTTTCAAGTATGTAACTCGTAATACTTTACCCTTAAGCTTCTTTTTGGTCACATTTCATTTATGGAAATTCCTCTTATTCTCTAAGTGAAATGTGATTCATATCCTAATTCGGTACTTCACTCTAGTTATCGAATTGGGGCGTGACATATACGCGCACAGTGCGTTGGTCTATATGTTAGCGCAATGGTTTAGGCCCCGTTTGGCATTACTTTCATAATCGGATTATTGGCCGAAAGTGATTTTACGAAAGTTTTTAACAACAAAAAGTATTTGGTAATCTTAAAAGTAACCACTTTAAAGGTATAATTGCTTTGGATGAATTTTTTTCTCTCAATTTTGTCCTTCTCCAACATCCCACCCGACTCCGGGCTTCATCCTTCAACCCAGAATTCCAAATCGGCCTTCCACTTCTCGACCAGCGACCACCACCACCTCTGCGCCTCCGCCCTCAACAACCAACACCACCTCGGTGCCTCCGCCCCGACGACCATCACAACCTCTGAGCAGAATCGGAAAGCACCGATGAGAAGGACAAAGACAGCGGGGATGAGGACGATGAAGATTGCGGCGTTGAGGAGAAAGTTTTCGAGCTTCAGCTGAGTCGAGCCTGTTCAGGTAGCGATGTGGAAGGAGGTGGACAAAGGCGAGCGGCACAACGAGGGGTGACGACTGCGAGGGGTGATATTAAGGGGCGATGGGGCGGGTGCAACGGTGATGGAGGTAGGAGGCGTCTAGGATTTTGGAGGTAGGAGGCGTCCAAGCTTTTTTTTTTTTTTTTAATTATTAATCTTCTTTATTTATTATTGAAGAGCTTAACTTAACAATTATTGTACGAAATAATTTATTAGTTTCAGATTTTTAGTACATAGGGTGGGTTTAACTTTTGGTTTTTATGCATTTCTAAATCGTATGCATTTCTGCATAAGGATTGCATAAATGCCATTTTGCTTGGTTATGTTATGTTGTCCATCGACATTACTCATAATAGGATCTTACATGCCAAATTCTGCAACATATAGGAAATTTGTATGAAAATAAATTTTTTTAAAAAAAAAACCTTATGATTATACAAATTTATTATACAAATTTTTTTTTTCTTTTTAACAAATAATTTAATAAGATAGTCATTGAATAATATATCTGTTTTTATCATTATATACATCTCACTGCACTAACTAAACATGCCAAACGCCAAACTGATTATTCCGAAAACGGATTTCCCTGACAGCAATTATGATAAGTGATTATTTGACAACACAGCGCGAAATTAATTATCTCGAAAGTTGATTTCCCTGACAATTATGATAAGTGATTATCTGACCACACAGCAATCGCGAAACTAAATATCTCAAAAGTTGATTTCCCTGATATCAATATATGATTCGCCGCAATATATGATAGCGTCAGGATCTGGACACATATGATAGTGATTATCTCAAAAGTTGATTTCCCTTACAGCAATATATAATACGTCAGTATCTGACACATATGAAACGTCAGTATCTGACAACACAACAATGCCAAGCTAAGCTTAGTTTCATGCTACTAAGAAGGGATTTACATAAGGGAGAGCACTTATTTCTTAATTATATCTATTGTTTATGATCTAGTCATTCGATCAAACAGTTCATGTTAAATATTTCATGTATAGCACACTTACTCTCTAATTAGCTCATGTTAAATATTGGCTTTTTTGTAGTTATAGTCCCTGTGCTCTGTCACATGTCTAGCTTTAGCCCCTGTCTAGTGTGTCTCACAGGAGGTCCCTGTGCTCTAGTGTGTTCTCACAGGAGGCCCCTGTGCTCTAATGTGTCTCAGGAGGTCCCTGTCTCTCTGTCACTGTCTCACCAGAGGTCTCTGGAGCACAGGGACCTCTGTGAGAGCAGTGACAGAGCACAGGGACCTTGACTCTGAGAGAGGCGGACAGAGCACAGGGATCTTGGTGAGACATATTAGAGCACAGGGACTAAAGTTAAACATGTGACAGAGCACAGGACCTCCTGTGAGACACACTAGAGCAGGGGGACTAAAGCTAGACAAGTGACACAGCAAGGGACCTCGGTGCAAAAAAGCCTTAAATATTTCATGTGTAGCACACTTATTCTCTAATTATATCCATTAATTCAATTTTAATCATTTAATTTCTAGCGCACTTATTTTCTAATTATATTCATTAATTCAACTTTAATCACGCAAGTTAAAGAAGGGTATGCTAGAGGTGGAAATCTTGCTCCAGCCAAGATTAGAGAAGCCAAGGATTAAGGGAGTGTACTATAAAGGTAGAAATAGTGTGCCAAATTTAACTCACTTCAATGAAACTACATTGTGATTGGAGAGGTATATGAACAATCTGATTGACTAAGATGGATACTCGTGCAATTAACAAAAACATATCCAACCTCACAACCAACTACATCATGGATGGAAGAAAAACTAATCAACTTTATTCATTTCCTAGTTCGGCTGGCTGGCGAGCTAGGATATTACATGCAATCCATTCTCTTTTGATGACTCGCTGAGCGATGATCAGCAGAGGCGAGTGCAGAAGCAGCGACGACGAAAGCCACGGCATCGGCCACCGGAGAAACCTTCGTTCCTGCAGACGAGAGCACAGTTGTGGTGGCGGATGCATGTTCCGTGGAACCCATGACTCTGTGACTGACAAACCCTTGCCTCACTTGGCACCGCCATTTCTTCTGCACCCACATCAAAAGTTATAACCACCAAACAATAAGAAACACGCGCACATGATCAAGCAAAAGAAAAAATATATAAATCTAATCTTGGAACGGGAGTACACTTTAACTAGATCAATTTTTCGAAAATGCTAGAAAAACCGCATTTTTGTACCACATTTTAGATTACATAATAAAGAGGCGCGTAACGCACCACATGCAAGTGTTGTTCAATATCATGTATTTTGTACATGTGAAATGCAATATCTCTATTACATGATGTACCAATGGAAAATAGAATTATCAAGAGAGAATGAGGTAGATATTAAAATTAATGTACTAACGCACGTGAAGTCAAGACGATGAAGAGCAAAAGCAGAAGCCCGAAGCAAGATTTCCTCTCCATGACTATAATTCCACAGTGATCTAAATTAGCAGATGCAAGTACAAGTACTCAGTGCAAAGCGGAAGCGGTGGGGTTTTGCATATTTATACACAAATGTAGGGGAGGGAGACAGGGACGACACGGCGGTGCACTCACACACACGCGTCAAGGTAGTGTGATAAAACACTGACACGAATGTAGTGATGATGGCACTTTGCCAAAACAAAAAAATTGCAGTGCTGGTGCCATGCATGAAGCACGCAAAGCTAGCACAGCAGAGCATCTAGTCACGTGCTTTGTCCTTCATTTGCCACTTGCACGCGTATGGGTTCGATTGGCATAATGAACCAAATCTCATATAGTCATTCTCACGAAATTCAAATTATTACCGTACTAAAGTTTCGATAACCAACATTTTGATACGTTATTGGTATGATTCAGTATAATTTGGTATCAGTGCAAACCAAATTCTTATTCAATAATTTTATCTATATGTATTTTACAAAATTAAAATTTCAAAATCCATACTTTTATTTCACCATATTCAATTTAAGTTCAACCTATTAAATTTTAAAAGTGATACAACCCAACATCCAAATAATCTCAAATAAAACAAATAACTCAAGAGCTATTTTTATATAAAATAAATAGTAAATGCATCAACATAGTACAATATAAATTCTTATGTGATGTATGTGAAGCGGATGCACTTGAACTTCTTTCGGATTGACTAGAAGAAACCGTCATTGTTTGCATAGCTACATATAACAAAATATTATTATAATATGAATTCGGAAGTTGCCAGTTGCTATGGAAGTCGTCCAAAGACCTTAAAAAGCATAGAAACCGGGAGAGAGCGATAGTGATTAGGTATTTAGGGTTATAGTTTTATATATCTATGGGAGAGGATCAATGGATACACTATTTTTAAAAACACCTTTTTCTTGTCCGTTGGATCGGCAACTTTTTGTGGGATCCATTGATAATGGGTCCAATCCAACAGCCAAGAAATGGTGTTTTGAAAATGGTGTGTCCCTTGAACCGGACCCTATATATATGGGTCCGGTTCAAGGGACACCCTTTTTCCCTAAACATCCTTTCTCATCCGTCGGATCGGACCCATTATCAATGGGTCCCGCAAAAAGTTGCAAAATCAATGGATGAGAAAGGATGTTTAAGGAAAAAAGATGTCCCTTGATCCTCTCCCTATATATATACACTTGAGTATTCAATATACCATGGTTTTGGCTATCCTATACCACAAACCGTAACGAAAACTTTGGTATGGTACATTACCGTACTAAATAATATTGGTACCGAATTCATACCAAACCAAAGTGTACCAATCGGTATGGTTTGATAAGTTTTCGGTATTCAGTTAGAAATTCCACCTCTATTGCTTTGTTATTGATTTGTACACGTCGGTCTGGTAAACTTTGGATGTTTGGATGTTGAGCATTTTTTTTCCCTCGTACCGTCTGGTTATTTTTGTGTAGTTGTTATTCATCTATACTCGTTTTGTGTGTTGGATTGCCAAGTCTAATACAATAAAAGATGCATTTCTTTAATAAGAAAAACCGTCCTTGAAATTTTGAGGGTGCTAACTTCAAAAACAGTAGTTTCGTGTTTAGGGAAAGAGGGGAAATTTCCTTCAAACTCATGTGGCTGGCTATTAGTTAATTTGAAAATGAAAATAGTAGCATTAATAGTTGGATATGTAATGAATGTAATGATTAAATCAAGGAATAAAATTTCGGTTTCGATGGAAATTTCGGTCGTCAAAATTTATGGAAATTTCGGAAAAAGTTTCGGTGGAAATTTCGGTTTAAAAAAATGATGAAAAACATATTAAAAAACCTATAAATTAATATATCTACTTTCTATGGGCTCTAAAATCAACAAATAATGCAATTTAACATCTAAGCAATATAGCATTGTCCATATAGATTAACTTTTATATACATAAGGGAGAAGAATTTGTGTTTTGTATTCTATTAAGCTATCAATCAGCATAATATCTTAATAGAAATATCTCAACTTTCCATAAATTTTAAGTCAACTAGTAATATACACAATTAACAAACAAGGGCTGCCTCAACGTTCTCTATGCTCAAAAACCTATAAAAATTGGCATTTTGCATCCTACTAAACTTAATAACAAGAAATAAAATTATATATACACCCTTATTTTTCTTAGAAATAATATCTAAAAAGTACAAGATAAGACTCTGTATATCCAAAAAATACAAAACTTTTTTGTAATATCTAAATAGTCCAAATTGCCAATGTGGCAAAATTTTATTGGACATCTTTGATGTTAGTTACAACAAGAACAAACTAACAGAGTCAAGTGCACGTTAGCTCAAAAAAGTCTCTAATAAATATCACTCGTCGTCCTCCTCATCCATCTCGCTGACTACTCTCCCAATTTTACAACTCTCCCAGTCGCTCAATGCCCAAGCAACGGTGGCGGAAGCAAAAGGCGAAGAAGGCCAGTTCTGGCGAGAAGCGGAGGGAGACCCAATCGGGGTTTGAAGAGTACGCATTGGGGCTGAGATCGTTCGATACGGATCAGGATCGGGGCCAAATGTGCGTGTATTCATGGATTGAAATTTGTGGATTATGTCTTGTTTGAAAATTTAATGGGCAGGAGTTTGATGGGAGGTTCGGGTGCGGTTGGCATGGCGTGTGGTAATTTTGGGTGTTTTTTTAACCCCAAAGGCAATGGCAATTTGGAGCGGTGGGATTTGTTGTGTTGTTAAATTTGTTTAGTGGTGGGATTTGTTGGTTTTGTTTGAAAATTTAATGGGCAGGAGTTTGATGGGAGGTTCGGGTGCGGTTGGCATGGCGTGTGATAATTTTGGGTGTTTTTTAACCCAAGGCAATTGCAATTTGGAGCGGTGAGAATTGTTGTGTTGTTAAATTTGTTTAGTGGTGGGATTTGTTGGTTTGGCAATTCACTGTGTGCAAGGAAGGATGGTGGGGAGGATAGTGCAACGAAGCAACCTAGTTTTGCTTCACTTTATACTTCTCCTCTTTCTCTTCTCTATAGAAACACATGACCGTCTCTCGGAGAAACACATGACTGTCTCTCAGGAGACACTTGACTGTCTTTGTAGAGACAGGTGACTGCCTCTTTGAGAGACAAAAGGCTGTCTCTGTATGTGACTATCTCTGGAGAGACAAGTGGCTGTCTCTGGGGGACAAGTGACTGTGTCTGGAGAGACAGCGACCGTCCTGAGAGAGACATGTGACTGTTCCTATAGAGACATGTGATTGTCTTTGTAGAGACAAGTGACTATCTAGTTCTTTTTGTTTTGCACTTTCAAATTTAGTCTCTATAGAGACACTTTACTGTCTCTATAGAGACACTTTACTGTCTCTACAGAGACACTTAACTGTCTCTGTAGAGACACTTGACTGTCTCTACAAAAACACTTTACTGTCTTTGTGGAGACACATAATTGTATCTATAGAGACATTTGACTGTTTCTGCAGAGATACTTACTACCTCTGCATGTGAAACTTGCGAATTTTTTTTTGCGAAAAATATACTAAATATGGATCTTAAAATGTAGATCTCACTTTTACGAATAAATTGGTGAAAACGAATTTTCATTACGATTTCTATATCAAAAGTTATGATTAATTTAGAAAAACAAAAAAATTGAAAAAATAAGAAATATGAGAGAAAAGCTGATTTCCGTTGAGGGGAGTTAGTTACTTTCCTTGAGTTGGCATTGGTTTGCTAAAAACCTATAAAAATTGGCATTTTGCATCCTACTAAACTTAAAGTGTTATTTTAATTATATATACACCCTTATTTTTCTTATTTAGAGTAATTTCTATTTTTTTTTCAATTTCTCTAGAGTAATTTCATTAATAAGTATTTTGATATAATTATAGGTAGATGATATGATAAAAGGGGAGTTACCATACAAAACCCAACCATCTTTTTTTTCGGAAGTAAAACCTAACCATCTATACACGTTTTTGTTGGGGATTTCTATTATAAAAAAAAAAGGTGTTCAAATGACCAAAATGACCAAATTTTAAGGTAAATTACACAATGGTCTTTTTCTTCCTCCCAATGAGTTTCGCCGCCGCCCAGTTTCGCCAGCCATGCCGCCCACAATTTCTTCAAAAACATCAACTATATTTACTGAAATTACTTCAAAAAAACTCAACCGAAATCACAGAAATCATCGAAATTTCGCCAAAATTTCAACTTTTTCCGGTGATATTGAAACATCCCCCATTTCTAACTTCGGTACCCCAAAAATCCCGAAATTTCAACTGAAATTTTGGAACTTCGGTCGAAATTTTAAACCTTGGATCCAATTGATAAGTGTAAATAAAATCAAATTAAAAAAATTAAATGTTGAATGAGTTCAAAACTTTATAGGGCTCCAATTACTAATTTTTTAACCATGCTTAAAATAGCTTACGAGACCCAGAATTTGCAACAAATGTTAGCGATTTCAAACACTGATTACAACTATAATTGAAATCATCCTTCCTAAATTCATGATACAAAGCTTACATATCTTATTTTCGTTCTTCTCTTGCTGGCTTGTCATGCAATGACCACAAACAATATGGTACTGTTCACTCCACTTTTGGGCTGAAAAGATTCCAGTATCTTGTGTCTGAATACAGGCGACATTCACAGGGCGGCCAATGGCAAAACCGTCTTCTGTCTCATCATTTTCCGGTATCATTTTCCCAAACATTGTCCCAACCACCACCAGGAGGAGGCCTCGGGCCCTCAATATAGTTCTGGTTTGCAGGGCCACTGTGGGGCCCATGCGGTCCATGGAAAGGAGACCCATTTGGACCAGGAGGGTGAACCTTATTATTAGGTTTCGTTCTAATTCCCAGTATCCTCAACACAAATCTTGCTAGCTCCCCGTACAATAATCCAGAACGATCAAAAAGCTGCAGCAAAGTATATTCTCAAGCAGTTAAATAATGCTTTAAACGAACATAACTTTTAAAATAGTTTCAATTCTATAGACATTTGCCTTCCATCAACACATCGAAGTGACGATAGAAAGGACCGGTAAAATCGGTTAACACAACTGTAATACAAATGTCGAAATCTTTATGTATTAGCATAGCAACTGAAGTGTCAACCATAAATGGAGATTCCAATGGTTTTGATTCTGATAAACACACAAGGAAGATTGGCAGATATATACAAAAACGAAGATGGCAGGACCTAGGAACTATCATATCAAAGTTCATCTCCATATCGTCCAGATGTTGGAACTTCCTACTGTATGTGAAGGTATTGAAAATGATGGACTCTTGAATAGAAATCACTTGATGGGTACTGAACAAAAATTCCACGCTGAGGACAAACAAAGAGATGCAATAATAGATGAGATACCTGAAGAAGTGCGGACATAAACATATGGAATGCTTGAGTATTCTGATCTATGAGAATTGCAATTCGACCAAAAAAGTTAACAATCCCTGATGTCTGCGATAGAGAAAAAATCGGGAATAAGTGATCACACAAAGTTAACAAAACTTGGCATGTAAATCTAATTGTAGTGTAATTTGATTTTCTCGTCGGCAGCATCCTCTTCTTGTTATAAACCCCAACCCTAGAGAGAGTTACACATCTCCTGTAAGCTCTAGAAACAAGTGGTTTTATGCTAAAATTTATAGTTTCGAAGGAAGCACTACCTTGGTGCTTCTTACCTAGTCAATAACACTTCCAAATGGACAAAAAACGCATGCGAGGTGCTTCTTATTCAATACACTAGGCTAGAAGTACATCCAAACATCCGAGAAGCATTTGTCAAACAGGCACTAAGCCTCAGTACTTTAATACTAAATGTTAGAATTATGCATTTTTCAACATGCAGTATAAGCTAGTGAAACAGCAAACGCTCACCACACGAAGTACTGAGATCCAAAAACCTGGTGGAGATGGAGGAGGACCGTACGGATCGTTTGGATCTTGACCTCCATAAGGCCCACCCATGCCCATTCCATAACCACCCATCTGGCCTCCAAAACCACTATTGTACATTCCACCTCCACCTACACCTCCATACATCCCAGATGATCCATAAAGCCCACCTCCATATCCTCCTCCCCTGTACATGCTGTTGCCATACATCCCCCCACCATACAATCCTCCAGTTCCACCATAACTACCACCATACATGCCAGACATTCCGGCCATTCCAGAACCATAGCCCGAGCTATAGTTTGCAGTAGAACCATAGCCTGTGATAGGAAAACAACAGCAGATAAATAAAAGAACTTTTCAAATCAAAAGAAAAACAGCTTGGGGAACTACAAATGAAGGGAGGCACACGAAAGAAAGAATTCAAGTTTTCACTGAACCTCCATAGTTGTTGGTGGTACTCCCATAGCTCTGCTCCCAAGGCCTCGAGGGAACAGGCCTAGTCAGAGCATTTCTGTTAACAGCGGTGTTTCTATCAGAACTTGAAACAATCTCTCCAGGTTTAGCTGTTCCTGAAGCCTCAACTACGTCACTTGTGCTTCCAGCTGATGGGGGGTTAAAAGGTGCAGGACCAGATGATCCTCCTGCTCTCTCCCACGGCTTTGGGGGAGGGCCATTTCCTGCACAAGACGATGATGTAAATTAACTTTCAAAAGCAAAAGAAGTATAACTACCACATGAAGTTAACCACAAAATTGAACCAAAATTGAAACTACAGAAGCAAACATCCTAAGTTTACTTTCAATTTTTAGCATTGCAAAAAGTCGAAAAATTTCAAAGGGCAGAAGCAACAGATAATATGGATCAAACAAAAAATTCATGAAATTTTATCAATATCTCTAGCAAGCAAAGCTCCTGGGAGTAACTAAAAGTACTTCATTTTGTCAAGCATCATCCATGCTGTCAATCATTCCCATAGCTGACCACCATTAGCTTGCACTATCCAAATTCCAATCACCAATCACGTTACTTAAGGACACCAAAATCAACCAGGAAACATTTCACTAGCTAAATCATGCCTAAAACCAGAAATTTTCTCAAATTTTTCACAAACTTTCTCAGCAAGAAAATATTTCCGACACAAAATTAAACAATCCAAATCCAATAATCAGAAACCAAAACTCAAACATCTCGATCAATCAACCAAAAGGCCCAAATCATTGACCTCTATAGTCTACACCAAACCAACAAGAAACATCAAAAGATCGTATCTTTCGTTCAGCCCAGTGAAATTGATGAGGAATTGGATCGATTTTAGGTCAAAATTGATGACAATTTAGACGAACCTGAAGGCTGGGAATTCGACTCCATCAGAATTGCAGAGGACGCGTCATGCGATGGAAGACGAGTCCATCCCTTTTCAAAGCAAAAGGTTTTTTCTTCTCCCCTCAATCGTGTTATTTTCTTTTCTGTCTTATTTTCTGGTTTTTATTCAACTTTATCGTTTCGTTAAGAACGGTGCAATGTGGGCCGTCGATGATAGATGGGCCCTACGTTTAGTGGCGGCCAGGCTTCGGTCATTCTTTTGTTGACTTTCTTGACTTTTTGACTTTTTGACCTTCAGCAGCAGTGACAGTGAGGCGAACGCGTAAGTTTGGGTGGTATAATTTTCCACGTGGGGAATTTGGTGGTTTCATATGAATCAACTTACCAGCTACACACTACTTTCATGGTAAAAGCTTTCAGAGAACTGTAATTAATCACTCAACTGTAGAAAAACAGTTCATTGCAATGCATAGTCGAACTAAAAGATAATTGCAATGATGACGAATTAACCAGTTCATGCATTGAAACTTTGGCTACGCTTCAGAAACTAGTTTCGCGAAAAAGATCTCATTGAACACCTAATCCCTTCTCTGTTTGTAAGAATCGTCTTACCAAACTTTCCGCAAATGTGTTTGAACTAAGAGAAACACCTCCCATGTGCTTTTTTTTCCAAATTACTCTTTGTCATGTCCGACAATTGTAAAGAAAAGTAAAGAAGATTTCAGAATAAGCAAGTACAGTGAGTATCCGCATTGATCAGGAAACTCAAGAGGCATTTAGAGAAAGCAAGAGAAATCAAACTATGAGGTAAGGAAGATTATGAACATGGGAGTGTTGCAGGAGATTTTGGAGCTGATAGGAGACCATTAAATAGACCAACCACCGAAACTTCCTTCCTATTCCTGAAAGCTATTATATGCCACCAGCCAGTACTGATGTTCACATACATGACTAATAAAAAATGTCAAGCGTTTACAATCCCGAGACCAACAATCCCGGCTACTACATTGATCCGGTGACTATCCACCATGCAAGGTTGAAATGAAAACAACAACATCCTTCTCCTCTAGAATCGTATCAAGTTGACCACTCAGCTCCCAATCACAATCGTTAACAAGGGCTAGAACACCAGGTCTCCTGCAATTCAAAACAAAAGCTTCATTTTCTAATAAGAACAAACTAGTCATGTTTCACATAACTCCTTTTATGACTTTATAGGAAAGTTGTTTGATTGGAAATCGTATGGTGTTGCCCTTTTCCCTGTAATACCTGTTTTCCAACCCGTTAACTGTTAACCGGATAATATTGTTGTGAAACTAAGTGAAAACAAAGAAGAAGAGAGGAGAATAAGGGAGGAAATCTTTCACTCTTGATAAGAAGGATTGGTATATTTTCAACTTATGAGAGATCCCCTTATAAAGAGGAAGATCATAGGTACTATTGTACCTACACTAAAGCACTTACTCCCTCTTCTATCATCAATGATGTGAGCAACCATAAACCTTACACTATTCATGATATTTGTCCAAAAACATTAATGGTTTACTATAAATATCAAATTATCATTGCATTTTTGGTAGCAATATTAAGTCTGGAAGCAGATTATAACTTACACAGTATCTCCTTTCATAAACATTTCTGGCCTCTCTTTGATCAAATTTGTGCGAATCCAAGCAAGCAAATCCTTCATGGTCAACTGAGAAGGAACTTGAAAGTCTAAGTTAACGAATAGAAGTGAGATTACCTAAAACACAAACATCATGTATAATTGTTCCTTTTAGTGCAAAAGTTGGAATTCACCTTTTCTACTCCCTTTTGCAGTTCAACATTCACTTTATGACTCTTTACAGAATTGCAAAGAAGCTCTAAGCCTCCACTGCATGAAGAATATGGTTTCAGGCCACAAATATCAAAGAAAACATTATTTCATTCAGGTTTAAAAGCACAAGCGGGAAATAGACAAACATTTACACACACCATGAAAACATAAAAGACAATGTTTGAAACTCAAATTCTGAAAACCTTCTAAAATCATCAACGGTAATCAAAAGGTCCATATATATGAATCTGAACCACTCATGCCTACAGTAACTCACGGCATTTCTCATAAGAATTGTGCCCCCTGATAAAAGGTGGAGAAAGAAGAAACCACATCTACCAAGAATTGTCCCCCCGATAAAAGCCCAGTCAACTTTAGAATTGGCACACAGCAAGCCATTTCTGTAATATTCCTTACTGTCATATTGTTATTGTTTCTTTTTTTATGCTTTGTTGTAATATCTGACTACAGCATTTATGCCCTTGCCAGCTTAGCTATATTTAATTTTTGGAAAATATGAAAAACAATATTCCACTTTCTCGGAAAGACAGAATAAGTACCACCTACAGTAAAGAAGACCCAAAATGTTAATGGAAATCTTGTTGTGGTTACCAGATTTGTTTGATTAGTGTTTTGACTATAATTAGAAAGCATCAAAGTTTGCCCCTAAAAGAAAAGGTAGAAAACAGTTTTCACAATTGGCTACCAAAGCGTCATATGCAAAACATACATTAAAGAAAACTGACTGATAGATTCCATAAGTACCATATTCGTCATGAAAGGATGCAAAATACAAGATCAGGTCATTCCCAAGAGATTGAAATTGGCTTCATTCCAATTATGTTATTCAAAATAGAAAAAAAAAAATGATGAAATTAGCTTCTTTATTCTTTAAAGTTTAAATGCTTCAGTTTTACTCAATCAAAGAAGTTAGTCAGACCCGCTATGAATTCAAAATCATTGGCACAAATAAACTAGTACAAATGCTACAACAGAAACAGTACAAGAACCACAGTAGGAATGCTGAAGAGAAAAACACATGTACATATATTTACATAGCCACATATAGCACGACTTTAATAAAACTTTCCGAGGCATATTACGATAAAGCTGGATAATCTGTAAGAGTCAAGAACCACGACCACCATAGACCTCAAAAACAATGAAGCATTGAAAATTTTACAAGATGGTAGACGGGAATCAAAATACTAACCCGAATTCGACTGTCAGCTGCATATTCGAGCAGTGGTAGAGTTTTGAAGAGTAGAGCACGAGCGTCCGAGCAGATAAAATGGGAGCTCAACTGAAAGGCAATATCAGTCTCATGTAAGTTCCCAAAAAAAAATTATCACAAACACAAATATACCAAGATTTTTGAAGTATTGGTAAAGCTATTTCGAGCAAGGTGCATAATGAAGAAACTCAGCAATCCAGATTAGGGGTGGGCATAATAACCCATGGGTTTTTTCCTATATGGGTAGAAATTAAATGGGTTATGAAAAAACCAACACAAGAGAGAAGGGGCGGACTCTGGTGGAGGGCGGTGGGGGAGGAGAGAGGCGGCGAATCGGAGTCGGAGGGGAGATGCTGCCGGAACTTGGTAAGAGGAATAAACCCGGATGGTGGGGATGGCCGCCGCCGTGGATGCCGAGCGGAGAAGCTGTTATGCTTGAAGTAGTTAGGGAACTGAGGTCATCAAAAGTCCACCAATAAACAGGCCAGGGACTTTACCATTCCTGATTGGCTATTGAAAACTAAACCAACGTTACAGAACGGATAGCAATTTACATAACAAAGACTCAGAGAGAATCATGAATCAAAGAAAATCTGGAATTCATCATCGAAATCCTTAAAGGCTATATAGCTAAGAGAATCGAGCAAAACAAATTAAAAACCAAGAGTTGAGAAAATTACTATGGTTGCAATGGAGATAGGCGATGAGTAGAAGACAGAACCCAGAAGATCTGCAATTAGGGATTTGGACTGAAGGAATTTAGGGATTCAAGAGTGCGTGCTAACGTAGAGTTGCTTTATTCCTATTGCTTTTTCTTCTTTTTTTTTTTTGGTTGAAAGACAAATTTTTTTCTCTTCTTTAACAGATAATTCATTAACCTCTTAATACTTTAAATGACACTTACAACTCAATTTTAGTCACATTTAATACCCCAAAATCCAAAATATCATATTTTGATACTTCCAACTTAATTCCATTACATTGTTGCCCTCTTAATGTTTTTCGTCAACTTTGCTACGTCTCAAATAACTCATGCACCTCAATTTTAGTTACATTTAACACCTTCTAAGTTCATAATGTCATTTTTGACACCTTTTAATTTGGTTATGTTACATTGTTGTCCCCTTTTACATTTCTCTAGCAATTTTTTGATGTGTACCTATTTTCCTTCCAAAAATGGGATCCACTATGTACAGTAAGCATTTCCAAAGCAACAAAAAAAAAAAAAAATTTTACCAAAAGAAAAGGAAATGCGCAACTTTGCAAACAAAAGAATTGGAAAATTTGAACAACTGGAAATTGGGGTTTCTTAGGTGGCGAGATGGAGAATTAGGACGATGAACGATGTCGATTGAAGCAGGCAAGAACGGCGAGATTGGTTGCGGCAAATACTAGTGGTGGCGAGTTGGGAAATCAAATCGTTGTTGGGTTGGGGAATGAGATTCATGTGGCAAAGGGAACACGTGGCGTGAGAAGAGAGCCACTCGTCGATGCACTTAGCGTGGAACACGTGATCACATGACGTTTTAAGGATCAGCAAAATTGACGGAAAACATAAAAGGGAGCAATGATGTAACATAATTGAGTTGAAAGTGTCGAAACTATATGATATTTTAGACTTAAGAGTATTAAATATGACTAAAATTGAGTTGTATGTGTTATTTGAGATATTAAGGGTTAGTAAAGTTGATAGAAATTATAAAAGGGGGTAACGATGTAACGGAACCGAGTTGAGGGTCGAAATATGGCATTTTGGACTTAAAAGTGTTAAATGTGACTAGAAATGTATTAAGGGTTTATTAACCTCTCCAATATGAAAATCAAGAACTAAAGCTGGATATGACAAAGGATTAAGGATCATGAGCCTCTGCATTTGTTTTTCCACGCATTTGCCTCATTTGCTGAGGTGTCAACCATCAACCACTACAAACATTTTTTTAATTAAATATATCCTCATAATCCAACCGCTACAAGCATAACACTTCAGCAAATGCGGCAAATGCGTGGATAAGCAAATGCAGAGTCTCATGGTTGAAGGAGGATTAATAACTTTATAGTCCATAGTAATCCTTCTTTCCATCATCGGACATGAAAATTAATTCTTTCCCTTCAAGAACAAAATAACACATGGCAGATAACTACTTGTCTATTTCCTTGAAAATTATGTCTCTCTTTATGCACGCTTGAGCCACGCGCCCTCTAACTTCTTCTTCTTCTTTGTGTCATTCTCCACCGATTGCTTCCACTTCATCTTCAATTCGCTCACCAAACGAAGAACAACGACCGCCCATAGAGGAAGTTGCTACCTAAGAGCATCCCCAAAGGACTCTATAAAAGACTCTACAAACTCAATTTACAGCGTCATGTCAAAAAAACATCTCTCCAATGGATGTTGTAATAACTGTGCAAATTATATAGAGTTTAATAGAATCTGTATATTTGTAGATTTTATTAAATGCTATAAAAATGGAAGCCACACAATTTATTGAATTAAAAATGTTATTGTTCACTTTTTATCATAGTAACTTAACATCATACCCTATTTCCTCACCTTCACTCATCTAATTAACACTCAACACTGTACATTCAACACTCATTCATTGCTACTTTCATCAATCCTACAACAACAAATTTTCGAACTCAACAAAACATAAGGAGGCTAGTTGAAAATATTAATTGTGAGCATTAATTTATAGTAAATGGTTTAGTAGTTGGGGTTCAAAAAATTCATATAAAATTTTAGAACTCAACAACTTTGTTGAGTGTTCAACTCCAACAACACACAGGGAGTAATTGTGATCGCTGATTTGCAATAAACTGTTTACTAGTTGATATATGATAGAGTAAATTGTATAATAAGATTTGCAGCAATTATTTGAATATTCTATTGAAGCACATTGTTTTATTGACTAGGCAAACTGATAGATTATATGCCACATCAGCCATCAAATCACACATTTGCCTATTATGTTCATAGCATCCCTTGGAGATGCTTTAATGAGAGACAAAGACAATCCAACAAAGAACGATAGCCACCCATCGACGAGCGAAACCCACCCATCGACAAGCAAAAACCGCACATCGACAAGCAAAGATCACTCATTGAATCCTATAGACAAACCAAAAGGAGAAAGGAGAAAAAGACCGGCATCAAAACGCTACTAATGTTGGTGGCTGGAGCCATAGTTGACAACTTGGATGACTGAGTAATCTTCCAAAGTTGCTATTAATTTTTATTTTTTATTTTTTTCAATCCGTGAATATTTCTAAATTTTTGTTGAATTGAAGTTTTGATAATTGTCACGAATTGCTTATGTGTTGACATGAACTGTTTATGGATTGGCACGAACTATTTACGCGTTGGCACAGACTGTTTCTGTATGGCACAGACTGTTTCTATATGGCACACACTGTTTCTTTGTGACACGAATTGTATTTGAGAAGGGGTCTAACAATACTGAGCTCTTCGTGATTTTTCAGAGGCGGTCCCATGCACTGGCTTTTTATTTATGTGTGTGTTTTGTTTAGTTGTCAGAGGTGGTCCCCATTATTTTTCTATTGAAGGTGAATATTCAAAATTAGTGACATACCATAAAATTAGGGGGTCTATTTTATCCTTAGAAATCATTGGCCCTATAGAAGGCTCGGGGTTTTGCACAAAAAATCCTATGACAATTAAAATGTTACCAAAATAACTAC
Organism: Spiraea crenata; assembly: GCA_033992175.1. Classification (NCBI taxonomy): domain Eukaryota; kingdom Viridiplantae; phylum Streptophyta; class Magnoliopsida; order Rosales; family Rosaceae; genus Spiraea; species Spiraea crenata. Next base: position 1,138,026 of record JAVBHV010000051.1, on the reverse strand, counting down.
TTCATTTTTTCCCTTACCAATATATCCTAATCTTACCATTTAGTTCCAATAGCTGGCATGAGAGACCATCATCAGTGCGCAGAGGCCCAGATTCAACCACGGACGCGTGTGAAACACGCGCAAACTGTTATTGCAAATTTCACAACTATTTAACGTATTTTTCATAAATGTTTTTGCAATGCAGGAACACTTCACATTTTGCAAGAACATTATACGATTTTTGGAGGAAAAAATTACCACAATTTTTTAGAGGAATACTTTATAATTTTGCAGGAACATTTAATTATTTTCACAAGTGTTCTTGCATTCTGAAGAAAAAAGAGATAAATAAATAGCAAATGATGAGTACTTGTGAAGCTGCATCGTTATTTATGTAGCTCATCCTCGTTTCTCTTCTTCAATGCCCCTAGAACCACCGGGCCTCCACACAAACAACAACCGCCACAACTCAATGTTGACATCGCCATAGTCCATGCCCCCACACTTAAATTCGTACCTGCCTACCCGAATACCAACCTCAAAATACCCGAAATTCAGGCCTCCAAAATTCTTTTAGATTCTTTTTCCACCAATTTTGTTGATTGAAAACTCATGAAATTTTTCAAGTTGTGGATTAAAAAACTTGTTCAGGAGCTTGAGCTCCATAACCATCTGAACAAGCTAATTGTGCTCGCGATCATCTTCATCGCTGCAAGATCTCTACTACTGTTGTTGCGAACACTCGAAGTTGATATAGAGCCGACCCCGTAGACATTGAAGATGAGGATGATGGCGATGATGATGAGTGCGAGGTTGAAATCCCCCATCGATGAGAGAGAGAGAGAGAGAGAGACGTGTCGCCATGGTTGTTTGCATTCTTTTTTAGGGGTAATAAGGGCTTTACCACGGCGCGCCGAGCCGTTTTGCAATCTAACACGCGGTATTGAGTTATTTGCACCCTACCACTGAAAACCGCTCACATATATATCGGTCCCAAAATTTCAGTTCCCTCCTAGTTCCCTTATGTCATTTGTGTTATCCCGAATTTTTGTTTTCTGGCTGCCCCTCTCTCTGTCTCTCTGGCTGCAACGACCATAGGAGAACCCAAAACCCTCTCGCTTGGTATTCCCAATCTTATCTCGACCTCCTTCTTTCAAATTCCGAACTCCAGCTCAAAGAAATCGACGATACACTCTCGCTTTGTCTTCCCAGTCTTCTCTCGATCTCTTTCTTTCAAGCCTCTGAACTCCGGCTCTAAGAAATTGACGATGGTGGCGTTGAAAGTCATGAGCACCTCCTCCAACGAAATTGACAGAGTTTGGTAATTATTTTATATTGATTCGCATTTGGGGTTCAGGGTAAACAATTTTAATTTTTTATGGATCTTTGGAAATCCAACTTCCTATGCTTGTTGTTGTTGTTGTAGAATTTGTTGAATTGATTGATTGTATTACTATACGATGCTATTGCTGATGATTCTTCTTGAATTTATTGAAATTGGGGTGTGTAATTTGGTAAATCTTGCTGAGAGTGGTGGGTTGAGGGTCTAGGATAAGGTAAGGTCTGTAGTCGGGTTCGGCTGTGCAAAATTGGAGTAATTACGTGGTATATGCTCAATAAACTAAAACTCGTAAGAGATTTGGTATAATTTCCTTGACAAGTAACAACTTCGATTTGATTGTTAATTCTCTTGACTGAAGAAACCATGAATTTCCAGATAATGATTCCTTTGTATTGTTTAAGTTGTGTTGCCCGGGGGGGTGTTTGCTTGCTTGTGAAACATATAATGTGTTTGAAGGTATCCTTCTTATTGAGTTGAATGGTAAAGTATATTTGTGAATTTCAACAGAATGTTTGTTCACCACAGTGATACGAATAGGAGTCCAGAGCCATAAGAAAAGCACATTTTGAGTGGTCATGTAGATATGTGTGATCAATTTTCAAAAGTAGTTCATTCCATTGTAAAATTGTGAAAGTGTTTAGGCATAGGGCATCAAATGATTAGTTCTTGTTTGTTTGAAGTATGTCTAAATCTTAATGAGGCACACATCATCAGGGTACCAAACTTGTTAGGATCTGTTAGTGTGTTTATTGAATTTGTTCTTTTGTTGTTGGGTTTGAAGCATGCACTGACTTCGCTATCATTCTTTACAATCCAGATGCAGGCGTAGAAATTAGATGGACCTTGAAGATAAAAGTGTGAAAGTATTAAATTTTTCTGGCTTGAACGTGATGGAAACAGTTGCCTATTTGCATTTAGTGATTTGGAATTTAATGTTTTGTTGTCGAATATTGAGTAGCAACATGAAAGCAGTTATTTGTCCTCGCAATAATTTTTTTTTGATTTGCTATGCTTTAAAAATTGAGAAATGTGAATGCAATATGGAAGGGACTTTGCTTTCTTTTTCTTGCTTAGAACTAAGTGAAGAATGAGATACAGATTTGAGAAGGAAAGTGATTGTAATTCATGACTTGCGTGAGATGACTAGCAATAGGCTTCATTATTATGGAGGATATTCCTTAGATGAAATTCCCGAACTTATCGGTTTTAGTGTGGGACTAAATCTCACCCCAGGCAGAAGCATGAGATTGATAGGTTGAAGGAGTTGGCTCGAAAGTACATAGTTCTGTTGGGTGCTCTGTTTTGTTTTGCTACACCCAAAATTGTACGTGGAACAATTTTTTAACTTCCAACAGAACTTTGGTTGAATTTCCGAGCCAACTTATTTAGCTTCATCAATGTGATGCTAGTCCCACACTAAAATCGACAAGTCCAGAAAGTTCATCCAAGGCATCTCCTCTATAGTAATGAAGCACATTGCTGGTCATCTCACGCAAGTCATGAATTACACTCACTGTCCTTCTCAAATCTGTATCTCATTCTTCACTTTGTTATAAGCAAGGAAAAGAAAGCAAAGTCTCTTCCATATTGCATTCACATTTCTCAATTTTAGTGATGTCACGGTGTTTATAAGGAGTTGTTTTGGATTGAAAAGTTGTTGTATATCAGTAACAAATGTAATGCTTTTGTTTAGTGATGTCATGTTTTTGCTGTATTTCAACAATGAGATAATGCTAGTAAGGACTGTATAAAAGATGAATATATCATAGGGGAAAGTCTCGTAGGTGGTAAGGATTGTATAAAAGATAATGCTGGTAAGGATTGTATAAAAGATAATGTCGCTAATGCAACTTCAATTCAAACAAGTGATAATGCAATTCCATGTAAGTGAAAACGCCATCCTAACTATTGCAGGAATGCCTCTCCTATAGCTGCATTGGTAAAGCCAATGGGAACTATAGGGGAAGCATAGGGGAACGAGTGTACTATTCACATTGTATACTATGACGTGCTTCATCATTGTACTGAGGAGGCACTAATGGGGCCTAAGTAGGAACTATAGGGTAACTAACGGGTACTCAGTGGGAACGTATCGCAGCATATATTTTTCCATGCAATGAATAGTCTTACTGAGAGGGTACTATTAAGGAACTGCACACCATTTGTGCTGTAACTTTGTCGTTCGGGCTCAACTTCAAGCCGGGTCTTTGCCGTTGCGCTCGTATTGAGTCACTGTACAAATTTTGTGAAGGGCACATCTCGAGAAAACGGCCTAGTTATCTGTAATTGGTACATTCAACCATGACCGTCCATCATCATTTACGTTCACCACCCTTTGAGCAGCCTTCGTTGGGTTTTTGCTAAATTGTTTTTTGGGTAAACGTGACCTCGGACAATACCGCAAAAGATGAACGGATCAGATCGTCCATATCACGTTTCGACCCTATCAAATATCGAAAAGAGGGCTTGGTGTTTATAATGTTTCATAAGAGTAACCCCTCAACACTCCTGTTGAACCATTCGACAAACATGAAAACTTGATATCAACAATCAAAGTCGTTCATTCTCTTGCGTTTGACGAAAGGCTGTGCTTCGGCCAAAAATTTTCAAATAAACACACCCACTGTTGCACGAACAGCTCATTGACGTACATGGCAACCGATGGTGGTGCTCGTATGTAACCATCCGGGGACCACCATTACGTGATCACTGTTCGAGTCCTTATGAAAATTTGTTGGGCTCGTTTTCACGAGCGTAGGTAATGTGACGGGGCCTCGACCTGACATCTTACGACAAAGTTTGGCCCTTTCAAAGACCTGTTGCAGATCGACCAATCACATTTGGGAACGTGGGAACTAAAGGAAACTGAGGGGGAACTATGTTCCAAATGTTTATACTAGTGGGGAACTAAGTGGGAACTAAATATGGAACTGAAAGGGAACTCCGTAGGAACTATCAGCAGTTACTATTTTTGCCTTATTCCTATGCAAAGTAAACTGCATGTCGCGAATAGTTCCCTTGTAGTTCACCTGTAGTGCCACATAGTTCCGATGCAGTTCATAGTTCCCCCATAGTTCTGACAAATCCCGCATTTCTGTAAAATGGCATCTCGATTGCTTTTGTAAAATAAAGTAAACTAGAAAATTTGTATAGTTCCCCGAGAATTTATTTTTATTGTATTGATTCCTCCTGGCACGTTGACATATCTAAGTACCTCATCAACCTCATAGATTCCTCCGGGCACGTTGACATCTCATCTGAGGTCACAGCTGCTCTTCGTATTACTGATGGAGCACTTGTGGTGGTGGTGGATTGCATTGAGGGTATTTGTGTCCTGACCGAGACTGTGCTACGTCAAGCCTTGGGAGAGATGATCAGGCCGGTGTTAACTGTTAACAAGATGGACATGTGTTTCCTTGAGGTCCAAGTTGATGGAGAGGAAGCCTTCCAGACCTTCCAAAGGGTTATTGAGACTGCCAATGTTATTATGGCTACATATGAAGACCCACTTATTGGCGATGTCATGGGGTACCCCAACAAAGGAACAGTGGCTTTCTCTGCAGGTCTGCACGGTTGGGCGCTTACTCTGACCAACTTTGCCAAGATGTATGCATCCAAGTTTGGAGTGGATGAATCCAAGATGATGGAGAGGCTCTGGGGTGAGAACTTCCTTGACCCAGCTACCAATAAATGGACCACCAAGAACACTGGTTCTGCTACCTGCAAGCGTGGTTTCATTCAGTTCTGTTATGAGCCAATCAAGCAGATTATTAGTAGATGTATGAATGATGAGAAGGATAAGCTGTGGCCAATGACGGAAAAAAAATGAATGTCACAATGAAGAGTGATGAGATAGAGGTAATAGGTAAGCAATTGATGAAACGTGTAATGCAGAATTGGTGCCCAGCTTCAACTGCCCTGTTGGAAATGATGATCTTTCACCTTCCCTCTCCTGCAATAGTTCAAAAGTATCGCCTTGAGAACTTGTACGAGGGCCCCCTTGATGATCAATATGCTAATGCTATCAGGAACTGTGATCGTGAAGGACCTCTTATGCTCTATGTATTTAAGATGATTCCTACATCCGACAAGGGTAGGTTTTTTGCATTCATCCGTGTCTTTGCTGGCAAGGTTAATACTGGTATGAAGGTTAGAATCATGGGTCCAAATTATGTCCCTGGAGAAAAGAATGATCTGTATGTGAAGAATGTGTAGAGGACTGTTATTTGGATGGGAACCTTGTGGTAACACTGTTGCCTTGGTAGGTCTAGATCAGTTAATCACCAAGAATGCTACCTTAACAAATGAGAAGGAAGTCGATGCTCACCCCATCCGTGCTATGAAGTTCTCTATCTCACCCGTCGTCCGTGTTGCTTTGCAGTGCAAGGTCGCGTCCGAGCTTCCCAAACATTTAAATAGTGCATAGTTTTCACAAGTTCCCTGGTAGTCCCTATAACGTATATTCTAGGTCCCTAATAGTTCCTCTACAGTTACCCGTCTGTTTGCATAATGGCCACACAGGTCATCTAGTTCCAAAAAAGTTCACTAAGTTCCCCTACAGGCCATTTACTTCCCCAATACCCAACGATGTACACTGGATTACACTCATAGGTCAAAAGCAGAGTTTCTTTCAGACTAACAAAAAGGGGACAATGACAAAATGGCTCTAAAAAGGGGGGGTTTACTTTTATATTTGTATTTGAAAAGTTCTACAATTTGTGTCAAAAATGGACGAAACCACCCCTTCATATTTGTCCTAGTTCCCTGCTATTTCCCATGCAGTTCCCCTGAAGTCCCATGCTAGTTCCCTGATAGTTCTCACGCAGCTCGCCTTCGACTTCCTAGAATCTGCTGCCCTTCATATTTGTTTCTTAGCTCAACCTAGTTCCTTTCTAGTTCCGATGAAGTTCCCCTACCGTCCCCAATTAGTTCCCTGATAGTTCTCACGCAGGTCGCCTTCGATTTCCCAGAATCTGTTGCCCTCGCCTCTGTTCTGCTATCCCACGCGGTTCTGGCTAGTTCCCTGTCTAGTTCCCTAATAGTACCCGTACAATTCCCTGACAGTTCCCACACAGGTCCGTGATGGTTCCCTATCTCTGTGAACAAGTAGTTTTGTCCATTTTTGACACAAAAAGCCAAGATTGTAAAACTTTCAAAAATGTGCCAAAAAAGTAAAGAGTTTAATTTTGGGGTATGTTCAAGGTAATTTCCCAAAAAAGAAATAGGGTACTTGCCTTGCATCACAGCTGAAAATCACTTTCTATACATAAAATGCAAAAGAGGGGGAAACTAGATTTTCTTCGTAAATTGTAATCTCTCTTTAAGACGATCGAGGAGAGGTCGACCTCGGTGTTTGTTGCTATCTTTCTCTTTCTTCAACCACGGCAACAAAGCTTATCATCGCCGCATACATAGAGGTCGTCCTCCCTGTTTCAATCCTGCGACCACATGATGAAAGAAATGGACAATAGTTGCGTCCACATGACCATCTCAGCGGCTGACCCACATGGTGTTTGGCAACTTGTTATCTTGAAAAGGTATTGAGTCATACTTCACAATCTTATATTGAGTTGGGTCTTTTGAATTTGAAAATTCCATGCTTGATTGGAGCTCACTTGGGTATGTGAATTGAATGTGCATAGAAAGCAAACCTGAACGCCGAGAACTTTGTTAAAGCGTGTTCGTTTGTCATGATTTGTAGGAATGGAGTTTGGTAACTTTGTTAAATCGTCCACATGAGCATCTCAGAGGCTGACCCACCTGGAGTTTGGTAACTTGTTATCTTGAAAAGGTATTGAGTCATACTTCACAATCTTATATTGAGTTGGGTCTTTTCAATTTGAAAATTCCGTGCTTGATTGGTGCTCACTTGGGTATGTGAATTGAATGTGCATAGAAAGCAAACCTGAACGCCGAGAACTTTGTTAAATCGTGTTCGTTTGTCATAATTTGTAGGAATGGAGTTTGGTAACTTTGTTAAATCGTCCACATGAGCATCTCAGAGGCTGACCCACCTGGAGTTTGGTAACTTGTTATCTTGAAAAGGTATTGAGTCATACTTCACAATCTTATATTGAGTTGGGTCTTTTCAATTTGAAAATTCCGTGCTTGATTGGTGCTCACTTGGGTATGTGAATTGAATGTGCATAGAAAGCAAACCAGAACGCCGAGAACTTTGTTAAATCGTGTTCGTTTGTTATGATTTGTAGGAATGGAGTTAGTCAGCGTGTTGATTTGTTACAATGGGAAGTGGGTAGGTGAGATGGGAATGCAGACTTATGTTGGGGGTGAAGTGCGTGGCTTAATGTTGGGGTCAACAACAACTTTCGACCAGCTTGTGGACAGGGTGCGCAAGGTTACCGAGTTCGACAACTCCGGAGATGAACTTGAAATTACGATGACTGTAGACACGACATGCACTGCACCGAAGTACATGAAGATAAGGAACGATGATGATGTTGCTTTCTTCATAAATTATAACAAGCAATCCTTAGCTGTTGCGAAGGTATGCCCTCTAAATGTTGATTGTCTAACAAGAAAGCGAGGTGAAGTATGTGAAAGCTTCCGGGAGTTGCCGATACAGGACAGTTCAAGGAGCCGATTTGTAAATGAAGTTTCAAGAGTTGTTGATTCAGTTGTGAGAGTTGTTGATCATGTTGAACAACAATTACCACAAAATGCAGGATTAGATGATGAGGCTATTGATGAGACCGATGTCGCTGATATGATAGATTTCTCCAATTGTGAAGACGTTGAGCTTGGTCCTCATATAGAGGGGGTGCAATACCCAGCATTGGTCTCAGTTGTTATTGCAGAACCTGCACATGAAGGGCCTTCTCAGTTGTCAAACATTTGTGAACCACAATATGTGAGAGGACAAAGTAGTGAGGAAAATTGTGATGAGGGTGTACGCAGTGGCGGATGGAAGGTAAATGAGATACAGGGTGCCAGAACAAATATCTTTCCGAATTTTCATAAAGGTCAAATGTTTGAGACTAAAGAGCACCTTATGAGGATGATACAGCAAGCCGCATTGAGTGGGCAATTTGAATACAAGACCTTGTACTCAGATACCACCCGCGTGAAGGTATATTGTGCACAAACAACATGTCCATGGCACATCAGGGGTTATGCTGTTGGAGGAATGTTCATGATATCAGTGTGCAACCCTTGTCACAATTGTGATTTGAAATTCGTAAGAGCGAATAACCGACAAGCGACAGCCCGGCTGATTGGTGACACCTTCAAACGGAAATTGATTGATTCTCGTTCTGTTTACAAACCCCTGAATTTGAGGGAAGATGCCAAGATGGAATTTGGTGTTGACATAACATATTGGAAAGCGTGGAAAAGTCGGCAGCTTGCTTTGGACTTCTTGCGGGGCACAGCAGAGGAATCATATGCGCGACTGCCAACGTACTGTTACGAATTGGAAGTACGCAATCCTGGATCAAAGACTTGGATTGATACAGATATGGACAACCACTTCAGATACCTGTTTCTGGCACTTGGGCAATGCATCAGAGGGTTTCAGACTTCATTGCGTCCAGTTCTAGCTGTTGATTCGACATTTTTGAAATGTAAGTACAGAGGGGTATTATTAACAGCAAATGCTTTTGATGGTAATAGACAAATATATCCGGTTGCATTTGGAATTGCTAATTCCGAGGATGACTCCTCCTGGCAGTGGTTTTTCAGTAAACTTCTTGATGCCATTGGTTACATTCCGAACCTTGTGATTGTGTCTGATCGCCATAATAGCATTCCCAAAGCGGTGGCAATGGTTCTCCCGTATGCGCAACACTGCATTTGCCTACACCATCTGCAAAAGAACATGGTGACAAAGTTCAAACCTAACCGGGCTAAAAAAGTGCTTAAAGACTTGGAGAACTCGAACCCGGATACAGCATTCAAGTTGAACAAATCAATCCCACTACTCCAGGCCGTTGCTATGGCTGGGAAATCTTACTCCGAAGCTGAGTTTCAGCGGCATTTCAGTGTGTTAGCAGCGGATCAGAAAGTTGGTGATTATTTGAGAGATGCTGGGTTCGAGAAGTGGTGTAGGGCCTTTTGTAAAGTTCCCAGGTTCAACATAATGACAACCAATCCTGCTGAGTCAATGAACTCTGTTCTCAGATTGTCAAGAGAATTACAAGTAACAGGTTTGCTTGATGATATCCTATCTCTTTTGCAAAGATGGTTCAAACAAAGACGTGAGCTAGCAACTAACTGTTCGTCGGCCTTATGCCCACAGTTCGGTGAGAAAAAGCTTCGTAAAAGGATGGTTGCTGCAAGTAGGATGAATGTGGTAAAGATCAATCATTTAGAGTACAATGTGAAAGATGGTGATATGGATGGGCAGGTTAACATTGGAAACATGACATGTTCATGTAAAAAGTTTCAATTGGAAATGCTCCCCTGCAAGCATGCAGTTGCTGTTGCGCGAGTGGTACAGTTGGATGTATATAGCATGGCTCATCCACTATATAGGCGAGATTGTTGGCTAAATGCGTATAAGGAATTCATTTATACATTGCCACCTGAGAAAGCATGGTCGATTCCTGTAGAATTGCAGCATCGTGAAGTTAAGTCGCCTATTTGGCGGTCTATGCCGGGCCGTAGGAAGAAGATTAGGGCTCCTTCACAAGGTGAGTGTCGCATTAAACAACCCTGCAATAAATGCGGTTCAACTAATCATAGAGCCCGTACATGCAAATTACAAACCGCTCGCAAGGGATGCCCCGAAGCTAAGAAGCAGAGATGAAGTTGCTAGCATTGCAATGCAAAAATTACACATGACCACAATAGGTAACAGTCAAGGAGCGATCTCGTATATTTCATATTATTTTCATATTTGATTTTGTGGTTATCATGTATGTTGAATGTATTTCATGGCCTTTGTTAAGGTTGTTGGTTCGTTGAAGGTGGCTCAGAGATCTATATGTGGTGCATCGCATGGATTTTGGCGAATCACATTGGTCCTTTAATATGGATGGTTTACAGTTACATTGTTGGTGTATCACATTCGATTTTGCCGAATATTGTAGTGAATCTCATTGGCCCCTTATTGTTTTGCTACTGCGCGGGTGGATGTAGTTGTAATTTGTTAAGCGTAGTTTATATGTGATGTAATATGAATTGTTGCATCCTATGCTGTCTTCTCTACATGAGTACGCCCTACCAATGCCACTGTTCGGCATGTCATTTGTTGTGTTTTTACTAGGACTTGTTGGTGTTTTGTTGGGGTATTTCAGCTTGCATCAGTTTTGGTAACATTGAGGCCGGTTATCTTCCTTTCACGCACCCAAAGGTTGATTTTTTTCATATGTAGACCGGTTCCCTCATAGTTCCCATGCAGTCCCGCGTAGTTCCCTGATAGTTCTCACCCACCTCGCCTCCGATTTCCGCGAATGCAGCGCCCTTGCCCGGCTGATTTCATTTTCTTGTCTAGAGGGGCTCAAAACTCCAACATTGTCGCTGTCTCTGACGAGGACAGGTTGTTGAGCTTGTTCGATAAGTTACTTCTTGCCAGGGGCAAGGAACTATACACATTCTATTTTACGTACGGGAAATTACCTTGAATAAACCCCAAAATTAAGCTCTTTACTTTTTTGGCACATTTTTGAAAGTTTTACAATTTTGAATTTTTGTGTCAAAAATGGACAAAACAACCCTTTCACAGAGATAGGGAACGGTCAGGGACCTGTGTGGGAACTGTCAGGGAATTGTATGGGCACTATCAGGGAAGTAGACAAGGAACTAGATGGAACCGCGTGGGATAGCAGAACAGAGGCGAGGGCAACAGATTCTGGGAAATCAAAGGCGACCTGCATGAGAACTATCAGGGAACTAGTTGGGGACGGTAGGGAAACTTCATTGGAACTAGAAAGGAACTAGGTTGAGCTAAGAAACAAATATGAAGGGCAGCAGATTCTGGGAAGTCGAGGGCGAGCTGCGTGAGAACTATCAGGGAACTATCATGGAACTTCAGGGGAACTGCATGGGAAATAGCAGGGAACTAGGACAAAAATAAAGGGGTAGAACTTTTCAAATACAAACATAAAAGTAAACCCCCCCCTTTTTTGAGCCATTTTTGTCATTGTTCCTAATTTTACTCAAGAAATCGAGATGCAAGTTTGCAGAAATGCGGGATTTGTCAGAACTATGGGGAGTTATGTGCCAATTTATATTGTATACTTTGCCAAAAGGGGAACTAAGGGGAACGAAGGGGGTACTATGTGGAACTATATGGGAACTGAATGGGAACTACTGCGCAACTAAAGAGAACAACGGGGAAACTATGCTCATTTTATATTTTTCCGTGTGGTGCAGTTGTTGTTAGTGTCAAAGTAGACACTAGCATGGTGATGGGATTATGGGGGTTGTGCCTTAATTTCAGTGGCCGTGTAGTTACACAAGACTTCATCACATATGAAAATTACAAGCTATACTAAATTTATTTGTTTCTTTCCATTTCCCATGTGGGTGGCCTCTCAACATATCTTCCTTCTTCACATACCTACACTGCCAAAGACAATAGCGGTAGTATTATATACTTTTGCAGATGACATCGTAGAAAATTTGCGTAGTTACTAAAATTTCCTTTAGTTGCAGCCTAGTATATTGATTAATCATATGACATTAAAATATGTAGATAGTTGCTATAGGTATGTGCCAGTAGTACAATGTTGTATGGAATGACAAAAGTATGAAATGTGCCTAAACCGTAAACACTAGAAAAGTTTCCATTTAGTTCCCTTCTAGTAAATCGAACAATTGGATGCCACAATAAAAAACAATTAACTAAATACGCATACTTCCCACATAGCTCCCGCACACTGCTCACATAGTTCCCTCTGGTGTGCTCTCTCTCTCTCTCTCTCTCTCTCTCTCTCTCTCTCTCTCTCTCTCTCTCTCTCTCTCTCTCCGATGAACGACGAGAACCCAAACTTGGTCTGTCTTCAACCATGACCGTTCGACAAGGCTGATACCCTATAGTAATTCTCTGTGGGTTCCAGTGTACACTGGTTCGGCCGTTGTCGTTCCGAGATCCCACCCATCAGCAACGCCATCATCATCGTCTTCATCATGGTGAGCCCATATCAGAACCCATTTAATATGGAATGTTGGGTACATATATGACAATTTTTGGGTGTGAATTTTCTGGGTACAATATCCAATTGACTGAATTGGGGTTTTCCTGGCTTAGTTTAGTTGCCGAAACCCTAGATTATGAAAAGATATCCTATCTATGAATCAGAATTGGGTCTCAATTTTATGGTTAATTTGGGGTTGTCCGTTTAATATGAATTGTTGGCAAGCGAATATATGAAATAGGGCAACAGTTGCATTTAGACAACTCCAACAACGACAACACGTTTATGCCTCTTTTGTTCATTTATTCAATTTTATATTTTGTACAGATTGTGATTATGAAGGAATACATGAAATAATCCCATGGCCTTGGTTGATTTTCTATTTGGGTTTACGGAACGAAAATTGGGAGAAAATGAGGGATATAATATGTATTGCTTCTGTAGTATGATTGGGTGTGAATGGAATTTCGTTTTATTAGGAAAGTTTTGGCTTCATGTTTTCATGCTATTGTATGGTATGATACAATAATACCGTACGATTAATCAAATATTTGATGTGCATTGCAATTACTTGCAGGTCAGAGGTGAAGAATCAGATTTGCTTGTTCCTATAACGGATGTGAGAAGTGCAAAGGTTCAATGCATGTGCGGGCTGCCCAAGTGTGTGAAGCAATTAATGAAGAACGTTGACGTGTTTGACAAGTTCAAGAGGTCTGTCTTCGGCAAGTTTGCTGCGTTGGATGGAATTCAGTGGCACCAACCTACTGTGCACGGCTTATTGTGCCGGAAAGTGAAGGGGAAGGGTATTGATCTCAGTCAAGGGGCTGGGTTTCTATTTAAGGGTATAGTCCTTCAGTTTACCATTAAGGACTCTGCCCTAATAACAGGGCTGCGGTGTGGGCCGGTCCCGACATTGAAGGATGTACATAGTGAATTGAGGGATAAATATTTCCAGGATATGGGGAATATTACAATTAAACAGTTAGAGGCGGCTGTAGATAGTTGTGCGGATAGTGAAGACAAGTTTAGGTTAGGCCTTGTCCTATTTGCGGAACTCGTTTTGTTTGGGAGGGAACCGGCAGGGATAATACACATGGAGTATCTGAAATTGGTTGAAAATTTGGATGACTGGAATGAGTATCCATGGGGATTCGCCTCGTGGACATTTACAAATAAATCTATCTAGCGGGCACTTGAGCCCTTCTACACAAAGAGAAAAGATAAGAAGGTTGCTGCAGCAAAGTCGAAGGGAAAAGCAGTGTCGGGAAAGAGAAAGACGGAAGAGGAAGATGAAATGGAGGAAGAGGAAGAAGGACCGGCAGGTTCCGACAGGTTGCAATACAAGCTTAGGGGATTTGCATATGCTTTCCAGGTATAACGTTCACATCCGTTGTTCTTGGTTTTACTGACTGTTTATCTATGTTTCGTTCCTAATTGCATGGAAGTTAGATGTCACTTATGTTTTATAAAACATGCATTCATAAACCCTTACCTATGTGTTTTATGGCTATATATTTTGGAAATGATGAATGGTTTAGATAAATTTCCAAGGTTAGGGTTACATAGTTTGGGGAAATGATGAATATGATGAATGCTTGAGATAAATTTGCAAAGTCGAAGGGAAATGATGCATATGATGAATGCTTGAGATAAATTTTCTACTTTGGGTTACACAGTGTGTATTATAGCAAACAATGGCATATGTGGAACACTTTCCTAGGTTATAGCAAAATAAATTTCAATGTTTTCATTTATGACACTTTACACTAGTTCACTGATAGTTCCCATGCAGTTCCAACAAGGCTCTTGTAGTTCCTTAGCAGTACCCTCCTAGTTCCCAATCAGTTCCGTGCTAGTTCCCGCAGGTTACCCTCTAGTCCTCTGATAGTTTCCTGTCCCTGGTAAGAAGCAGCTTCAGCGAAACCCCTATTAAAGCCTAGAACTAGATTGCAGAAAGAACACGTGATAAGTTCCCTGATAGGAAGTTTGTTTCTGCTTGGTTGAGTCATTGTTGGTCTTCTCATTGACTTGAAATTCAAATGTCAAATTTGATATCACTTATGGCCACACTCTTTGCTTAAGTGTCATTCGGTTTTACTTCCAACAAGCACATTTACATTTTAAGCAACAGAACTATGTAACGTATATTGTGTATACTGACTGGGGAAGTTTCCATCCATCAATGCAGGCTTGGGCGTATGAAGTATTCCCTGCGTTTAGGGAGAAGGAGTTGGTCATCCGGCAGGCCATTGTTGGTCAACCGCGACTCGTCCATTGGCAGCAACAACGATCCGAGAGCTTCTATTCATTGTATCACCAAGTTTTTAGTTGCTCTCAGGTATGTATATTAGTTCCTGTGATAGGTAAATTTGAAACTTGGTGTTAATTGGAGCGTGAACTAATAGCTGGTGGTTTTGATTGTATCAGTATGTATCACTGTGTATTAAATTGTGCCTTATTTATAATTATATACATGTAGGTTAAAGTGGAACCCATGAGGCCAACGGTAGAGGAAATGAATGAGCCTTATTGGTCATGGGGCAGCATCGACGAAGGGGATACCAGTGAAACTCCTTTGGGTAGCAGCAGCCAATATGGTCACTCCATACCACCACGTTTTGAAATTCCATCAGCCATTAATAGTTCTGAGTGGCAATCACTTGTTACAAATATGGTGGACCAGCTTAACACTATGATTCCTGAGAACGATCTGTTGAAGCGAAAAGTCATGGCCTTGGAGCGTGGACTAACAGCTGCTGTTGAAGAAATGAAAGTTGTAAAAGCACAGGTCAGTGAACTGAAACGTGCAGCTGATGAACGGACGTCCCCTCATGCACCAGTTCAATCAGATGATTTCGTTTATGATGTTGCGTTGTTTGGTTCGGATGTGGTGCGTGAAAAAGATGACATTCAGACGGAGGTAGAGACACCGGGTGGAAATGACGAAGCCAACATCGACGGAGAGAGCTTTCAGTGTCAAGTGAGTCCAGTGCGCATAGTTGGTGCGAGTGCTGCTTTCGAAGTGTCTCCTTCTGTGCCGGCTGGTGGAGCATGCGAAGTTATCCCCGGTATAGAAATTGGTGGGATCGGAGATGTGCAACTGTCCACTTCTGTGCAGGATGTTGATGTACGCGAAGTTAGTGCCGAGAAAGACAT
Source organism: Spiraea crenata (assembly GCA_033992175.1). Classification (NCBI taxonomy): domain Eukaryota; kingdom Viridiplantae; phylum Streptophyta; class Magnoliopsida; order Rosales; family Rosaceae; genus Spiraea; species Spiraea crenata. Next base: position 1,122,453 of record JAVBHV010000051.1, on the reverse strand, counting down.
AGGCTTCCAGACCGATGTCGTGGAGCTGTCCAACTCTATGCCGGCTGGTGGTAAAGTCGTTTATCATCGAAGAGTTTGGAGAGGGAAATTGCAAGGCCCTAACCAGCTGAATTCTCCTTCCTAATATGCATTGTTATGCAAGAGACTCGGCATGATTTTGAATGAGGCGTGCAATCGCATTAAACGGCAGCCACGAGCTCAGGATGAGGAAGGAAGTGATTCTGTACAAATCTTAACCACAGTGGCCAAGCAGACCCTCCGGAGGTCTAGGAGGATCCAGGGAAACATCATCCACAGATGGCGCCCAAAGTTTGGTGACTTGGGTAGGTTCTCCACCGAATTCCCCCCTTCCGAAAAGGGACAAGAGACCAGCCGCCGTATTGTGCTCTCCTTTTACGGATCCGAATCCTAAACGGCCTCGTCTGACTCCATCCGTACATGATCCAAAATCCGCTATTCCTCGAGAGGATGTTCTGAATTTAGTAGCACAAATTGAGGAGTTTGCAGCACAACTTTCATGAGTTTCTTAACCACACTTTATTTTGAATTGATAATTGTTCTGCATATATATGACTACTCTCTTTGTTCTATGTACGAACTGTTGCTGTATGTACAGCTGCCCGGATGGCGAGGAAGAGGTCAATTGGGTTGACATAGACCTTTTCTTTTACAAGAATTTGCTGCTGGTCGACGGTTGGTTAAATAGTATGGTAAGCATGTTATGATTACAAAAAAGAAAATTGGATTCATTTATTATATGCAGCAACCCAGAATTTTATTATTTCCCATCCTTTTGGCAGAACTTGGACACTGCTATGTATTTGTACCGCAAACGACAGCACGCTCACCCGGACTTGTTTGAGATGAATTGGACAACCACAGATTGCGTTTTCCAGGTAATTTGGGTTAGGTTTTTATGCTTTTTGGTGGTGATTTATGCTCGATTCTGTTTGCTGCAAATAGACTCATAGGTCGTTGCTTGTGGGGTGTTTCTGCTTCAACTTTGGATTGAAACCGTAGACATTTACACTAAACATTTTGTGTGCATGCAGGTGTACCTAAGCAATGTGGATGTTCACCCCTCCACTGGTTCAGAACATACATCGTACGAAGACTACATCAAACGTTATGTCGATGGTTCCCGCTTGCAATATGGTCAAGCATGGTCCCAGGTGAGTAAAGTGTTCATTCCATATAATCTGGATAACGCACATTGGGTGCTATGTGAAGTGGACCTGCATTGCAAAATCATTACCATCTACGATTCTTGCCATGATTTGTTTTCGAAAGAGAAGCTTTGGAAATTGTGTGAACCCTTGACTACAACTCTCCCTCACATTGTCGATGGCTTCGAGGATGCATTGACAAAGGGTAATTCGAAGAGTTGGGAATTTGCTTGGCCGGAGAAGAGCATTCCTCAGCAAATGGACGGGTATATTTCAGATCCTACAACTGATGCTACCTATTTTAATGAGTTTTCGAATGTTCATTGATATTAAATATTGCATATTCAACCTTTTATGCAGGGGTAGTTGTGGTGTTTTTGCTATCCAATTTCTCAACTACCTTGTGTCTAACCGGACAGTGGAAAATTGCTATGATACGAATGATGTGGCATTTTTTCGCATTAAATTGGCAAGTGAGGTAGTCAAAAGGCAGGCCTATTATTAGGAGAATATGCAGCTAGTTGGGGACTACATTGCCAATCGTGTTTAGGTTGCTGTTTTTTTGGGGAATATGTAAGAATCGAATGTTGGTTTACGGTTGTACGTGAGAATACATTAAACCCATTGAACTGTTGGTTGTGCATAGTTTCTACCTATGAATGGATTATCTCCTTCCGTTTATCTCAATGATAATGCTGCTTGCCAGGAAAGAGGGATAAAATGGCTGATTACATGGACTAGTTATTTCATGTACATGTTTCATTTTATATGCCTACATCTGTATTGGCCGCAACCAATTTTTTTTTGGAGGTTAGGCAGGCATCAATGTAATACCTACGTTTCTTTTGGGTTCTTATATAGTTAATCACTTACATAGGTTCCTGGGGTTGACTATATTCATCTTCATTGCACATTCCACCGCTTGCACATTCTTATTGGTTTGATGAACCTCTATATTAGTTATTTATAAACAAAAATGAAAGTTACCTTATGTGGTTGCTAGAATCATAAATAATATTGTTTAAGGGGCAGAGCCGGCTTGCTATAATCATTCTAGTACTTATTCATGTTTCTATTCAGTTAATCAGTTGAGGTTGTTCCTGGGGATGTTTCTATTCATTCATGTTACTCTAGTACCCCCACAGGCCCTCGTAAGTACCCTTATAGTATCCTTGAAGTTCCCTTTCCGTTCCCATAATTGCAGTCCCCAATGTAATCTGGCAACCAAACTAGTCCCCAAGTTGTATTAGTTTTCCCCCCTGTTTCCACCCAGTACCCGTTTAGTTCCCTGTCCGTGCCTATTCAGTTCCTCTGAAGTTCCCGTTCAGTACCTATTAGATCCCATTAAGTACCCCTGAAGTGCGCGTTCAGTACCTATTATTGTATTAATCATGGGACAATGACAAAAATATACCCCAAAATTGAGCTCTTTACTTTTTTGGCACATTTTTGAAAGTTTTACAATTTTGACTTTTTGTGTCAAAAATGGACAAAACTACCCCTTCAAATTTGTCCTAGTTCCCTGCTATTTCCCATGCAGTTCCCCTAAAGTCCCCTGCTAGTACCCTGATAGTTCTCACGCAGCTTGCCTTCCATTTCCCAGAATCTGCTGCCCTTCATTTTTGTTTCTTAGCTCAACCTAGTTCCCTGATAGTTACCATGAAGTTCCCCTGAAGTACCCTGCTAGTTCCCTGATAGTTCTCACGCAGCTCGCCTTCGATTTCCCAGAATCTGCTGCCCTCGCCTCTGTTCTGCCTAGTTCCCACGCGGTTCCGGCTAGTTCCCTGATAGTGCCCATCAATCTGAATTTATGGATTATTGGATTTGTTCCCCCCGCAGTACCATCCAAGTTCCCTATTCGTTCCCATTCAGTTCCCTGTAGTTCCGTTATAGTTCACTTGAAGTTCCCATTCAGTACCCTTCTGGAGTTAGATCTCAGCAAATTGCAATTTGCATCATCTAATAACAACACAGATGGGTTTGTAACCTAAACCCCAAATATTGGCGCCAATGTAATCCACTTTCCCTCCCTATATCCCATTTCTTTATTGTTGTTGGTTAATCAAGGAAAGTGGCGGCAACTTTGCCGCCCATTACAATTGGTGGTACCCACTTTATTTATTTAAGATCCCAATTACTCCGTTCTTCTTCCTCCTCCATTAACTCAGCTTCATTCATTAACTCTGTCATTCCATAACTGCGCCCTTTAATCCAATCACAACTACCTCAAAACCTCTTAAATGGCATCCAACACACCTGCCACTTACCCATTCAGCGACCTCCTTAGGGGAACCAAACGGGTATATGCCGAAGGCCCAGCTGTTGATGAGCTACTTCTCGGATGGAACGACAAAGCCAATAAAGTGTTGATTGACTTTGAACAAACCAGTCGCCGCGAGCGTGAAATATCCGAGATGGTTGACAACACACTCTTTTGGGAGGTCCACCACCAACAAGTCATAAAAAGAATTATTGAGGGGCAGGCCCGGCTTGCTATCATACGAGCTTCTTTAATTAGACAGCAGTACCGTTTGCGTGCAGCCCTGAGAAAGAAGGAAGAGCTACAAGAAGCAAAAGATGGGCTGCCTACAAATGCAGTGGTGGCTTACCAACAAGCTTCAATGGGCAGTATCAAGGATGCAGAATTGAAGGCGGGTTTCGAGGTGTTCAAGGCCTTTGCTAAACGGGTTGACCCACTAACTAATTGGGATGACATTACCCTGTGTAAGGCAATGGATTCGCTGCGTCGTGGAGACCGATTTCTGGTGTAATGTATAATTTCAAGCTGCGTTGGTGTTTTTTGGAGGTTGAAAGTGATGCACCCATGTCCATTTTCATGGTAGTTCTATTGTTTGTTGTGGAGAGGGATGCATCATCACTGATGATGTATGTTTTTGCTGGCACCCAAATGCCATATGATAATGCAATATTTCAATATGAGAACATTAAATTGTCCATGGTTCTACACATGTTCGCATGCGACATGTTTGCATTATTAGTATAGTTCCCACTTAGAACCCAGACGACACCCCTTTCGTACCATCCCAGTTCCCCCACAGTTCCATTATATTGCCAGCACCCCAATGTTCTGATTAAGCGGATGGTAAATTGGCTCATACATAGTTCCACCATTGTTCATATTTAGTACAACCGGTGGGCGCCCATAATGTACAGCAGCAAAATACTTAATTGCATATCAAAATAAAAAATTGACATATGAGAACTTGGTGAATGCTTTGTTTATGTGGTCAGCATGGCTTTCATCATATCATGTGGATCAACTAGTCACAGCGGCCAAACATGCAAGTTACAAACCCATCCCAAGGGATGCCCCCAAAAAACACCAACAACTATCAATTAAACATTACATTCATCCATGATTTCAACACAAAGTTACATAATACATGCCACATTCCACACTCTCAACTCCAATCGACCTCGTGGATCACCAACATGCTACAAACAAAAAACATAGAAACTAGAACAATACATCCGAATACAAAAGGAGCTATCACATACAGGGGATTGAAAAGCAACACTATCGATCATAGTTTCTGAAACAGGGAATGAGGTTAGCGCATTGGATGCTTACCCTTATTCCTAGCAGCAAGAACATTATCGTCCAACTCTGATCGCACACATAGCGCACTTGCGGTGTCGATGTCATCCCACTTGTGTTGGGGAAAAGCCAATGAAGCATATGCTCGACCAAGCTCGAACCCTTCCTCATAGTAACCACGAGACACTTTCTTATACCCCGGTGAACGTTTATACTCAGCAACCGCTTTATACTTCAACTCATTTAACTCCGTTTCTATCTTTGCACATTCTTCCTAGCAAGAGGCTGCCTTTGCCGCACCCTCCACTTCTTCACGGTAGGCCACGGTGAGGGCGCGGTTCAATTCATACAACACATCGCCTTGGAATTCAGCCTTGTTCTTCCACCACGCTTCAACCTTCTGCACGAATGCAATGTCATTGCATGCTTTGGCGCCGTTCTCAGAAGCATGCACACCCTCAACATCATTTTCGGTTGTTTGCCTTTGGGGAAAGTTTAGGGGCCACGGTTTGCCTCCAGGGTAGCATGGTTCATTGCTTGGTGCGACTATTTTCTCCATGATAACCTAAACTAAATTTGGACAGCTAACTTAAGTGAAGGTTTGTAGACGAAGAAGTGAAATATTATTGAGATTTTGGAGATTTTATATATATAGTCACCACGTAGACTATAATGCCAACGGCTGACTCCCACCCCTTCCATTTATATATGCAAATCACCGCTTGGATACGCGTGCATGTACATAAGTAAATCGCTGCGTTTGTGTGTACTTTGTAACGATGAATTAAATAAAAGGACTGCAGGAGTACTGTATGGGAACTTCCGGGATACGGATATGGACCTGGATGGGTACTAGAAAGCATCAGGGGGGAATTAACACAATTATGCATAAATCGGGGACTAGTTTGGTTGCATAAAGTGCGGAGTAATTGAAAGCAATAAATTGGGGACTAGTTCGGTTGCTAGTCATTTCACATTGGGCACTTCAATTAAGGCAGCAGCCCATAATCCCATAACCTTGTTTTTGTCTTCTCTTACAATAGTAGCAACAACAACTTCCATACGGACATGTACATGACTAAATCTCTGCATTTTTGTGTGTTTTCTATTGATGAACGAACTACACAGGACTGCAGAGGCACTGAATGGAAACTGTATGTGGGTACTGACTGGGAACATCAAGGGAACTGAAGGGGTCCGGATACGGGACTGAGAAGGTACTAGAAGGCAACTAGGCGGAACTTATACAATACTGCATACTCAGAGCGGGGAGTAATTGAAAGCAATAAATTTGGGACTAGTTTGGTTGCTAGTCATTTCACATTGGGCACCTCAATTAATGTAGCAGCCCATAATCCCATGACCTTGCTTTTGTCTTCTCTTACAATAATAGCAACAACAACTTCCATACGGACATGTACATGACTAAATCTCTGCATTTTTGTGTGTTTTCTATTGATGAACGAACTACGCAGGACTGCCGAGGCACTGAATGGAAACTGTATGTGGGTACTGACTGGGGACCTCAAGGGAACTGAAGGGGTCTGGATAAGGGACTGAGAGGGTACTAGGAGGCAACCAGGCCGAACTTATACAATACTGCATACTCAGAGCGGGGAGTAATTGAAAGCAATAAATTGGGGACTAGTTCGGTTGCTAGTCATTTCACATTGGGCACTTCAATTAAGGCAGCAGCCCATAATCCCATAACCTTGTTTTTGTCTTCTCTTACAATAGTAGCAACAACAACTTCCATACGGACATGTACATGACTAAATCTCTGCATTTTTGTGTGTTTTCTATTGATGAACGAACTACGCAGGACTGCAGAGGCACTGAATGGAAACTGTATGTGGGTACTGATTGGGAACCTCAAGGGAACTGAAGGGGTCCGGATACGGGACTGAGAGGGTACTAGAACGCAACGAGGCGGAACTTATACAATACTGCATACTCAGAGTGGGGACTAGTTTGGTTGCATAAAGTGCGGAGTAATTGAAAGCAATAAATTGGGGACTAGTTTGGTTGCTAGTCATTTCACATTGGACACCTCAATTAATGTAGCAGCCCATAATCCCATAACCTTGCTTTTGTCTTCTCTTACAATAGTAGCAACAACAACTTCCATACGGACATGTACATGACTAAATCTCTGCATTTTTGTGTGTTTTCTATTGATGAATGAACTACGCAGGACAGCAGAGGCACTGAATGGAAACTGTATGTGGGTACTGACTGGGGACCTCAAGGGGACTGAAGGGGTCCGGATATGGGACTGAGAGGGTACTAGGAGGCAACGAGGCGGAACTTATACAATACTGCATACTCAGAGTGGGGAGTAATTGAAAGCAATAAATTGGGGACTAGTTTTGTTACTAGTCATTTCACATTGGTCACCTCAATTAAAGTAGCAGCCCATAATCCCATAACCTTGCTTTTGTCTTCTCTTACAATAGTAGCAACAACAACTTCCATACGGACATGTACATGACTAAATCTCTGCATTTTTTTGTGTTTTCTATTGATGAACGAACTACGCAGGACTGCAGAGGCACTGAATGGAAACTGTATGTGGGTACTGATTGGGAACCTCAAGGGAACTGAAGGGGCCCGGATACGGGACTGAGAGGGTACTAGAAGACAACTAGGCGGAACTTATACAATACTGCATACTCAGAGCGGGGAGTAATTGAAAGCAATAAATTGGGGACTAGTTTGATGCTAGTCATTTCACATTGGGCACCTCAATTAATGTAGCAACCCATAATCCCATAACCTTGCTTTTCTCTTCTCTTACAATAGTAGCAACAACAACTTCCATACGGACATGTACATGACTAAATCTCTGTATTTTTGTGTGTTTTCTATTGATGAACGAACTATGCAGGACTGCAGAGGCACTGAATGGAAACTGTATGCGGCTACTGACTGGGAACCTCAAGGGGACTGAAGGGGTCCGGATACGGGACTAAGACGGTACTAGAAGGCAACTAGGCGGAACTTATACAATACTGCATACTCAGAGCGGGGAGTAATTGAAAGCAATAAATTGGGGACTAGTTTAGTTGCTAGTCATTTCACATTGGGCACCTCAATTAAGGCAGCAGCCCATAATCCCATAACCTTGCTTTTTTGTCTTCTCTTACAATAATAGCAACAACAACTTACATACGGACATGTACATGACTAAATCTTTGCATTTTTGTGTGTTTTCTATTGATGAACGAACTACGCAGGACTGCAGAGGCACTGAATGGAAACTGTATGTGGGTACTGACTGGGAACCTCAAGGGAACCGAAGGGGTTCGGATACGGGACTGAGAGGGTACTAGAAGGCAACTAGGCGGAACTTTTACAATACTGCATACTCAGAGCGGGGAGTAATTGAAAGCAATAAATTGGGGACTAGTTTGGTTGCTAGTCATTTCACATTGGGCACCTCAATTAAGGCAGTAGCCCATAATCCCATAACCTTGCTTTTTTGTCTTCTCTTACAATAATAGCAACAACAACTTCCATACGGACATGTACATGACTAAATCTTTGCATTTTTGTGTGTTTTCTATTGATGAACGAACTACGCAGGACTGCAGAGGCACTGAATGGAAACTGTATGTGGGTACTGACTGGGAACCTCAAGGGAACTGAAGGGGTCCGAATACAAGACTGAGAGGGTACTAGAAGGCAACAAGGCGGAACTTATACAATAATGCATACTCAGAGTGGGGACTAGTTTGGTTGCATAAAGTGTGGAGTAATTGAAAGCAATAAATTGGGGACTAGTTCGGTTGCTAGTCATTTCACATTGGGCACCTCAATTAAGGCAGCAGCCCATAATCCCATAACCTTGCTTTTGTCTTCTCTTACAATAATAGCAACAACTACTTCCATATGGACATGTACATGACTAAATCTCTGCATTTTAGTGTGTTTTCTATTAATGAACGAACTACGCAGGACTGCAGAGGCACTGAATGGAAACTGTATGTGGGTACTGACTGGCTGACTGGGAACATCAAGGGAACTGAAGGGGTCCGGATACGGGACTGAGAGGGTACTAGAAGGCAACGTGGGCACCTCAATTAAGGCAGCAGCCCATAATCTCATAACCTTGCTTTTGTCTTCTCTTACAATAATAGCAACAACTACTTCCATACGGACATGTACATGACTAAATCTCTGCATTTTAGTGTGTTTTCTATTAATGAACGAACTACGCAGGACTGCAGAGGCATTGAATGGAAACTGTTTGTGGGTACTGACTGGAAACCTCAAGGGAACTGAAGGGGTCCGAGTAGGGCGCGGAGAGGGTACTAGGAGGCAACAAGGCAGAACTTATACAATAATGCATTAACTCAGAGTACGGAGTAATTGAAAGGAATAAATGGGGTTAGTTTGGTTGCTAGTCATATCACATTAGGCACTTCAATTAATGCAGAAGCCCCCCATTATCCCATGATAATGCTTTTGTCTACTCTGCCACAACCAGCTACTGCCCCACGTACTTGAACATGTCTATATTGTGCTCTTTCTGTGTACGTTGTGCCAAGGATAGGGCCTACGAAAGACTGGGATGGAACTATCAGGGAACGGAGAAGGAATTGCATGGGGCAGGGTACGGACTGGGAGTTGTAAGTGAACTACCGAGGAACTGGCTAGGAACTGTAAGGGAACTACTGGGGAACATTAAAAAATTGCAGGTTATGCTGCTCATCATCCATATATTCATCTTTCATACAGTCATTATCATGGATAAAATTATAATTCTTTAACATGCCAAAATATAACTGTCTTATTTAGTTAACTTAACATGCCAAATTCCAACTTAGCAGCACACATATGAAAAGCAACAGCCATTACCATTCATAAAATTGGCTTTCTTCAGTTCCATACACAAAGTCATGTTCCAAACTACTAGTCACACTTACAATGTTCCATCATATAGTTAATCTTGATGAACAACATGACGTCTAGACATGATGGTACAAGAAAATTATGCACATGAACTTTAACTTCAAACATAAGTGCAGATTAATTCAAAATACACTGATTCTGCCCAAGTCTCACAAGTATATACACCATGAAACCACAAGATAATCCAAGGCCTTCTTCAATATTCACAGATTCATTTCCATTAGTAAGAAATTTGTTACATTCAACGCAAAACATAAAGATGAGTTATCCAATTGTCAAACTTGTTCAATCCCTCAGAAAAGACAACACATGAATGGCTCTGTACCAATTGACTTGTCAAAAACGCCTTCTCCCTTTTATGGAGAATCTGCAGCAACAGGTCTATACAGAGCCACTTGCTTATTTTTTTTACTATAATGCACCTCCAATGGCTACGAATTCATCCCACTCATATTTCTTGAGGTCTTGCTTCTCCTCCTTAGGAACCTCGCTATTTGGTTTCCCCCCGCACATATAAGCAGCCCTGCATACAATCATAAGACTAATGAAGCTCACGCATGATCAATCCGTACCTAATGCCATGAAAAACATTGCCTACACTCATACTTAAAGTGGAATAGTACTCACAATATTTGCGATATATATTTCAAATACAACTCACAAGTCCAAAATACAACTCATAGTGTGGTCAGAGCCCAAAGTCTACCACAAAGCTATCTCCATTGTCATAAACAAACACCAAATTGGGAACAACTTGGTTTTTAGAAGGAGCCAAGATTGATTTGCATAATTCACATATGCACATATAAGTTCTCTTGTTTTATAGCACTCTTTCAAAATTACTAACATGAGATAGGCTCCCTGGCTAAATCATGCTCATTCAACCCATCCAAAGAACTACTATATGAGCGGAATTGTACAAAACTCTCTGAGTAACAATCAAAATCCACAATTTCAATACAACCAATTCCCAGATCTCAAACCAAAATACAAAAACCCAACTAGCCCAGATCAAGTTACCCAAAACCACAATTCCTCAGTATGCCTAATTGAAACCCCCTCCCAATCAAGGTTCTATCCAAATCTCAACTTCCGGATGGATAAACAATCCATGAATATTAAACATGACAATAAGGATTATACCTTCATCAGGATTGCATCACCAAAGAACTGGAGCTTTTCCATAGTCTCCCGCCTGGTGAAGAGCGACGATGGTGTTGTCGTCGTTGATAGCATCGTCACCACAATCCGAATCACCGCCTTCTTGCGCTCAAGGATCGCAGTACTTAAGTCCTTGTTCCCCCTTTTCTCTCTCTCCCCCTCACCACCCCCCCCCCCCCCCCCCCCCCCCTTTAAACAAATATCAACACCAAAATCGATTCCAAACCCACAAAAATTACTATAAACAAAACCTTAAATCAATCCAAGCAAAGATCGATCTGGGTACTTACGGATCTGTCAACGCCACCGTTGTCGATTTCTTAGATCCGGACTTTGGAGGATTGAAAGAAGGAGGCCGAGAGAGGACTGGGAAGACGAAGCGAGAGCGTATGTACGTTGCAGCCAGAGAGACAGAGAGAGGGGCAGCCGGAAAAAAAAAATTCGGCATAACACAAATGACATAAGGGAACTAGGAGGGAACTGAAATTTTGGGAGCGATATATATGTGAGCGGTTTTCAATGGTAGGGTGCAAATAACTCAATACCGCGTGTTAGATTGCAAAACGGCTCAGCGCGCCGTGGGTTGGCTCCAATTTTCCCTTTTTTTTACTCGAAATAGCTCTTTCCTATAGTAAATTGACACATGTCACCATAAGACTAAATGATTAAGATTAATTTGTAATGAGGTTTTCGAGTATTAATGTTTAAAAGTACGACTATATTGTAATAGTTTATAGATTAAATTATAAATCTCAATTCACCCACTTATTAAAGGAAAAAAATAATTGAATTTTTTTTCTTTGAATTGTTAACTTTGCATGATGGCGCTTAAAAGACATGTTAAATGATGAATCTAAACGAGTATTACCTACCTAGTTGATTTTTTTTTTTTTTTTTTTATAGATTTACCTCGTAGAATTGTTAACTTTGCATGATGGCGCTTAAAAAGACATGTTAAATGATGAATCTAAAAAAGAAGGAATCACTTATCAAAACAAAACAAAACAAAATTCCAACAAACAGATAAAAAGTCCCGGAAAAGATTTCAATTTCTTAATCACCCTACAAAAAGATAAAAAATCACCCTACTTTCTATATGATGTACTCGAATGCTTTGAAAAAAGTCCAAATTGTAAGCCTACCCAATTTGGGTATTGAACTAATTTTATAACTTTATTAATCATGTCACAGCCATGATAACATGTCAATAACCATGAATATAACCACATATAAGCCAATTCAATGAAGTTGAAAAAGGGCAAAATGTTTGAGATTCATGTCTTAGTAAATCACAAAACCACGTGGGAATAACGCTGTGTTGTTGACCCACAGAAAGCGGGAGCAGAGAGGCGAGAAAATGGTAAAAAGCAAAGGAGAGTAAAAAAAAAAAACAGGGACACAGGTGAAATGCATCAAAAACGGTTGAGTCAAATGTGTGAGTTGAAAATGATGATGACGGAGGAGCTCCGCCTCAACGACGCCTTCTCTTTCTCGCTTCCAAGCATCTCCCGCTATTCTCCCTCAGGTAAATCCGATCACCAGCCCCTGTTCGCTAATCAATTTCCGGATCCAATTCCACATTTCCGTTTTAATTTCTCCATAAATTATTGATCTTTTTTGGGTGTTTTGATTTTTGTTTGTCCGGCAGTTTGATTGGAAATCTGGATTGGGTATTTGAGCTTTTACTGTGTAATGGTAGTTGTGGAGGTTGAGGAGAAGGAGGAGGACAAGTGTGGGTTTCGGTCTCGGTCTCGGTTTCGGTTTCGGTTTGGGTGGAGAGTGGGATTGGCATGTCTTGTGGAGGTGGAGAGGAGGGAAAGCAATGGGGTTGTGGGAGATCTGGTGCCGCCGTTAATTTTCAAAGAGTTGGTTCCATTGTCCGCGAAATTGGCGACCCATGCCTCTCTCAGTCGCCTATAAGGGTGGTTATAGCTGTAAGACCATCAAAATTAACTGCATTTTGCTTACTTCTATTTATTGTTTCTGAATTATGAATCCAGGTATAATATTATGTGCATATTTGTATTAGTTATGACGTCGTCCGAAAGTGCTATCATTATTGTATCTATGCAAAACTGTTCCCTTCTCAGATTGAAACGCCATCAGGTAGACTACTGATCGAAACAATTGTGTTTTGGGGATAGTTTCGTAGATAATTTTGCAAGAGAACATTTTTCATATATATAGATACATATTGTGAGCATTTGTTTTCGGTAAGGGAATATCAGATTAGATGTAGGGACTAAATAGTTTTCTTAGAACGGTTGTTGAATACACCATTGTTGTGCCTTGTCTTTTTCAGGTAAAGTCAGGCTCATATAACATGTTAGGATTTGTGTTGTCAATGATGTGAGATTTTTACATTCCACCATGTTTTGTTGGATCATATCATGCACAGTGATTGGTCAATCAAGGAAGTCACTTTTACCGTGTTGGTCGGTTAGTGCTCCAATTGTCCCTAAACTACATTTAATATTCCTAATAGTTTGTGTGCTGTAACAAGGATGAGGGTGTGATATATTCTGGCTGGTAGAGTCATGACTAGGCTGGAAAAATTTGTCAGAAGTCGATCATTTATCAACCACCATAATGTAGGTGTGGCTTTTCAGGGCAGCCGATCAGTAATATTTATATGGGTTTCGTAACGATGTTGTCCGATAGTTCTGAATTCCACCATTATTTGCTATACTGCATACCAACAAACATACACGTAGTGTAGCTTAGTGGTTAAAGAATCGAGGAAGTCCACTTTGTGATGTAGGACAACACTGTAAAAGGGGTTTTTGGTTTCACACAGAATACCAAAGGTGGTTTCACACCGATTACCGATTTCTGAGATAAACTCAGTTCGTAAACTCAAGTTAAACTCATCAACTCATCCAAAGGTGGTTTCACACCGATTACAAATTACATAAAGCTGGTATTTATAGTAGTCTAACCCTAATCCTAATAAACAAAGGAAAATCTCTCCTAATGTACACGAAATCAGGAAAACAATCTAATTCTTACTAAAACTAAACAATAACCTATCGAAACAAGTAAACTAATTCCAGAGAATAGGGAAGTTAACCAATACCTATCTGCCTAGAAAACATAACTAAGAACTAATTAGGACACTAATAACTAAGTCGGGATCTGCTCCGCATCACTTTGTCATTGTGGTTGGATCATCACTTCATTTTGAATTTGCATTGCTGGAATTTTGAGTGACCGGCCTGTAAGGTTTATGTGGGTCTTGTACGGATTCAATCTAGTATATAAGCTATTTAAATCCGTGAAATAAAAGGTGGATAATATATTGATTGGAGCACAAGGTGCAACCATCTGGTGATGTGACAATTAATCTCTATCTGGATATCCTACTAAAGCCATGTCCCCATTTTATAGCTTCAAAATGTTCTCATGTCCTAATACTGCTTCTGTTTGGGCCCTAGTTCTAGTTGAATCTCCCTCCCTTTAAGACTATGTGGCCTTCCATTTTTGAGTAAGTGGAGTGTGAGATTGGGGTTCAGTCCTCAGGCAATTGCTTCGGAGGCTTCTAGTTTTTATTAAAAGAAAACAAGAAGAGGAAATTTTATCCTTTTATTAGGCCGCTCAAATTCTTTTTAGGATATTAGGAATGACTTGGGGGGAAAGGTATAGCCTTGTTTCTAGCTGTGCTTTAGAATACGAGACCAAGTAATGTTTTCCTTGGTATTCTTTTGTTTGAAACTCAGCCACCACTGCTTGAACCATTTGTTAGCTTCTTGTACTTAATCATGTATATAGGGCTGCTGTAAACAAATCTCTGCCTTTTCAAATATCTAGGGTGTCAAGTATTCAACACCCTTCTCAAAGGGGATCCTGCACTATTTAAAAAGTGCAAACCTCCAATTGTGACCATTAGATTTCAATCCCAAGAATAATCAAGGGTCAGAATTAAAGGGTTGCACTTTTTAAGTAGTGCAGGATCCCTTTAGAGAAGCTTACTGGTCAAGTAGTAGCCCTTCCTTTTGATTTCTGAAATTTTTATTGATAAAAGTGTGTTATTATTGCATTTTTTTCCCTGAGTAACTAAATTACCCGAAAAATTTCATCTCACTCATGATTGTATTTCATTCTAGTGTTGAGTAGTAAATGTCCATTTAATTTAAAGACTAAGGGAACATTTTTCCTTACACGTCATTTATTTACCACTTAATTTTTTCTGGTATTCATGATTGTATTCGTTTATAGAGCATTGCCCTTTTTGCTCTGATGCTTTAGGTGAACAAAATGCTGAAACCGGAGAAGTGGCAGGCAACATTTGATACTGATGGGAAGATTCTTGGTTTTCAGAAGGCACTCAAACTAATAGTATTGGGGGTATGTTATTATAACACTGAGTATAATATGAGCCCCTGCAAGTGGCTTTCTTATTTTGTTTCTGTTCAATCTGTCTACTTCTGCTATTCTTTATTACACATTTGTTCTAAAAATGGTAGGATGGGATTAGGTGTATAGATTAAGTCTCTATTACGGACAGAAGTTGCACATATTTGTTATTTGAAAACAAGTTGTACATATTTTGTTTATTTTTTGCCACTTGTACTGTCAACTGTGACTAAGCATCTCATGTCTGATGTATATTCTCTCATTTACTCTGGCATAAACATTAACTGCTCAAGTAGTGTTTTATTTACACATTTTTAATCTGACTATGGTTGAATCATCTTATTTTGTTTCTGAAAAGAGCTTCATGGATACATGTTTTAAGAATTTTCAGAAAAGACACTCGTTTGCAAGTTCTAAGATTGCTCTATTAGAGATAGCTTAATCACAAAATTTCTAACTTAGAATGGATTTTGTGTTGTATGCTAGGGTGTGGATCCATCCATAAGGCCAGAAGTGTGGGAATTTTTACTCGGTTGTTATACTCTGGGTAGTACTGCAGAGTCCCGGAGGCAGTTGCGGGCAGCCCGGAGGTCTGGTCCTTTTATGTTGCTATATTTAAGATTTTATTAGTAAGTGCTACTGAAGTGTTGTTTATTGGATTTGTTTGCATTCAACATCTTCGCAAAATATTCTTATGCAGGGAACGTTACAGGAGCCTGATTAAACAGTGCCAAATGATGCATTCAAGCATTGGGACGGGTTCACTTGCTTATGTGGTTGGGTCAAAGGTTATGGATGTGAGGGCAGTGTCTAAAGATGACGAAGGGGGGAGTGACAAAGTTGAACATACACAAACTTCTTTTGATAATACTAACAAAACAGAAAATTATTGTGATACAAAAAATAATTGTACAGATACATCGTATGCAAGCCAACAAGAGAGTTCTAGTGATTCAGCTGACCTTGTCAGTGTGAGGGAAAGCACAGATAGTGCAGCATATGATTCTTCTTGTTTCATACACACTTCTAGGCCACATGACTGCAGCTCCCCAAAGCTTGGGAGAGAAGCAGATGGAACAAAACATGTAGCACAAAGTTATTTTGACTTTCCCCCTTTACCTGTCACTGATTTGTTTGAAAAGTCCGAAGAAGATGAAAATGAAGGCGGCATCCATGATAAACCTTCTCTGCGAAGCAAGTCAACGTTGAAAGAGGACGGCATGCACAGTTTTCAAGTCAATAACAATGTAGATTTAGTTATTGAGTCAAACTGCTCACCATCAAAGAATGCTTCATGTACTATCAAGTCTGAAATAGAAATGGTTTGTACTGATGCCCAGCAGACCATGTTGCAGTCCAATAATATGGGTAATAAGACAGGCATAGTAGACAGGTTGAGAATATCAGATGTACCAGAAACAGAGTTTAGAAATACAGCTTTGTCTCAAGGGGGGGCTGTGAATGAAGACAAAGTATCTGAATGGCTTTGGACTCTCCACCGAATAGGTTAGTCACCCTTTCTTTCTTAGCCCCACTTACGTTTTCATACTTTCACATAGAGATTGGAAACTGGTTGCTCTCATTGATGGATATTTTTAAACCATTGGTTTCTGTATGTTCTTTCAGTCGTTGATGTGGTAAGAACAGACAATCATCTTGAATTCTATGAAGATACAAAAAATTTAGCTAGGATGTCAGATATTCTTGCTGTTTATGCGTGGGTTGATCCAGCAACCGGATATTGTCAAGGTTTGTTTTTGCTCTTTCAAATGCTCTTTCTGCCTTCACGTGATTTCATTCTTACAGTAATATCTACAGTTTCAATTTTTGGGAATAGAAACTGAATTGGAAATTGTGTTTTAAGGTATGAGTGACTTGCTGTCTCCGTTTGTCGTGCTCTTTGAGGATAATGCTGATGCATTTTGGTGCTTTGAGATGCTTCTAAGGAGAATGGTATTTTGAACTTGACAAGTGTGTTGTTCTTGATATTTCTATGCTTCCTCACTAATATCCTCTACTCTTTGTACCCTCCTTCATTCAGCGTGAAAATTTCCAGATGGAAGGACCGACTGGAGTAATGAAGCAGTTGCATGCATTGTGGAATATCTTGGAACTCACAGATAGGGAAATGTTTGCTCATCTGACACACATTGGTGCTGAAAGCTTGCACTTTGCATTTCGGATGCTGCTGGTGCTGTTCCGTCGGGAATTATCTTTTGATGATGCTCTTTGTATGTGGGAGGTTTGTGCTCTTTAGTTTCTTTCTCATGCTTGATATGGTACATTACCCATGAATTTATGAACTATAGTATCAACCAGAAAACCTGCATCAAGATATGCTTTTGCTATATGGATGATCTATGATATTGGGTAGATGTAAAGTTTGTAAGCTATTTAGTATGTATTTACTTGTGTTCAGTCAACATAAATTGTGCGACCTTGCATAGTTCATTCTAAGACGTTGTTGAACTAACAAAAAACAGTATATGCCTACATATTGGATTTAGGGTTATCGGTATGTTTCTTAATTCCGGTTTGTTGAATGAGCTTAGTGTTATAAAAAATAGAAATTAAAGAAAGTTGGCCCGTGGAGTATGTAGCTGCAGGAAAGATGTCTATAGCTTTTTCCTTTTTTCTCTGCTGGCTGGAAAATGTCTATGAGATGTTGGAATAAGATAATTTCTGCTACATTTTATACGTCATAACCTGCATCAAGAGTATATCTGTAATTTTAAATTATCAATTATTTCAAATGCAGATGATGTGGGCTGCTGATTTTCAAGAAACCTTGGCGCAAAATTTAAAGGACAACTGTCTAGAAGCCTTGGTGGTACAGCTTCCTAGGGATTCTGAACCAGAAGAGAAGGCAGAAACTGCCGAGAGTGGTGGTGATATGAAGGGTGGCTCACATACAAATAACGGAAATCTAGAACGCTCCATGTCTGACACTGGAATAAGATCAGCATCCACATATCATTTTTGTGGGTTGACGAGAAATTTTTGGTCAAGGAATGATCGCATGCACATCTGTACTGCAGTCTCATCAACTAGAAATGGGGATGATGAATTACCGGTCTTCTGCGTTGCGGCAATCCTCATCATGAACCGTCACAAAATCATCCGCGAGACACGCTCAATTGATGACATGATAAAGGTAGGGGCTCTATGTTGAGTATTTTGTTTTTATACCATGCGTCCATTAATTTTTATTTGTCTGTTTTGTTTCTGCATGCCAAAGGTTACTTTGAGGTGACCTGGTCGATAATATTATTTGGTCAGACATTTTGCACTGACTTTTGCTAAAATTTTGTTTTTAAGTACGGAGAAAAGTATAAATAGAACGGGTTAAAAGTAAATAGAATCTAAGATATGAATCACATTGAAGTCAAAACTACCCTAACTCAATATTAATTGTACTAGAAGGCATGTCTTTATAATTCCTTGAAAATATATCTAGAAAATTCACTGTATCCTCATCAAAACAGCCAATGGCTAATTAGTACCAAACAGTTTGCAAATGAGCCAATCTTGCACACTGCCAATGAGGTGCAGATTCCTGATTGTTCCTCCAAAATGAATGATGAAGGATTTAGGGGAAATGAACAAAATAAAACAACAAAGACAGATCTGTGAACACCAGACTTGCCTTCACTCTAAAGCTTCTGGCATTGCAATGGCTTGCTGGCCTTGCATCACACAGAAGGTGACTTGGAATCATACCAAGTCAATCGTTGCTTCACAAGCATGCAGAAGTTCCCAAGAATTTTTTTCTTCTCACTAACTTTGTTTTCAACGCTTAAGGCTCTTTTATATACATGAATTTTGGGATACACTTAAGAACTCTAAAAACAAAATTTATTAGAAGTGATTCATTAATCATATGAGCTAGAGAAGTAATGTAGGACAAGATGGGAAACGTTAAAATTATGAAAGTGGTTTAAAACAATTAAACAAGCCCGCAAGAAAGGAAAGTTGTGTTCGAATGACAAGTATTTGGCAAGAAAGGATTGTAAAGCGTATTGTTGGGATTTCCAAGTTGCTTGAGGATCTTCAAGGAAGAAGGATTTAGGAAAGATTAGGATTAATGCTTCCTTTCCTTTAAGATTAGTTGTTTTATTTCCCTAGGTTATTAGGAGTTCTTTAATGTTTCTTGTTAATTAAGATTTCCGTTTCAAGTAGGATTAGGTTTGATGCCTATTTATAGGCATAGCTATGCTTGTGATTTAGATAGATTTGTTGATGATTAATTAAACTTGAAAAGTTTTCTCTATCTTTTCTGGTGGATTCCGGGGTAGTAATTGGATTCTAGTTTTACTGATGGATTTCAGTTTAGCTTATTGGTTTTAGACGCTTGTCTAAGTCTGTTCTATAATTTCCGCTGCATCAAGAAGAGAAACAAAAAGACAGTGAAAGTTCAGAGATTTGCATTTCCATTACATAGGAAATTAGAAAGACTCTCATTTACTAGGCTTGAAACTATGCTCCTGATTTATTGTCCCTTGGATGCAGAAAACTTGATCTTGAGTTTAACCTGCGAGTAGTCCATCTTCATCAAGCGCTCAGGATCTCCCACCATGTAAATGCATAGTGGAGGAACCAACGCTTGGGTACCAATATTGCTGCAGTGTATGGGCAAATGGATAGGGTATAGGTGGATTTAGGGGAAAGAACAAAACAAAACAGCAAAAAAGATATGGAATCACTCCAGGGCTTCACACCAAAGTTCGTATCCCTGGAAAGATAACTGATGTATTTAGCAACTTCATTGCCTTTGCCTTTAGGTTACATATATCTATACCCAAGACTCATTTAAGACTCCGAAATGAAATCTCCAATTTTCTTCTAATCAACTGACGCTGGAGTTTACTAATACTAATTTGAAGTTGGGTAAAACACAAATGTATTGCAATTATCGTGAACTTTATAAGAGAACCTTAAAGACACAAAGTTTAAGAAATTCCAAGAGTGTTCTAGAAAACTCTAATGACTGGAGTTAATTGTTTCTTCTTCCACTTCTTTCGTCGGTGAACCCTAAAGGGTTTGAAATTGATGTCCTCTACAACGAATACGTCCCCGCAACCTCAAGGACAATCCCACACCTTCCAAACACATCTATTAGTTGCGACCCTATTTTACCTTGTGAAAGTGAAGTGCAAAAGATATGTTGGCACTGTCCTTGAACAACAGCTATCTATATGGGGATAGGCAAGCACCAACCTAACAAAGTTGCAAAAGTTAACTCCACCTGTCAATGTGTATATTGGAAACAAAAATAAGTTAAATATCTAGTTCGTTTGTTGCCTCACACACAGAAGTGCAACATAAGAGCTTCTCTATCCTCATTTGATTTCAACTGACTTGACAATTATTTAATGACACTGCAGATTGTCAATGATAAATATCTAGTTCGTTTGTTGTCTCACACCCAAAAGTGCAACAGAAGAGCTTCTCTATCCTCATTTGGTTTTAAATGACTTGGCAATTTTTCTATGACACTGCAGATTTTCAATGATAATTTGCTCAAAATCAATGTCAAAAGATGCATCCGCTCAGCGGTCAAGCTTCGCAAGAAATATTTCTACAAGGTTAGATTGTCTTTGATTTGCCATCCCTTGGACTATTAGTGAGTGGACGGCATGGTGTTTTCTTATTAGTTTTGAAGGGAATTCTCTCACCGTTTACTGTATTGCACTTCATTCTCAGAATTCAGAGATAAAGCATCCAATGACACCAAAAATTAATAGAACCAATGATTTTTAATTCACTCAATGTGCACTTGCACGTACTTACATGCACATATGCACATATCTATGCGTACATGTAAATCTGGAAGAAGCTAATCCAATGTTCCAATGTTCTGAACCTTGCATTTGTTAAATCTGGATTGAAGAATCATGTAACGAAAACAATAATTAAATGGAAACCGTTAGGGTTTCCAGCGTTCAAACAGTTTCCAGATCACCTGATTATTCCAAATGAATTTTAATGTCTACATAAAATATAGATGGTTCAGATCATTGGACCATATTGCTGGCTTTGCTTCAGTGGACCATATGGAATTTTATAAATATCACGAGAACCTCGACACGATGCTTTTTTGGGAGCACTTTCACACTGTCATGGAATTTCCTCAAAATCACATTTGGGTTACTGCCGTACAATATCAAATTAATCATTTATTAGCGAGGTCCAAGCTCAGCCTTAGATTTCAAGGCCCACTGCTCTGCCTGCAGGCTCTAATTCTCAAACTAAATGATCTGAAACTAATAGGCCCATGGGCGGGTCAATTTTTCAGTTTACCTGCCCACCCAGGTAGGGCTCATCACGCCTGGTTGGGTGAAATCTGGGACTGACACAGTCAGCCAATATCAGAAATGAACAGTAACTTTCCATTGCTGTATTTGGGACCATGGTTTTGTTGCATGAAACCATGCAGAATGTTTGTGGATGCTTTTTCCTGAATTGAATTTCTGCTTTCTTTTTGGTCAATTAAATCTAAACTTTTTCTGAAACAGCTTATCAAGAGAAACAGCCCTGCAGCTCGGGATGGTGACTAGGCTTTTTCATTCCAGATAGTATCATGCAAAAATTACAGCACTAGCACTCTGATCTGATCATGGTCATAAGTTGTAGCTAAAGCGAGATGGCTGTTCTTATTGGTCCAGTTAGTTGCACTTATGTGTCTATCTCCTTTTTTGCAAGGTAAAAACATTGTGATTCTTTTTGCTTTCATTTTATGGAACGTAACAAGAGTTTCTCTTTGAGCTGATTTTGAAATGTTTCTATACAAGTCTCTCTCTCTTATTTTTTATTTTACTAGATTTGTTGCATTATAAGATCAATCAAATGATAAATCCTGGTTTCTTTTAACTGGAGTGGAATGAATATTCTCAAAAGGAAAGTGACAAGTGTTATGTGAATATATAACTGACCTGCGTACTAGTGTAATGTTGGGGTCAAAAAGGACAACTGCTTAGTGAATTGTGTAATGTGCCAATGTGCCAATGTATCAGTTTCTGAATTCGGAAAGTCAGCACTGTTGATTGAATTAATGTCAGGTTGTGGTGCTTAGTGTCTCTTAGTTTTTGTTCCTCAGGTGAGTAGTACTGAAGACAAAGTACACCATCACATGCATATTTATTACTTTGTTATCTATTTCATATCTATCTTAAATTATAATGATTGCTAGTTTGTGTCACCTGTCCAAACATGAAATCACGATTAAAGAAAAATTATTGTGTGACAAACTGTTACCTGTCTTTTTCTTCTTTGCGGGGGCTTGGAAGAACATTGATTAGAAGTGAGGTTTTCTCATTTCTTCCGGTCTTTAAGAAAAACAGGACTTCCTGTATGGAGAAGGAATGTATGCCAAGCCAAATTGTTTATTTAATAACTCGGTTTTACTTCTTACGAGTACCTTGATTGGTTATTTCGAAGCAGTTCATTTAGAAACTCAGAATTGTAAGCTAGTTCCTCAACATCAAATCTACAGATTTGTCTCCATGGTCCTTTTCCCTTTATTTTCCTGCAAATCTTTTACTTTATGTGACTAGTTTAAATGTCTTTACTTTCAACAAGGTTTTGAGAGACCATATAGCAATTTCATAATCAAATAAACATGTCCCAGGGAGGAAAAATAAAGGACTTAGACAGGATATTAAAATTATTGAGTACTTTACTGAACCATTGTCAGCATTCAGAGCTCTATTCTTGCTCTTATTCCATGTTATAGTTTCTTAGCGCCTTGTACCTTTACTGTTAGGCTTACTGAGTTGTACCTTTACTGTTAGGCTTACTGAGTACTTCTTAGAGATTTAACTTCATGGATCAGTACTATAATTACCTTCCATTCATCAAAAGTTTAAGATGCTGCCAACAATTTGAAGGAGTTAATGATGAAACTAGCTTCATCATCATAGCCATACTATTAATTTCTAAATCTGCATAATTATGGTGCAGTTGTAAGGGTACATGGTCCTCATTTTCCTAAGGTTAAAGAATATTCAGTATTAGTCCAACTCATTCCACCAATTTTGGGTTAGGAATTTGCTCAACTATCTGATGAACCGAACTCATCTGTGAATATGGGTATACATTAGAGAACAGGTGTGTTGTAAAATTTCCCTAAACCAATAACTGTTTCCTATTCTCTTTTATCTTGTTTAACTTAGGAGCAGGTCAACTCTTTCCAGCAACCAATGTGATTCTAAAATAATTGTGAAAAAGCATATGCCTATATTTCCCTTTTGTGCTTCCTATGAATCAAGGTTATTTTTGTTGTTTTTTTTTTTGGCTTTTAGTGGCCCTTTTTTTTGGGTTGAGAATTTACATTGTTCTCTTCCTCATTTTGAAGCCAGCAGAGAGATTGTAAAGTGGGAAGAAGTTTCTCTGTTTTCGTGCTTGGAGGTCCGATAGCTTAGCTTTGGGGGATACATATCGCAGGTTTGCCAACATGATGGCTTTTTGTCATGTAATATACATTGATTGCATCTGAAGAGCAAACTAGGTTTAGAGTTCTGATATCGTATTACTTGAAAATGTGAATACTTGGAGGGCGAGAGTTTTTTTTACTCATTCACAGTTTATAGAAGTAAACATCATATGCTGAAAATTACCCGAGTCATATCCTTAGGAAATTTGTTAAATACTTTTATTTTGAATCAGTAATATACTTTCTTTAGGCCATTATAGATTATTCCTCCTTAACCAACAGAATCAATGCCACCAAAATGACTATATTCCCCGTGTTTTTTTGCCATGTCTCAATAATAGGTCATAATTAGTTACTTGCCATCTGCTAATTTGGAATTGTGCAATTTCTGCGTATCTCTCCTTGGTCTCCTGTCAAGACCTGGTAAGCCCCCATCCGATTCATTGATAGAGCAAATGACTTGCGCCAGTCTTCAAAACCGGCCGCAAACTCGTCAATGATCTCCTTAGTGTCATTACCATACAGTAGCTGCTGATCAATCCCGAATACAGATTTGTGAGCTAGAACTCTGGAGTAGTAGGATTCTGTGAAGTTGTGATTAGTGCCGGATTCCGGGTTTAGATACACCAGTGGGTCCGTCTGTCCCTTCTCTGTTCTGGGTGGGCAGAGCTTTCTCATGTAGGTTACAAATGAAGCGTCCATGCTCGGGTCTGGCTTCTTTGTGCCGTTGAAATTGTACAGCCGATCAACAATGAAGCGACAGTGGGTTCTTCCCAGTGAATGTGTACCTGACCAAGAGAAACAACCAGAAACCCATGCTTTTCAGTTTCAAATTTTGGGACTTATCAGAGTAGACTATGGCTTGAAATATATTATGGTTTGTTACCCAAGAGAGTTGTCATATCCAATACATCTAGGCCTCTGGATTTGAAGTATTTTAGTGAATCCTGCCATGTGATGGACGGTGATGGAAGATCCACTGACGATTTGCTTGATGTCCGACCGTCCCTTCTTCCCGTAAGAACAGGATAAGAAGGCGCACCTGCCTATAGAGATCAATCAATGCACTGCGAAATTAGCAATTTCTTTAGGTGTGGAAAGTAATTTGTGTAAGAAATTCATGGAGGTTAAAAATGGTACCAAATGCATGGCGTCCCTGGTGGCGAGGTTGAGAATGTCCGCGCAAGACACGACGCCGGGGCAGCGCTGCTCGAGAACGGTTTTGATCTTGTCGATTAAAACAAACCCTCCAAGTCCATAGTTTTGTGGTGCATATTTTTCTGAGTTTGGACCATCAAGAAGCACAGATGCATCACAACCCTGCATTATCATTATCATAAATAAAAATTATGATCACCGATCACAAAACTAAAACTAAAAATCTTGATCACATGAATATTGTTTCGATACGAGCAAAATTTTGGGTCGGAGTTTCGAAAACTCTAGGTGCTGAGATAAATACAATTTAGCAATTACCTTTAATCATCCCTACTTCATGTGTTACGTATGTTAACTCCAACCATCAAAATGAGTAAAATATTCAACGTCCAAAGTGATATCAAAATGAGCAAAATGTTCAACATCCCAAGTTCCAAAGTGAGAAAATCTGAAGCTTGGGTTGAGTTTGGTGACTAACAGTTTATCTTAATGTTTAATTTGGTAGTTGGTTAGCTGGGTTTTTTGTTGTTGAATTGAGGGCTAGAAATGTGATTGGGTTTTTGAATGGATGGGTTATAGTTGTATTTCTTCGAAATCTAATATAGAAATGCGTTTGAGTTGCTTTGTTGGCGGCAGCGGTGGCGTTGGGCAGCAGAAGCAAGACTACGCAGCCCAATCCTCTACCTCAAAAACCTCGTCCGCCCTCGTCAATTGATCAAATCCGTAATCTACAACTATTCAGAAACTGCGTGATTTCGACCTCTAAATTCATATTATGCGCCAGCGGCTACGTTTCGTTCGCCATCCCCCGGCGACTGAGCTTCACGGGGGCGCCACGTTCGTACTCCACAAGCAAAACACCCTCCTCCGGGCATGCCCAATTGGGCACTCTCTCGTTTTTCGCCGCTTGCGTTTGTGGCTTTCAATTGCAACATCGATTTGTGCATATTTTGTTGTAATCAGACGTCGTTTCTGGGAAAGCCGATTTCGAAGGCGGACAGGCGCTTTGATGAAGGTCGTGCTCTCGTTTGTAGGGTTAACGGAATTGAAATAGAGGTAAAGTGGTGTTTATTGATGTATTAATTGATATGCCACATTTCGTCTATAAGAGGTTCCTCAAGGGATGCTGTAAAGTAAATGTGTGATTTGATGGCTGATGTGGCACTAAATCTATCAGTTTGCAGCTTAGTCAGTAAAATAATGTGCTCCAATGGAATAGGCAAACATTTGCTGCAAATATTATTATATAATTTATTCTCTTTTTTACCATATATCATTTACTCTACTAATTAAAATTTTGGTAAATAATTTTTCCTACCCAAATTCATTCACCAATACATACCCCTTCTAATACAACGTTGTTGTGGTTCTATATGAAGTACTAAGTACAACTTATAGGAACTCCCAACCACTAATCATTTATGACTCACAATTAATCTGTTGCCAATTATGAAATATAACGTTGTTACTCTAATTCTCATAACTATATTTAACAATGCTCACAATTACTCCCTTGATAATGAATGAGGTTGTTGATGGTTGAGAGTTGAGTGTTAACTAGATGAGTGAAAGTGAAGAAATAGTGTACAATTTAGTTGAGAGTTCAATATTAATTAGATGAGTGAGAGTGAAGAAATAGTGTATAATTTTAAGTTACCATGATAAAAAGTGAACAATAATATTTTTTATTCAATAAATTGTGCTGGTTCTATTTTTACAGCATCTCATAGACTCTACAAATATACAGATTCTATGAGACTCTATATAATTTGCAGAGTCATTTACAGCATCCGTTGGAGAGCTGTTTTGCTAACGTGGCGCTGCAAATTGAATTCGTAGAGTCTTATACAACATCCCTTGGAGATGCTCTAAGAGGCAGACACGACTAGACACAAAATGCCCGAGACAGCCGATCCGCACTAGGGATGGCAGGATGACCCGTGGGTTCGGGCCCGGGGGCCCAATTGGGGATGAATTCCCCCGCTCAATTGGGTTCGGGTATGGGGATTTTTGAAACCCGAATTTATTTCATTGGGTTTGGGTTGGGGATGAGATTGTAATCCCCATCCCTGAACCAGGCCCGAAAATATATAATTTAATTTAATTAATTAATTAATTATTATTATTATATGATTAATTAATGTATTGATGAAGTGTTTTTGTTTTGTAAGATTTGGGATGAAGTTTTATTGCTTTGTGGATTATGTTCATGATTTTGAAAATTTATGATGCTTGAGAATTATTTTAACTGATAACATATATTGATTTTGTGATTTTCAATTAAGGTAAGCATTCAAATTTCCACAGAACGTTCAACATAAATTATTTAGGATAATGTTACCGGGCCGAATTCGGGAATTCGGGCCATGTTTGGGGAACTAATCCCCAATGGGTATGGTATGGGGATGAGGAATCCCCGAAAAGACCAAACTGGGGATTGGGCTGGAATGGGGGCGGGGTCCTAGCCCGGCCCATTGCCATCCCTAATCTGCACCCATAGTTATCTATAAATATTGAAGTAGAGTGTGGACTAGAGAACCAGGTAATATGCAACTGTTTCTTCTTCTTTACTTCACTACGGCTGAATCTAGCTCACAATCTAGCTAAAACAAAAACTTGATTAATGTTCTTAAGGCCGAAGAGCAAGTACAAACAAGAGTTGATCATTTTATACGCTAGTTTGACAATATAAAACAGCAGTTTGACAATAAAAAGTCGGTAATTTTTGAACTTTTAGAACATCTAACATATATAGAGTAACACATATTTGACAAAACAAAAACACATACCGTTACGAAGCAATCGGAGTAAAGCAAGCGGGCGAGCTTGGGAGTGACGGTTTTATCCTTGTCCCAATACAACTTGACTTGGTGCCGGATGTAAACCTCTGCGTCATCACACGTATTGTGGACCTTGTAGTAATGCCAGATCAATTTCTTCGGCTTTGGCGCTGTTATGGAAGCACTCACAAACCCTACACACAAGCTCAGTGCAACTACTAGACCCAAAAATGGGAGAACGGAAGATCTCGGGCGGCTTCCCATATCGTTCAATATTCCGATCTCCCTACCTGAAAAAAATCCCTAATTAAGGTTGCTCTGAGTCCTAGTGGATACGTACCAAAAGCTTGTACAGGAAGAGGATCAACAGCTACTGAATTTGAATGTGGTATTTTATGATCAGACCCTTATGGCTTTATATACTTGACAATTTTCAGGGTTTGTACGCAGTGTAGTTACACTTGGAGTAACCGACAGTGCCAAGCTGGATATATATAAACTTGCGCAATATTATTGTTTTCTGATACTAATCTGTTCTTTATTATCGAGGGTTTTTGGGGACTTAAACCTTAGTATTACGTTACCGTGTGAGTGTGACGGAAGTGTGGTGTGGGGGCAATAAGCTGTTCACATGCGCCAAAAGGGTTATACAACCAAATCATATCGTAGATGGCAAGGAACTTTGAACTCAATGTTGCATGTGATCAATCTTACCTACTATGACCAATTTTTTGTGATCCGATGTATTTTTTTAGGTAACCAAGGTTCATAAATAATTATAGAACAATTACATTTTACTTCATAAGATTTGGGACTCACATTAATTAAACCACAATTTGACCCCCCCAAAAAAATATTAACTAGCTTTGCACGCGATCCAAAAAAGGCACACTTCTACAGTACTAACTAACGTAACCATCATGCACGTCGGTTGCGAAGCTCCCGCTGTGATATGCTCAAAATCAACGATGGCCTTATTTGTCGTTCATCTTTTTGCTTTTCAATCATGTTGAAAAGCTTGCTAATTTAATCAAGACGAACTATCAACTATCATACTTAGCTATAAATTATTTGACTTAATCAAAAATAAAAAGGAAAATTTTATCCACATTATTTGACTTAATCAAAAATAAAAAGGAAAATTTTATCCACATTCAACAATTTTATTCCTACTCATCTTTAAATTAGTGTCCACCAAACTTCCAAAATTTTACCAATTTACACCCAACATCAAATTACATTAAAAAGGCTCACCAAGCCATTCCAAAGCCAGCCATCGACCTCCTCTCGTCTTTGTTATTTTTTTTTCCTGTCATGCATTCACTTGTCAATAATCGTTGCACAAATGGATAAATTTCTATCAAAGAGATCTCATAGAACCACCACATGCGATTCAACGACTAGCAGCTAGTTTTCATCTTCAATTACAGAAACATGCCATGAGATATCGACAATTGAGCAATATGATAAAGATGTTGGATTTCACTATGCTTAAATCTTTTCTGTTTGAGGACTATACATAAGTCTCTGTTTGCAGTCCGTGATTCGACGTCGGCAGCCATTCCTGCCAATTTTTTCGATGTCAATAGAAAACAATGAGGGTAAACTTGTAAATAAAAATTTTAAAAAAATTTGTTAGGTGTGGGTGGAAATATTAGACCCCTAAAATTATTTGATGTCAATACAATTTTTCCCAACGCGGAATCTCCGATAAGAGTAAACTTGTAAATAAAAATTTTTTAAAAATTTGTTAGGTGTGTAAATAAAATTGTTTGATGTCAATAAAATTTTTCCCAACGCGGAATCTCCGACAGCCGACTCTACCCACTAGTTTTCTTTCACATTGCTCATTGATTGGCACAAAAATGATATTGAATTCGTCGATCGCATTATTTAGATTAGCGAGCGACCTTGAAGTTAGTTTAACGGGATCAACAAGCATGTTAACACTTTTGACCGTCCTTTAACCAAACCTCTTGCATGCCTTACTTCTTGCATCCATATATACTATGATTATCACATTGATTGCAAGCCATCCACTTGCTGAATAACTCATGCGTGCTGTAATCGTCCATAAAAGAACAACAGAAAAAAAGAAGAAGAGAGAAATATGGCCTTAGCTTATCTATGAATGGTTAATTAACGGGTAAGCATAAAGACATTCAGCAACAAAAATTAGTTAATGTTGAAGCAACAGGATTTCTGCCTTCTGGGCATCCTTTTCACTCCACCTCAGCTTTGGCACATTAGTTGAAGGAAACAAAGAAAAACAATCAAAATTATGGAACATGCGTTTCAAATTCTTGAACGAATTGGGTGCAATAAAATGCTAGCCAGCTGCCCGTCGCCCATCATATGAGACACACAAATTCGATTCAAGTTGCTCGCATCGCTTCTCTCTCTAGTTTGGGCTTCATTGTTTTGGAGGACTTCAACCTCATTTAAATACACCTTAATATTTCAACTGACATATGCAACTCACTTTTAGTCACATTCAATACCCCTAATTCAATTTGCCATATTTTGTTTACAATTGCCCCTTATGTTATTTTTCCGTTAATTTTGCTGATGTAGCATTGTGAGTGGGTCCCATTTTGCTGATGTGGACTGCCACATGTGAAAGTGGACCACTTGTTCTTCTTTTTCCCCACCCATCTTCTTTCACTTCTTTTCCCGCGCCCCCGTCTTCGGCCTCTTTTGTCCTCTTCCCCTCCCCCCATCTCTTATTCTTCCCTTCCCCCCGTGCCGATGACACCCCCCCTCCCCGCTCGCGCCCATCCCCTCACTCATGATGGGAGGGATGCAGAACAGGTCGTAGGCGTCGGTGAAAAGGCCCATTCACATGTGGCTGTCCACATCAGCGAAGTGGGACCACCCACAATGCCATGTCAGAAAAATTAACGAAAACGTAGCAGAAGGGGCAAGTGTAAATAAAAACTGAGTTTAAGGTGTCAAAATCTAGCAAATTGGAGTTAGGGGTGTTAAATATGACTAAAAGTGAGTTGCATGTATCATTTGAAGTATTAAGAGTTAAATAAAGAGAGCTGCTATGTACACCCAATTTTTCTCTCTAAACACCCACCTTAATTTTTCAACGTGCTTTGGACATCCAAGTTTGACTCTAAACTTCCAAATGTACCCTTCATTTGCTTTATTAAAAAAAAAAAAAAAAAATTCTTGAACGCTCCAATGCTTTTTCGATAAATCCTTTTCACATCAAGATTGAAGAAATTTTGATCTTCCTCCAACGAAATAGCAGATTGAATTTATATTTCCTTTGTGTTTAGCCACTACTCTTTGTTTGCCTATGGTGGAATTCTACACAAACACCCCTCTTTCTCTTTCGCTAATGCAAAACAAGACGTTCAAGCATCAATCCCTCCTCCACCGCCTTGGCCAATGTACTGCAGCCAACTGCTTTTTATTTTCTGTGACCCCCAATTGCCGACGATATGGCAACTATGCATCATGTATAACTTTGGCATAATTTGGTTCATGAACATAATTTGGCATAAGATGGATGCTATATGGGTTTTAAATTGAATTTTTTACTTAAGATTTTGATTTTCTTCTACAAATTGACTTTTCTCAGTCAATCAGAATGGGGGAGGCCATTAAGTGGTATACAGTGATGAATCGTTTTGCTTTCTGGGTTGCAAAGAGAAGAACAGGTGGGGGTGGGGTGGGGGGTTGAAATATGTTTATGGGTATATAAGAAATTATGGCTTTTAATGTCATTTTAGAAGAGGGTTCAAAAGTAAATTGATGTTAGAAAAAAAAATTGAGGGTGTCCAGATATAAAAATTAGGTGTACATAGCAGCTCTCTAAATAAATGTGTAAAAATTATATGGACATAAATCTTTTAGGGCTAAAATGAAAGAGAGTTGCTATGTACACTCAATTTATTTCTCTGGACACTCTTTTTTTTTTTGTACACTCAACTTCATGTTTCAAAATTTCTTTGGACACCTAATTTTGGTACAAACTTTCCAAATGTACCCTTTATTTCCTTTATTCAATAATTTTCCTTCACCCGCCTTTGCAAAAAAACTTGGAGTTCGGCTATTCTTCCACTTTTTCGCCGCCGTTCATGGATGTGCCGGCACGAATGAATTCATCTTTTGTGTTCGGAGAAAATCATGTACTAATACTATAATTCATTTTGGGTTTGAGGTTTTGGAGGGCGTCGTGCTTTTGGTTGCGGACATCGGATCGTCAAAAAATGGAGTTGAATATACTTCCATTTCAGTCCAACGTCGAAAAGCTTCTCCTGATGGTGGGGGAGTCGTCCTCACTTTCTCATTAAAAAATGAACACGAGTTGTTGAGTGATTGGTCAAGAGAATTTTGCCATAGTACCATTCTTTGATTTTTTGAGAGGGAATGGAATTGGATTTTCACGGCGGGGTGTACTTGCTTTGGATGTATGACCACAGTCGATATTGATGTCGGAGAGAATGGAATTGGGTTTCACGGCAGGGGGTATATGTTTTAGACTCATAAGAATGGACATGTGGCGAGATTTGATTGGGTAGGGAGTGCCACGTAGCTATGTAGGTTTATATGAACTTAATACCTTTGATATCATTTCACACAAGGGTGTTAAAATAATTTCACTTAAGAAAAAAATTAAAAAGTGTCCAAAGAAAAAAATTGAGTGTACATAGCGGCTCTCAAATGAAATTGATTAAAGGGCTTGAAGGTTGTTTCTAGTTGAGCCACCCAGACAGGCCTTGAAGGTTGGGCCTAGTTGAGCCACCGAGGTAGCGCTTGAGTGGGCCTCTATGAGCCAGATCGAGTTTCAAACACATGAACCCAAGTATAGCCTTTCAAACAACGAGTAGGACAAGCCCATGACCCATATAGGCTAGGTCAAACCTTTCAGTCCATGGAATGGGTGGCTCCCATCAGCTTATGAGTTCGCGGGCGACCCTTTGTTGTCTTATCAAAAGGCTCTTCTCTACAAGAATTTTTTTCTTCTCTTTTGGATACGTGAGAAACCGGTGAAGCTCCAGATGAGCTAACTTTTCGTTGCCATATTCTATTCACCCTCTTAGAGCACTTCCACCCACGTAGGCGCAGGCGCAGGCAATGAATAGTAATCGCCCTCGCCTTTCGTAAAAAAAAAAAAGCTTCCACCCACATAGGCGCAGGCGTAGGCAATCACTATTCACATATTTTTTAAATATTTCTTTTTGCTTGGATTTTAATAAATCGTACCTTTTGTTGCCAAATAAATTTTATTTAAATTCGAAATTGAAAATTACATGCTTATAACATCGATGCCATAAAATAAAAACAACACCAAATTAGATCACTCCTGAGGAGGAAACCACTCATCCGCCTCCCTAGCTTGGGCCTCCCTAAAAAGCCTCCGTCTATGAGTAATTGTTTGTCTTTCCTCCGCCCAAAAGGCTTTTGTATTTGGAGTCATATGACTTGTGTCCATTGACATAACTCTATATTGATCTTCCAGTTGTTGCCGAGCTACCCTTTCTTCTTCCGCCCTCCGCATTAACTCATCATCTCTTGCTCGTTCTTCAAGTCGGATCTCTTCCCTTCTTCTTGCTTCTTCAAGATGAATTGCGGAATTCTTCGCAAATGTTTCAGCAAAACTAGTTGTGAGATTCGGGGGCTGGTTCCTTGCTTTTTTTGCAGCCTTTCTTTGTTGAGGACGAGTCGATGAAATAGGTGTTGCAAATGTGTCAGCATCTTCGCTTAAATTCACTTCCATTGGGGTTCCTCCCGATGACGCTGCCATTGATGAACCTTCACCCATGAAAACATTTGGAGGAGGGGTTGGGTCCGGTAGATCAGTATCAACTTGTACGTACCGCTGACAATCCTTGACAATGTCCTAACCGCCCCATTGTGTGAAACTAATGCATTTCATTTCAGCTTGATACCACAATTATGCATGTCTTATCTATTAAAATTATCATCAAAATTATCAAAATTATATACCAAATTATAATGTTAAAAAAACAAAATTTATGAAATGTTTACCTCGTCATCCAAAGCATAGCCGCTCCTGGTATTTTGCGATCCTTTGTTCAATGCCAGCTTCCGTGTTTTGAATTCTTTGTGCAAACCCCTCCAATGACTTTGTAGAGCCCCTTGATTTCGAATCGTACCAAGCATATGAGCAATATAGTGTTGGGAAATTTTTTTCCACATTTGGGGTGCATGCATTTCAGTACCGGTAATCGGGCAATGACATACAAATTTCCAAGATTTGCACAACTGGATATTTTCTTCTTCATCCATGCATTGCCCGGGATTGCTGCATTGGTTATGGTGGAACGAGACATTTTGATAGAAAAAAGATGAGGAATTTTTGTATGCAAATTGGCAATGAAACTAGCAATGTAACAAATGATGGAGTGGAAAATGATTTTGGTGTATGAAAAATGAGATACATGGTAGTATTTATAAGGAAAAAAATTTTGGATTTAAAAAAAATTTAAAAAATTTCAAACGGTAAGTACACGTGGCAGTGTCTGGACCGTCGGATTGCCAACGCCTAATTAATCGGACGCACCAGATGCTGCCACGTGGCAGTCAGAAAGCATTTTTAAAAAATGGTCGTTGGAGCTGATGTCAGCAGCTCCAACCGCCCCCACGCGCAAGTGAAATGCACGCTCCCGACATAAAAAAAAGATGGGTGCACCGTGACGTCATGCGTGGCCCACATCGCCTGTAGGCGTAGGCGCGGGCGTCGCCCGCCTTCGCCCTCGCCTGCCGACATCTCGCTCGAGTTTCACCCGCCGATTTTCCTCCTGCTGGAGGCTCTATAGTCCTCGCGGGAGGCGCGCCTGCACCTGCGCCTTTGCTCTGGCCTTCCCGGTGGAAGTGCTCTGAACAATATTGTTTTCAATCCAACGATCATGTCAATTTTATTATTCCTTATTAATTCAAACTACCCCGGGGCGAATGTATTTTGTAAGAGGGATTGACCCCGATCACATGAAATCTAATGAAAAAGTGAAGAACGAAGCCCAAACTGATAAAGGCATAAAACAAACAGTTTCTTTGCTGCAGTTGTTTAGCACAATTTGGGGACTGTTATTTCTTCTTTTGCTAATTAGTTGTGGTTCACCTTTGTTGATTGAAAAAACCATTTTTTGTTGTTTTGTGAAGACAAGGGCATTTTGGGATTACGATTGTTTTTATTTTTAACCGTCCAAATCCTTTCCCTTTAATCTATAGAGATGCCTCATGCAACTTGATTTATATCCCAAATGTAGCGCATTATGTTGCCTCGTTACCAAAACACTAACTTCCGTTTAGGTTAAGTTTCTGTTGAAATGTCACTGTATTTTGAGCCATGTGTCACTCAAATCACAAATGTGGACCTCAATTAAAAAATTAATAAAAAGTGAATTTTGTCGAGAGAGACAATGTAAGTGACGAAAGTGAGTTTCAGAGAGTTACATGACTCATTTTATCTTTCAGGGGAATAGTGCGATAAATCGAAAGTTTCAAGGTCTCATTTGGATGCATGTCAGCAAAACTAATAGGGTTAGAAAAACAGGGATAACAGCCGACGGAATTAAGTTTCATGGGCATCCTTTCATCAATCGTTTTCATTACTTTTGTTCAAAAATATTCCTTATTCGGTGCGGACCGCGGTGCTGCAACAAGTTGCAGGGCCCAACTTGCCCAAAATAAAAACAAAATTCTGAAAAATAGAAACCCAGCAAGAAACTCCACAACAATAATGAAATTGAGTTAAAACTTAAAACAGATAATAAATAAATGAAAATATAAAAACATAAGAAATCCTTCAAACATCAAAACCCTCCCCCCTTTTGATTTTCCGTACAACCCTTTTTTTTCTCTCGTCAATTTTCACAGTACTTTCACTTTGCGTAGAGCTCCCTTCAGTCTTCAATTCTTGTATATTCGTTCACATGTACAAATAAATTTGATTCCTCTCTCTTTTTTTTTTTTTGTAAATTCTCGCCGTCCCTAAAATCTATCCAATTTCAAGTCTCTGTTTTGTTTTGTGGTTTCCAACACCGAAATTCTATCTGGGTTACCGATATTTCGTGCGAGGAAATCGAAATTGGCGGGAACCAACGGCCGAATTCCGTGATTCTGAGTGCTGGGTTCGGGTCGGATTCGGTTTCCGAATCGGAAATTTGGTAGCTTTGCTTTGAATTTTGGCTGAGTGCTCGAGAAGGAGCTATGGCGAACCCATCTGGGACCCACCAAGAGCCGAGCCACGCCTCGTCGTCGTTCAATGGAACCAACCCAAGTAACGGAAACTCCGCGCCGGTGTCGGCGCCGGAGAGTTCGGGTGCGGCCATGGCCATGAAGCACAACCCGGGCATTTCTATGGACTGGAGCGCCGAGGAGCAGTCGATTCTTGATGAAGGGCTGGCTAAGTGAGTCCTCAATTTGGGGCTTTTTTTTGTTTGGACTCGTTAAAGTTCCCGTAGTTTATTGCTTTTATGAATAATTTGCATTTCTAGTGAATATTTTGTGTTCTGTGTGCGTGAGTTCTAGTTCTGTGTACTTTGCTGGTGTGGTTGGTGATTGTAGATACTGCTTCTTGTATTGAACATGCTTTGTGTGATAAGATTCTTTAGTAAACAAAGCTTAGTATCTGGTGTGATATGTCATATTAGTACTTTGTCAACTGTACTTATCTGTTAGTGGTTGCTATCCACCGCGATGTGATGAATGTGTATCGTCTGTATGTCATATGGTATCAGGGTGTTCAAAGTTTTAAAATTTATGGAGAAGCTGTGATAATGTATTTGGAGTAAGATTCATAAGAAGAGTCTGGTAATCATGCTCTAAGTAGTACATAAAGAACTTGGTAGTTGACGTGTCATCAGACTCGAATTTTCCCAACATGCATATGGTGTTGAGTTCATGTTTAATAATCTTCAGTTGCTGCCTGTATGATTGTGATTTACGCTTTTTAAGAATCTTCAATTTTTTTTTGCTTTGGCTTAAATTTTGGTGTTCTTTTCTGTACGATCCTTACTGCATGTCTTTAACGAGTTATATGGTTTTGATATTTACTAAACAGATATGCAGCAGAATCAACCATAATCCGGTACGCAAAGATAGCTATGCAGCTTCAGAATAAGACCGTCAGGGACGTGGCATTGCGTTGCAGATGGATGACTGTAAGCTTCGTTCCAATCTTATTCCTCTCTTTGCTTCTGGAAGACTCTTTCTTCTTGCAGTTATATAAGTACTGTTAATTTAAGCTTTGAGGGATATAAGTAACTAATAATTTTTTCTTTGGAAAGTCAAAAAACTTGTGCAGAACCTTAGTCAATTTTCTTGTTAAGAATTTTGGATAGCATATCTTTGAATGGGTACAAGTATAATGCCCAAAATTGGTATGCTGCAAACTTGAGTAGGATATCTGAAAGATATATTTTCACCTGGCCATCTTGTACTTCACTGCAAGGTCCAAATCCATCATTTAAGTTGTCTTAGAAATATTCTCTAAACTCAATTACCTTGACTGTTTATGGATGGAACCTGATATGATCTGGTAGAAATCTAACGGTATGAGTAAGAAAAATGGGATGTGTTTATCAATTTTTTGATCCAAGCCTGTTTTTGTCTGCCGGTGGAAAGAATTTTTTCATGGTGTTTTCATTAATTATCATCGTCTAGGTCTATATACTTGCATTTTTGGCATCACAATTTTATAGTTTAATGATTGCAACTGTGGAGAATATGTATTATATACATGGCTAACCTTAGGACATATAGAAGTATTGCAAATCAAAAGACTGAATGAAATATTTCAGATACTAACATGAACATTGCTGGATGATTTCCTTATTTTCTCTTTCTTATTTTAATAAAAAAGCATATTCTGTGTCTTTCTTGAACTGATTATCATTTTGGTGACCTACAATGTAACACTACCATCTATCTCTGAATACTCCAAGGATTTTAACAGCACTGGAGCCTCTTTTTTGGGCCTTTGTTTATTAAGTGACTGTTCTCGAGTTAACTGGCTGCTCTCTAGCTGTATGCTAGTTGCTTACAGCTTGATATTCTCACCTTTTAACCAAGTGTCATTCTTATTACACCTTTTTTGGGAAGTATATGTATTTGTAGCTTGCACGTGTAAACAAGATGCAAATAATCAACACATCAGCATCTTACTGACAATAGTACCTTTTTGAAATATTCTTTTCTGACTTTGAAACCATGTTTTGATTGTTTCCTTGGTTTTATCTCCTTTCCAGAAAAAGGAAAACAGCAAGAGAAGGAAGGAAGAACATAGTTTAACAAGAAAAAGCAAAGATAAAAAGGTATGAACACTACCTTCACCCACCGTCCTCTGCTACTTCAGCTAAAGCTCATTGACAGTAAAAAGAGGCCATTGTTTTTACTATCTAATTTTAAACTTTTCTGCTTTTGCGTGTCAGACTTTTGTGATTCTATTGTCGTATGAAATAGTGTACTTTGAACTCATGCTTCGTGATTGGGGTTTAAGCTGTGATGGTCATTTACTCACTTTAGTTTCCTTAAGTCAGTTAGTTCTTTTACGTGCGATTGGGGTTTAAACCTAAACCCTAAACCCTAAATCCTTGAGGATATATGATGGTTCAAATATCGTTTGCTGCATATTTCGGTGTAGGTACCGTATACGTAAGTGGGTATTGATCTGAATTATGTATAAGGGTTACCAGAGATACATAGGACAGGAGAACAGGATATTACATACCTGGTTTAGAGTTTTGTAGTCCGCCACATAAATTTGGGATGCTCTTATATAAAACACTCTGCCCGGAGGCTTGCTTTTTGCTAGTAGTACATAAAGTTAGTACTCCTCCTTGTAAAAGCGCCTGTTTCAAATCAAACCAAACACTGTAAATTACCATGTTTGTGTACATGGTAATTTAGTGCACCAAGATTTCCAAATTCTTTTACTTTCTGTACTTGCATAGATAAGCACATGGAAGAATGATATTGTGGTAATCTGCTGCTCTGAGGAAAATATACTCATGTAGTTAAAATTCAGATTCCAGACTTTACAGATACACATGCATTTAACTATAGAAAAAGCAATCAGATGCAACACATTTTACAATGTCCTAGCAGTTCTTGAAGAATTTCCAAATTTACGTAGCCTGTAGAAAAGGCTTAGAAAATTCTTACTGCTCCAATATCTTTTAAAACTCCAGTTCATAATGTCTAGATTGCAGTAATTATGTTGTTGTCATCTTGACTGTCCTAAAAAGCCTGATTGCTGTAATCCAACTCAAAAAACTTAAAAGTACGAATCTAGTATTTTCTCCAGCTGAAATGTAGGTTTACTTTATGTTCTCACTGCAATAAGAGAAAATGATAGCTTTTTGTCATTAGTTATATGTCTTTGGTCCCATGGCACTTTTACCTCTAATTAATTTTGGCATACCTGTTTCCTATGTTGCGAAATGCTCATGGTGTTGTGTCTCAGGAGAGAGTTATTGATAATTCAGCAAAACCATCCCACTTTGCTGCCCGGCCGAACGTTGCTCCTTATGCTCCCCCAATGATTACTATGGACAATGATGATGGCATCTCATACAAAGGTGTGATATTTTGGACTATCCTGCACTCGTCTGATATTTTGGATGGAAATTTAGCATGTGAATTTGTGCTGCAAATAAAATAAATTCTGTTCTTATCTTATATCTGGAGTTATGTGAACCATGTCGACACACATCGAATGTTGGCATTGTTTGCCTTTTATATTTCATAAGAGCCTGTATTCATAAGTTTGAGTAACTCATGTGTCAACTAAGTTTCGCAATGGATATTTGACTACTTAAGACTTTAGTCTTGTCAATTTTGTCTCAGTAGCCAAAGAATGTTAATACATGGTCTTGAAAAGATTGAAGAGAATTGAAGTAACGAATTCTTGAAGATTCCAGGAGCTTACTTCAACTAGCGAAAAAAACAAGACTATTATTCAACCTTTTTTGGAGAATCTTAACTCCTCGAAAAAATTGTTCCTCCAACTATACATCTTCAAGTTTATCCAATGTGTTTATGTTCAAGCATTTCCGTTCAAATGGAATACCTTGTAATGCTACTACCTTCCGAACAAAACATCCTTGCCTGGGTTTCATTTCCTTCAGATGCTGGACACACGGAACCAGACCCCTATCATTTATTTGTTTAGGAAGAAAAGTACCAGGCCACTGAGTTAGTAAGTTTGATTTCATTGGGAGGTGAACGCATATATCTGGAAATTAGAAATTCAGGTCCATTCTGAATTTTTTGTTTAGCTACATGGCCTGTTTTCGTTTTTGTTCAGGGCTGGAACAAAGAGTTTAAATGACTTTCACTTTTTCTTGTTATTATTGTTGCCGACTGGAAAATGCAAAAATAATTGGTGCAATAGTCAATCACATAGTTAATGATGAATACACCTATCCAAGTACCAAGAACCGCCTGCTAGACAGTCTTTGTTGCTTTCATAGCCTAACAGGGGCACTTATCTTTTTTCTCTCTTATTTGGAGTTTTGTATTCATTTTCTCTAAGTTTCTTTGTATATATGTTAATTTCTTAGGGACCACGAATGTTATTGAATTTGGAAAGTGTATTAACGTGGGTCTTTCGAGGATCCTGTTTTCATGTTGATAATTTCTTCTCTGGGCTAGGTGGGGAGGTGGAAATTATGATAAATCAGCTACATTAGACAAGTTGGAACCAGTGTTTCCATTTTAATAGTTTTGGGTGCGCGTTAGACCGTGCTAGATTATTCAAAGTCCATTTTAATTACTTGGGGCTCTATTCGCTATGCCTTGTGATACCTTCTTGCCATCTGTATATATATTTTAAATGGTAAGTTCTGATACATTCGTAGAACCTGAAGCATGCATATCAATTCTACTTTTTACAATTGAGTGCTGCTGATGCTATTGGACTTGGGCTTCAGGGTGTTTACCTTGAAATCAAAATGTTTTCGCTTGTTGTAAACTGTTTTTTTAAAATTTCTTGCTCGTTTTCAGCCATTGGCGGTCTTACAGGAGAGCTTCTGGAGCAAAATGCACAAGCCTTAAATCAAATTTCTGCAAACCTTGCATCTCTCCAGGTAGATGTCTATTATTATATTGCGTGTTTCCTTCATTGTGACTTCTAATTTATCTGAAAACCCTAAAGTATCAGGAATAACAAGGCCAGCATTTTTGTGATTGACATTCTGTTTATGGATCAGTGATTTATGTTGACATCCATTTCTGGATAAGTTTAACAATCGAGTAATTCTATGTCTTTATTGTAAGACATGAAATTTACCAGCCAGCTACAACAGAGCACATGCTAATTTTATGTCTGACATGAACAGAAAATCAAGGAAAACAGCATTCAAATGTGAAAAGTAGTAGAGATGTGCTGCGTATACTGATGAAACCCACGCCCAACATATTAAAGAAATTGCCTCAATTATCTCCTTAACATTGTTTTCACATCATACAATTGTTTTTAGTGGATAGCTCAATGATCTCTTCATGTTTCTTCTTCAAATTGCTTTTGGATGTATTTAAAGATAATGTGCACTTACTTTTTATGGAAATGATTTACTTTTCAGTTTGATTTGAAGATAGATAGTGACGTTTTTTGCTTAAAATGAGTTGGTCTTTATAAACTGCATATATATGCATTTACTAGTTGGAGAAATGATATAACATCTTTGGTAGTATCCATAAATTAAACTAAAGTGGGTTACTTTTGTTATCCTTTTTTCAGATGCAGGAGAACCTCAACCTCTTCTGCCAAACTCGAGATAACATCCTCAAGATCATGAATGAGTATGCTGTGCACTTTGCTTATATTATTTGTTCAGTGACAATTCTAAACTGGGATCACTTGAGGCTTTTTATTCTCTTTTGCATTAGCGTATTCTTTTTGTTTCTCCTTTTGCTTAAATGCCCATGTAAATACCATGGTTTCTGTGCTAAGGACAGTGTTTGACAGATTGACATGCTTGTATTTGCTGCAACTGTGATTCTTTCCTACTAAGCTTGATAAGCATCTATATCTGAGTGTTGATCTATAGAAACCTTTGGCCTTAAGTTGACAGCTGATTAATGAACAGGTCGAAGTATGTTTAGAATGGTCATGTGAAATCCACAATTTCATTTATGTAGTCTGGGAAAGGTGTCCTCTCCATGGATCTACATCAGATTGGCCTTTGGCAGTCTGTACATAC
The DNA here is from genome assembly GCA_033992175.1 of Spiraea crenata. Lineage (NCBI taxonomy): Eukaryota > Viridiplantae > Streptophyta > Magnoliopsida > Rosales > Rosaceae > Spiraea > Spiraea crenata. Next base: position 1,080,745 of record JAVBHV010000051.1, on the reverse strand, counting down.
CAAAATCTAATGCACAGATTATTAAGTGCGTATCTGACCCGGCTAGTTGGTTGATCATTTGTAACTCATTCCCCTTGACGTTCTGTATAGTTGCTGATACAGTGCATAATTGTTTCCAGTGTTAAAGGTGAATTTCACTCATTGAAATTTGTATCTTTGCATTTATGGTATCCTGGTTCAGTAGCCTCTAGTGCTGACTTTATCTGTGTTGCAAAAAAGAAGAAATGCCTCATAGTGATCTCAGTTCTGTTAAAAGTTTGAACATTAATACTTCCCGTACTATTACACTTGCGTACATATTCATCCATTTATTTTTCATCTATCTACAGCTTAAATGACATGCCAGACGTAATGAAGCAGATGCCGCCACTTCCAGTGAAAGTGGATGACGAACTAGCAGGCCATGTGGGCATCCCACCGCATCAGATGCAATCATGATCATGCCGCTTATCTCTTCTTTGTTTCCAAATGGCTTCTTCTGATGATACTGGCAACAACATCAAGCCTCCAAATGCAGCTGGAGTTTTTCAAATGGAATCCAATCCTGACCTCCAGGGGACAAAATGGAGTTGACCCGCCTTTGCCATCTCAAAACTTGCAAAGAATCTAATTGTTTATGCAGATGTCAGTTCTTTTCCCCTTTGTTATGCTTTAGGATTTTATGTTTGTTTTGATATTTTCGTTTCCATAGCTAGGCATGACTTAGCTGTCCTGTAGAAAGTAGGAAATAAGATTCATCCTGTTATTTTTGGTATGTATTGGGGAATGGAGTAATAATAAATGCTTGATTTCATGTATTTTTCTTGTGTGGCTTCCTGATATTATCGTCCTTTATTTTCCGGTGCAACTTAATGATTGCGAGACTGATCATTGTTGAAAGATTTCATATGATTAGATGCACTTATAACTCTAGCATCCCTTCATCATCGTTGTTCATTGGCATTGCAAGGGTCGCCGGTGACGCTGACAGAGTGCTTTTTGGCACCATTTTCCAAAACAGATTCTGTAGTACTCTCTGTTTAACTGTTTTAAGTGTTCATGATTCATCATTCATCCGCTGCTTATAAGTTAAAAGAATGTGAGCCCTGAAAAGTTGAGATTGCTGTACGCCTGCACTAAAAGGTATTTCTCGCCAAATGCAAAACAGAAATGAGTTAATTTGCTACTTTTTTCTCCGAAATTCGGATATCTTCAAACGTGTTGTTTTTTGGTCAAAGTCATAAAATTCATTAATACAAAGACAATGATGGAAGTCAAAAAAGACAACCAAGTAGGCTCACTATCTAAACACAAAGGCTACGATAGATAACCCACCAAATAGGCCCAGTATCTAAGCACAAAAGCTACAACAAGAGAGATGCTATGTACATTCAAAAGTTTTCTCAGAACACTCATATTTTTCTATACACTTATCTCAATTTATGAAACTTCTTTGGACACCCAAATTTGATTAAAATTTTTCACATATACCTTTTCATCAGTTACCCAATCCCCAAGTCCATAATTCAATGTTTGCACGAACTAAAGCAACATTTGGAGCTCTCTCTGCATTGCCACTTACAGCACCAATCAGTTCAATACTCATACAACAGTTTGCACTAGTTACTCCACTAGTGCCACATTAGTTTTTCAATCCCCAGATCCTTATTCAGCGTTCGCATGCCACCATCTTCTCCCCATCATCATCTCTAGCCCCACATTCACATATTTATCGGTTCAAAGAATATCAAAGTTACAAAATCACTTCCTCTGAATCTCTCTTGATTGCTCCTTCATTGTGTCATTCATCAAAAATAAGAGATTGTATGAGGGTTGGGGTTTAGAAATGTATTCTCTTTTCTAATCCTGATGGGTGTGTTTTATGGGTATGAAAAAAATTATGTCCTTAAATGTAATTTAACACATGGACATGAAGTAATTACATCTTATAAAAAATTAAAGGTGTCCAAAGAAATTTTTTGAGTGTACATAGCAACAACATAAACAAAAGCCCAAAAACAAATAAAAAGAAACCCTAGAACTAGAAAGTCACCATCGCCACCGTTCTTCACACAACAGCTACTCCAACACCGTAAAACTGCTACCACCAATAGAGAGACGATGCAGATGAAACCAAAGACACCAACGGAAAAAGGGGGTGGATGAACCACCATGCAGTAACGCTCCCTTAATCCATACTAACCACAATGCCCGCGATACTCGCGGGTGAACATGAATCCAATTTGAGAGGATGAAAAAACTTCTCATGTATGTGGGTTTTTGGGATTGATTGAAATGTAGTTTTAGTTATGAAAGGGCTACCCAAACTAAATCTGACGGTTTGAATTGATATTGAAACCGAGAGAATTGAATCTTATCTCAAGTGAAAACTCAAATGTCCGAAACTACAAATCTCAAGCAAAAAGAATTCACAGAAAATTAGTAAAGAAAACCCATTGAAATTTTACCTCCAATGGCTGCAAATTCATCATCGGGCTTCCGCTAATTGGATACGTCTGATTGTCGCCTTGAGTCAGAGAGGGAAATGGCAAGAGGAAATTGAGAGAATGTGGAAGAGGATGGGGATATCTAAAGAGTTTATGAGTTATTTTTCTGAAATTCCAATATTAACCATGTCAATAAAATATGTTATGGTTATGATATTTTTTGTTTAAAGGTTATTTTTGTCCTTGGCAAAATGAAGCTTTTTATGTTGGACTAAAATACCCTCTTAATATTTTTGCATTGTAAATGAGTGAAACTTGGTTTTTATGTAATAGAAATAGAGCAGAGGGTATTTTGGTAAAATTTTGTAAACAGTGAAATATGTTATGAAATTCCAATATTAACCATGTCAATAAAATATGTTCTACCTATGATATTTTTTGTTTCAAGGTTATTTTTGTCCATGGCAAAATCAAACTTTTTGTGTTGGACTAAAATACCCTCTTAATATTTTTGCATTGTATAAGAGTGAAACTTGATTTCTATGTAATAGAAATAGAGCATGAGGGTATTTTGGTAAAAGCATGTGAACAGTAAAAAATCTTATTTTTATAATGGTAGAGATAGGTATAAAATTTTGATTAATACATAATGGTATATTGGTACATTTACTGTTTCAAATACTGTTCATGAACAGTGAAGGATACTGTTCATGAACATTATCCGAGTGGGGAAGATCACCACTTTGCCCTTTCTAACTTTTAAAAATTTTAATTAATACGTAATGGTAAATTGGTACTTTCACTGTTTTGAATACTGTTCATGAACAGTGAAAATCCCCCTTTGCTTTATATATTAGTATAGATACTAGTCATACTAACATTAATTTATGGGAAAAATTGCATAAATACCACATAAATTTTTCCACTTTTGTGCATTTACCACCCAGATTAAATTTTTTTACAACTCACCACCTGAACTCTTGTGACATTTACAAAACACCACCTCTGTCCGTTTGTCATCCAATCTACCTTTTCCGGTCACCGATTGACGACGACTCCAACTACAAAAAGTTCCCTCTCGACCTCAAGAATATATCCTCAAAGTTTCGGAGTAAAAAACAGCGTGAAAAACCGTCGGTGAAACCAAACGCAAAACTGAGCCGTCGGAGTTCTCGCCGCCGTCGCTAATTTTTCGGCCACTTTCTCCTTTTGGAACCACCTGTACTAGCTTCCCAACATCCCCAAGTACACTCCCACGAAGTTTCAACCCCAAATCCCAAGCGGTTTGCCACCGGCGAACAAAAACATTTTGCTATATTTTTTGCCAAAAACCGTTTGACAAACCTCCCTCCGTTCTACCTTTTCCGGGCACCGATTGCACAAATATAACCTCAAATAGTGGACCATGTGCCTCTCACATGCCGAGTTTAACGGCAGATTGGATGACAAACGGACGGAGGTGGTGTTTTGTAAATGTCACAAGAATTCAGGTGGTGAATTGTAAAAAAATTTAGTCTGGGTGGTAAATGCATAAAAGTGGAAAAATTCAGGTGGTATTTGTGCAATTTTCCCTTAATTTATTAAGGCATAGGCTTATAAAGACTAGGACCTCATCTAAAGTCCTGATTTCTTAAACCCTACAATCCTAAAATCAAATGTTTCCAAAAGTCCACTACATGTCACAACTTTGCTGCGTAACGCACGAGCTACTTTGCCACGTATGCGCTGTATCTATCAATTTAACATCTCTTTTCCAAGAAGTTTACACAAAACAACCTTAACTATTTGAAGCAACTTTCTATAAAAAGAATAAATAATATATAAAACTATTTTTAGCTGCTCCTTTGATCTCCTGTCTCTTTTTGACTTCCATTTTCTTTGATGAAAAAAGCTAGAACCCAAAATGGAAAATAGAAAAAAGGGAATTCAAGAGCCGTCTTGGTTTTTTCTTTTTTCTTTTTCCTTTGTTCTCACCTTTATCTTGTTTTTTTGGGTTTCCCATTGATATTTGGGGCCAAAGGAGGGTAGCCCTCAGGAGCTTTGACCATCTTAACTTTCATTTCAATACAAGTACAACCAACTAGGGATGGCAAATACCTTCACAGATAAGGTACCCTGCTGGTATTCACCCCTAATGAGGCGGGTATAGATGAGCTAAATAGGGATGGAGGTGGGTATGGAGATTTTTAAAATCTCTATGACGGGCATGCGGCGGGTATAGTATTATTATCCTTCAACCCAAACCCGACCCGATTATATAGCAAACATGTTTAAGTCCTTTTTATGGGTCCTGCTTTTACTACGGCTCGAATGTCTCCATTTTTCTTTTTTAATTATGCAAATATGAAGATGAATAAAAATATTTATTAGGATTGCTTATGGAAATTTGTTGTTAATATTGTCTATTTTTTATACAGTGTGGGTATGAAGGTGAGTATGAGATTACCCGATTAAAAATAATGGGTATAGATGCAATTACGGAGGTGAAAATCACAAATGGAGGTAGCACCCCTGGCCCCGACCCCACCCATTGCAATCCCTAAACCACACCTCCACAAAACGAATGGTGAAAATGATGAATTTGACCTTGAGAGCCACGACCAGAAACAGAGTCATAAAATTTGACCAGCATTTGCAGTATTCTGACTTGAACACCAGTAGAGGTTTTGGTAGGGAACCAAATTTATAATTTCCAACTCCATCAAATACTGATAATGATGGTTTGATGAAGTAGTTGTGTGTGAGATACGGGTTAAGTTGGAAAAAACCAAACCCACTTCCTCTCTCCTTCTTTTGATAATCTATTAAAAAAAAATAGCAACGTACCATTTTAGCCAATTTCATTTCACCCAAATATTTGCCTTACTTTTTTCTTCCAACGTACCTTCTGTTTGTCAAATTGTCAGTTTGAAAGTGAAGAAAAAGATTATATATTGGGTTAAAGGTTACCAACAAGAAATTGTAGAGTGTTTCAGTTGAGGTTCTTGACTTGGACCTTGGCTTTTGTGGACTTTCTTAGAATTATCAGAGCAACCAACAAACGCATTTATATTCAGATCATCATCTCTGGTGTTTTCGAAAGAGATGGTCATCTTTTCACTCGGCTGGCAGATGTTGAGGAGTTTTTAAATCTGTTGACGCTCGCTATGATGATGAATTAACAAGAAAGAATTAAAGCTGCTAATATTCATTGAAAGTTGACAAAGCTCTACCTTTGAGCCTCTGAAATTCAGGTAATTAACTTTCCTTCATGTTAAAACGAGTTTCCTTTTCCTTTCATTCAACCATACGTTAACAGTTCTACAATCATCCTTTCCGGGAAATTTTTTGTGTAAAACTTGCATTTTATCCGCACGGTATTGAACTGCATGATATTCTGTGATCAGAAAGTGAATTGTTAGTTAAGACACATGTTGGAATTTTAGGTGCCTAATAAACTCGCTTTACTTTGCGAAAAGTTATTCGTAAAATTAATAGAAAATTTCCACCATAAATATTCATGTTGCATTTCGACCGAAAAGAAGATCAATTTTCTATGAAGCTATATTCAATGTATGGCTTGTGGTTTTGTTAAAAGTAATATCTAATCATGCATCAACAATATTAATGGATGACAAGCATGCGAACACTTAGTTTCAATGCTCGGATTGTAATGAGTATTTTCAGGTGCTCTCAACTACTTCAAACTTAAACCAGTGAGAATGTTTCTGTCTCTCTTTCTTGATTTCTCAATCTGTTAAGTTAGGTTGATTATAGGTTTTGTTGATTCCTTAAAAATTTATTCATACTTTGGGTTTCCACACGACACAAAAAAGTGTAGTAGTATTTGATCATCAATTTGTGCAGCCTGCGAGAAAATTGTGACGATCTTATATGCATCGACTATATTACTTATTTCAGGTGGTCAGAAATGGGGAGGATCACAAAGCGAAAGCTACTTTTAATGACGCTGATGGTTTTCGCATTGACGCTCCCGGAAATACAAGGACTAACATTTGCACCGGCAACGGAATTACTACCTCCGACAGGTAAGCAGGCATGCATTTGCAAATGTTTTTTAGTTAGAATAAGACTGTAGCGATTAAGACACAAAGACATTGTTTTTGTCTAATCGCTTGCAAGAAATTTATATGTCTAAGGGTCCCCGGTTCATGGGACACACTAATTTAGTATTGTTAATAAATTAGCAATGAATATTTAATCTTTAAAGAAAGTGAGATGAATCTCAACCATTGAATGAATCAACATCCTATGGATAAAAAAGAGTGTCAAATTGTGTATTAAATTAGTGTGTCTCATGAACTGAACCCTATGTCTAATCCCTACCATGTTTTTTTGTTAGAATAAGACTGTAGCGATTAAACATCCTAATGCTTACCAAATTGAAGTAAACTCGTGCAGGTTGTGAGAGAACGTTTTGAGTGTTCAGAATTTCAAAAGGCATTCCTTTTCCAATTCTAAAATTCTAAATTCCCAAATTTACCCTTCTAAATTCTACCAAATTAATCCGAATGTTAAATAAACCTACTCTATCACAACACATGACCTACTTAAGAATAGTAATATCCTGCCTTAATCATTCAACAGCAAACAAACATAAATTCAAATCCGTTGTATTGTTGCGTAGAAGATTAGTAGTCCAATATTAACACTTTTCTTCTTTATCCAGAGAGCAATGTGCTTCTGGGCAACACTACATCAAATCCCATGGGCCTGTCAGATGATACAGTGAGGGTGGATCCTTCAGATAATTTCAAGAAATACAGAGGGGGATTTAACATCACCAACAAGCACTACTGGGCTGTAAGTCTCACCCAAGCCACACTTTCTCTCCCAATCCATTAGAATTTTCCTCCTCCAAAATGATAATTTAAACTACGCTTATCTACAGGACATACACACTGCTCTAGCCTACTCCACACCTGCAAAAGTAATTAACTTTGATGTTGTTTTGTGTAGTCAACTATTTTTACTGGAGTTCATGGGTATGCACTTGGGGTGCTGTGGCTTTTGTGTGGAATATTGTATGGCTGCTTCCTTTTGGCGACCAAACTTTGTTGTAGAACTAGGAAGAGTGGAAAATTGAAGAAAAGACCACATTGTCATAAGCAGTGTTACCTATGGCAGGGGCACATTTTCCTTGCCATTTTCCTCACCCTCTTTGCAATGTAAGTCATTAAACGTTGCACTATTTGGGAAACTAATGTTGCCTCTTAGTATCAAAATATAAAGATGAGCAGGTTGTTTTCATGCCCAAATTCTACATTTTAGAATCAAATAAAGCAAGTTTTTCTATTCATGATCTTGAGTTGCTGACATCTATGCAGTGTTGCATTCGGGTTAGTTCTAGGGGGAAACGCAAGATTTCATTCACAAGCGAAATCTGTGGTGAACATAATCATAACTACTGCAAATGAAGCATCGGACACCATATACAACGCAACAGGAGCAATGAAAGATATGAAAAACAACTTTTACTCAACTGGAAACTCTGAGGTTTCGGGCTTCCTATCCTCCACATCCCAGAAACTTGATACCGGAGCTGCAGACATTAAAAGGCAGGCTGAGAAGAACCGGCGTCTGATTGATAAGGGTCTTAAGTTAGTGTAAGTATTTTACTTCCAATTCCCTCTCAAGTCCCAAGTGTCGAGCCTTGTCGATCCTCAAGTATATGTTACTAATTATGGTACAACTTTTTCTGACTGCAGGTATATAGTAACCACAGTGACTATTTCCTTGAACCTGGTTGCAGTGATTGCTCTTTCAGGTAGGTGGCAGTGTTGTACGTCTATTGTTTATTAGGATTGATTAGGCACCAGTTTTTCTGGTAGCTGCTAATTGATGTACTCCAAGCTAAATCTCCCACTATATATGCTTCCTTTCAATTCTTGAAATGGCCAGAGTTAAAATAATCAACAGAAGGTGAACGAAACTGTTTCAAAAGGGAAATTTGCAAAGCAAAAATGAAAGTTTGAAGTACTGAGATGGGGCCCTTAAGTTACTAAAACTACAAGACCTATGTGTATATAGATCATCTCAATTGCAATTATCACTAAAATTCTAATTCTCTCTGTTGCAGTGTCTGGAATTTTGAAGTTACGAAGAGCAGTTTATCAGTAAGTGTAGAACTTATAAGTTGATTAGTTACCGGCTTCCATTCAACTGCAATCTTATTGAAATGGTATAAATCTTACTGCATTACAGGCTCATCATACTGTGCTGGTTCTTAACTGTTCTGTGCTGGCTATTCTTCGGGCTATATTTCTTCCTAGCAGAGTATGATGCTTTTCGTTTCCTCAAGTTCTCTACATTGCATCAGATACATTGCATTGACACAAGAAATATTCTCATTCTATTGCAGGTTCTCAAGTGACACATGCACTGCTCTTGAAAATTTTCAACTAAATCCCAACAACAACAGCTTGAGCTCGATCCTCCCCTGTGATGAATGGCTCTCAGCAAAGTCACTCCTAAATGATGTTGGTTCTGGGATCTATAGCCTTGTTAATGAGGTGCTTAACTTTAGTAACCAATTAATAACACACAAAAATCTTCTGTGGTAGTTGAAAACAAATATTTCGTTCGTCTGTTTCAATGAGCTTATCTGAAACTTTTACTACTGGTTAAATGTCCAGGTGAATGCAAACATATCATCACTTCAATCAACATCATCTCAAAGTATACAATATGTCTGCAATCCCTTTTCAGCTCCACCACAGTACAATTACCAACCGGAAAACTGTCCAGCCGGTTCTGTTCGAATAGGAGACATCCCAGAGGTATACAATCTAAACAGACAAGTTTTTGTTTTACTCTTGTGGTTTTGATGTTTAAAGGATATATTTTACTACTAATTTGATGAATTCTTCACTGTTTCACTTTCCTGGATCTATCTAATCGTTATCTACACGTTTAACTTTGAAGGTGTTGAAGGTACTCACTTGCTCAGATGCCAGCAATGGAACGTGTGAGAATGGATCAGTCATATCCGACAGTGATTACAAATTGGTGCAACTCTACACAAGTGAAATACAGAATCTACTAAACTCATACCCGGGAATGGAAAGCCTAGTAGAATGTCAGACTGTGAAGGATGCCTTTTCTGAAATCCTTGTCAACCACTGCAAACCTTTGAAGCGATATGCTAAGATGGTTTGGGCAGCAATGGTGTTTGTTGCAGTACTAACGGTGTTGTTGGTTCTCTTGTGGACAACGCAAGCGAATCACGAGCTGAACCATCATTTTGCAGATGGTTCTGTGAACCCCCATTCTGCAACAGCAAATGTACTAGAATTAGGTGCAGCTACAACCACACTGAAGACCGATAACTCAAATCTTAACCTAGTTTAGAGAATACAGCAACCAGTATACACGGAACAAAAGCGCAAGCGAGTTCCAACGAATCTTTAGAATAGGATAGAATATAGAGAAACAGAAATGTACATGCCGAGCACACAAATGAAGAAATGGTATACAATGTCTTCCTTCTTAAATACCATGGTTGTCCCTTTGACCAGAACAGTCAACAGTAACAAGATATATGTAGGGATCGTGCTGCCATAGGTGTGGCTCAAATACGTAATGGTTGTACAAGTTCATGGCCAAAAATGTGGTCTTGGTCCGAATTCAAAACCAACAATGTTTGCCGAATTGGTTGTTGACCTGTGGTATACTTCCTAAATCGTGGGTTGCTCAATGCATTGGCACGTAGGCCAACATAGACTTTCCTTTCGCTATCGCAAATCGGACGGGTGCTAGTGCGATTCTAGAGTAAAACTTAAATTATATTATCGTACACGTTTTAACAAGATTTTTAACCAATATCAAATTATTCACTAGCAATTTCAAGTGGTATAGATAATTGCAATTAGCAGTTTAGTTTGACTTTAAAATTTTATAAGTAATTCAAAATATATTTTAAAATCAAAATTCATTACCAAAACTTGTTACTTTAAACTCATAGCAATAGTCTCATGGTTCTTAATCATTATAACCAAGATACAAAATAAAATTCCAATAAAAATTTATAAGATATTAATTGTAAAGAAAATATATGTCTTCTTTAAAAGCAAAACCACATTCCATTTGCTGATATTCCAATCTCACGACATATCATCCTTGTGAGCAATGGCATTATATATCTAACATAAAAAAAAAATTAATAGAATTAGCTTGTGATTGATTCACCAAACGTTTAATCATTAATGAATACACATACATATTATAGTATTATTAGGGTAATCAATTTGACATATTGCAGCTCTACCATTTTTACACGAAAACATTTCAAAATTGTATTTAAACTTTGTTTGACATGGGTTGAGAATTTGATTACTTGTGGAGGATGTATGGTATGCAACATAATTATAACTAATGAAATTATGAAATGTGTTAATTTTTTGTATATAAATTAGAATAATAATTAACATTACGATGCAGTGTAGTAAACCGCACTTTTCAACATTTGAGAACCCCGAGTTGCTCCATTATAAGCTGTGTGGTATGATTTTGCAAGTCGCATGTCCAAATAAACAAGGCATGTGACAGGATGTCCAACAATGATTGATGACTGAATCTCTGGCCAGAACGCTCCAAGAACAACCTACAAAAAACGGTACCCAGTCGCGATCCATCATATGATAGAGGGATTAAAATTACAAGTTGCTCGAATTCTCGTTTTTTTTTAAGGGATAGAATAGTTTTCAGCAAAACATTGCTCGGTTCTCCGCTTTAGAGCATCTCCAATAACAATGGCTAAATTTGTGCCATTTTAGCTAGCCACACCTCTCAAATAGTATTTTAACTATCATCTTCTTCCAACAATACTAGCTATATATAAAATGTTAAAATATTTTATCAATTTTTTGTTCTCAGTGTACTTGACCCAACAAAACTATATAGCTATATTTCAGAAGGCGGAAAATCGAGCCCATCGCCATAGATAGAGTAATCGAGAGTGAAATTGGCGGCGGAGGCGTTGGCAATGAGGATTGATTTTCCGGGGAGGAGAGTCGGAAGGCTGCAGTTGGGCTTGGAGAGCTGGAGGTCGACGAAGGTGAGGCGCCGGGGGACGACCTGGTACGGCGGCGCTTTGCGGAAGGACGAGAGAGTTCCCGCCGGTGATGATGTTGACCCAGCTGCCAAAGTCGCCGGCTCCAATGATGTTGGTGAGCTGCTGCTACGACTCCGATCAAAGTTCGGGAGATGAAGCTTGATTTATATTATTTTATGTTTAGCGAGTAGCTTTTTCCTCTCTCATCTTCGCCAAATCTAGCGAGGTCCTGTTCACAAAACCAAAATAACGAGTGTGATGGCGAGTCTGTTGCATGAAGAAAAGTGGGCGTTGCTCGCTAAAATAGCCAAATAGCCTCGTTTAGCGAGGCTGTTGGAGTTGCTCTAATGTGGCCAAGCCCCATTTGCCAAATCAAAAAAATCAAGACTTTCATTCACTCTTTCATTCATTTGGTCGGTTTATAAATTATACATACAAATAATTTGTCGGGAACAAACAACTTAAGAGCTCTTTTGATGTAAAATTAATAGTAAAGACATCAACATATTACAATTTATGTGATGATATCTTCAACGCTCTATGTATGTGGAGCACATGCACTTAAACTTCCGGGTTAACTAGAACAAACTACCATTGTTTGCATAGCTATATATAACAAAATATCATTAGAATATGAATTTGGAAGTCACCGGTTGTTATGGAAGTCGTCCAAGACTGTGAAGAGAATAGAGACCGGTAAAGAGTGGTGGTGACTATGTATTTAGTGTTATATATATATATATATATATATATATATATATATAAAGAAGTCAGGTAATTAATGCAAAAAGATAATCTATATCTATGTGGGTATAGATTATTTTGTTTATATTTTTGATTTAAGGGTTTAGATACATATCTAGGAACATGCACACATATTTTACATCTATAAACTACAGTACGATTTGATAAGATATAAACTTGCAAGCTTAATAAAACAACAAATATAAGTAAGAAATAAAGAGATATAACAGCGGATTATGAAAAACTGCAATTAAAAAAGATATGAACAGCATAGAAGCTTACATATATTTAGACTGCTGAATTTACAGCAAGAACACACCAAACTTGGTTCACACTTTTACAGGGCACACTTGCAGAAAGTAATTTGTTAAGGATCACACTTGCAGAAGTAAACACTCAATACTATATTAAACTAAAACTTAGAGCTCGCAAAACAGGTCTCTGAAAATAGGTACAGGTACTAACGACGGGTCTCAGAAAATAGGTGCTGAGCCACGAGCATGCTAGACTTATTTATACAAACTTAGAAGGAAGTTGTGAGAACAGGTGGACGACATCCAGCGGTCGATAAAAAAGGCAGCCTACACAGTTGGGCGGCATCTTCACCTTTAGTAAGAGCTGTGTCAGATTCCTGTCTTCTTTTGATTCTAAAGTTCACAAGTCTACAGTAATAGTTCAATAATTTTACAACAGTGATAAATAGGTGGCAAGGAAGTCAAAGGTTCTACAGAAAATTCTAATAATTTACAATAGTAACATATAGGTGGCCTTGAATGAATGCTCCAGCACTCTCCCGCCTTTATTCACCATGCTGACAAAAGATAAGATAGGGGGGCTAATTTTGAACCCATGACTCTTTCTTAAAGTCTTCATTGCATTAAATATTTTGGCCCTTAACTTTAAAGGCTAGCCAATATACCTAAGGACTTGTTTGAATCCTTCTAATCTCCAATCTTTTGGACTTAGGCTAAATTTGAACCTTTCCTTTAAAGCCTTCTTTAGGCCTCAAATTTTTTCTTTGCCTTTGGAATTGTTTCTTATTGGGGGAAGAATCGAAACAGTCATCCTCGTTTTCGTCCGCATAGTCCATTTGAGACAGCCCATTTTCGGACTCGTCCACGCTATTACCTTCACTGTCACATTCCAAAAGAAACTTTATTCTTTGTTTACGTGTCATACCTTGCATGAGATCGATGGCAGTTTGAGAGAGTTGTGGGGCTAGTAATTCTTTCACTAGCTGAGCTTGTGTAGACTTGGAACTACTGCTAGCTGATTCTTCAGGCCTGGTGGGAGCCACTTCCCTTTCTGGTAGATCTTCCACTAGGAGTTGTCTGTGTGAGCCTACCTTGACCTCTGGAATTCATCAGGAAATACATGACCTCCTAAAAACTTATCCCACCATTTCGTGTAGACTCTTCTTTCCAGTTCGGGAAGAAAAGACCACTCGGCATCCTGTGATTTAGAAAACTCATAACCCCATTTAAGAATCCAAGGTAATTCATAAAGTGTGACAAATTGAACAAAGAGTTTTCTTGTGGGAATTGATTGATGAATTCCCTTGAAATGAACTTAAAAGATTCCCTAATAGGGTCTGGCAGGTAATCTGGAATTGGTCCCCAAGTTGCCATCCAAAAATAAAACCAGTTTGGTGGGGCGATGCAACTTCCTCTTAGTCTAAACTGGATGAACCAAGAGTGGGAAAATCTTTCATTCTGGAAGGTTAAGATAATCTCAAGCATTTTGATAATCATAAAAGGTGTAACCTGCTCCTTTAATTTGAGAGTTTCGAAATGGCTTTCTAAAGCTAGGATCATAATTCAAGTCTGCTAAGGACAAGATGTTAGTGATGGTTAGCTTAGAAAACTAATTTCATTTTTGCTATTGTGCCTATACCTGTGTACGATATAGACTGAACCAGAATAACTAAAATATTCTCATACCACCACCTTGGATGAGAAAGTGGAAACATGTGATTCACAGGTATCTTCTCTGCGGCCAACTTTGGGGTCAAATTTCTTTCTGCCTAGAAACCACTGCTATGGGGATTTGGCCGGTCCAGAAGTCTGACTTTGTTTTGATTGGGCCCTCCCTTTTTAAGAAGAACTGTGGTTAATGTTTTGATTGTTGGAGAGGATTGACCGCGTCAGAGCGGGTAGCTCTCGGAACTGAGGGGTGACCTGCCCCTTGCGCTCTTGCTTCCTGCTTGCCTGAAAAATTACGCTAAAAATAGGCAAACTATATTTTCACCTTTAATATATTCAATATCAAAATCAAAAGAGATAAAACTCCATTACAAATATTTTTTTGATGCTAATTTTTAACATCTTTAAGCAAAATATCTTGCTGCTTTGAATCTCTCTAATAAGACATTTCTTGTTTAATAGATCGCTTTCAAATTTTGTGACTGCATGAACAATTGACAGAATCTCTTTTTCACTGTCGAATAATTCTTTTGCGCTGGCTCGATGCTGAAGTGTATCTAACTAGACTCCTCTCCCTCATCTGTTTTAAAATCCTCATATCCTCATTAGATGATAGTTCAACGATTTTGAAGTACGAGAAGAAAAGGCTTGGATGCTCTATAGATTTAACTTTTAGAATTTTTGGAATTCTTTGTGAAGGAAATCAAACTGTACAAAAATCTCCTTCCCTTTCCAAGATTCTTTTGTTTTTAAGTTTTTATCAACTCTTATTGAGAGAAACACCTACTACAAATTTCAGAAACTAATCCAAACGTATACCTTCGTAAGTATAACTCTCCCATTCCTCATTCGGGTCTAACTCGATCAGCAAAAAGAGGAGGCAAACCAGCAATAAACTCTCAAAAATCTGAATAACCATCAGCTCTTTGGAAAACCTTAATAAAAAACAATCTATCCATCTAAATGATAAAGTAGACATCGGAGATATAAGAATCTCTAACCTTCTTCTAAGAGTTCTGTATTTCCTATGAAATGTAACGAATGTATGACGAGTATTACGCGCTGCACAACAATTGGCCATTCCTCACCTATTCTGTGCATTAGATTTTCTTTCCTGTGCTCGCAATGAACACTTGGTCCAACAAAACCTAATTTTCTTGGCAATACCTTTGTTTATCCCTTCAATTGACTTCTTGAATAAATCATATATGACGTAATTTTATTCTGATAGTCGTTTCCATCAATGTCCATCGATGATAACAGTATCTACTCTCTTTGGTCTTTTTCAACTGCATTCAACAGTGAAGGTCTATGGTAATAATTACGAGTTATAGCAGTCTTACTGGCTTCCAAAAGTGACTTTATTAATTCGTGTCTGAGAAATATTTTTGAACTGGTCTCTAGATAAAGGTACTCACTCTCTCTCTAAATGGCTATCTTTGCTCTTTAGAAATTTTTAATTGTCCATCCTTTTGTCAAAGCATAATAAAGTCCGCTTCGAACTTCAGTTGAAACCTTCGGCTTGACGTGGATGAAATATGTGATCGGCTAACTCTCTCTTTTTCTCTCTTCGCTTTTAGAACTAATCCCATTTGGTTCTAGTCAAATTGAAATAGTATCCCTTTAACAGAATGAGTTTTCTATTCGCGTTCTGTTTTCCTAAGGATTGAAGAAAAAGATTAGTATAATTTTTGTTGAATAACAGAGAGACTTAATGACGAGTTTCTGAATTTAATCTCGTTGCTCTCCAATCTCTTTGTATGGACAGCAAATGTCTGAGTGTCCTGGATCACTTGTGGATGAATGGCACTTTTGTCTTTCATAGAATAGGTCTCTCATCCACTCTTTTTCTTTGTTTTCAAGACTAAAATAATCTTGATTAATTATATCTTTTTATTTCAAATTTTTCTAAAACTAAAATTTTAACAATAGACAAGCCACTTCTGGTGGGTGGATTCTCCTGTCTCCTTCTCATAAATAGGATCTGAACATTTAGTCGCCTTAATCTCCAACACTGCCTCTTCTGATCTTGCAATGATTAACACTCGACGGTACTAAATTAATTCTAGTACTCTTTATTGTTAAAGATCAGTTACTTTTATCTGTTGATAATTTGGCTTGATGCCTATTTCTTAGCTTAGTTGAATATGTAGTACTTTGGATTTGAACATCCTTTGATATTTTAGGTATGACCATGTGAGTCTTACCTAAATTTTTGAAACAAGTGGTCTCTCAACACTCTACCTTTTCTGGGAACTATTGTTGCTTTTAGAAATCTTATATGACCGCTAATTTTGACTCCTTTACCTATTGTACCCTTTTATCATCTCAAGATAACGTCTTAGTATCTGGATCTGAAGGCTACAGAAAAGTTGGGGAAACAATTAAAATAGATGGCTAAAATGTAGATTGAACCACACCTATAAAGAATCCGTAAACTCTTATGACGCCTGTCGCACACATATAATAAAGAAGTATCTAACATTTGTAAAGGCTTACAGCTACTTGAACCAAACCTATATGCAAATAATTATGACCTTTACTAATACATTGCTCAATTTCTCTGTTTGAGAGTAATTAAAATCTCACTTGGTAGTACAGACACTGTTTTTTCAACAGTCTTAATTGTATAATAAACTAAACTCAAAAGTCTTTATGATATATATGTAATTGAACCTTAGGATGTTCATTCTAAGATCTTTCAACATTTAATATCGTAGCTACCTAGTATTGTTTACCCTCATAATATATGGTCGTCTCCTCTCAAGCCTCGTCACTCTGTTGTTTGATCTCGACTAATGATCGAATTAACTGCCATCTTTAAAGAGAGTTCTCTCTCTCTGTTCTGAACAAACAATTCACCTGCTCAGACATCCTGCGACTACAAACGCTCACCGGCTACAAACGTCGGTCGGCTGGTGACAGATCCTTCTTGCCTAGTGAGAAGTTCTTGCAGAGTATCTTGATATATTTATATATATATATATATAGGGTCCGGTTCAAGGGACACACTATTTTGACACACCATTTGAAACATCCCTTCTTATCCATTGGATCGGATCCATTATCAATGGGTCCCACAAAGAATTGCAAAATCAATGGACAAGAAGGGATGTTTCAAATGGTGTGTCAAAATAGTGTGTTCCATGATCCTAACCCATATATATATATATGGGTCATGATCAAGGGACGTCCTTTTTAGGTAAACATCCTTTCTTATCCATTGATTTTGCAAATTTTTGTGGTACCCATTGACAATGGGTCCGATCCAACGGATGAGAAAAGATGTTTACCTAAAACGGATGTCCCTTGATCCGGACCCTATATATATATACACTTTGGTATTCGGTATACCATGGTTTTGGCTATCCTCTACCACAAACCGTACCGAAAACTTTGGTATGGTACATTACCGTACCAAATAGTACTTGTACCGAATTTGTACCAAACCAAAGTGTACCAATCGGTATGGCTCGGTTGGTTTTCGGTTAGAAAACTCCACTCCTAGACAAATGTATGTGCTTGAGTCAACCGAAATAGTGTGAGTGATGAATGAATCCCTACTTCATCACTATGAGAGCTAGTGGACCTTCAGATCCTATACTTGTACCCTTTTATGGACTATCACTTTGTTCAAGAAAAGGTTGCACTTGGAAGTCATCATGTTTGCTTTGTCCCTTCCGTCAATCAGCCAGGTGATCTTCTAACCAAACTGCTGCACAAGTCTCGCCACAACCTTCTCTGTCACAAACTTGTTCTTCCATGACTGCCCAGTTTGAAAGGCGATGTTAGCGAAATTTTCTCTATACTGAAGATCATGCCGGAATCTTCTAGATTGCTTTCCTAGAAATTGAATATAAGGAATAATATATCTACATGGTATAAGAGTCCTAGGTTTTCTCTCCCTTCTTTTCTCCTAAAATTCGGTCCTTCTCTCTCATGACTACCGCGACCACCAAAATCTCCTTCTTCTCCTCTGCCGGTCCCCTCCGCTCCCCTAGCATTGCCCACTTCACCAAAATTACCGAAACCAACTATCTCACATGTTTGTGTCAAATAAACCCAACCTTATTGGTCAAGATCTCTGGAAATTTGGGATGGCTCACTCACATACCCAACCTGCTGCCACAATTCTTTCTCTGCCATCACCACAAGACCCCAAAGTTCTTACATCTATTCCCACCGCTATTGTCTCCAGCTTGAATCCTGCACCTGCCACATGGTTTCAACAAGATCCAATCTCACCATCGGCCATGACACCTCCAAGGATATATAGGATTTTCTTGCTCGCCACTTTGCTCAAAAGTCTGTTGTCAATGCCAAACCACTCTCAAATTTCAACTTATTGGCCCAAAGGATCCAGGACCATCAACGAATACCATCGCCATGCCAAGTCCCTTGCTAATGCTCTTGCCTCAATTAACAAGCCGGTTGCAGATGAGGATCAAATTACCTCATGCTCAAAACCGCCATTACTTGTTGATGTCTAAAAATGGTTTAGGTCAACGGTCAATGTAAATGGGTGACTTGAGTCGATCTTGTGGTATCGAGGATCAAGTGGGCGAATCCGGTCTTAGATAGGGAAAGGGAGGTTCGGCCTCGGGTGAAGCTCGGCCGGTAAGTGGGTGATGCTCCCGGATGAGGATGTTCCCGACCAACAGTGAACTTGCACGGAAAGAAGTTACAGAAGAGCATCGGTGGGGTGCCAGCCTAAGACCCTCCGATGCTTAAGTCAGCGTAAAGAGGAAGGTAAGTCTTAAAGGCAAGTAGAGAGTGTTTGGTGAGAGTATTAAAGATTACCTTTGACTTGTGAAGGTTGACAAGTATTTATAGGGAAGGGTTTGGACCTTCTTGTAATTTGTGGGTAATGTGGGGTGAACTCCCCACATTACCCTTTCTTGGAGGTTTGTGAACGCCTTGGTGGCCTCTTGCTAGGATAACATGCGGCCGGTTTGGGTATGGTATGAACAGGAGTCCCCCAAGCCGTCGGTTAAGGATGTTTTCTTTGCCGGAGACTTGCATTGTTGCCCATATCGGTTACATGTCATCCGCGGTCCTTCAAGATGGACCAATGTGGGGTAGGAGTACCCCGAGTCCCCGGGCGAGGAAGCAGCAAAAAACTGTGCATTTTGGCCTGGAAGTGTATGACCCGGGAACTGGATTTAAGCCGGCAGAAGGACTGCAGAGATTGAATGGGATGGACCCTTGCACGATTTCTGAGTTCGGTCGCCGGGAAGAGACACTTGGCCAAAAGTCTTGGTTGGTCACTTCTCGGACTGTAGAGATCGGATGGGATGGACCCTTGCACGATTTCAGAGTTCGGTCGCCGGGAAAGGACACTTGGCCAAAAGTGTTGGTTGCTCACTTCTCGGACTGCTTTGTCAGCAGGCTTATTCGACCATCGACGTAGTGCCACATGGCATGCTGAGCCAACACGAAGCCATAAATGAGGGTGTGCAACGTGGCATGCGTCGCACACGTGGCAAACGTCCATTGGGTGACGTGGCATTGGGGAATGCGAAGGGATGCCGGGAAGTTGAAATGTCAATCGCATTTAATGAAGTGCGACGCTTCGGGAAATGCGAAGCGTCGCAAGTGGAGGTATAAAAGGTGGAGGATTTTCACTTTTGACTTTACCTAACTTTCAAAGCCTTTGTGAGAGATCAGAGCATTCAGAGAATTTGTGATTCCCGGTGAGTGTTCTCGGCATATCCGGAAAGAGGAAGCCCATTCCCGGCCTCAAACTTCAAGTTTTTCAAAGTAAAATTCGAATCTTTTTGGATCAAACATGTGTTTTTGCTTGAATTTTGTAGGAACTGGGGATGAACAAATGAAGAACATGGGGAATGCGTTTGAAGTTGTTCATTCCCGGAAGGTTTTGATTTGTTTTGGGTCGGTTTCCGGATGGGCATAGTGGTTTTGGGGAAAGACCGGGAAAAGTAAGTTTGGGGAAATTTACTTTTTCCTCTTTTTAACTGTAGATGTCGAGTTTTTCGAGTGTGTCCGGGTCAGGAAAGAGTGGGAGCTCGGTTGAAGCGTCGGAGTATGCCCTATCGAATGAGTCGAACTCGTCAAGCCCGGACAACGTCAATATGGAGGTGGACGCTTGTGCGGCCATGCTCACGTCTGGGGAGGGGACCAGTCGTGTCCGAGAAGAGGGAGTTGATGATTTTGACGATTCAGAGGAGGAGTTGGAGGAAATGGAGGGAGTAAGGATCGAAGATGTGATCCTGATCGGCGTTACACCTACCAGGACAAGGCCTGGGACCGGCAAGCCTTGGGAGAGGGTGTACGAGGCTGGCCGGAAGGAGAGGGAGGATCAGGCTGGGAGGCGAGACTTGCGCACCCAAGGTGGGGGTTCAGCCAGAGTGACACTGGCGTTGCCGGCCACGGAGGGTGGGGAGGCGAAGATAGTCGAGGCGGTCCCTCAAGCGTCCTTGGAGTCACCGACCGGATTTTGGGTCGACCGGTCGTACATCCCCAACGAGTTCACGAAAGCGGAACTCGTCCAGCTGAGGGAGGTCTACCAGATCCCGGATTATGTCCAGATGTGGATCCCGGTGTACAACCCGGACGAAGATGTTCACTTCTCGGATCCGGAGGGTGATGCCACTTTAGTGTGGACGGAGGCGTTCGGCTACGGGTTGCGCTTGCCGTTGCACTCATGGCTGCAAATGTTCGTTCCCCAGGCGAACATCGCGCCGGCCCAAGTCGGGATCCATAGCTGGGCCCGGATCATAGCTACATACGTCCTGTTCCGGGAACAAGGACTTGGCGAGCCTAGCTATGAGGCCGTCTGGCACATTTGGGGGTTTAGCACCTCCAAACCGCACAAGGGGATGGTACCCCTAAGTTGCCACCTGACAGTGCCGCTGGATGAGGAGACCATTCGGGGGCTGATGGAGGAGAGAGTTAGGCCAAGTTTAGCTGTGGAATTTAGGGGTACCTAAAATTACTATTAGTCCATTTTAGTAAAAAAAACAAACTTTAGCAATGGAGAGCCTAAAGGACTAAAGGGCCAAAGGGGTACCCAAATACCCAAAGGGGTGGCTAAATTTAGACCCCAAGCCAGCCCCTCTTAGTAGAGCCCACTAAGCCCACTTGCATTTAAAATGCATTTGATTATTTTAGTGGAATACATGTGGCAGCCTCTCATTGGCTGCCACAAATTGACCGTTGCTGCATTCCTGCCCACCAACGGCTACTGACTCGTGTTGATGCCATCTATCCGTTAGAAATTTTTTTTCCTTTTAAAAAAATTCCTGAAATGCATTAATTTTCTCTTTCAAATACTAAATATCCACATAACATTACTTCATTCTTCCTCTGTTTCAAAGATTGTTTCTCCTCATTGTAAAAAAAATGGCCAGTGGTTCGAAAAGTCCAAATTGGCTACCCGAAGAAGATGTTGTTCTATGCAACTCTTTCAAGAGAGTCTCCGAAGATTCTACAACTGGTACTAGCCAAAAGAAATTGACACTTTGGAAGCGTGTAGCTAAAATATATGTGGAGTTTTACAAACCCTCCACTCCTCCAATCTTGAGGAACTCCAAAGGTTGTAAGTCTCGGTGGAAGAAGCACATCCTACCAGCCATGAATAAATGAGGAGAAAACACCCAGCATGAGTTACCCAATGGAGACGATGTCTTCTAGAGAAACGTTCAAACTAGTGTTGTATACATCATACCAAAAATTCAGAGCAATCCAACCGTTGTAGCTTCGGATAATCTCGTCCAAGTTGAAGCAGTTTGGAGGTATCCGAAGTTCTGCTGGTTTCATTTAGGGGGATTTCATGTCGTTTTATAGCGGTTGGATGATGATGCTATCTTCAGCAAAGTTGGTTATATATCTGTCTTCTACAACATATCCAAAATCCAGAGCAATCTAACCGTTGTAGCTTTGGAGAATCTCATCCAAGATAAAGTTGTCCTGGAAATGAATAAGTGCCCTGGAAAATGAAAAAGTGCCCCGTTAAAATGCATAAGTGCCCCGTTAAAATGAAAAAGTGCCCCGGAAAATGAAAAAGTGCCCCGTTAAAATTGAATAAGTTTTTGGGGAGAGCTTTTCCCAGTTCGATTTCATGAGGAGAAAACACCCAGCATGAGTTACCCAATGGAGACGATGTCTTCTAGAGAAACGTTCATACTAGTGTTGTATACATCATACCAAAAATTCAGAGCAATCCAACCGTTGTAGCTTCGAATAATCTCGTCCAAGTTGAAGCAGTTCGGAGGTAGCCAAAGT
Source organism: Spiraea crenata (assembly GCA_033992175.1). Taxonomy (NCBI): domain Eukaryota; kingdom Viridiplantae; phylum Streptophyta; class Magnoliopsida; order Rosales; family Rosaceae; genus Spiraea; species Spiraea crenata. The sequence continues at coordinate 1,058,357 of JAVBHV010000051.1, read as the reverse complement.
TCTGCTGGTTTCAATTTAGGGGATTTCATGTCGTTTTATAGCGGTTGGATGATGATGCTATCTTCAGCAAAGTTGGTTATATATCTGTCTTCTACAACATATCCAAAATCCAGAGCAATCTAACCGTTGTAGCTTTGGAGAATCTCATCCAAGATAAAGCTGTCATGGAAATGAATAAGTGCCCCGGAAAATGAAAAAGTGCCCCGTTAAAATAAATAAGTGCCCGGTTAAAATGAATAAGTGCCTCGTTAAAATGAAAAAATGCCCCGGAAAATGAAAAAGTGCCCGTTAAAATTGAATAAGTTTTTGGGGAGAGCTTTTCCCAGACCGATTTCATGAGGAGAAAACACCCAGAATGAGTTACCCAATGGAGACGATGTCTTCTAGAGAAACGTTCATACTAGTGTTGTATACATCATACCAAAAATTCAGAGCAATCCAACCGTTGTAGCTTCAGATAATCTCGTCCAAGTTGAAGCAGTTCGGAGGTATCCGAAGTTCTGCTGGTTTCAATTTGGGGGATTTCATGTCGTTTTATAGCGGTTGGATGATAATGCTATCTTCAGCAAAGTTGGTTATATATATGTCTTCTAAAACATATCCAAAATCCAGAGCAATCTAACCGTTGTAGCTCCGGATAATCTCGTCCAACCTTAAGTAATTCGGAGGCCCATCGTGGTGCCACTTGCTGATGCATCAACGTGACAGCTTCAGCCGCCAATTGAGTTTCTGTGCGCCTTCGGGCATCATCTTCTTCATCCTCAAGAATCATTTGTCGCCTATGCTTCTCTCATTGCATCATCTTCATTTCATAATTGATATTGGAATTAGAACTAGATCCCTTGTTGAAATCCATTGCCAATTTTCAATGACAAGTTACACAAACAAAAGAGAGAAGAAAATTGCTCTCGATATTGAAATTGCAGATGTGAGATCTAAAATCAGGAAAACAGAGAAATCTTTGGGGAACGAAAGATGAGATGGAAGTAAAAGCAGTGGGTGAGTAGTTGGGGGTTGGGAGTTGTATGGAAAACATTATATTAATTGATATAAGTGATACTTTTATTAAAATATTGAAGAGGTCTCACATCTAATTGTTTCTTATTAAAGTTCATAAAATTTAGGGGTATCCTAAATTTTAAATAATTATTTTTTAGAAGGCTAAAATTTAGGAGGATAGCCCTTTAGGGTCTTCCTTGCTAAAATTGGCCTTAGGGCGGACATGTCGAGGCCGGCTGGTGAGCGCAAGACGGCGGTGAAGCACCGAAAAGACGTCGTCTGAGACTTTCCAAAATTTATAGTCGGGATGCCGAACTCACACAAGTCATGGATGAAGCGGTTCTTCACAGCGTCCAGGTGGAGGGGGGCCCCGGGAGAAGAGCCGGACCAAATGGGAGTGGGTGCCGACGGGTAGGTAGAGTTAGGAAAAATTTCCTTCTTTTTTTTCTCGTGTTTATTGCCGGGAACTAATAGTTTCTTTTTGTGTTTCAGGGAAGAAGAAGAAAGGCCAGACGGCCGCTGCTTCCCGGCGAGAGATCGAGGAGATTGACCGGATGTGCAATCTCCCCCGGAATCAGAGGGACACCAAGGTGCCTCTCAGCCCGACAAATCTTCAGAAGTACCACTTTGTGATGGGTAAGTTCCTTTTCCTGTATTTCTTCTCTTTTTCCCGGTTTAGGTATGAGCCGAGAATATTGACTTGTGATTTTTTGTAGTTGGTGGTGGCAGCGAGCAAAGGTCGCAAGAGAAGGGGAACCAAGGCAGCCATGGGAGCCAAGAGAACCGCCCGGCGGATGGTGGGCGGGGGTTGAGCTAGTCCCGGCCAGCGGACGGCCGGAAGGGGGAAGGGAGGTCCGACAGGCCGGACCAGCAAAATCAGCATCAACAGCAGCAGCAGCAGTCGCGGTCCAAGTCGGGCGGGGATTTGCTGCGGATCCCCCGAAGGAAAGATGGGGCCGACGCGCCTCCGAGCAAAGTGCCGCAGCCCAGCACGGAGAGGGTTGTCCCGGCCTCCAAGGGGTGACTTGAGTCGATCTTGTGGTATCGGGGAGCTAGTAGGGTAGCTCTAAGTGGGCGAATCCGGTCTGGGATCGGGAAAGGGAGGTTCGGCCGAGGGTGAAGCTCGGCCGGTAAGTGGGTGATGCTCCCAGAAAATGTTCCCGGATGAGGATGTTCCCGGCCAATAGTGAACCTGCACGGTAAGAAGTTACGGAAGAGCACCGGTGGGGTTCCGGCCTAAGACCCTCCGATGCTTAGGTCAACATAAAGAGGAAGGCACGTCTTAAAGGCAAGTAGAGAGTGTTTGGTGAGAATATTAAAGGTTACCTTTGACTTGTGAAGGTTGACAAGTATTTATAGGCAAGGGTTTGGACCTTCTTGTAATTTGTGGGTAATGTGGGGTGAGCTCCCCACATTACCCTTTCTAGGAGGCTTGTGGAAGCCTTGGTGGCCTCTTGCTAGGATGACATGTGGCCGGTTTGGGTATGGTATGAACATTACTCAAAATCCACTTCTCTAGCCCGCTGATGCGTGATTATGAAATTCAACAATATTAATGAAGCGATATCAGCGAGTCGAGAGTTGAACTTTGGACTTTGATGTAGGAGTAAATGGTACTCTTATTAACAAACACTGTTATTCGGGGAGGCAATGCAATTTTTGGATTATCATATAGCGAAAGGCTTAGAAATAGAATTATATGAGGTTTTCAATTCTGGTAAAAAGAAGGGAGACAATGCAATTTTGAATAATCATATAGCAAAAGACTTAGAAATAGAATTATAAGGTTTTCAATTCTGGTAAAAAGAAAGAAGCAGTAGCCTATGAACTACGGACGCGGATTTTCTGTTCCAACTTGCTTCTTCCACTTTTGTTCCAACTCCCCTATATCAACACGTGTCTATGCTGCAAAAGATTGACAAGTTGCTTTCAACTGTGGTTAGGTTTTAGTAAGAGAATAAAAAAAATAAAAAGAACCCCTAGAACATTGGGATTCAGCGGAAGTGGGAAAGTTGTTTTTAACTCTGCTTTTAACTCTTCTTCTTCTTCTTCTTCACAGGGTGTTCTATTGCCTCATAGGACCTAAAGTTCTCTGCGAAGAACAAAATTCTTGTCAAGGAGGGGGGGGCGGCGCCCCACAACACGCGTTTGATTTCATCTGAAATTCATTATTTAATTTCATAATTGAGTTTATGTAAGGAAAAATTACATTTTGATACTACTTGAAGATCAAAATACCCAAAAACACTACTACACTTTAAACATTACAATATACTACTACTTTGACACTTGTTGATTTATAATTGGGTTGTACACTTTAATAACAACTTTTAACTTCACGCGCGCTGCAAAATACGCTCAATCTCTTCATCCACGCTAGAAATCTCCCTACAAACTTCAAAACACTTTTTTACCCATAACTTTCTCATCCGAACTCCGTTTGACACGAAATCAATTGGGTTGGATTCGTCTCGTCGCCCTCTTTCCATAGACACCAAGATTGTTACCCCAGACCCACTGTAGAGAGAGAACAGAGCAGCAACGTCTTCACGTTTTCCGGCGAGATTCTCCGATTCCGGCGAAAAATGGGACAAACCACCACCAAAAACTTCATCCTCTCATCATTCTAGACACAGCCCAACCAACATTGAGCCTTAGTTTCCAGCGGATCATCGCCGGAGAGCCTCACATATTGGTTGAAATTTTCCGGTGAGTTTCCGGCCAATGTAATCTTTGAAACTAGTCTAGAAAGCTTTGTTGGGTTGTTTAGATGAAGATTGATATAAAAAATCATATGAATTGATGGTGAGTCAACACAACTATTCTTTCTCCTTCATTTTGAAGGACTTCCTTCAAATTGAAAGAACACTTCCTTCAAATTGAAGGAGCACATCCTTCAGTTTGAAGGAACACCTCCATCAAAGTTCAGTTTATGGGAATTTGAAGTACAATAGTTGAAGGAAGGAAGACATCCTTCAGTTTGAAGGAGCACATCCTTCAGTTTGAAGGAGTATATCCTTCAGTTTGAGAAAGCACATCCTTCAGTTTGAAGGAACACCTCCATCAAAGTCCAGTTTTGGGAATTTGAAGTACGGTAGTTGAAGGAAGGAAGACATCCTTCAGTTTGAAGGAGCACATCCTTCAATTTGAGGAGAAAGAATAGTTTGAGGAGCACTTCCTTCAATTTGAAGGAGCACATCCTTCAATTTGAAGGAAGTGCTCCTTCAGATTTGCAAGGAAGTCCTTCAGATTTTTTAAGGAGCACTTCCTTCAATTTGAAGGATCAAATCCTTCAATTTGAAGGATCAGATCCTTCAATTTTGAAGGAGAACTTCCTTCAATTTGAAGGATCAGATCATTCAGATTTTGAAGGAGCACTTCCTTCAATTTGAAGGATCACTTCTTTCAATTTGAAGGAGCACATCCTTCAATTTGAAGGAAGTGCTCCTTCAGAGTCTTCCAGGAACATGTCCTTCAGATTTTTGAAGGATCACATCCTTCAGATTTTGAAGGAAATCCTCCTTCATTTGATGGAAGTCCTCCTTCATTTTGTATGAAGTCACTTCCTCCATTTTGAGGACTTCCTTCATTTTGAAGGAAGTCCTCCTTCATTGAAGGAAGTCCTCCTTCATTGAAGGAAGTCGTCCTTCATTTTGAAGGAACACTTCCTTCATTTTGAAGGAAGTCCTCATTCCCCACAAACTTCAAAACACTCTTTCACTCATAACTTTCTCATCCGGACTTCGTTTGACACGAAATTAATTGGGTTGGATTCGTCTCGTCGCCCTCTTTCCATAGACACCAAGATTGTAACCCCAGACCCACTGTAGAGAGAGAACATGGCAGTCCTCCTTCCCCCACAAACTTCAAAACACTCTTTTACCCATAACTTTCTCATCCGAACTCCGTTTGACACGAAATCAATTAGGTTGGATTCGTCTTGTCACCCTCTTTCCATAGACACCAAGATTGTAACCCCAGACCCACTGTAGAGAGAGAACATGGCAGTCCTCCTTCCCCACAAACTTCAAAACACTCTTTTACCCATAAATTTCTCATCCGAACTCCGTTTGACACGAAATCAATTGGGTTGGATTCGTCTCGTCGCCCTCTTTCCATAGACACGAAGATTGTAACCCCAAACCCACTGTAGAGAGAGATCGAGGCAGAAACATTTTCATGTTTTTTGGCTACGGAGGCGGAGGTGTGCGTGAGTCTCACACTCGCGTGAGCTGTAGTGGGCTTTTTAGTGTATTTTTGGGAAAATAGTAGTATTTTGTAATAATTTTGTTGTGGTAGTGTTTTTGGGAATAGTAAAAGTGTGATAGTAGTTTTTGGGTAGAAGCCCTTTATGTAATTTATTTAATGTTTTCCTTTGGTATTTATGTTTGGTTGTTTTTGTCTACTTTCTGAAGGATATGGATGGAGAAGAAAATTTTACAGAACCTGATGGAACTAATGCTTGTCAGAAATTGAATTTTGAAGCAGGTACTCATTCGAATGCTTATTCAGTAGATAGTGAAACTAATGAAGAAACTGAATTCCCAGAAACTCCCAAATGGTCAAAAAAGAAGAAGAAGAGTTAAAAGCAACTTTCCTGCTTCTGCTGAATCCCAATGTTCTGGGGGTTGTTTTTATTTTTTTTAGTCTCTTACTAAAGCCTAACCAGAATTAAAAGCAACTTGTCAATCTTTTGCAGCAGAGACACGTGTGATATAGGGGAGTTGGAACAAAAGTGGAAGAAGCAAGTTGGAACAGAAAATCCGCGTCCATGAACTACACCTATTTAATAAGGTTTCCTGAAATGGACTGATGCGTTAGTTACTTTATGTACCGTAAATGCTCTAAGAACCAGGCTAAGAAGAGCTACAAGATCCGTTTTGGCGCCAAAGAAAGGTAACAAACACGCAGTTGAAGGTCCCTCGTTATTGTCGTTCGATACGGAGGGCAAAATATGAAGATAACAAAGACGGTTCTGTTCAAGGGTCCCTCATTATTGTCGTTCGATACCGAGAAAACGAGTACAAAGTAGTCAATTCAACTTGTGAAAAATGCAACTGTACTGTAAGCCCATTTCTTGAGGAAAGCACTCCGGAGCCAAAAAATGGCGGCGTCGGATGTCGCCATGTCGATGCCAAAAGTTAACCTCAAAGATACGATTGAAGAGCTTTTCAAGTTCACTCTCGAATCTTCCATTAACAGAACCCTCGAAATCGATCTAGGGTTTCCCAGGGACTTTTGCTCCCAACTCCTCGAACCCGAACCAGACGACGACCTCATCTCCACATCCCACTCCGATGACACTACCGGTAAATTCATTCTGGTGAAATTTGTACCATAATTTACCCCAATTTCATTCTTAATTTTGAATTTTTGAATGAGAGAATATCCGATTTGATGCAGGCTCTTTTAATGGGATTCCGCCGTACCCTTTGTACAAGCGTCTGGCATTGGCATTGTATGAATCAATAATTTCCGGTACCTATTTTGGTACGCGGAACACTATGGCCGGTATTGATCAAGAAAGTCCATTGGAGGAGAAAGAAGATGAATGGCAGAAGCTGATTTCCGACAAGGGAACTGAATTAGTTAATGTAGATTACAGTTACTTCTCTATGATTTCATTTTTAAACAACGGTTTGATTATTTGTCATGAACGAAATTGTTGCCTTTGATCAGATACTGAAGACTGTTGAAATGGAGCTTCATGTTCAGGAGCCTTTCTTTTCGCAGCTCAAGGGTGAGGATGTGCTTATTTTGTTGTCGTTTTCTTTTCTTTGTAGGATGATTGGAAATCTTTTGATATAATTTTCAATCTCCTATGAAGTGAACTTATTGTATCGCGTTATTTGGCGTTGTCTGTATAGATGGCCTCAAAACAATTGAAGGAAGGTGTGCTGTTGGTAATTACACGAGGTACGACCATTTAAGTTTCATATTTAATATACCAGGTTGTTTGTAGGCTTGTTGGTATATTTTGAACTCTGGGTCCTGTTTGTAATTTATAAAATTCAATCTAATGTAAACTTCTTGTTTGTTAATTCACTATAGAAAAGATCAGGTACTTGTAGAGCATTTTGAAAGCATCGTTACTGTGTCAGAGGTTCAATATTGGGAAGACTATGCTAAAAGTTAAAACAATAATATTTCTTGTTAACTAGCGTTGGCTTTAATGCGAAATGAGTGTATGTTATGGATGCTATGGACCATGCTTATCTGGGTGTGATCATGTTAAAGGTTTTGATTCGATGTTCTGTCACGTTTAGTTTTACAGTGGGTTATCCATCTACTAGATTATGTTAGGGAATTGTTATTCCCACTCCCCTTTTTACTAATGGCACTCCACTTTTTTTTTTCCTTCAATTTTTTACTTGATTTTCGATGATGGAAAGCAAGTTTGCGGTGGCGTTAACTCTCAAGTTTCACTCCAACACCACCGCTGAGCACCGCCGCCAGTGCAAACTTGCTCTACATCACCGAAAATCACGTAAAAAATTGAAGAGAAAAAAAAAAGTGGAGTGCCATTAGTAAAAAGGGGAGTGGGAATAACAACTCCCTTATTTTATATGTTAGATGAACCATGCTATCTGCTTTTCTGGTTGCAGAATTGCCTCAGGATCTTTGATTCTCTTCAATAAGTGTCTCCTATTCAAAGTTCAGGTGCCAATGCTTTTGCCAGTTTAATGTTTGTTTTTGTATATCTACTTTGTTCCATTTTGACTTGATGCATTGCAGGATATTCGTAGTTATTCTTCATTCTCTGAGATGATGGAGGTAGAAGGTATTTCTAAAGTCCTTCCTGGAGTTGAAACCATTGCACAAGGTAGATGTTTGTATGTTCTTAGTGTTATGTGCCTATTTGCAACATGATTAATCAGTTTAGCATATCACTTTCAATTACATTTCACTATTTTCAGTTGGACGATATCATTGAAGCTTATTTTCTTTGTTTAAAAAACAGTCAAAATTTGTTTATATGTTGGATTTTGCCAACCAATCCATTATATCATAGATACATTGACTGAAGAAAGGACTTATCTACCTTTCATCCCGTAGTGCCGGTCTAAAGTTCTATCTGCAGCTTAGACTCATCATTTCCGAACTGACCTTATTGAATATTCTATGTATTTAGCGCCTTTCTATCTCCTTATTGGTTGTATATATGTATATATAATATACCCCGTCCAGTCATAATCTAGTACGCATTCTCAATTGATAATCCCTCAAGATTGAAAACTAATGGGCATGCTGCTTGCAGGTGTACAAATTTATAGAAAGTTTTACACAGAAGAGAAGGAACAGTCAAATGGTGTCCTTGCGATTTGTGTTTCCAAATTGCCTCTCCAGCCTTACCTGTCATTAGCTAGTATGCTCGTTGTGAGTGTATTTCTTTCTATGTATTCCTAATATCTTATCATTTATTAACCTTGTTCTCTAATTCTCATATTGGGGGATTCTGTAAGTAAACAGCCCCTTGTGATGATTGAAGTTTGCAATGTTTACGGGAAAGTCTTGACAGGTATATTCTTTGATTCAGGGATTAAATAAGGAGGGTCTTCAACGCCTTCTTGGCCTGGCGCATACCACAGGGACTATTCCAGATGCTCTTCCCCCGCCGAGATCTACTCTTCTGTCATCTTTTGTGCTGCCATACAAATTGAATGTACGACAACCATTGATTTCCTTGCTTGGAAATGTAAAATTTGTGGTGCTCTTTTACTGTATTGTAGGCTTTTCTGAACCACTTTATTGTAAGTGAACATCTAAAAAGATAAATACAGAAAAAAGAGAAGCTTGGTTGTTTATTCCTATACACGTATAAAAGAGGATCTTGGTTTTGGACTATGAAGCCACATCTTTGCGATCAAAATCTAGTAAAACTGGAATATTTCTTTTTCATGGAGTTTTTACTAAATCTCTTGGCGGGTTTTCTGTAACTTATTTCAGCTGACAACCTAACCCACTTAAGTTAATTGTTGATAGGGTTGAGTGCACCTTTTCAAGCCAGTGTATTGAAAATTTGTTGTTCTGTTTTCTACACGCTCTTTTTTCTCTAGATGCTTGTTTATATCCTCTGTGTTTTTTTAATTAACCTCATTCTTTCTGGCTAGAGGTCGAAGGAAGTACATTAACTCATGGAGCTAGGGCCTTGGAGAAACATGTACATCGGAGTAGCAGTAAATACTGGGGTACTTTCGATGGAAGTGGTAACCAACTCTAAGTTCTTGATTTAAATTTATACTTTGTAGGTTATTGCCATTATTCTTGCTTTCCAGGGGTTCAGTATGATATTTTCTTTTGACTATGTATTGGGTCTTTCTGAAGGGTCAGAGATTGGGATTTTTAGATTTGTAGCCTTAGTTTTACTTTTGGATTAGGGCCTTTTTTAAATTTCTGTGCTTACTAAGAATATGACTGTAACCTTTTCATAGTCAAAGTACGAAGTATGTATAAGTACTACATTTAGGTTAAAAAGTTAAAAATGCCATAACTTTCATTATCCATAAGCATATCAATTTGCATTTTCGGAAATCATTCATCATTCGTTACCAAACACACAATACAATGTTTATATACACTATTGAGAACAAAACTGTGTTAAGGTAGTTGTGAGACAGACAGATTATCCTAAGCAAAAACTTAACTCTTGCAAACGAAGACAATGCATTTGTTTCACTGGTTCACTATACTTTTGCTATTTATCTTTTTTGTGATGTATCGGTCTTACAAGTATAGAAATCCTCTATTTTCTAATTATTCATCACTGGTTGTGTTTGATATAGTTTAAGTGCCTAAATTTAGGAGTGTGTATACACAATTATGCTTCCATCTGTTGTGTAAAGCGGAAATTTAGGTTAAAGCAGGCGAAACCTGAAGAAAACCTCATTTGGCAATAAGTTGGCCATAATTCTATGCTCATATGTGACCCTTGAAGCATGTGGTCGACCAAAGGTATATTTTGTTGCTGGCAGTGAACCCTTTCTACTAGCAATCTGCACCTGTGACCACCTCTTGGTGAACTCCGCTCCCAAGCCGGCCTACCCACAACCTTCTATTACTTTTTCGGGCTTCCTCTTAGCGAGGCTTTTGTATGTTTGGTCTCACACACCCAACCCACCAGTATGATTAACGATCACCCACACCACTAGAACTTATGCAAGTACCAAGCTAGCATATGGGAACTGACTCTCAAACTTGTGATTTCACACTCATCAAATGAATGGCAGCTTTCCCAACTAATCTAGCTACAAACAAGGAATCTCAATCTCCTATTCTCAGTACCCGGTTGACAGCCCCAACGGCTAGGCGTGCTGGCAGCTGGATAAAGAAAAATGGGGGATGGAGGTTCCTTGTTTGTTGCTAAATTAGCTGGGCATTGGCTCTATAAAAGGAACAGCCATTCATTTGATGAGTTCATAATCACACGTGAGAAGTGAGTTCTGTGGTCCATCACTAGAGGTGGCTTTGTATGCAAGTTTCCCATATGCTTGCTTGGGTGTTTGCTTGAGGTGTGGGTGATTGCCACGCATGAGAGCCTCACTAAGAATAAGCCTGAAAGAGAATAGAGTGTTGTGCGTTAGCTGGCTTGGGAGCGGAATTCATCGGTCACCGGTGCAAATTGCTAGTAGAAAGGGTTTGCTGCCGGTGACTACTGGCATTAGAGATCCCTTGACTGTAGTATGATTGGCAATCACATTCAACCTCTATCTTGTATGCCTCTTTTGGTGGGCTGGTCGAGCCAGGGCTCTTGCCTTGCTTTGTGCACTAAGTCATTCTAAGTGTGTATTTCATTTTGGGTACTCAGGGGTAAATATTGATACTGCCATTTTTAAGTATTTAATTCAGTGTTGGCTTTCCTTTTTTCCTCAGATTCGAATAAAAACAGCCTTGCATTGGATGTCATTAGCCGCTTAATGACACATTGTTGCTGGTTAAATGTGCATATTGTTCAACCACACGGTATTGTCTTTGAAATAAGGGTTTATGATGGATACGGTGCACGGTGGTCGAGAGATGGTAGTAAGGTATCTACAGTCCTTCCTAAATATGTTTTTATCTCTGCTTTCAGTCTCTGACCATGAGTCTAAAAATGTGTTTTCGAAAAGCTTAACCCTGTAGCATTCAGTTAAACACCTTTAATTACTTATTGAAATAACTTTAAGCCTCTACTTTGAATTTTTTGTGAAGCACTAATGAACTGATTGTGTTTCCTTGTGGCATTTCAGTTTATTGGATTCCTAGAGCCATACATAAGAGACGGTCATTCAAAGGGCTGGAAGCACTAAACATCATGCTGCCTTTAGCTTGTTGGGAAGTTGGTGACTAATAGAGCCAAGATTAAACTTACCTGAATCTGGATTTTCCTCCCCTTGTGTAATTGAAAAACTTACGAAAGTTAAAAGCCCTAAGCTGCCCAAAAAATATTATATAAAAGGAATACAAAATTATCTCACAAAAGTTACTCTCTTTGATTTTCTTAAAAAAATTCTCTCGCAAACAAGTGAGGCTTTCTTTGTCTCATAACTATCTCTAGTTTGGTTTTTCTCAAGAAATGATATGACATGAAAAATAATATGGCCCAGTAGATTAGCAGTGTTCTAAAAATCGGTCTAGGCGGTCGTCTATGCGGTGCCTAGTTGCTATGCAGCAGCCGGCCACTCCAATTTTGCCTAAAATAGCTGGAAAATCGAAGAGGGGGTCTGGGCGGGCTAGGCGAGTTCTAGGCGGACTAGGCTGTATCTAGGAGAATTCTAGGTGGGTTATTTTGGCTTGAATTTCCTGTGAAAATGGAGAACTTGGAGAAATTGAGGGACAGGTTTATCAAGCGATGAAGAAACGCCCATTCGAAACGCACCGTTTTGGTAATGAGCTGTTTTCCTTTTCTTTACTTTTTTCACTATTTTGTAATAAAAACATTACAATAATAATATAAAAAGTTATTTTAAAATAAAAAATGTATTATAATCATGTAGTCTATGATTATAACCAAATATTCATATATTATAGTAATATTTCAAAGAAATGTATGTTGTAATATTGAAAAAATAATTTCCGATTAATCCGCTAGGCTTTCCGATTAATCCGCTAGGCGGTGAATTTTGTATATTAGTACATTTAATAATATTTGTTAGGCGGTGTACTAAGGAAAACTTTCCATTTTCTGCAAAGGCGGGATCTCATAATCTTAGCCATGCCACACTGCTAATATGATGTACTACTAGTGAGAAGACTTCTACTAAAAAAACAAGATTTTGGTTTTCATTGGATGAAGAAATTGCATAAAAAATGTCCAATTGGCCAACAAACAATTTGTTGCACCGAAACAATTATGGATTAATGATAATTATAGTCCATAAAATAACCTCTCTTTCTATTATAGGACATGAAATTCAAATGTCTTCTACAAGGATAAAAATACATGTGCCATGATTACACTAGCCCCTTTTATTCTTTTTCTTTCACATGCAGTCCCTCCTCTTCTTCCTTACACGTATTTTCTTCAAGTTTTCTTTAAAAACTTCCATAAAATTGTTTAATCACAACTTTTTCATTTGGACTCCAATTGATGTGAGGTCAGTTGCGTTAGACTCGTATCGATCTCCACTTTCTATTGATACTAAGATCGCAACCTGAAAAACAAGTATGGAAGGAAAACAAGAAACCAACATTATCAACCTTTTCCAGCAAAACCGACTGATTATGGTCAAAATCTTGCCACCCCAAGGTCAAGTAAGATGTCAATCTACTTCTTTCTTCAAAATCTACAATGCTAACAACTTATTTTCAGTTTTGATTGAGTTTTGTTAAAACCCATTTGAACCACCATTGAACTTTAAGAGCATTTCCACCCATGAAGCAAGGGGCAAGCTAATTGCCCAAAAGGGCGGGTACTATTCACATATGACCTACCATAATAGTAATTGCCTCTCATTTTTTGTTCCACCGTAAAAGGGCAAGGGATGATAACTATTCATGAATTCCATTTTTTAGTTTTTTTATGAAAGAAAAGATAGAAGAGAATGAGAAGAAGGAAATATATAAGAGAGAAAGAGAGAATTTGTGAAGTTTTGATGTGGGAAATGTAAAAGAAAATTTTCAATTTTATGCATGGATCAATTGTAGCCGTTGGATGTAAAAATGGACGCTCAAGATTATGCCATATGTCTACCCGTAATTGGAATAAGTGTGTTAGAATAAGTGGCAAAGCTTATTGCATATGCTTTGTTTATTTGTAATTTCTAATTCATGTCAATCTATGTGTGTTAGTATAAATTTGGTACTTGTATACTAGTCGGGGAGATAATAAAGGTCATACTAATGGTAAGGGAGGAAGAAAAAATATGTGATGTTTTGATGTGGAAAAAGTAAAATTGGATTGGGGATTTCTAGAAAAATAATCACTTTTCTGCACGGAATAGTTTTAGCCGTTGGATGTAAAATGGACGTTCAAGATTTTACCACGTGTTACTTTCAAAAATCTGCAAAGAGCTGTTCAAGCTAACGTCAGCTTCCACTAACCCATTTAGCCGTTGTAGCAATCCACTACCCTTCAAACGCGCCCACAAGGAGTGTGCACCACACATGCCCGATTTTTTTTTTTTTTTAAAAAAGATGTCAGTTAGTGCGCTGACATTAGGTTGACGTCAACATGCCCGAAGTCATGGTGGGAGGCAATTTTCTGCCTTTTGCCCTGACCCTTGCCCCTCCCCTCTCCACAGTAAAAGGCATGCCCTCCACCGGTGGAACCTTTTTTTGCACCCAAGGGGGCAATACCTCGCTAAATTGCCTCTTGCCTTTTTGTGATGGGTGGAAAAGCTCTAATGGTGCTTGCATAAGGGTGCGCTTGGTTACAAGTCTACAGAGGCGTTTCCATTTTCCCACCCGAAAAATGGCCAAATACGCGTTTGGTGGATGTTGAGTGAAAACGAAGGCAGAAATGGTGGAAATGCCGTACTGTTGCATTTCTGCGAATTAACACGCAAAACGTCGAACGCCGAATCGATGTTTTCACTCGAAAACGCCACTCTGCAACCAAAACCCAAAACCAAACCCACCTCCATCACTGCCAAAACCCAGAACCCACCGTCGTTGCCAAAACCCAGAACCCACCGCCGCTGCCAATACCCAGAGCCCACCACCGCTGCCAAAACCTAGAACCCATCGTCGAGCTCGGTTGTGGAGAAGCTAGAGCAAACGTTGAGCTCAGCTGGAGAAGTTGGAGCAGGCATCTGTGGCAATGCGGCGAACCGGCCACAACTCCGCTCGGATTGGTCAGCGATGGAGTCGAACTCGGCTGTGGTGATCGACGACGAGGATTTTGGTGTCGCCGCCATCTTGACACACCCCGCCCCGAAAAGTGGGGCCTGGGAGTGCGGCCATCACCGACACGTGGTGACGAAGCCTTAGACAACCCAAAACGACAGAAAGACTCCCACTCTTTGTGACCCATGACAGAGCTACCCTGACTTCAACCGCTCGTCTCCGTGGTGCTCAACAGTAACAAGACCTGAGGGGGCGTAAAAACAAGGGTGAGTGGACAGGGAAAATAAACGTCAATGAAAAACAGTTATAAAACATACAATAATAACCCCTACAGTTGAAAACCAGTAATAATAGTATACGACTATACTATAATAAGCATACAACAACAACCAAAAACACAGCACGAGATAAGGGACAATAAACCATCACACATAAACAGAATATATGGCCATGATCGAAGGGTGAGGGGACTTCACCCCAACACCGATGGGTGGCAAGGGGACTTCACCGCAATACCAATGGCAAGGGGACTTCACCCCAATACCGATAAATAGGGTAAGGGGACTTCACCCCAAACCAATAAATAGGGTAAGGGGACTTCACCCCAAACCATCACAGAAAGGGCAAGGGGACTTCACCCCAATACCGATATAAAGGGGTAGGGACTTCACCCCAAACCGACCTGCACCTGCACATGACAATACGAGCAATCCACAAACAACCCATCATAACCAGCATAGAATCAACATAACCAGCACATACATATCTCCCAAGCTCCATAACAGTCAACACCAACAAATATCCCACGATCACATCATCATATCATATATGTGTATAAACATAAACATGCTCGAACGATACTCAAAACCATACGCCAACAACCAACCAACATATCACCAAAGCATACAGATACGTAAACATAATATAAAGCATACTCAAACAATACTTTAAAACCAAAAACCCGTCCACTCACCGTGATACCGAGCGATCGTAGTCATCGTCGTTCGTAGGCTCAGGTCGGTAGCGCTGATTCCTCGGGAACTGATCACCTAACAACCCTAATATCATAATAATTAATAAACGAAACCAAACGAAAACCCGTAAAACCCTAATTCCCCACGTTTCACTCAATTAGGGTACAACCGTATCTCGGATGGCAAAACGGAGTTCGCCATTGGATCTGGAATGTCATTTCCACTCGGAAAAGTGGTCGGTCAAACTTGGTCAACGCCGGTCAACGATGTTGACCTACCGGTCAACGTTTCCGACGTCAGGACTCGCGCTGCGTGGCACTAACACCGTGCTGCGTGGCGCCGACTCAGCGCTGAGGTGGCAGCTGACGTCATCACCGCCGTGCCGGCCGCCGCTATAGTCGCCGGAAACTGGGAATTTCCCGTGACTATTATCCGATTTCAAAACCCTCTATCTTCCTCAATTCTCAACCAAAATCAACGATCCTTATATGAAAATTCATCTACGGAACGAGAGGAATCCAAAAATCATACTTTCGAGACTCACCTCCAACTGTGCTGGCCGGAATCAGCCGGAAAACCCGCGGATCCGTCGAGCTTGTTGCGGCGATTAGAAGGTGAGCCGCGATCCTTGGTGCTTAGTGCTCGTGAGGATGAGGCGAAACTAATGCAGGTGGTCGCGGCCCGATCCGTCGCCGGCGAAGGGTAACGGCAATGAAGGTTTCGGCGTTTTTGGGCGATCGGGTTTCTGTTTTTGAAACCCGTTTTCAAACGGTCATAAATACCCAAACCATCTGGCCCAATCACTGTGTGACACTTGGCAACAGCCAGTCCTGGCTTGCCACGTGTCAAAACCTACAACACCTCAACTTCGTTTTTCGCCCGTAACACGTTCGTTTCAAGTCGGAATCCAATTCCGTCTTCGCGGATGTGTCGTAACATCGAGCTCTTCGCATAGAGTCTAACATTGGTAAGGGGGTTTTCGTACTATTCCAAGTCAACCATTTGACCCGTAAGAGTATTTTGGTCAATTCACTCTATTTGGGAAATTTTTCAGAACGGGTCGTATCACATCTGCACTGGCATCCTCGTGGGGCACCATCTGCACCGGCTGCACTGTCACTGTTTTGTAGAGAGCGAGCTTGGAAGCGAAGAAGAGGAAGAATAATTTTTTTTATATATGTTAATTAGTTATTTTGTCATTTTTAATATAGTTCTACCAAACACATTTTGTTCAATTTATTTTGCGAAAATATTTTACTAATATACTACCAAACACATTTTTAAATCTCAGAAATGCCATATTCATTTTATCATTTTCCTTCTCTAGATACAAACTACAGA
This sequence comes from Spiraea crenata, assembly GCA_033992175.1. NCBI lineage: Eukaryota > Viridiplantae > Streptophyta > Magnoliopsida > Rosales > Rosaceae > Spiraea > Spiraea crenata. The sequence continues at coordinate 1,041,780 of JAVBHV010000051.1, read as the reverse complement.
AACACCTGCGAAAACGTTACCAGACGGGCCTAATTGTTTCTGTGTTGGTATAAACTGTTTTTGTGTTGACATTTACTGTTTCTGTGCATGTGATTTTTGAGAAGGGATGCACGTGGGTTTGTTTTGTTGTTAGAAGTTTTACCCAGTTTTTTTTTTTTTTGGAGGTGGATATTCAAAATTATTGTTTTACCATAGAATTATGAGGTTCATTTTGTCCTTATATGTCACTGTCCCAAGAATTATTCTTTGATTAAGATTTGGTTATATTTTGTTGCTTACTTGTAACACCTATCGGCATTTATTAGAATTCTTAGATCAAAGTTCGGATTAGATTTTTTTTTTTGATCAACAGAAATATATTATAAAAGCGTTTGGCAAAACCAATCAAAGGAGTACAAATCAGACATCGACTGAACAAGGAATGCCTATACTCCTAACATGACCCATGACTTCACTGCAACTAGGCAGCAGGAGCAAGCCAACTCGCTAGAGAAGGCATTAGTACAATCGGAAAAGAAAAACTTGACCGATTAACTACAACTTTAACAATGACAACTAAACTACTAAACCAACTTGACAACTAAACCGGCAAAATATGGTGAACCTGAATCCCGAAGTCCTTCAAGGAATCTGAATCTGACAACTGCACTAGCCGCCACTAGCTTGGATTAAGCAGACAAACCAGCCAAGCATGGCAGAAGGGAAACCCGAAACTGCACAAGCCGCCACTAGATCTCACCCACTGCACAAGCGGCCACTAGATCGGGTGAGATCTGAACCTGTTGAGCCCAAAACCTGAAAAAACATCGGCCAAGCAAGGCAAACTCTAGATCTGATGCCTATCAAACAATCGGAAACAATTACACCAGCCGCCACTAGATGGAACCCATCCAACAACCAACAAAGATCTCGACATAACCTCTTCGGCGACGGTAAGCGACGAGACAAGAGGTGGAGGTCAGATTAGGAAACCTGCAAAAGAAAATAGTAAAGCAAAAATAGAAAACTAATCCCCGAAGACTAGGCAGCTGCAAGCTCCAAGCAACATAGGGGGGAGACCAACGGGGCTAGAGAGGAGGGACAGAGTAGCCGGCCGGCCCCAAGGCAAGCCAAGGGGCCGGCGGCGGCGGGGGTTTTGTGGTTTTGGGACTTTTGGGGAGAGAGGGTTTTGAGAGCGGCTAATTAAGTTGTGTAAGTTCGGATTAGATTTAAAATAGACGATGAGGCAATTTTGGATGGGTGCAAACATGTTTGGGTGATGGTTGCAAATGCTCGTCTGATGTTTTGGTTGGGTTAAAAAAGCTTAGGCCCACCCGGGTTTAGTTTATTTCTGGGCCTTGGGGTCCCTTGTACAAAAAGGGTGATTTGCTGGCCGGCCTGTTTGCCGAAGACAATTCAACTGAACTGAAACCGAACCGAACCGACATACAAAGGGTTTTTCGGGTTTCTTCACTGAATAGTTGTTATAATTTAGGGTTTAGGACTATCTATTTTCTTGCCTAGCCGCCTCACAGCCCAACGCCATTTTCCTCTCGACTCCTCCAGCTTGGAGATTTTGGTGTCGGAGGAGGCAAGACGAAGAGAGAACTTCCGGGATAAATCTCTGTAAGTATTGCCGCGTCGGGTTTTGGATTTCGCCGCCGGCTTTTCTCACTCCAATCATCTCTAGCTTTCAATTTCTTGTTGGCGTTTCAGCAATTTAGTTGTACGAATCGATGGTTGGTCTTGGTTACTCGAAATTTTCTGTACCCTTTTCATGGTTGGTCTTGGTTCTTGTGTGACTTTGTTAGTTGATGTCGGAATTTCGTTTCGGGGTTTGGTCATGGTTTTTCTGATTGTAGAGTGGATTGAATTTGCCATCTGAAGCATTGAATACTCTTATTCATGGGGACCTCAGTTGAACTTTTCGGTTTATATACTATTTGCAGCAGGGTGTCAATTCAATTTTTTGACATAGGGAGACCAAGATAGACAGCTTTTGGCTCACGAATGTTTCTTTTGATTTCTTTTATTTACAATTTGAAAGCCATCGAGCGTGGTGAAAATTAGTTATGTGGATGTTTATGAATGATAATATCAGATTTGGATGAATGGAGATTCAAATCTTTAAACCAATGAGTTTTTGAAGATTTGGGATGTTAATGTCATGATGATCGCTGGTTTGTACTGATTTTGATCTCCGAATATCTGTGAAACAAAGTGTTTTGATCGGTTTGCTGTTAATTTGAAGATCGTATTACTGATAGGTCTCTTGGTATCATAGAATTAGGATTACATATGTTCGAAATAGTTCATGTTTTCTACTTATTTTCGTAAACAGAGGAAATAAGTATCAACCTTTGGAGCATCTTTTATTGAATCGTTGAATTGGTTGGGATTGTTCGTAATTTCTACTTTCAGATAAGGTAATTATTTATCAACCTTGGGCTAATGTGATTTTGCTTTTTGTAATCAGGGAAAATAAGTAAAAATGGTGCAATATAACTTCAAGAAAATGACTGTGGTTCCCAATGGGAAGGACTTTGTTGACATAATTCTATCCCGCACCCAGCGGCAGACTCCGACTGTAGTCCACAAGGGTTATGCCATTTCCCGGCTCCGTAGTTTCTATATGCGCAAAGTGAAATACACCCAACAGAATTTTCATGAGAAGCTGTCTACAATCATCGATGAGTTTCCCAGGCTAGAAGGCATCCACCCTTTCTACGGAGACCTTCTTCATGTCCTCTACAACAAAGACCACTACAAGCTGGCACTTGGCCAAATCAACACTGCAAGGAACATTATTGGAAAGATTTCCAAGGACTATGTGAAATTGTTGAAGTATGGTGATTCACTTTACAGATGCAAATGTCTTAAGGTCGCTGCTCTTGGTCGTATGTGCACGGTTATAAAGAGGATTGGTCCTAGTTTAGCTTACTTGGAGCAAATTAGGCAACACATGGCAAGGCTGCCTTCGATTGATCCTAATACCAGGACTGTATTGATTTGCGGCTATCCAAATGTTGGGAAGAGCTCATTCATTAACAAGATCACCAGGGCTGATGTGGATGTCCAGCCATATGCTTTCACCACAAAGTCACTATTTGTTGGACATACAGATTATAAATACTTGAGGTACCAAGTAATTGATACACCAGGGATATTGGACCGACCATTTGAAGATCGTAACATTATTGAGATGTGCAGCATCACAGCTTTGGCACATTTGAGAGCTGCAGTGCTATTCTTCTTGGACATATCCGGGTCTTGTGGGTACAGCATTGCCCAGCAAGCAGCCCTATTTCACAGCATCAAGTCTCTGTTTATGAACAAGCCATTGCTTATAGTCTGTAACAAAACTGATTTGCAGCCATTGGAGAGTATATCTGAGGAAGACAAGAAGTTGGTTGCAGAGATGAAAGCTGAAGCAATGAAGACAGTGATTGGCCAAGGAGGTGAGGCTAGAAATGATGACGGAGTACTCTTGACCATGAGCACTTTGACTGAGGAGGGGGTGATTGCTGTAAAGAATGCTGCTTGCGAGAGGTTGTTGAATCAGAGAGTTGAGCTGAAGATGAAATCCAAAAAGATAAATGACTGCTTAAATAAGTTACATGTTGCAACGCCAAAGCCACGTGACAATAAAGAAAGGCCTCCATGTATACCTCAGGCTGTTTTGGAAGCCAAGGCCAAGCAACAAGTTGAGAAGGAAAAGAGAAAAACAGAAAGGGATTTGGAGAATGAGAATGGTGGTGCTGGTGTATACTCTGCCAGTTTGAAGAAGAATTATATTTTAGCTGATGATGAATGGAAGGAGGATGTCATGCCAGAGATACTAGATGGGCACAATGTATTTGACTTTTATGATCCTGATATCTTGCAAAGGCTCGAGGAGCTGGAGCGCGAGGAAGGATATCGGTACGCAGAGGAGGGTGATGATGATTTTGAGATGGATGGATTGGAATTGACTGCAGATGAGCAAAAGACTTTGGCTGAGATAAGGAAAAAGAAAAGCATGCTTGTTCAACAACATAGAATCAAGAAAAGTACAGCAGAGAGTCGACCAACTGTACCAAGGAAATTTGACAAGGACAGGGAGTACACAACCAAGAGAATGGGGAGGCAGCTATCGGAATTGGGGATTGATCCTACCAGGGCTATTAACCGAGCCCGAAGCAGATCTGTTTCTACGAGGGGCCGGAAGAGGGAGAGATCAGTTGACGGTGGTGATGCTATGGATATGGACACAGACACACCCAACAAGAAGCTGCGTATGAGATCTGCATCCCGTTCAAGGTCAACATCAAGGCCTCGAACTGAAGTTGTCCCCGGTGATGGGTTCAAGGACTCTGCTCAAAAAGGCAAGGCACTACAAAAGGCGTTTAAATCTGATAAGAAGAGAAACAAGAACGCTCATCGTGGAGAAGCAGATAGGGTAATTCCGACATTAAAACCAAAGCACTTGTTCTCTGGAAAACGCTCAATTGGAAAAACTCAAAGGCGCTGAAAAAGTTGAGGTACGTCATACACATTTCTTGAATACAACTCGTCTTTGTTTTGAGCACTCATTTATAGAATTGCAACTTATATTGACTTTCTTATGTTTATATCCGGCTAAATATAAGGTTGGACTGTGCTATGATCTTCATTATTCTCTTAAACTTGTTGTACATTGAAAGGAGGAAAAAGGGTCATCTATGTTGTTTTCTCTTGTTCCGTGTTGCCAATCCATTAGCATACATGTGTTTTGTGCATATTGAATGTCGCTTGGACCAAAAACAATCTCTTTTTGTGCCCATAAAATACAAAGCTCATAAACTTACTCCCCCATGTATTTGTCAGTACTGGTCAGAACAACATTCTAACAGCTACCAGATGAAGTTTTATTTCCATAGGAAAGGCTAGAGATAGAGACATCATCTTGATAATGGAATTATTATCTTCTTCTGTGTTTGTATATATTTCACTTCAATTTTTTAGTTATTAAGAGTGATGAGTTTGTTTTTTTATTTGATATTCAGCTAGTAATTGATAAATCTTTTCTTCTTGCAGCTATGCGGACTTGTGCTTTATTATGCACTGTGGATTGTACATGCCGCTGAAAAACAACTTTGTTCTTTCATTTTTGGTTTGCAGCCCCCGAGATCATATGACCAGAGTCTTAATGGTGTTTTAGTTTAAGTAGTTTTTGTTTAAGAAATTATGGATCCTGCGCTGTGGCCCTGCTACAGAACTTTTGGGTGGATTTTATTTCCCTTTTTGTGTTTGTAATTTTGGAGTTTAAGAAATTTGTACTTTTTTTGCCCAAGTAAAATTGCTGTTTGTTTGCATTATAAATGGGCATATCCTTTTCCTTTACTTGCACACCCTTTTTTTATTTTTGGTCATTGGATTGAGTGATCAATGACAGAATCAACAAACAGAATTGAACATAGGTGTGCAAGTGGAGAAGGTGTGCTAAAATACTACCCTTGAAGAATACCCACTTGCTTACTGGGAGGACTTCCTCGGTTGCCAATGCAGTTTCGTGAAAGTCCACTAGTTTCTGGGTTTGGAAATTTAGTCTGAATCGGATTACAATATATTTTGGTACCCAGAAAAGAAGAAAATGTAGTTTGATATATGCTGAATTTAATGTAGGCTAATATTTCTCGTCATCAGAGCTGCTCACTTTAGGTCCTGTTTTTGGGGACCTTTTGAGGGACAAAATGCGTGAAGCCGTTAGATTTCATCTAATGGTTGAAAATCTTAAAAATGTATTTTGACCCATATATAGAACCGTTTTATAAGAAAAACCAGGAGAAAAAAGTCCACTTATTGCTACGGCAGCAATGGAAGAAAACAGAAAAACTGGGTCTTGAATTCATTTTGCCGCCTCTGTAATTCTTCCGCCGCAGATAACCACAGCTCAAAACCACAACTGCCGCCATCAGCCGACATTCCACTGCCATGAATCGGCGTTCTTTTGCCATCAATCAATTCATGTAGACAGTGGCAGAGCCCTTGGGAAACGGATCCTCTGTTGATTCCCCCTCTGTTGGGCCAATGTTGATCCGGCCAAAACGCCACCTTTTTGGCCGAATATCAATGATCGGAACCGTTGAGTTTGTAACTAATCTAGTAAAGATCATCTCCACAAAAAATGAATCAATTCCGACATAGTTTGATCACCTAATTATGTGAAACATATACCAAATATGTGGACGGCTAGTATAGTCACGCAATTGGACCGTTCATATGTTTGGTATATATTTCACACAATTAGGTGATCAAACGATGTCAGAATTGATTCATTTTTTGTGAAGATGATCTTTACTAGATTAGTTACAAACTCAACGGTTCCGATCACTATTCATCATCATGAAATGACATTATTTGGCCGGATCAACACCAGCCCAACAGAGGGGGATCAACAGAGGATCCTTTCCCGAGCCGTTGATGGCCAAAGGTAGCCATGGCCCTACAAATTTGTTAAAATTTCCCACTAAACATATATATTGTCCAATAGGGATGGCAAAAATCTCTATGGGTATGGGTATCTGTGGGTATTCGCCCCTGATGGAGCGAGTATGGAGGAGCTAAATGGGGATGGAGACGGGTATGGTATTACTAGTCTCCAACCCGAACCCGACCCGATTTATACATATATTATATATATATATATATATATATATATATATATATATATCTAATTAATTAATGTATATATTATAAGTATATGAACTTTTAGAAAAACTCAAAATCACCCCAATTTAAATAAAGGCTTTAGGGCTGCCATTCTTAAAACTATAAATTTTTTGTAGATTATGATTATTTATGGAATTTATTGTTAATATTGTCCATATTTTTTTTATACGAGGTGGGTATGAAGGCGGGTATGGAGATAATAACTTCCATGAAGACGGGTATGAGGATACCCGATTAAAAATTGATGGGTATGGAGGCGGGTATGAAGGTGAAAATCACAAATGGGTATGGGTATGAAGATAGTCCCCTGACCCAACCCGACCCATTGCCATCCCTATTGTCCAAAGAAATTTGAAGGCCAATTATCACCTAATATTCCTGTGGTGGAAGGGGACTATCAATTCCACCCCCGTGGTGGAAAAACTCTCAATCAAGCCCCCGTTGTGGATCTCTGTTAGCAATTCACCCCAATTTGAAAATTCCGTTACAATTTTGTCAAACGAGAGGGTAAAAATGTAATTTAATATTTATTAACTTAATAACAAATTGAAAAAAAAAAAAGGGGATGGCCATTTCGACTCTGGCGAAACCAGCATCACCACCGTTTCCTTTTTCCTTTCCTTTCCTCGACAACGTCTCTCTGTTTTGTGATTAGAAACCCAAAGCATAAAGGTGGGTTGGTTGGGTTAAGGTAAATTTGGGGGCGGGGATAAATTTTCTTATATGCAATTGATACTATTGTTTTGATCATCAAATCAACAATTCAAATTACTATACACAGCTGCACCAGGCTTTCGGCCCCGTCGGTTCTTCTATTGTGTCAAAATTTGCATCAGAGAAAAAAACAGAGTTTTTTATTTCCAAAAATTTTCCACATACAAACTTATGAACCAAAGACGATTGATGTGTATTTCTCAGCGACCGCGGTTCATTCGAAATCACAAGTACCTGCAGTCCACTAAGATATTTTCGAATTTTCATTTTCAAGTCGTGATGGATTGTGGTGGGGAGCGCGAACAAGTTTTTCACTCGCAGGCCACTTATCCACAATGGAATCGGAGATTGGACAATGGAATCGGAGCTGGGTGAGCAATCGTTCAACAGTCGCTACTCGCTTTATGTTCAGGAAGGTCTGAGCGAGTCGCCGGAGAGTTTCACGATCACCGACCCTTTAATCTCCGGCCACGTGTTGTTTTCGCGAGCAAAGGGTTCTTAAAAATGCCAGGCTACTCGAAAAGCGAGGTGATTGGGCGAAATGGAAGAGTTTTTCAAGGTCCGACGCCTTGCCGGAGGTCGGTTATAGCGGTCCGGGAGGCTATCAGGGAGGAGAGGGGTGTTCAGGTGAATCTGATGAACTACCGGAAAGACGACAAGCCGTTTTGGATGTTGTTTCACAATGTGTCTTGTTTTTAGGAAAGAAGATGGGAGGGTGATTCATTTTGGCGGCGGTCCTGGTCGTCGGCATAATTGGGTGGCGTCAGGTGCAAGGGCAGCCAGCAAGCATGGACTGCTATTCGTCGGCTGAAGTCCGATCTGAGTTGGGGAGCTGCATTTTTATTTCATTTTGTCATTAAATTACATTTTTACCCTCTTGTTTGACGAAATTGTAACGGGATTTCCAAATTGAGGTGAATTGCTAACAGAGATCCACCAAAGGGGCTTGATTGAGAGTTTTTCCACCACGAGGGTGAAATTGATAGTACATCTCCACCACAGGGATATCAGGTGATGATTGGCCAAATTTGAACAAGGGCAAATTACAATTTAGTACCCTGTGGTTTGGGTCAAATACCAATATGATACCTGTGGTTTATTTTTTTGCATTTTCGTACCCTATACTTTTAAAAAATTTCAATTGTGTTCCGCCGTTAGTTTTATTGTTAAAATAAACTGCTATTGAAGGGCATATAGGTCTTTTTCACTTGATGGGAAAAACCCACCGTTTTTTCTCATCTTGCTCTGCCCAGAACCCCGAGTTCGTCCGAACCAGAGAACTCAAAAATCAAAGTGACGAAAAACGTGTGTAATTCACAAAAAACCCCAAAGATTCATTTCATGGCATTAGCAATGATTGTTCAGATCAGCCCAAACATCAAGTCGGAAGACTCAGACTCATACCAGATCCCTTCTTGGTAGTGACAGCGCAACTAGTCTGATCACAGAAACAAACTCCAACCATGAGGCAAGTCATAGAAATCCCAAACTGAAGAAAACGAATCACAGCTAAAAAAAAAGAAGTCACACCAATGGCGAAAACGATATAGGAATCCACATTGTAACAAGTCCAGAGAATAAGCTACCACATTTGTACATTCACAAATTATAGAAACAAAGCAAACCACTGTCATTAACACCAAGACAATAGCAAAGCTCATACCTTTACAAAGTACAAATCAAAAAACATAGAAAAACACAGATACCCAATAATCAAAAGCACAAAATGTGAAGAACCCACATACCAAATGGCTTGAAAGAATGACTTTAGGGCCCTTCTCAATCAAATGCTTGATGGTGGGAATAGCATCTCGGATTCTAGTATCGTCAGTGATGTTCTGGTTATCATCCAACGGCACATTCAAGTCGGCCCTGACGAACACCCTCTTCCCCTTGAGCTCCGCCGCCGAGAGGTCGCCGACGCTCCTCTTCGCCATCGCCACGACGCCCCTGACCGCTTTGCCGGAGCCGAAGGATCGGACTTTGGAGGCTACGTGGGAAGCGAATAGTGGGTCGGCGGCGGAGAAGCCGAGGCGGCGGAGGGCGGCGGTGGTGGGTTTGAGAGAAGAGGGTAGGGAGACATGGGAGAGGGAAGAGCGGGTGGGGGAGGTGGAGGCGGCGGCGGCGGCGCTGTGGAGGTGAGAGAAGGTGGTGGGTGCGGTGGCGGAGGCCATTGCTGGTGTAGGAAATGGTGGAGTTTGATAGAATGTAAACAGAGGTTGACTAATGGAGAAACTAATGGGTGTTTTTTTTTGTGTGGATTGGAGGAGAGATGTGGACGGGTGGAACAATGGGATTGATTGGGTGTTGTTTGTGGGTTGTGGATGTCTCTTATCGTTGAGGAGAGGTTGAAGATGTCTCCCGACTGTCCGGTGCTCCCACCGCCGAGCGAGATGGTGCCAGAGGAAGGCTTCGCTGTTCGTGAGTGGCGGAGGTAAGATTCAGATCCGATTCGGTTAGGTTATCGGGTCGATGAGTTTGTGATTTGGGTCAGATATGTGAAATTTAGATGCTTTATGGAAATTTTATGTGTTTTTGATTTTTGAGTTCTCTGGTTCGGACGAACTCGGGAGTTCTGGGCCAGAGCAAGATGAGAAAAAACGGTGGGTTTTTCCCATCAAGTGAAAAAGACCTATATGCCCTTCAATAGCAGTTTATTTTAACAATAAAACTAACGGCGGAACACAATTGAAATTTTTTAAAAGTATAGGGTACGAAAATGCAAAAAAATAAACCACAGGTATCATATTGGTATTTGACCCAAACCACAGGGTACTAAATTGTAATTTGCCCTTTGAACAACTATTAGGAATGGCCCCCACTAAAATTTAAACACCCACTAAAGATGGCCCACAGAAAATTATCAGACTCCAATTAAAGAAGAAAAGTCAAATTAAAAAACTTTAAAAGTTCCGCACCACTGCTTCCCAAAATCGTCCCCCCCACAGCCTTTCCCTCTCTTTCCTTTGAGGTATCAATTGAATCATTATAAACTCGAAGTGTCATACATCCATACTTGAAGAATATATCTACACTTTCTGACTTATGCAGAGGATTAATGGGAGCAGATATTTCAAAGATTTTTTTTTATCCTATTGATAGGTTGATTCATCTTGTATTAACACTTCCCGTCTCCACTTCAACTACAGAAAGGTCATTTTCAACTATGAAGATTGTTAAAACTGCACTTCGAAACAAGATGGATGATGACTTTCTTGCAGACAATCTGGTTGTCAAAATTGAGAAAGAAATTGATGAGACTCTCACCACTGATTCAATAATTGATATTTTCAAGAATGTGAAGGTTCGTCGTTCTCAATTCGAAGTTAGATTTTCATGTTTTTGTTATGGAATTCCATCATGGAATTTATTTTGTAGATGACACTGTGATGTTTATATTTGTTTTTGGGATATGGTTTGTATACATTGACATCACATAAGATATGACTGTAGACAAAGGTAGCCATCCTTCGTTTCCTTTATATGTATTTTGGAGGTTTTTTAGCTTTATGAATAATTGTGGCTCAAGTTTTTTATGTCTCTCGTGTGTATGAGCAGCCCCTACTAGTCTGCTGACATAGCTCCGCCACTGCATGTAGATACCAAATGGAATCATCGCTACTCTTCACCGAGAGGGCATTAATGGCATATAACAATATGTATTCCGCCGCTGCCTGCCTCCAATTGCGGCTGTCAGTCGTGATTCCACGGTGAGAGCCATCGCCGATGCCGAAGTCTACTAGCAGCGCACCATGCACATCCTTTTATCAAATGGGTCTACGGGGGTCAAAATAAGGGTTATAAAATACAACGGGTGCATTTTGTCCTCACAGGACCTAAAAAACAGGATCTTAGGTGAGCAGCTCTATTCAGAGAAATATTAGCCTACTTTAAATTCAGCATATATCAAAACACATTATTCATATTTTCTGGCTATCAAAATATGTTGTAATCCAATTCAGACAACAAATTTTCCAAACCAGAAACTACAAATAGACTTTCACGAAACTGTATTGGCAACCTAAGTCCTCACACTTAGCAAGTGGGTATTCTTCAAGGGTAGTGATTTTGGCACACCTTCTCCACCTGCACACCTATGTTCAATCCGTTCATTCTCCAATTGATCACTCAATCCATTGGCCAAAAATGAAGAAGGGTGTTCAAGTGGAGTAAAGGTGTGCCCAAATGAGTTCCCTTCAACAAATGAGAAGGAAAAGCCAACAGCTTCACTACTTATCTTGCACATTTATTGTTGGGTATATGTAAAGATAAATTGCTATAACAAATTGAAATCATAGATAACAAATACAAATTGTTATAACATATGCACTGGAAACAGTAAAGGCAAAAACAAAGAACAGAAGAACCTGACTAGATCGAGGCTAGAATTAGATTCTATAGCCTTAAGACAAGATCGCCCCTCACAGGTGCCTCAAGGTTTGAATTGGCGAATGTCTCCCAGGATACAACGATCTTTCTCTTTGCGGAAGTAGCACTCCAATCCACAAAGAACGGCGAACCAGAAAGTGTTTTATCTCTCTCTCAATAACACTAAATCTATATATGAATGCTCTATATTCTAGATAGGTAATATGAATATATGCTCTGTATAACTAAGTAATCCGGATGAAATTGAATCTCTTTGATGCAGGAACTTGTTTGCTATTTATAGATGTTAAGACATCTATTCACAAAGGACATGTCCAGCCGACATGCCTCTTTGAGATGAAGATAACGGTGCTGGTTGTCAATTGCATTGTTTCCACAGCAACACAACTTTCCATAAAACAATGTCAGTTGCATTAAATCATGAAAGGTCACATTGACCAATCTGCTATGCTTATTCTTTATTTAATAAGCTATGGTTGCATTGTTTCTTGAAACATTGAATCTTCCATTGAAACAGGACAACTCTCAAAACAATACCCATAGCCAACTCTTTGAACGCAGCTTTCCATTGATAATTCAAAGCGTTCCTCTTCCAGGGAATGCATCCGTTCGACAAACCGGTGTACGAACGGTTTACACTTTCATCTTCAACTAGTTTAGCAATTTAATTTCCATTCAATTATTAGAAATTAAACATAAAACATTTAATTTTCTAACATTTATAATGCAAACAAGGTGTCAGCAAGGATTCAAGTTTATTCTTACATATTTCAATATGCATGTAATCTTTTCAGGCAGAAATGAATTGCCTTAACTTTAGGTAATGATCAAATTTGAAGAACAAATGAAACATCAGGATATTTAGATGTAAATACATTAATTTTAGTACAAGAGATTGAATCGACTTGACTTTAAGTGATGCTTGCCTTGTTAGTTATGCTAACGCATGTTACATATCAAACCCGCACAAGACACGTTCCCAAGTTGATTATGTCTTTACCATAGGGAACACCGCAATATTGCCTTAAAGGTTTATGAGATAGACTCTTGTTGCCATTTCTTCAAATCATGACGTCCAGCTTGGCTTTCAGGCCTGTTTGCTTAGGCTTGGGGAAGGAGGGCTCAAGTTTTATGTGCTTGATCTTGCAGGCGTAGGCCCTACCAAGTCTCACAGGTGTTTCCTGTAGGTTGTGATGTGCCTCGAGATGGCCGTCTCCTGTCTCCAGGTGTCAGTTCAGCCAAAGCCGTAGTTTAACCAGCAAGCAATTTTATTCAATAGCACACCGAAATAAAGCTACAAGAAAGGGTAGCAAGCGAGCCTTAGAGAACTGCAAGTCCCGTTAAAGGCATAAAGGAAGGCAGAACTCGAATAGCTGTAAGAGGGGTGAGTTATGAGAGTAAGGAGCAGAGTGAGACTTCTTGCACTTAGCTCTCAACTAGTAAGCTAGTAAGGTAGTTTACTTGCTCATTGCTTTGCACGAGGCTACACGTGAGTGTATTTGGTTACGATCTGTTATCGAGTATATACAACATACTAGTGGTTTGTTTTCTGTTAGTGAAGTCCACATTATTCTCTATGAAGACAACACCTCATTTCCCATGAAGAGTATTCTGCAATACCCCACTTGAAAATTCAAGTTATAGGAATCATTAAAACTAAAAGTTATCCTTAACTCGCGGCAGATAGCACTAGTTCATCCTAGGACATGGGTAGGAGTTTATCTCCTTTTAGTGCTCCCACTGAATCATCCACAATTCGGTTGTCCCTTTGAACCTAGATCTTGGGATCTCCAGTCAACTAGGTTGGGTTGCCATTATGGTGATTCTTAATGCATAGGCTTTAATCCCATTCCTCTTGATGATTTATAAACTTTCCCTCTAGTCAAAGGTTTTGTAAACGGATCCGCAATATTATCCTTTGACTTTACATAATCAATGGCCATTATTCCAGTTGAGAGAAGTTGCCTAACGGTATTGTGTCTACGGCGTATGTGTCGTGACTTACCGTTATACATATGATTTTGTGCCCTTCCAATTGCAGATTGACTATCACAATGTATGCATATGGCAGGCACCGGCTTTGGCCAATTTGGAATATCCTCTAAGAAATTGCGAAGCCATTCAGCTTCCTCTCCTGCTTTATCTAAAGCAATAAATTCAGATTCCATAGTGGATCTGGCAATACAAGTTTGTTTAGAGGATTTCCATGAGATGGCTGCACCACCTAATGTAAAGACGTAACCACTTGTGGCTTTAGAGTCTTTCGTATCAGATATCCAATTTGCATCACAGTAACCTTCAAGTACGGCTGGATATCTCTTGAAGTGTAATCCATAGTTCTGAGTTATCTTCAAATACCCTAGAACCCTTGCAATTGCCTTCCAATGATCCTTTCCAGGATTGCTCGTATATCTACTCAATCTACTAACTGAATATGCAATGTCTGGACGTGTACAATTGTTGATGTACATAAGACTACCAATTATACGTGCATATTCGACTTGAGCGATACCTTGACCTGTATTCTTTGACAAAGGAAGATTGACATCATATGGTGTCTTGGCGGGGTTGCTTACATAATTGCTAAACTTAGCAAGCATCTTCTCAATATAGTGTGATTGAGAAAGAATGAGCCCTTCGGATGTTCTAGAAATCTTAATTCCTAGAATTACATCGGCAACTCCCATATCCTTCATGTCAAATTTACCAGTCAATGCTTTCTTGGTAGTATTAATTATTTCTTGACTACTACCAATAATTAGCATATCGTCTACGTATAGACACACAATGACGTATTCATTATGAGTGCTCTTAGTATACACACACTTATCACACTCATTAATTCTAAACCCATTCGACAACATTGCATCGTCAAATTTCTTATGCCATTGTTTTGGTGCTTGCTTTAAACCATATAATGATTTGACTAGCCTACACACCTTTTTCTCTTTACCAGGAACAATAAATCCTTCAGGTTGTTCCATATAGATCTCCTCTTCTAAATCACCATTTAGAAAAGCAGTTTTAACATCCATTTGATGAATTTCCAAGTTATGTATTGCAGCAATAGCAATTAACATACGTATGGATGTTATTCTCGTGACTGGCGAGTATGTGTCAAAATAGTCTAAGCCTTCCTTTTGCTTATAACCCTTAGCGACAAGTCTCGCCTTATATTTGTCAATTGATCCATCTGCTTTCATCTTTCTCTTGAAAATCCATTTGTAACCAAGAGGTTTATTTCCAGGAGGAAGATCCACTAGTTCCCATGTATGGTTTTGCATAATGGACTCAACTTCGGCATTGACAGCCTCTTTCCATAATGGAGCTTCTGGGGATGACATAGCTTCTTTATATGTCTGAGGCTCATTTTCTAACAAATATGTCAGAAAATCAGGACCAAAAGACTTTGAAGTCTTTGTCCTTTTACTACGTCTTGGCTCATCATGTTGAGCATGTTCTTGGTCAGCAAGATTTTCAACATTACTTTCATGATGATCAGTGCTACTACTATCATCATGTGTTCTCTTTAAAGAACTCCGTTCTTGTCCAATCTTATATGGAAATACATCTTCAAAGAATGTAGCATTCCTTGACTCCATGATAGTATTTACATGTATCTCAGAGTTATCTGATTTATATACAAGAAATCGATATGCACTACTGTTTACCGCATAGCCGATGAAGATACAGTCAATGGTTTTAGGTCCAATCTTAATCTTCTTTGGATCGGGAACCATAGCCTTTGCAAGACACCCCCACACTTTCAGAAATTTATAGGAAGGTTTTCGACCTTTCCATAATTCATACGGTGTCTTACTCAACTTCTTGTGAAGTAATTTGTTGAGAATGTGGTTTGCGGAAAGCAATGCTTCCCCCCACAAATTCTGGGGTGCTCCAGAACTTATCAACATAGCATTCATCATTTCTTTAAGTGTGCGGTTCTTGCGTTCCGCAACACCGTTTTGCTGAGGCGAATAAGGAGCGGTGGTTTGGTGAATAATACCATGTTGAGCACAAAACTCAGAAAATGGTGCGACATATTCACCTCCTCTATCGCTTCTTAAAACCTTTATCTTTTTGCTAAGTTGATTCTCAACTTCGTTCTTATAATTTGTGAACGCGTCTATGGCTTCGTCTTTGCTCCTTAGCAAATACACATAACAATATCTTGTGCAATCGTCAATGAAAGTAATAAAATATTTCTTACCACCTCTAGTTTGCACAAATTTTAGATCACATATATCACTGTGAACTAACTCTAGAGGTTCTGTACTTCTTTCAATAGAGTGAAATGGTGCTTTAGTTGATTTTGCTTCTACACAAGTTTCACACTTATGACTTGCGTCAATATGAAACTTAGGCAATAGGTCCATGTTAATTAATCTACGCATAGTATCATAATTTACATGTCCAAGCCTACCATGCCATATATTTGGAGACTCAACTATATAAGCAGAACCATTAACTTTATTCATAACTGTGGGTACAATGGTTGTTACATCAAGTTTGAAAAGGCCATCACTAAGATATCCTTTTCCCACATACATTCCACTCTTTGTAAGTACAAACTTATCAGACTCGAACACCAAACGGAATCCGTTCTTGCTCAGCAGTGACCCAGAAATTAAGTTCTTACGAATGTCAGGCACATGAAGTACATCTCTAAGAGTGAGTTCTTTGCCAGAAGACATCTTTAGAACAACATTTCCTTGTCCTTGAACTTTGGAAGCAGAAGAGTTCCCCATAAACAATTGCTCCCCATGAGTGAGTTCTTTATAGGTGCTGAACATCTTCTTGTCAGAGCATATATGGCGAGTAGCCCCAGTATCAACCCACCATTCATTTGTGCTCCCCACCAAGTTAATTTCAGAAACCATAGCCGAGAGATTTATATCAGAATTCTCGTTGGGCAGTCCATCATCTTCGGTTATGTTTGCTTCATTAACTTTCCCAGGTTTCTCACCATGATTGGTTGCAGCAGGGATCACCAAAGGTAACATAGCAATAGATGTGCTACCCTTATCTTTGCTCAACACAATATCACCCATCTTTCTTTTATGATTGGAAAGAGATGATATAACTCAGTATAATGCAAACAGAATAATTCACCAACCGTAATAAGAAACAAACAGATTCTAGTTTCTCAAAACAAGTTTCCAGCAGTAAAAGAAACTATAGCAATTTAACTACTCTTGTCTTAAGTTGTTGGGTATATGTAAAGATAAATTGCTATAACAAATTGAAATCATAGATAACAAATACAAATTGTTATAACATATGCACTGGAAACAGTAAAGGCAAAAACAAAGAACAGAAGAACCTGACTAGATCGAGGCTAGAATTAGATTCTATAGCCTTAAGACAAGATCGCCCCTCACAGGTGCCTCAAGGTTTGAATTGGCGAATGTCTCCCAGGATACAACGATCTTTCTCTTTGCGGAAGTAGCACTCCAATCCACAAAGAACAGCGAACCAGAAAGTGTTTTATCTCTCTCTCAATAACACTAAATCTATATATGAATGCTCTATATTCTAGATAGGTAATATGAATATATGCTCTGTATAACTAAGTAATCCGGATGAAATTGAATCTCTTTGATGCAGGAACTTGTTTGCTATTTATAGATGTTAAGACATCTATTCACAAAGGACATGTCCAGCCGACATGCCTCTTTGAGATGAAGATAACGGTGCTGGTTGTCAATTGCATTGTTTCCACAGCAACACAACTTTCCATAAAACAATGTCAGTTGCATTAAATCATGAAAGGTCACATTGACCAATCTGCTATGCTTATTCTTTATTTAATAAGCTATGGTTGCATTGTTTCTTGAAACATTGAATCTTCCATTGAAACAGGACAACTATCAAAACAATACCCATAGACAACTCTTTGAACGCAGCTTTCCATTGATAATTCAAAGCGTTCCTCTTCCAGGGAATGCATCCGTTCGACAAACCGGTGTACGAACAGTTTACACTTTCATCTTCAACTAGTTTAGCAATTTAATTTCCATTCAATTATTAGAAATTAAACATAAAACATTTAATTTTCTAACATTTATAATGCAAACAAGGTGTCAGCAAGGATTCAAGTTTATTCTTACATATTTCAATATGCATGTAATCTTTTCAGGCAGAAATGAATTGCCTTAACTTTAGGTAATGATCAAATTTGAAGAACAAATGAAACATCAGGATATTTAGATGTAAATACATTAATTTTAGTACAAGAGATTGAATCGACTTGACTTTAAGTGATGCTTGCCTTGTTAGTTATGCTAACGCATGTTACATATCAAACCCACACAAGACACGTTCCCAAGTTGATTATGTCTTTACCATAGGGAACACCGCAATATTGCCTTAAAGGTTTATGAGATAGACTCTTGTTGCCATTTCTTCAAATCATGACGTCCAGCTTGGCTTTCAGGCCTGTTTGCTTAGGCTTGGGGAAGGAGGGCTCAAGTTTTATGTGCTTGATCTTGCAGGCGTAGGCCCTACCAAGTCTCACAGGTGTTTCCTGTAGGTTGTGATGTGCCTCGAGATGGCCGTCTCCTGTCTCCAGGTGTCAGTTCAGCCAAAGCCGTAGTTTAACCAGCAAGCAATTTTATTCAATAGCACACCGAAATAAAGCTACAAGAAAGGGTAGCAAGCGAGCCTTAGAGAACTGCAAGTCCCGTTAAAGGCATAAAGGAAGGCAGAACTCGAATAGATGTAAGAGGGGTGAGTTATGAGAGTAAGGAGCAGAGTGAGACTTCTTGCACTTAGCTCTCAACTAGTAAGCTAGTAAGGTAGTTTACTTGCTCATTGCTTTGCACGAGGCTACACGTGAGTGTATTTGGTTACGATCTGTTATCGAGTATATACAACATACTAGTGGTTTGTTTTCTGTTAGTGAAGTCCACATTATTCTCTATGAAGACAACACCTCATTTATTGATCAATTGACAATACTAAGCATACTGCGCCGAAGTTCTACTTCATACATCACATGCAAAAGCATCCGAAGTTTGAAGTCAAGCAGATTTGTTCCCGAAGATAACCTTGCAGATTCCTTCACTAAGTCACTGCTAAAGTCTACCTTCCAGAAGATTGTTCAAGGTATTAGATTGGGATTACTATTTGATCAGAACGTTTGTAGTCTTTAGGGGGAGCATTGTCGAAATCAGGCGCATTATCCAGTTGTATACTCATTTGACCTTAATGTACTCTTTTTCCTTAGCACATGTCAACTTTTTTCAACTGGGTTTTGTTGCCTGGCAAGGTTTTCAACCAGGCACCTGTATTTAATTGGTCATACCTTCTGTACACTAACGCATCCTGAAGATGCTTGCGTTATTGTCGACATATGCTTATTTAATTTTTTCCCTTTCGCTTAGGTTTTGTCCCATTTGGTTTTTCCATTGCAAGATTTTGGTGTTAGCACTTCCCTAAATGGATTCCCATTAGACTTACATACCTTCATGTGCCTACTGCAACAACTTCATCAACCGCCTATGATATTCATCTGGAAATCTGATGTACCTAGTTCTTGGGTTCTCCACGCTCAAAGGGGAGTGCTGTAGGAAATTATATTTAGGTATGATTGTGTAAACTAAACATAGGAAACCTGCATGGACTCTATGTAATAGACAGGCCCAATCCCAGTAGGATTGGTAAACACTAAGTTGATTCACTATAAATAAAGGCATAGTGCAAGAAGGCAAACACACTTTGACACATATTATCTCTCTCTTTGTGTGCAGACTTCTCTCTCTTAACATCAATGCAATAAATTTTAAAATTAAAATATTGATATTATCAATCAAATAACAATATTTGATCCGATTAATTTCTGATTAATTCTCTAGGTGCTAGTCCCCAACTTGTCACCTTACTTCCACCTATCGTCTTTTAGAACCTTCCATAAATGAGAGCATTTTAGCACCCTTTTTTTTGACAATTTAATTTCACATGCCACTATCATCGAAATGCAGATCGACACAAAATCTATGTAAACCCTCGAGCTAGTGTGTATGTTGTTTCTCTAGCTAAGAACCTCGTATCTGTGTAGTCCCTAATTCAGCAAGAATGTATGATGAAGGATAAGTAGCCAAAAGTTATCTAAATATAAAAACGATTTGAATCTTCATTACCACTATGAGAAAATTGCACAAAGGGCATATATATCATATGTGGCTACTTAGGTCTGATCCATGATGTATGTCATTTAGGCACGAATTAGCCTACACTAGAATCATATGTGGCTTAACTCGATGTACATATAGGCACCTCTTCCCTCAACCCTCGCAGTTCATGTTAACAAACAAAAACTAACCTACACACTTATGGCGTGTTTACTAATCAAGAGTGCGAATGAAAGTACAAGGAGTCATTCCTACTCCATGTGATTCCTGTATTTACTAAAATTTGGGAATTAAATTTGTATTAATGACCCACTAGTCCCTAGAAAAATATGTTTTTCTATGATAGGACATGTAATTTAAATGTTCTCCTATAAGGACACAAATCAAAATTATACATTAAAATATATAAACTATGATATTTATCCTCACGCGCTCATTCCTCACTTGCTAGTCTTCGTTGAGCCAGCAGACACAGCTACTCTCCACGATCAACTGTCTCACTTCCCGGCCATCAATTCGCGCGCTATACCCTTCCGCCGCCGTCACCGCTCACTGGAGCCATTGCATAAGCACCCAATCTTCGCTTACAAAATATCTCACAATTTCAGAAGCCAATTCTGATTGATTTCGAAATGAAGACGATCATATGAAATCCGCCACCGGAATTAGAGAATTCCTGATCTGTCTAGCTTTAGGCTGCACCAGCTTCATCTTCATCCATGTCGACGAGCCGGCAAAGAATAAGTTTAGGGAACGAGAGGCGACTGACGATGCCCTGGGCTATCCAAACATGTGTGTTCATTTCTTCAGCTATTTTAATTTGCCTTTCGATTAATTAGCATGTAATTACAGTATTCAAATTAATTTGAGGTTTATTATATTGAATCTTTGCGTTTTTGGATTGTGATCTGAGCTTATATGGTTTTCTATTTGTATGTGGTCTAAAGATGAAGATGCATGATTGACGACGGAGAGGAGCCCGGGAAAGAGAGATGGTTTTGATTTTTGTTTTTCTTTAATACTTGTCATGAACTGTTTTTGTGTTGACATAAACTGTTTCTGTGCTGGCATGAACTAATTCTGTGTTGGCATGAACTGTTTATGTATTGGCATGAACTGCTTATGTGTTGACATAAACTATTATGTATTTCTGTATTTGGCATAAACTATTTGTATGTTGGCAGAAAGTGTTTCTATGGTGGCAGAAACTGTATCTGTGTTTGGCAGAAACAATTTCTGTATTTGGCAAAAACTTTTTATGTGAAACTGTTTCTGTGTTGGTTTTGGGTTTGCAATGTGGAGAGAGAAACAGGTAACATGATTTTTTTATATTAAAAAATAGCATGAGCGTGGCAGGCACACTTGAAATTCATATTGGGTTTGGTGTGGCTGGTGGTCCACATGGGATGATTATAATGATTTTTTATTCAAAA
Source organism: Spiraea crenata (assembly GCA_033992175.1). Classification (NCBI taxonomy): domain Eukaryota; kingdom Viridiplantae; phylum Streptophyta; class Magnoliopsida; order Rosales; family Rosaceae; genus Spiraea; species Spiraea crenata. Next base: position 1,020,443 of record JAVBHV010000051.1, on the reverse strand, counting down.
TGTTCTTGAAAGTAAACATTTAGAATTTTTGCCCTAACATAGAATTAGGGTATTTATTTTGTTCTTTAGGGTCATTGTCCTATCAAATTTATGGTAGGACTCATAACAAAATTAGGAATCACATTCCTGATTTTCAAGGAATAGGACTCATTGGGGAATGTGGTATCGTGATTCCTGAAAATTGATTCTACTTGGATTGAAACTTTTATGTTTGAAATACCACCACAAATTAATGTTTTCTTCAATTGTACCAAAATAAAAGTTATATGCGAGCATAAAAAAAAAATTGTGCTAACTCTAATGTTCTTTTATCTTCTTACAACGCCTTCTCAACAATTAAAAACATAAATTGTATTAGTGTATATATATTATTAAATAAGACTTGAAACTTTAGCTTTTTCAACTTTATGGTGACAAAAAACAATAATTTTATAATGAGGGTATTTTAATAATTTAATTGACTTCCATTCCGGTTCATGAAATTAGAAAACTGTTTATTAACAATCAATTTAATTTTTGTTCTGATTCTGGAGAATTAATGAATGCTTTAATATGAGTGTTTCACTCATATTTTCTATTAATTTTGATTCATGTTCATTCTAATTTCTGGTCACTCCGTTTCATGCCACTCCGATTCATGCTCATTACGACTCCGAATTTGTAAATGTGGCATTAGAGATGATATTATAAAGTTGTGTCCCCAAAATTAATTGACAATTACATGAGAACATAGCTCAATTCCTTGAACTTGCTCAACTTTAGATGTTATTTGGTCTTTGTCGTTATGAGTTCTTCACAATAAAAAAAAAAAAAAAAAAAGAATTCATCGGATATGGATTTAGAGTCATATGAAGCTTGCAATAGAAACATACAGACGCCGACAGTCATCATGTACATGTACAGAAAATTTACCTAATTCCCCTAAAAGTAACTTTGACAGTAATGGGTTACTCTATTTAATTCGGATATAGAAATGTTCCCCCAATAATTGTGTCAAGTATCTTTGCAAACCCTTGATCATTCTTTGCACACTATTTGTCATCCATCCATGATCACTAACCAATTAAAGATACCATTCTTCTGAATTTAGTCTCATACGAAGTTGCAGGCCAAACATATCAATCATATTGTCTAATGAAACCAAAGATCGGGGGCCGTACATGCCTATGACCTTCGTAAGATTTTTTCTGTATTAATTAATCTAACCTGTGAGAGCAACACCTGCAGCAAGCTAACAAAGCTGCAATATATATATGGATCCGGTTCAAGGGACATCCGTTTTCTCTAAACAACTTTTCTCATCCGTCTGATCGGACCCATTATCAATGGGTCCCACAAAAAGTTGCAAAATCAATGAATGAGAAATGATATTTAGGGAAAAATGATGTCCCTTAATCCTCTCCCATATATATATATGGGAGAGGATTAAAGGATACACCATTTTCAAAAACATCATTTCTTGGCCGTTAGATCGGCAACTTTTTATGGGGCCTATTGATAATGGGTTCAATCCAACGGCCAAGAAAGGGTGTTTTGAAAATGTTGTGTCCCTTGAACCGGACCCTATATATATATATATATATATATGAACCACCTTGAATAATGAACTCGCCTTTTAAAATTAATTAGATACAAACTAACAATCTCTGAGCTAGCTTTGTCTACGTGTGTAGTTAGTTAAATGAGAGCTTTCAATTCGGTTGTTGTCGTTTAGTCCAATCATTGGGGAAGAATAAAATTGCATTAGATACCATAGATAAAAACTATAGTATTGGTACAAAAAATTTACATGAGCTAAGCCTAATCAATAGGTTTAGGAAATGCACTTAGCTAGGTTTTCGTCCAACACCACGCCGCAAGCGGCTTACATGACATCATGCATCTTACAACTTTCAAATTTTTCTCTAATTTCAACGTCTCTTTGTTCTGTAATGTCTAGCGATTGCTAGGTTATATGTGACATATCATCGCCTCAAGTTGAGTAAGTATAAAATCACAACAATATTTTATTTTTTAAACACAAAATTATAGAGAGATGTTTATTGGCACGACAAAGTTGGGGTAGAATTTTATGAAACTTGGCCGCATTAACAATAGTGTCTATTTCAAGTGTCATAGCGTTTATCATCATCTCTTTGTTTGTTTTGGTATAAGAAAATGTATTTTTGGTTTCTTTCCTTTAGCTTGATCCAGTTGCTTCTGAATAATAAGGATTCTCTACATATTTAACTGTGGGAACCAATGTTCTTATTCCTTGCCAAAACTTCCGCGTCGATGAATATTGTTATTGTACATATTAGGATGACATCAACCCGAATGTAGTATATTTATAATTAACATTATAGAGTTTGAGCCCCTTTTACAATACTGTATATATGATTCTTAAGCTGGCTAATAAAGGATTTCGTTTAACTTTTTTCAGGTAAGACGATAGATACTATTGATAAGAGAAAGAGTGCAGCAGGAAAAAAGTACACTTGTGGGTAAGTGACAGACAACTGAAACTGGCAAGATTGTCCGCAACATATATAGCCTGCTAAGCAAAATTTATTTATAAAGTCAGCATTTGGGCATTTTCTCTGTGGTAGAACTATCCACACATGCACTACTTTTCATAAATTTATCGAGGACCGAAAGAAGTGTTATATGTCAGTAGTCCATTGTTGGGGTTGGAGTTCTCATTAGCTTGTGGAGAATTAATAATTACGGTTGAATGTGATACAAATTCAAAATATTTGTAGTTATTAAGCTAATACATAGGAACATTTTTCTTTTGAAATAAATTCAGCATTTAGTAGTTTTGTCACCTAAAATATAAACTAACTTATTAGTTTAAACTATTTGCATGTATGTCTTCTTTTTTATACAAAAATAAAATGACATTACTAATTCATAATTAAGAACTTGATAGTTTCTTATAAAAAAAACCTGATATGATGACAGAGCGTTCAAGCGAGTGGATTTCTCTTCATCAATTACAAACTCAAATTATGTCCAAACTTTCTGGATGTTTTTGAATTTGAATTAGGATTATCCACCTATACTTTTTTAATGGTTTACATTGTAAAAGTTATGGTGATTTTAATGTGTAGAAAATAATATTAGGTTACTTGTAATAATTTCAGGGGGATATGTTCAGATGTTGTCCAATTTCAGGTGGACATGTTTATGTGTTTTTCAATTTCAGGTGGACACATTCATGTGTTTTTGGATATTTAGTGTGTTTTCCAATTTTATGTGGATATGTTTAGATGTTTTCTAATTTCAAGTGGATACGTTCAAATATTTTGGAATATTTGGTGGAATTCCTTAGGTGGAGCATTATGTTCTAGTTTCTTGGTTTAGTGCATTTCAATTGGTGAGATACTTCAGGTTTTCATAAGTTAATTCTAATAATTTTTTCTAATAAATTTAATAGGTATGTTTCAGGAAAGTAAAAATTACAAAATAGTGTATATGGAAAGTAGATGACTTTAGATACTTAAGTCATGGGACATATTCAATTGAAAATATAAAATGAGTTGCAATTGAAATAAAATAATTTTTATGGGTGTTTATCTCATTTTGCCTAATAGTTACCTTGTACCAAACATTGGCCCCCCATCCCTCAACTTCAAATTACGTACTCTGTCATCTAAAGTTTTAAATCCTACTTATACAAGCCACATACAATAATTATTAAGTAATATTAGTATGAAAAAGACTTACAAATATCATATTCTTGCTCTAGTTCCCTAGCTAGCCAATTGATCTGACCTGCTCAAATGAATGATCCGCTATACAAACCTCTGCAAATTAATTGACTAGTTTTCATACTCAACAGACACTCTCTCTTAGACCAAAATAAAGGAGCAATTAGTATAGCCATATATATAAATAAATGAATATATCTCTTTTTTCTCCAAACAAAGAAGCAAACTTTGGTAGTAGTCAATACTCCAACCAGATCAAGATCAATGGCCTGGCCGCCGTAGAGATGCAAAGCACCGCCAACCAGCAGCACACATCCACCACCAGCCGCTCATCGGGCTCCAGCGATGAGCCCACCTGTCCGACGGGCTCCAAATGGGCCGCCCGCCTTCTGACAGAGTGCGCGAGGGCCGTCTCGGAAAAGGACTCTTCCAAAATCAACCACTTCCTCTGGATGCTCAACGAGCTTGCCTCCCCGTACGGCGACTGTGAGCAGAAACTCGCCTCCTACTTCTTACAAGCCCTCTTCTGCAAGGCCACCGACTCCGGCCTCCGCTGCTACAAAACCCTAACCTCCGTCGCCGAGAAGAGCCATTCCTTCGACTCCGCAAGGAAGCTGATCCTCAAGTTCCAGGAGGTCAGCCCGTGGACCACGTTCGGTCACGTGGCGTCCAACGGCGCGATCCTCGAGGCCTTGGATGGGGAGACCAAACTCCACATAATCGACATAAGCAACACGCTCTGCACCCAATGGCCGACTCTGCTCGAGGCTTTGGCGACGAGAAGCGACGAGACACCGCACTTGAAGCTGACGGTGGTGGTTACGGCGAGCATCGTGAAGTCGGTGATGAAAGAAATAGGCCAAAGGATGGAGAAATTCGCGAGGCTAATGGGAGTCCCCTTTGAGATTAATGTGATTAGTGGGTTGAGTAATTTGGGCGATCTCACAAAAGAGGATCTAGGAGTCCTCGACGACGAGGCTGTCGCTGTTAATTGCATCGGGGCCTTACGAAGAGTTGAGGTCCAAGAGAGAGCGGCGGTGATTCGAATGTTCCAATCGCTTAGGCCGCGAGTGGTGACGGTCGTCGAGGAAGAAGCTGATCTTTTCAGCTCATCGTCAAATGATGATCGTCGCTTTGTCAAGTGCTTTGAGGAGTGCTTGAGGTTTTACACATTGTACTTTGACATGCTTGAGGAGAGCTTTGGCCCAACTAGCAACGAACGGTTGATGCTCGAGAGGGAGTGCTCCAGGAGCATCGTTAGGGTTTTGGGTTGCGATCACGATGGCCATGGCGCTGGCGGCCTCGGAGATAAAAATGATGAGGGTGGGGAGTGTGAGAGGAGAGAGAGGGGAAATCAGTGGTCCGAGCGGATGAAGGCGGCTAATTTTGTGCCGGTTGGGTTTAGCGACGATGTTGTCGATGATGTCCGGGCGTTGCTAAAGAGGTACCGAGCCGGCTGGGCGCTAGTGGTGCCGCCGCCACAAGGAGGAGGAGGGGATGATGTCGATTATCAAACGGCAGGGATTTATTTAACGTGGAAAGAGGAAGCTGTGGTTTGGGTTTCAATTTGGAAACCTTCTTCTTCTACTTAATAATATGTTATGTGTGTCTGTGGGCTTGCTAAATTATTAGTAGCAATTTTGAATTTTTCTTCCTCCCCGACTGCTCATTCATATCATGTCATATGCCTTTTAGTTTCTTCTCTTTATCTTTTTTGCTTTTTTATGGTTTGGGAGTTTGTGTTCGTTTCTTTACTTTCCTTCACTTTATTTCTCTTGTGCTTTCTTTTTGAATTCATGCATGTAATATCATGCATTCAAACTAGCTAGATGAATGGAACATTGTAATTCAATTTCATTGATTTGCACTGTACTCTGTATTTGGTTTTTCCTTATTTTATACCTCTTATAACATTGATAACAGAAAAAACAAGATATATCTGTAAAAAAATTAATTGATCCAAGATAGATGATCATTGTGTTTTGCGTTGATTGTTTATATACATTGAATAAAGAAGCAAAACTTATGGCTTGGGTGAATCTTCCCATAGTAAGCATGATATTGACCAAAATATAATTTATGGGGTTTTTGATCGATCTTCTATTGTTGTTTATTAGAATTGGCTAATCTGCCGACCGATTTGACATATACTCTTCATAGATTTATCATTCTTCAAAAAAATTGAAAAGAATCATTCTCATGCTGGCTAGCTAGTAATAATATGGAGGGTCAATTCATGATTAGCTAGGGTCGTATGTCACTTCAGGGTCAGGTTTACCTATGAATTCCTTACTTAGTTAGGTAATCCCTTTAAATAATCAGTGATTACGGCATGCATATTTTATTAATTATATTCCCTGCTTGGCTGCTTTTGGAAACAAACAAAAACTCTTCCTCTCTCTCGGTCAGTCTTCTTCAGTTACTGGCTAAGGTCTGATTAATAATGGAAACTGATCAGTTTGGTAACACATAGTTGGCAAAGTTGGTCAAGAAAGTCTGCTTTTCTTTCCCATAGAGAAAAGGCATCAGATTAAAAGAAAAAGTGAAGACATATGCATATGCTGCATAATTGGTAAAGTTGAAGAGGAGACTAGCTAGATCGCTAGCTAGTGTATGGAATTATACTAATAAATTGACATAAAGAAATAAAGAAAGAAAGAGATTGGGCCCCAAAGAGGAACAGAGACCAATTGGGTAGGTGGTGCCAAGCAGAAACGTACCTACTGTATATCCCATGTTTGCCTTTTCGTTCACTGATTTGAATAGCAAATATATTTTTGCCATATAACAATTTACTATATAAATACATTTATATATGCATCAAAATTCTTGTACTACCTTTAAGCCAACATTATATAGTGGGAAAACCTACTTTTTGCCCTTTTCTTAGTTTGTGATAAGATTGTGTACTAGCTTCGATGCTCTTTATTAGACATGTTAGCATATCCTCTTCTTGGTACCGTACAGTAAATTGAAATGTGACCCTCTCCAGAAGTTATATTGGCTCTTGTGATTTTAGCCCACTGCTAAACACCACTTTTAGAAATAACCCAAATTAATTTTTAATTAGTTAATGTTGCATTTCTTATTTGTTTGAAAATTCTACCTTTAGGTAGTTACATAAATTAATTGGAATGCTTAATCTATGCATCTTTTATGTTGAATTTCAAAATCTGCATATTGTAAATTCAAAATCACAAAACAAGTAAACTGGCAATGAAAAAAAATCATACCTTCAAAATAGGAAAAATAATAAAAATTTCGTATCTATCTTCGAAAGAGGAAGAACATGAATTACCTAGTATACCTTCACAATAGGAAAAATAATGGAAAAAGGAAAAAAAAAAAAAATATATATATATATATATATATATATATATATATATATATATATGGGAGAGGATCATGGATGAATAATATGTGAAACATCCTTTCTTATATAAAAAAAAATTTGTTGGATCGGATCATATTGCAAAGTCAACGGTCAAAGTGTAGCCTATACTATATATATATATATATATATATATATATATATATATATATATATGTATGTATGTATATAGAGGAAGGGTAACAAAATAAGTCAACATGTAGCATAACTTTTAGAGAAATAAGAATGAAGACGAAAGATCATACCTATAAAAGAGCGTCTACTTTTTTTTTTTTATTATGAAAGAGGTATCTACCTTCGAAAGACAAAGAACAAGAATTACATATCTAGAATACCTTCACATTAGGAAGAAATGGAAAATGGATAAGAAATATATATACCTTTGAAAGATGAAGAAGAAAAAAATAATAATAAAGTCAACATAAAGCACACCTTTGAGAGAGGAATAAGAATGAAAATGAAAAGTCACACCTCTAAAATAGATACGAAATGTGAAGAATTTATAAATTGTATACCTTCGAACGAAACTATAAACTCAAATTTAGAGAAGATTAATGAGGTTGAGAATAAAACATGAAGAGAAAGAAGAGAAAAGTGAGGAAGATAATTACATGAATTACTTACCTTAAGAAAGAGAATGAAAAGATACTATGTCAACTTTCATATGAGATCTTGAAAAAGTAAATAAAAATAACAAAGATGATAAAAACTTTCCTTTTTTTAATCAACAGGAATGCTTCTTCATTAAAATAGGTTGGCAACGCGCCAAAAGGAGTACACAATGATTAAACTCACACATTAGGGTCTCGTTAAAAACCTCGTGGAAAATGAGGAAAAGAGTACCCAATACTCCTAACAAACAAAACTAACTAGAAATAGATATAGGTGAATCATTTAGTCTGAAACTCGTCCCTCACCCCTACGGCAAAGCCATCAGGATAAGGGAACGGGAATAGTCGACCTCCTTACGGCCTAACCATCAGAGGGAATTAGGCCCAGACTAAATTTTTCCACCACTTCTACTAGCCTTGCATCTCACAAATGAGAGCTTCTTCAAGCCATGGGGGACCCGAGCCAGCCCAAAAACCATCTATCTTTGCCACTGCAGCCTTTCTTGCTAGAACATGGGCCACTGTATTGGTTGATCTTGGTTGATGATAAATTATCTTGATTCCTAGTGCGCTGCATAGTCCCTTGATTTCCATGATTAAGTTTGCATGTGGGTGCCACTCAGAACTCCTCAAATTTACACATTGCTGTACTTCCTCATTATCGGTCACAACTTCAGTGGCATAGGTCCCATTAACTTGGCACATGAATAATCCTAACCTCAAGCTTTTAAGTTCACTTAGAAAAGAGGAGCAAAAAGACGTACCGGTCTCCATCACAACCCACACTAAGAGCATCTCCACCCATGTTGGCTGGATTGCCTTAGGTCTAAGGGTGCAAATTGCCCCAGAGCAATTTGGAGGCCAACAAATTGCCCTTGTTGTCTCCACCCAACAAGGGCAATTTGGAGAGCAATTTGCATTTAAATAATATTTTACCATATCAATTTGATATTTATTCAATACATATTAATAAACATTACAAATAAAAACATTAAAAACATTCAAAATAAAAACATCTTAAACATTACAAATTAAAACATTAAAAATTAAAAAACTAAAAATTAAAAATAAATACATATTAAACATTACAAATTAAAACATTAAAAATTAAAAATAAAAACATATTAAACATTACAAATTAGGAAACAATACAAACTACTCATTCATTGACTTAAAAATAAAAACATCTTATACATTACTAATGTGGGAGTAGGAAAAAAATTTGGTTAATGTATGAGTAAGATTGTGAGTATTTATAGGAAAAATTAGGGTTTTTTTCCGGATTTAAAAAATAAAAATAATTCAAAGGGTAAAAAAAAGGGATTTTTAGGGTTTTTTACTCGATTTTTTTTAAAAAAAATAATAATAAAACGGTAAAAAATGGACGGCCACGACTTGGCCGTTTGAAATCTGACGGCCCAGGAGATAGTGCTTGCTGACGTCAGCGCACTAACAATTTTTTTTAAAAAACAAAACCCTGCGCGCGTCAGAGCCTGTCGGCCGACCGCGGGGGTGTCCGACGTCGATCGCCGACCTCGCCCGAGACAGAGAACTCGGACCCAGCCGATTCCGCGTCCGATTTGGCACCGGTGGAGGCGCGTAAGGGCAATCGACGGATTGCCCGTCCGATTCAAGCGCCGGTGGAGGTGCTCTAACCGACCAATGTCGTCCCGTAACACAGCCCCAAAGCCACATTATTGTTTTTCAAAATCCGAAGCCCCATCAACGTTTAGCTTTAGATCGCCTCTCCTTGGAGCGTGCCAAACGGCCGGTGATCTGTCCGACTGGTGATCCATTCTCCGTCGTCGCCCACTGATCCAATCTGGGTCTAGTTTGCTGTGACGGAAGCGATCTACGTTGAATTCATTATCAATTGCCTATGGACACCGTCGTCGCCATCACATCTGGGCTGCTGGGTTTCAATTTGAATTCTTCGTTCCAATGGAGCTATTCCGGTTCGATCCAGTTTGCCAAAACTCCACTGATTAAGGCTTGGGCCTGTAGGGTGTTGTTGTTATTGGGCCTATTTGAATTTGAAATTATTTAACTGTAGCTTAAATGTGTCTTGTAAATTATTTAGAGAGCTGCTATGTACACTCCAAAGTTTTCTCTGGACACTTTCACTTTTTTTATAAGATGCAATTACATATATACCCATGTAGTAAATTACATTTAAGGACATACTAAAGTTTTTAAAAAATAAATATATTTCTAAACTATAACTCTCATATAATTTTATACTGATAGAGTTGGGATTCATGTAGAATTAGGGTTGAAGCTCATTGTAAAGAAAATTGGGACAATGAAGAAGCAATCTGAGGAAGAACATGTAAGAATTTTTATCGATTATATTAAAATTTTGTTGTTTTGGTGTTGTGTTTCTCATTCGATTTTCGTTGTCAATTCAACCTGGTCGCTGCTTTTTTTTTTATATCAATTCAACTTGGGAGTTTGGTTTCGTTGTCTTCGGCGGCCGGCTCCAAGTCACTGCTTGTGGACAGGAGTTGAATATGGTGGTTAGGGCCCTTGTTTTTATTACTATTAATTTATTAAACAAGAACAATCACTTGTGATGTTGATGTGTTGTCAAAATTCTGCAAAAAGTGAAGACAGACTTTGAATAAGCAGCAGGTAAATAAGACTTTTAATAAGACTTTGCAAAAAGTCTGAATTTGATCATCATGTGTCGTGGGTTAGGTTCTCACTCGCAGCAGCTAGCCGACTTCAGTCTTTCTTCAGTTCAGAACAGGTTTAGAATCCACCAATTTTTTTTGCCTTGCTACAGTAATGTCGCTACAGTACTTTACGCTACAGTGAATTTTTTTTTTGCCTTGCAATTTGGTCTGGTTTTAAACCAGTTCTGAACTGAAGAAAAATTGAGGTTTTCTTGGTCCTTCACATTCTTGCGGTCTAATCGCTAGGGCCATTCTTGCAGTCTAATTGTTTTCTATCTTTTTTAGAACAATAATAATTATAGTACCCTTTAGAGTTTTTTTTTTATTTTTTACTAATATTTTCTTTATCTTTTTTCATTGCAGGATGATATTTCTACTCAATCTAATTTGGTTGGCTTGGATTGTGTACTGGATTATACATATGCATTTACCACATATGAGGTGATTTTCTATTTTAGAAATTTTACTCATGTAGTACATATGTAGGTTACTTCGATTCTTATATGATGATCATTTGTTTTTGCTTTCTAGATATACAAGAATAGAGAGTCATTAATTGATTGGGCTCGCTGTACTAGGAGCAAGGTTTGAAATATCGGAAAAATCGGTCGATATGTCGCCGACATATCGTTTTTTCCGGCCTTCGATATGGAAAGGGGGGGTGAAGTGTTATCCTTCACCCAATATCGCGATTTTGGCTAAAAGTCGATGAAAATCGATGAAATCGACGACTTGTCGGTGATTTCTCCGATATTGAAACTGGGGCTGGGCACCAATTTGAACAACCCAATATCATGCCATCCCATTTACCATCAACACAGAAAATTCAACACAGATCTTCAACCCAATTCGCAGAAATATGCGCCAATTTGAACAACCCAATATGAATATTTACCATTTAGGAGGAGGAATGGAGGTTAGCGGAGGAGGAAGAGGTTCAATTGGGAGTTTGGGTATTTAAAGTTTCTGCGACTGGAACTTGGCGTTGGAATCGGAGATGGTGGAGAGGAGAGGGAGGCCCACTGGAGCTTGGCGTTGGAAGGAATCCACGGCGGAGAGGACTGATTGGAGGTCTTCGACGGCGAGGATGAAGTCTTGGTAGTGGGCCTTGCAGACCTCCTCGATTTCGGACACCTTGGATCGGGCGAAGTTACGGAGGTGCTGGAGGAGCATGTCGGGCTTTCCGATGGTGAGTTGCCATTGCTGATGGCGGAGGACAGGAGGAGCTTGTCGAGTTTATCGCCCGCTGAAGAAGACTGCGTATTCTGAAGAAGATAAAGTGGTTTTTTTGGGGCACGGGGAGAGAGAAGAGCTAAAAAGAGAGGTTTGGGCTTTGGGCTTAGCATTGGGCTAGGCCTAAAAAATGGGCTAAAAATCTGAAATTATGTTTAATTTTAATTATACCTAGCTTATGTTTTATATAAGTACTCATAATTAGCATGTACTTAATTGCTATATAATGTATACATGTTGATTATACTTAATTCCTACACATTTGTACTTAATTCCCATATTGAATAGTTAAGTTATGCTTTATGCATTTTCCGTTGTAGCTTTTTAGTGTTATTCTCAATCTACAAACATTTTATCTCTACACATATCGTATTCTTATCATATTATCGGTCATTTTAGGATATTTATTAGTCATAAATATGCACTGTGAGATGATTAAACACCTCCTACAATTTCATTCAAAATTTCCAATTTTTAAGCTGATTTCCATCAGTTTCTTTGACGGTCATCGATATCGATATCGATATTCGAAATATCCGTCGATATATCCGTAAACTGAGCTATCGATATTTTTATCGACATCGATATTTTAAACCTTGACTGGGAGAATAAATGGTTTTGTCTTAGTAACATTACGGTCCAATCTTGGGGATAAAGATATGAAGCCAAGACTTGAGCTAGGGTGTGAGAGGGGCGGTAGTTATAGATTGCATAAAAATAGGTCATTACCCAAGAAGAACACAGGTACTAAAAAATGTGGATGTCCTTTTAAATTAAAAGGGGAAAAAGTAGAAACGGGAGAAGGATGGGTGCTTAAAGTTATATGTGGTGTGCATAATCATCCTGCATCTATGCATTTGGAGGGGCATGCATATGCAGGGAGGCTAACAAAGGATGAGACTTCTTGCATGCTACAATTATCAAAGAGTTTAGTGCGACCCAAGCAAATCCTTTACACAATAAAACAAAAGGATCCAGAGAACAAATCAACAATCAAGACGAACGTCATCGACACAAGGTGATAGAGCAGGCAGGGAGGTCTCAAATGCAACAGCTTTTAGGTAAGTTGAATGAGCATAATTATGTGGAGTGGCACAGATCTTGCCCTGATTCTAATGTTGTCTTGGACTTATTTTGGGCACACCCTTTGAGTCTTGATTTGTTTCGTGCATTTCCCACTATATTGATAATGGATTGTACATATAAGACAAATAGATACCGTTATCCGTTGCTGGAGATAGTAGGTGTTACATCCACTAATATGACATTCGTAGTGGCTTTTGCTTTTCTACACTCTGAAAAAGAAGATAACTACACATGGGCCTTGACTAGATTGGCTAGTGTTTTGGAGGGTACCATGCCTAGTGTTGCTATAACAGACAAAGAGTTGGCACTGATGCGTTCCATTGAAGTGGTATTTCCTGCATGTAAACATATTTTATGTGAATGGCATATTAATCAAAATGTGTTGGCTAAATGCAAGAAAATGTTTGTGACTAAGATGCCTCAAAAGGATGAGACATCTCAAAAAATGTCTCAGAAGAAGACGTCGGCTTCTCAGAAGAAGACATTACAGAATGAGGTGTCTGAAGGGGAGATGTTGCAGAGAGAGACGTTCCAAAGATTTATGAAAAAATGGAGTGAGGTTGTAGGGTCGCTTACAGGAGAGTCTTACAAAAAGGAGATAAGTTTGTTACATGATCAGTTTGGTAAGAACACGAAAGCCTTGGAGTATGTTACAACGACATGGTTGAATCCTTATAAGGAAAGATTTGTTGCAGCTTGGAGGGACAAAATAATGCACTTTGGTAACACTACATCAAACAAGTAATTTGAAACTTGTTCATATTACTAAGTGTGCGCTCTAATGTCTTTATTAGTTTGAGCTAACCATTACTTTGTTTAATTGTGTAGGGCTGAGAGTGCACATGCAACACTAAAAAGCATGCTCGGTACAAGTCAAGGGAGATTTGATAGTTGTTTCGATAAAATACATGCTAATCTTGAATTATCACACGCTGAAATAAAGGCATCCTTCGAGAAGAGCTTAATAATGGTCCACCATAGTTTTCAGCCAAATGAGTTCAAACATCTAAGAGGAGTTGTTTCTACATTTGCCTTGGAGAAAATACTAGAAGAGTCCAAGGTAGCCAGATCGATGATTGTAGATGCTGCCATATGTACGTGTCTCATACGCCGGACTCATGGTCTACCTTGTGCACATGAGCTTACTGAGTATAAGAAAAATAGTATGCCTATTCCGTTTGAGTCTGTTGATCCCCATTGGAGTAAACTTAATGTGTTTCCTGGGCCTTCCACTGCTCCACGTGACTATGCATACGTGAATGAGTTTCCTGAGGTAGAGTTGCTAGTTTCATGCTTCAAAGAAAAAAATGCAGAAACTAAACTAGAAATGAGGAAAAAAGTTAGAGAAATATGTGACCCTCAGACTACATCTCTTCGTGAACCAACAGACAAGTGCAAAACACGAGGACGACCAAGCGAGGTAAAGGCTGATAAGTCCACTCGTCGTAATCCATCTTTATTCGAACATGTTTTATCTGGGGAGGATAGTTGCTCACAAAGCCTTCCACGAAAGATTGCACCTAAGCCAGGTAAACGACTAAAGAAGGATTCTCCTTTACAAGGGATGCATAATATCTTATACTTGGACTGTTTTCCAACTTTTTTGAGACCTTTCATTGCAAAAGTACATGATGTAAGTGCAGATGGGCATTGTGGATTTAGAGCAGTTGCTGACTTGGTTGGATTGGGTGAGTGTGCATATTTGCAAGTTTGAAACGACTTGCTTCATGAGTTGTCTGCATACTCTACTCATTATGAAGCTATATTTGGCACTAAAGATAGAGTTCGTGAATTGGCAACTGCATTTTCATTTTTTAATGATACTCCTGCACCAAAGGACAAATGGATGTCACTTCCTGACATGGGTCATATTATAGCATCAAATTATAATGTCGTATTATTTCAGTTGTCATCTTCTGATTGCATTACTTACTTGCCCCTTCGGACACCGCCGAGTCCAGCTGCAACTCGTAGGCACATTGCCATTGGTTTTGTTAATGGAAACCATTTTGTGAAGGTATGTTGAGATTCATTCAGTTCAGCATGCATTATTTTATCATACTATTTTAGCTAACTACTTGATATTATTATTTTCTTATAGCTCTTCTTGACTGAAGGACATCCGGTCCCTCCTATTTCACCAACATGGATTAGATATCATACATCAATGGCAAATGGGTGGGATGCCACATATACAGCTTGCATCGCACGATTCCGATCCATTATTAGCTCAAACATAGCTACAAAGAAGGCCTATATAGACATTGATTCATGAGAAAATTGAATTTTTTTTTTTTTATGTATACATGATTTGGGTGTTAATTGAATACATGATTTAAGTTAGTTTGTTTCTTGTCATGTTCGAATTGAGTGCGGCATCTCGGAGATTGAATGTCGGCGCAGAATAGCAATGTTTCTGGTGTATCCCATCAAGCTTTGTTATTATTGATTTTCAAGTTGAATGAAGGTTGAATGGTGATGAATTTTTGGTTAAATATAGGACAATAGAAATTGTGAATGTCACTAAGATCCGTCACTTAGTTTGAATGATTTTTTCTTGATATTATACAATATATATTGATAAAATATAATTTTGAGTGCCCAAAGAAAATTGGTGAGTGTCCAAGAATATTTATACAACAAACTAATAAAAGGGTATATGTGGAAAATTTTAATTAAATTTGAGTGTCCAAAGAAGTTTTATAAATTGAAATGAGTGTAAAGAGAAATATGAGTGTCCAGAGAAAACTTTTGAGTGTACATAGCAGCTCTCATAATTTAACTGTAGCTTAAATGTTTCTTGTAAGAGTATTGGATACTCTTTTCCTCATTGAGGTTTTTCTAATAAGGCTCGTTGTAACCGGTTCTTCTCTGTATTTCTTATTTGGTTGGTTGCCAAATTTTGTAATATATTTCCATTTATCAATAATTCAAGAGACTATAAGCCAAACAAGCAAAATATGTTCATAAAACCTTCTGCATTGAATTAAATCCAAATCCAAGGAGATCTACATTCACTACACCAGTAAATTACTATCATTAGCACAAAGAAAGTATCGAATGACCACAAAATAGTCAAAATCTTCTAAGCTGGAATACCATATGTCCTAGATAAATGAAAAGGCGAAGCTTAAATGAATCTCATAGGAAGACAAAAGACGAAAAAGTCTGGTCAGCCAACCGTCTATGCAGCAGCGCCAGCACCCTTTCCCTTCTTCCTCTGAAGCTTCTTCATGTAAAACTCCAGTTCCTTACCTTCCAAGATGTACCTGCCAAAAGAGTTCAGGAAACAAATATACGATGATGCAAATAGAATAACACTTTAACAGACAATAAATTGATAACAATTATTAGACTTACCCATCAGCTCTTCCACATTGGCCGGGGCGGGAAGATATGCAAGCCAGCAATCTTCCACCGCCGAATTGCTCTTCGATATGGGAGTCCAAAGTGCGCACTTGCTGACGCTTCTCAACCTTCCTGGTAACTTTGTTACTCCTCTTTGCTTCCTCTTTAGCTGCTTCTTCCTCCTGCATAGGATGAGATGAAACTTGTTAGTTTGATCCAAACCACATATGCATTATAAATATATGCAAAGACCAGTAAAGGAGGAGGGGGTAGCAACATCCACGCCTACAAAGGAATCACGAATAAAAAATGAAGTACCCTTCTGTCACAAACCATTAACATCGATACATGAGTTTCCTAAACAACTACATAAGAGTATCCAGATCATTTAGAAGTGTTTTCAACCATATCTTTCGGGATTTTTTTTTTCATCATACTGAAGTTCATTATAACGGTATGGCCCTAAACCAGATACCTATTTGCATTCATTTTTTACAACTAACATACAGGAATGTAAGATTTGAAATCATTTCTTCTATCAAACACTTCTCTTGCTTCCAATGCAAATCACGGGCTATTGACAGTTTGTAATCATAATGCAACCATGCGGAAGTGAACTTATTCTTCAAATCAAGACGCACTACAGTGAGAAGGATGATGTTTTGGAAAAGAGCAAGGAGCAAATAAAATTTAAAGGGAATTAATTTACCTCTGTAGTCTCCTTCTTAGCAGCGGCAGCAGCATTCTTCTTCTTTCTGCCAATCTCAACTCCATAATGCTGCATGTACCATTGCTTAAATGGAGCTGCATCCACTTGGACAATGGCACTCTTCACCAAAGTTTGTGTTCTAACAAGTTCATTGTTGGACGCATTGTACACAACGTCCAACAGACGAGTTTTACGAGTAACAGCTTCGCTACCCCATGCGAAGTTTCCAGTATCCAACCTGAGAGCTCTCCACTTCACATTTCCACCTCGAACGCGGATGCGCCTTACAGTCTTGTTGCTAGAAAGCTTGGTATTAGCAGGCTGACGGCCGAGTTCATACCTGTCAAATGGATAAAATAAAATAAATACACATGATAAGATAGTAGTAGTGTGCAAACGCCGAACAAACACCTCAACATTCAATCAAAGTTAACAAGCACAGTCCTGAACCAATTCCTGACCTAATTGGTGTCTATTAACTTTTCTCCAAATAGTTAACAATCAGTGGATTATCTTTCCATCTAATTCTCCATTCTCCACAATGTCACGCACAGACCTTAGCATCTCATTAAGCAGAAAGCTTTCTGAAAGTATTCAAACTCTAAGGTGATTTTTTTAATGTTATGTTCATGTTTGGCAGTCCAGATGCAGAGGGGAGACAAACTCTGAAGATATTGATGTAGAGCTGTCAACGGAAGGGCAGCATTCAATCTTTATCGACTTTAGGTCATACCAAACTAAATCTACTTTCCTCTGAAAAAAAAAACTAAATCTATTGATGATACGACTGCCAGGCCTTGATGACATACTAAAACAAATGAGAAGGCATCAAGAAGAAATGCAATCACGGCAGTAATACTGAAATAAAGATGCTTTTGTGTACCATAGTTGTAAAACATAAATAATCTAAACTAGACATAAACATGTACCAGAACTAAACCTCACAGTATAAATACAAAACCAAGTAGTCAGAACTTTTAAAACAAGACTAAAATAAACGAGGCGATTTTTTGCCTCCATTGAAATCACAATAGTGGTTTTGGAAGATTTGAATTCAGCCCTAACTACGCAGTTCCAAAAACTTCAATCCCATTTACTAATCGTATGTAATTCACGCAAAAGCATTCATTTGGCTAGCAATCCAATATCAGCATCGATCAGTATACAAAACCCAGAAATAACTCATGGTTACCAGATCAGTAGCTTAATCGAAGCAGAACAAAACCCAAACAACAGATGAACCAGATACAACAAACGAAGAGAAATGGGGTTCAAAGTTGAAGAGGAAATTACTTTCGCTTCTTCCTCCAGGCCTTCTTCTTGCCTCCAGTGGCGCGCCTCTTGTGCATCGAGTCACGAGAGATACCTGCATACATATTAATCACAACAAAATCATCAATCAGCCATTGCCGGTGCACACAAGTGCACACAGAGAAACATCGAAACAGAGAGCAAGAGAAGGTGGGGGGAAGAGTTAGGGTTACCCATGGCTGCTGAGCGAACGAGAGCTGCGGCGACTGCTCTTCGGGTTCGGCTGAAGTATAAACTGTGAAGCGCTGCTTCCGCTTAAAAGAGGCCTGGCTGTCAAAACCCTAGGAAGTGCCACTCACACTGAGGGTATTTTCGTCCTTTAACTAATATTTTTATTGAAATTTTCTTTTTTGGCTACTCTTTATTTTTTGGATTGGTGTCCAAATCCATATTAAACTCTTACCACAAAAAAATCTAGTCCACTTCAATATTTATCATAGTATCTAAAGTGAGGTATCACTTACACCCATATTTATTTCTTTGGACACCCTCAAATTTTTGGTGAGATACAATTACTTATATATCCTTGTGTTAAATTACAATTAAGTGCTTAAATTTCGTTTGGGATGACTTTGCGCTGCGGAGCTTCGGGTTGCTGACCGGTGACTTTGGCACTTAATAATCTAACACGTGTGGTGTCATTTAACGCTAAGCCCTTATTTGAGAAAGAAAATGCAGCCTTGAAAGATTCTTTTCTCCAAACCCGGAATTTTCACATGGTCAACTCAGAATTGAAACCAGCAACTACCCAAATCTCTGCAATCAGTTTCTCCCGAAACCCCATCAACCATGACCAACAAAGCCGAAGTCGAAGCCAAAGCCAAGCCACTTCTTTGTCGAACATGAAAGCTTTGGCCATCGATGTCGAGAATGCATACGGCCCCAACTCCACTGTCACATATACAAATACACAAAATTTAATCCAAATTACATCAATTCAACTATAATTGAATATTGGGTATTTCGAATTTTTGGGTTTTTGATGATAAAGTTAAAAAATTTGAAGGGAATTTGAAGCATTCCCGGGCAGTGAGTCTGTGAGATTCCGACATGGCTTTACCGTCGTTGGGATTCACAACGATGTACCATCTAACATGGCATTGCTCTTGATGTCCTCGATGATGCATTTCTTTTGACCGGATTGTAGTTCGAATCGCAAAGATTCATATATACACCCGGCAATTGCGGTGAGAAGCAGACATAATCCTACCATGGTGGATTTGACGCGGATAACTTGGGGCTCGGGACATGGATGGCTTAAGAAATTTTTGTTTAAGGGTATGTGTGGAAAATTATAATCAAATTTGGATGTAAAGATAATCAATGGTGTCTCCAGAACAAATATGGGTGTACATAGCAGCTTTCGATCTAAAACTTATGATTTAGTCTCACAACCCAACACAATAGCCCACCTGTATCTGCCACGCCCCCCCCCTCCCCCCTCTCAAATGACAAAAAAAAAAAAAAAAAATGCAACACCTCCCGTACAATTTGAACCATTGCCCTTATGTTCACACAGAGAGCCATCCCAACAAAGAGCTCACTAGGGTGTATTTGGATTGGGTTTGTAAAGGATTTTTGGGAGATTATAAAGTCCAAAGGTATTCAATTAAAACTTTTTAGTACTGTTTAGTAATCTTTAAAAGTCTGGGAGGATTGTTTCACAAGTAACAAACAATTCACTTATATTCAAATTTGAAGAATTTTATTGAATGATGGATTCCTCATAATTTTTTAGGGAAAAATGCATAGATCACACTCATGAAAAAGCCCACCCTCCTCATCATACTTTTGAATTTCATAGGGGACTTTTCAACCCTGACAACCACTCCAACACCAACTCCAACCCATTGCCGGGGTAAATTGTGAATTTTCTAGGAAGTTTGCTTTTTTTCATATATTTTTAGTTTTGGTCACGTGTTGCATTCTTATTGATCAAGAAAATCTTTGGAGGTCCTATATAGGGCTTTCCCCTATATAGTCCTTAACAAACAATCCTCTATTTTAAAAAGTCTTTGGAAATCCAAAGAATAAAGTCTAATGATTTCAATTTAAGTTCTAAACATTCCATTAAAATCTAGTAAATTTTTATCTCTATAAAATCCTTCAAAATTTCAATTGAATACACCTCTTTTAGTGTGATGTTAGTGGACTTTTTTAGTAATTATACAATTCTTGAAAATCACATTTTTTGCTAGTTTTGTATATTTTGCACATTTGTAACTTGTTCATGCATTGTTTACATCTATTACTTCATTTTTCACGAACTGAATTTTTTGCTTTACGACTCTTCATGCATTATTCACATCACATATATCTTGCATCTTTTACGATTTTTCCTATATTTTTCACATCACATATGTTCTTGCATTTTTACAATGGTTCCTGCATCTTTCATGTCATGAGTATTCTTGTATTTTTCACAATAGTTATTATATTTTTACATCATGATTGTTCCTGCATTTTTCACATCAAGAATGCAAGAACAAATATCCAAAATTAAAACCAAACAAATACTTTCATAATTGAATCAAACAAAAACTTCTCCATCACCGTGGTCTTCATATGGCGAAAATACCGCTTCCATCAATAACCAAATATCAAATCATCCAAACAAAACCAACAACAGTAATTGAGAGATTACTAGACCCAATCTTCATGTACTTTTTAGTGGAATTAAATGCAAATGACAATTCTACATTGAGATTAACACTAAACAGATGACAGCAAAAGGAGGGAACACCACCGCCAAACCGCATTTCCTAATTCAACAAATTCATAACCCATGCTCTTTTCTTTTTCAAAGTTCTTTGTATATTGAAGAAGGCATATATTACTGAGAGTATACAAGGCTTTTCTACAGCAAACCCATAAACCAGAGTCTACATAAGAAAGCAAAAGCCAAAAGACCCATGAGAGTTTTATGTCTTATAGTCCCACAAATTTATAGAAAGAAACCAAAATTCAAGGGAAGTTCATGAGACGTGTTTTTAACTGGAATCTGCACAATCAAATTGAAGACAAAAAATTCAAGGGAACTTCATGAGATGTGTTTTTAGTTGGAATCTGTACAATCCAATTGAAGACGAAAGACCATTACATGAATATCATTAATGAGTTTTGTGAAAGAAAAAAAAAAAGGAAGATGTAATGAGAGAGAAAGAGAAAAGAGGTGGGGTAGGTTGTGTGTTTCTTCAACAAATTAAAAACTGAGTGCATGTTTACTTTCCCGAAATGGGAATGGGGGAATGGGAATGGAATGAGAACGATTGTCATTCCGGCCTTCACTTGCACTTGGAATGAAAATCGATGCGGGTTCCACCGAGAAAAAATGAATATGATTCCCAAATTTAGGTGAAATCCATTCCAAATTGGGGGTTGGAGTATTGTGTGAAGGTTTTTTTTTTTTTTTTTTTTTTTTTTTAAAAAAGAAATTAGAAAAAAGAAAAATTATAGGATACGTTTTGGGTTTTTGGAGCACTTATTTTTGATCTAATAATGTAAAAGGTCATTTTGGATTTTAAGATTAAGATCAAAATTGTGAAGCAAATTTATGAAATCATAGTGAAAAAAATCATAGTCAAAACTTGAATTATTTAGGCAATAATCTTTACACATTTCAATTTCAAAGTTTCTGGTACAAGGGTAATTTGGTAGTCAAACTACATTGATTCTGATTCCGAACAATGATTCCGACAATTTGTTAACACTCGAATGGAATGAATGATTCTGATTCCTGTTCATTTCGATTCTTGCCCATTTCGATTCCTGCTCATTCTGATTCCTATCAATTCTGATTCCGAGTTAGTAAACGTGCCTTGAATTGAATCATGTGTTTAGTGTGAGTAGAAAACTCTTGTTTCGTGAAGATAACGAGCTGGTTTGAATTTCTGCGGAAGAAATTGAACAAGCAAAGTGAGCCTTAACAACAATGCCATTCTTGCGAGTTTTCAGAGTGGAGGCAAAAGACCTGGGCGGATCAGACACCCCAATTTGAGATCCAAACTCAATTTCAAAATCAAACCCAAAATTCGAACACATCATTGGAAAACACCACCAAATTCGCTATCAAGACTCTGTTCTACAGCGAACAGTTGCTCTGAGACTACATCTTGGCCACCCATGAGTCTATTTTGGCGTTGTGGGAGTCATCAGCATTGAGAGTCAACAAGAGGCTTGAGACAAAGAGGTCAAGGTCATAGACAAGAGAGATTATTGTGTGCTACCAAGGCACCACGCACCTCTGCTTGAAGTGGTACTATTGATCCATTAAGATTTCACCACATGTACAATTTGCATTACTGGTTACTAAATATTGCTCTATTTTACAGAGCCACTGGGTATAGGGACATGATAGGTCTTGCTAATGGTATCAAGAACTCATTCACAAATTTTTCATTTGAGTAGTACATTTCATTTAACAATAAGTGGGATAAAGGTACGCTTAAGAGTTGGCAATCAGAAAATTAGCCTATGGATAAAGGTATGCTTAAGAGTTGGTAATCAGAAAATAAGCCTATGGTAATGGTAATTACTAATTGCTTAAAAAAAAGGAATTAATTTAAGTACAGTCTTTTCACTTCTATCACATTTCTTTTTTAATTTAACTGTTTGATTGAATGATTAAAATAGTATTAAAGAATTTGAATAAAAAATGATGTGAAAATTAAAAAAAAATATAAAATTACTTTTAAAAAATAATAATAAACATCCGAAAAATAAAATAAAGGTCTGCAGTCTGAAGCTGCTGCTACCTTGGGGATGTCACTTTTTCAGGCAGCCGACACCCGCATTACCTTGATTCTACCATTCCATTACCATTCACATGCATCCATTTGCGTTCACCTTATACAAAAGTAAAAAAATATTGCAAATATTAAGAATTATATCCTTTAAATATGCATAACCCGATACGAAATAAGATAAGCATTTCGTTTTCCACCAAGATTCTCCCACCCACCCAGTTGCTTGCTGCAACAATTCTTTAGACCCTTGGGCTCCACATACTCTCTTCTTCGCCACTGGACTCAATCTAAGTGTCGATTCCTGAAGACCCAATCATTCAAAAACACCAAAACGATTAACAATATGATATTACGGTATTGCGTGGAAGGGTTATTAATAGGAGCGTTATCATAAAGCGGAGTATGTGACGGTGAGTTAATGCACTAATGTTTCTATAATTTAAGCCATGTGATGTGTGAATCCAAAGCCCTGTAACAGTGTTTCGTCGCAAAAAATGTCTCGTCACAACAGAGTTACATGGACAAGTATGGTACCACCAACTATTAAGTGGTGGGTCTGCTTCAGATTTTCTATCGTTTTATGATGTGCATGTGGGTTTTGTGTGTGTTTTTGTGTCAGCCTCTGACAGCTCTTTGCATTTCAATCATGTATTACTATTAAGCCTGGCATCAATTATTTGTTCCCCAATCTCCCTTGTTGGTTGCTCTTCTCTTTTGCTGCAAACAAATTTCCAGCACCATTCCCATGTTCAGTGCGCACGACACTCCTCCTCTGTACAGCTTCCCCTGGCCCCTACTCATTTTTTATTTTCCTAATAAAAAGCTGCTTTTTTTATTTTATTCTGATCAGGAAATTTCTCCATTAACCAGGTCAGTTTTGGTTTTTTCTTACCCATATAAAGCGAAAAATAATAAAATCCCAGAAATGTTAACAAAGTTGGTTCCTTTTCCCCATTTTGGGTTTCAATGAAACCTGAAGAGATGGCAAATGTCAGTGCATCGGTTACGGCAGTCTCGTCTACTCAAGTTTTCTCTTCTGGGATGGTGCTTTGCGATTCACGCCATTTGTTGAGCAACCCCCCTCACTAATTTATCTGTTATTGCTTTGGTTGATCTCATTGTTTTTTGGGGCTGTAATTTTTGTCTGTTTGGGTTTTTGGCCTCTAAAAATCTATAGTTTTGGTTTTTTTCTCCCCAAAAAGATGGTCACCATAATTACAGCCAGAAAAGCTCCCCACCTACCATACCTGAATCATCTTGCAATGCATCATGCTTCTCCACTTGGGTTTTCTTTTTTGTGTGATTAAACCCTTCTTTGGTAACAAATTTCATTTGCTCCTGAAGCTTCTGTCACATTTCCCATCTCTGGAAAGCCCCACAGATCAAAATTCCTTGTTTGAATAGCTTTTTCCCCCAACTGGGTGTTCAGAAAAAACCCTAACTTTTGCTTGATTTTAGCCTTCCCAGATTAAATCTTTTGATTTTGCAAACTGGGTTTTGTGAAAAAGTCGATTTCTTGACGACCCCTTGTGCGGATTCATGTGTGCATTGACGAAAGATTGAAGCTTTTTGTGTCTGATGCCTGTTGGGGTTGTCCAAAAATGGCGAATCTTGTCCCGGGCGTGCTTCTCAAGCTTCTGCAGCACATGAACACTGATGTGAAAGTTGCGGGCGAGCACAGGTCGTCTCTGCTGCAAGTTGTGAGCATTGTCCCAGCGCTAGCAGGCGGTGAGCTTTTCCCAAACCAAGGTTTTTACCTCAAGGTATCGGATTCCTCTCATGCCACCTATGTATCTCTACCTGATGAGCATGATGATTTAATTCTGAGTGATAAGATTCAATTGGGTCAGTTTATTCATGTGGACCGGTTTCAGGCCGCCACGCCGGTCCCCATTCTTCGTGGGGTTAGGCCAGTTCCAGGGAGACACCCTTGTGTAGGGAGCCCTGAAGACATTGTTGCAACTGA
This sequence comes from Spiraea crenata, assembly GCA_033992175.1. Classification (NCBI taxonomy): domain Eukaryota; kingdom Viridiplantae; phylum Streptophyta; class Magnoliopsida; order Rosales; family Rosaceae; genus Spiraea; species Spiraea crenata. Next base: position 995,676 of record JAVBHV010000051.1, on the reverse strand, counting down.
TTCCCTAGGATTTCTTAGTAATAATTCGTCTTCGGGTTCGAAAACTGTAGAGAAAGTGAAATCTGAGTCTAAAGTGTTGGGGAATAGTCATGCTGGAGAAAGGGACAAACATGGAGCAGTGAGATCAAATGGTAGTGCCAAGGGGGAGCAATTGGATAAGAAAATAGGGTCTTTTAGCAGATCAAATTCTCAGCCATCAAAACCTGCATTGACTGTAGATGTGAAGAGGGAGTCTTTGCCGAGATTGAAGTCGTTGAATTCACGGTCTATCCCATCATCTCCCTCAAGTTGCTATTCGTTGCCGAATTCTTTTGAGAAATTTTCAAATGGGGTCAAGCATCATGCGAAAGTTAAGGGAACACCTAAGGGGGGAGTGGTGGAAAAAGCAAGTTCTGTTCGTGGGGCAAGTCCCAATGGGAAGAGATTAGTGATGGGAAACCCTATCAGGAATTTGGTTCAGGGGTTTGAGCTGGGGGCCAAGGCTCTGAGGAAGAGCTGGGAAGGAAACATGGAGGTGAAGACTAAGGACAGTCCAAATTTGAGGGCTACCAATCATGATACAAAGCTGGACGTTCGGATGTCTGTAAGTTTTGTACATCTTGAATCTCCAATTTGAAATTGATATCATTTGGTTTGCACTGGTTATTCGTTGCTTAAATGTGTGTAGTTTGAGTTCATTATTTCCTCATTTGGTGGATCTTTTGTGAGAAAATTTTGATTAGGAGATAAACAACAAAAATGAATGTGCCTAGAAGCATGAATTGTATCTTTTTAACATTCTTCTTCTCTCTTCAGTTTTTCTTTGATTCTCTGGTTAATTCCGATTGAATTTTGAATGGTTTACCCATCTTAAATGAGTCACAAACCTATATTTACAATCTGAAGAAACTTTTTTCCAGGCTCCTAGGAAAAGTATATCAACTGAGAGGTTGCCATCTAAAGAGGAGAATAAGATCAAGATATCTCCAAAGTCACTGAAAGAGGAGAGTAAGGTTCAAATGTCTACAAAAAAAATTTCTGCAAATGGAACTTTGGATGATCAAGACAGATCAACTAAACAAAGAATATCTGGTGGAAAGAAATCATTAGATAATAATGGAGTTCCTGGAAACTTGGTGAAGGTTTCTTTAAATAATAAAAAGTTGACAGATGGAGGCTTTCCATGGGCTTCTCTCCCATCATCAGTTGCAAAGCTTGGAAAGGTATAAATTTTCTGATCTGCATAATGAATGCCCTACAGTATGTTCTTTCTGCAATTTTGGTCCAATAGAGACCGCTCAAGTAAATTTGAGAATTTTGTAAAAAATTGAAGTCAGTGATATCTGTCCCAAGTTCTTCGTGCATAATTTGTTAGATCTCAAAATGCTTTGCCGCTAAGAGTTGCTTTCCCAGAACAATTTTCTTAACTAGGAGACTTTGTCCATGATAGTTTCTTATCATATCATGGGAAGAGTTAAGTTTTTCCTTTACCGTCAGGTCTTTTAGAAGATAAATTATGTTTTACTGCTCACACTTCTTTTTCTTATTATATGTTTTCACATCTATTATCAATTTATCACAGGAAGTTATGAGGCACAGAGATGCTGCACAATTGGCAGCAATAGAGGCAATGCAAGAGGCTTCTGCTGCAGAGAGTTTACTACGATGTTTGAGGTATAACTACATCTTGTTGCCATTGGCATGGAATACAGAACTGTTATTATTTGTGAGTTAGGCTTAGTTATTTGTTGGCTTGAAATATCCTTCTAATGGTGCTCAACATGATCAGTGGCCAAGTTTCAGTTGTGGCACTTGCCAATGTGGATGGCTTCATTTTGCTGTGGCCTAATGGATTGGAAGATAACATTTGATGACTAATAACGTAAATAAACTGTAGCAAGAAAAATATCTCTAATGCAGTTTGCTTGTTTTTTGTTCAAACCCGTTTGTCCAATTTTCAGGCTACAGAGCATTATAGAGATAACAAATCTCATTTCCCACTTTGGTAAAAAATTCAATCACTTAAATTCATAAAAGCATAGGTGATCATTGTGTTGGCGGTGTTTCGGAGTTGCCTTTTATTTACTTTCAAGGTGCAACATCATATTTAGAGGCAGAGGTGCTGAAATATGCAGAGTGATAAGAGAGATAACAAACCTCATATGACATTTTAAAAGGATACATAAATAGCTTCCTTACTGTATATGTTTGGTCCTGGGGTGGTAATGCATGATGCTATGATAAGAGGCAAAGACATTGGTAATGGAACCAGAGTTGGGGTCTGATCATGAGGTTGTGGCAGGTGATTACTGTAAAAAATATAAAACCTTAGAAGGTGATGATGATGACGAGGCAGTGGTAGCTAACTTAGAATATTTCTGGGGAACAAATTGGTGTTAGAACTTAGAATTTATTATCATTGGTAGATGGAGATTATTGTTATATTCTCACACATATAAGCATTAGTCTTTTTTGTATCTTATCCATAATATATCAATGCCACAATTGATTTGAATTTGGGAAGGTCGTCTTCTAAGTATTGTATGATATTGTACTGGTTGGGCATTCAAATCCAAAAGACGTGGAACATTCATTAGAATTTCTTATGTGGTTACTGACTATACAATGCAACAACTTGATGCTGTATACAAGCTATAGCTAGATGGCCAATGTGATGATTGCAATCCATTTCATTCCAACCGCTCTTGTTGTTACTTCCCGATTCACTGTTAATGAGCCCCTTCTGAGGTTGGTTATCATTTTGTAGTATAGTCTACTGACATAGCATGTACACGTCATCCATGAAGATTATTTAAGTGTGATGGGGCTTTTGCTTGATTGATTGTTCTGCATTTTATGTTACTTAAGTTTATGAACTCACTCTTAACCAATTCATTTAGCAATGGATACCTCAAATGTCTAGTTTATGTGAGTGAATGAATTACATGAATTGTAATACATGGGCACTAGATATTGATGCGATAGATAATCTAAATTTATTGGCTAGGGTATGCATAGAAGTGATTATTTCCGTATGTTGGCTTGAGCAACCATTAGTAGGGACTGAATAATATGAATTTCGGTCACTAAGTACACATTGTACAGTTCCATGGAAACCAGTTTAGGTAAAGTAGGCGGACTGCATTATAAAGTGAAATGAGTGATTTACCCAATGCAATAAGTTTGTATAATTTGGTATAGGGCTGACCAGGCTTAATGTTGGGAGAGAAATTCTTGTGCAATGAAGAAATAGCACGGGTTCAAAATAATTTTGAGTGTATGTGAAGGTTTGAAGTGTACTTTGGAGCACCACTGCTGACTAGGAATACAGAGCATATATAAGAACTTTTAGTACTAGAAGCACTCATACTAAGTCACATTTGTTTGACCAGGGAATTTTGGGTCTGTTCCCTTCCGGTGGTCATTTTTCTCTGTAAGCACTTGCATTAAGAGGTTCAACAGAAAACAACTTAAAGGAAAATGTACATCTGAAGTATATTCCTTGATGGATTTGTTTTACTTTGTGATGTGAGTACTGCATGGCTTTTATCATCTTCTTGTTAATGCTCCCATAAATTTTATATGTTGCACTTGTTCTGACATTTGGCGTTTTGGTGCTGCAGCATATATTCTGAGCTTACTACCTCTGCCAAGGAAGATAATCCACAGCCCGCGGTTGAGCAATTTTTAGCCCTCCATGCTAACTTGAGCAATGCTCGTGTAGTTGCTGATTCTTTATCCAGAATTATATCACCTGGTTCATCCCCAGACCATGAAGAAAATCCATCTGAAGAAGCACTTAAGGTAACATCGGACAGACGAAAACAGGCAGCTTCTTGGGTACAAGCTGCATTAGCCACCAATCTGTCACCTTTCGGTGTTTATAAAAAGGAGTCCAGTTCAACCTATCTTCCAGCTTCAACTTCTTCTCCAAATAAAAAAATTGTTTCTGCAAATCAAACCATGTTAGTCTTAGAAAATTCTACAAAGAATGCTTCAACAAAACCCCAAGGCAAAGTTCGCCAGACAGTTGGTTCTAAGGTTGCAGCCCCAGGGACCCCTCGTCGAGTGGGGGATGGATCAGCCATCAATCAGAAGCCACAAGTGCAACCTCTACCTGAATGGAGTAGAGGAAGTGGCCTTGATGAGGCTGTTGACTTGGCTGAAATGTTGCGACTGCAGTCTCAAGATTGGTTTCTGAGATTTGTTGAGAAGTTCTTAGATGCTGATGTGGACACTTCGGTTCTGTCAGACAATGGTCAAATAGCAGGAATGCTGACTCAGCTCAAGAGCGTGAATGATTGGTTGGATTCCATTGGTTCTAATACGGAGGAAGTAGAAACAAATGCTGTTTCAGCAGAGACCGTGGACAGGCTACGGAAGAAGATCTACGAGTATCTTCTTACACATGTTGAATCTGCTGCTGCTGCGCTTGGTGGTGGATCACAGTCATCGCCCCTAATTCAAACAACAGATACAAAAGTTAGAAAATGAATCAGGTAAAGTGTAGTTTGGCCTTGTGGGTTTGGTGTTTGCAGTTGCATAAATGACCAAGCCCTGGGAGCTGTGCCCTTTAAACCACCAAGTGGTCTTGGGCGCTCAGTCAGTCTACCTATGTACATACATAACTTTACATGGGTTTGGGTATAGAAGGAATGGTCATTTCTTAGAAGAGGGAGTTTGATTTGAAGTGCAAGGTGTCATTTTTTCGATCGGTGGATGCAGTTACCGGAGACTATACAAGATTGAAACAGATTGGTAGTGGGGAGTTTTTGTTTCTTATATCATCCATGCATGTGTTCAGCTTTTATGTAGGATTGAAATTGTATCTACACAGTAGGGATTGTATGTGAGCCTCCACAATTAACCAGTTAACCTCGTTTTTCTTCGTTTGTACTTAGCTTTTGACAAAGTGATTACTGCACGTAGAATTATTTTTTTCTTTACCAGATTATTAGGAGAGATGTTAATGACAAGTCCATGGCAATGGGCTGGACATGGAGTCGCTCGGCAGTGGATCTTCTGTCCCAAAGTCCCGTGTCCCCTTCCATTCCCATCTACAAAATTCTGACACGTGTTCAATTGCTTAACTTAACTCCAGTGTTCAATTGCTAGACCCCAGTTCACTCTCCTAACTGAAAGCTAATTAAAACAAAAAACATGTTAAACAGCCAAGAGAAGTAATGGAAAACCATGACCCACTTCCATGTCATGTTCACATAAGAAGTGCAAGTGCTCATGATTATTCTGCATTTCACTCAAACTTAAAATAGGACAATATCAAGAATGATATATTTAGAGAGCTGCTATGTACACCCAGTTTTCAATAGGATTGACTAGAACATGTTAAACAGCCAAGAGAAGTAATGGAAAACCATGACCCACTTCCATGTCATGTTCACATAAGAAGTGCAAGTGCTCATCATTATTCTGCATTTCACTCAAACTTCAAATAGGATCATATCAAGAATGATATATTTAGAGGGCTGCTATGTACACCCAGTTTTTAATAGTGTACATAACAACCCTCTATATTTAATAAGTATGGATGAGAATGAAAATATTAAAAACCGTTTATATTTCAAGTAATTTCAGTGTTTACTAAAATTTGAAAATTAAATTTTTTGTCATATTGAAAATGGGTGCAGTCAAAAATGTTACTGAAAGAAAATTGAAAAAAAAAGGGGGTAGAGCTCCTTCATTAAAGAGCAAGTTGACCAAAGAGTGACCAGTCTCGAAGCTAAATGGTGAATGGTCGGTCTCTTGTGTAAAATGAGAGAGCCCAAGATGCAGCAGCTTCTTCTGCTTCCGCTTCTTCTGACCTTCCACTTCCATTTCGCGCTCTCTGAGGTCTTCTTCGAAGAGCGATTCGAAGGTAGAAGATGAATTCCAAAATATGTTATTAGCAAGCGATTGATTTTCCATTTCCGTTTTCGCTGAATCCAAATCGGTATTTGAAGTTTGATTCCTGAGATTTGGTCATTCTCTTTCCTTGTTAGTAGCGAAATGAATCATTTGGAGCTTGTGCTGGGATTGACCAAGCCCTGTGTTGATTATACACCCTTGTTTGGTTTCTGAGGAAATTTGAGAAAACTAAGGATTATACGTAAAATGATGCTTATATGTGTGTATCCCCATATACAAATATGTTTTTAAGGTTCTTGTACTAAGAAACTTTCAGCTAGTGTGTAACTGTGTTTGGGTGTTGGGGCAGTTAGTTGGTTGAAATAAGTGTTGGGTTTTCTCACTTCTTTTTATTCCGAAGTATCTAATGAGTAATTGTTGTGGAAAAAGATGGGTGGAAGAGCCGTTGGGTCTTATCAGACTGGAAAAGGGCAGAAGGGAAAGCAGGAACTTTCAAGTACACTGCCGGAAAATGGTCCGGCGATCCTGATGATAAAGGTATCCAACTAGATTTTTGCTTATTTGGCCCAGTTTCAAGAATTTATACCGGTCATCTAAATTTTAGTTGCGTATGATCTATTGATTAGCACATTGTCTACTCTGGAAGAAATTCATAAATTAAAATGATGCTTTAGGATTTTCAGTTTTGGTCCTAGAGCAAATTTGAACTAGTTCTGTAATTTATCGGTTAGTTGAATTACGAAGAGAAAACAGGATATGTAGGTGTTCATGAGTAAGAAACATTGATTTGTATCTTGGTGGTGCGCAGCGTCAATAGTATTGCCGTATAGGTTGTAGGAATTGGTGACAATCATCTTGGTTTCATAATCAGATTGTCATGGTTATGGGATTTCGCATTGGAATCCATGATGGAAAGTCAATTAATCAATCCAGTATTTTGATAGCACACTGGAGTTTGTGTACTAAGTTACCAGGGTCTGCATTTGATAGTATACTTTATGAAATTCATGCAGGCATTCAGACGTATAATGATGCAAAGCATTTTGCCATATCTGCAAAAGTACCTGAGTTCAGCAACAGAAATAAAACTCTAGTTATCCAGTATTCTATCAAAATTGAGCAAGACATTGAATGTGGTGGTGGATACATCAAGCTTCTTTCTGGCTATGTCAATCAGAAAAAATTCGGTGGTGATACTCCATACAGGTGTGTGAATATTTTACTTTGTCCCTGTGTGTGAGTCAAGGTAGATATGTTGCTTCATGCTTCTGTGAAACTAGAAATCTCCAAAACATATACTGGGCAGGAATCTCTTCTGAAATTAACTGTAAAACTTTCCTTTATGGTTATTGTATTCATTTGACATCTTCTTATAGTGGTTATTTCTAATCATTTAATCATTTTGTAGGTATGAGTATTTTTATAATAAGCGACTCATTAGACTGCAGCTGCAAGTCAAAACCCCCAATAATGAGAATCTAGCTCCAAGGGTCGCAGTCAATGTGGGGTTTATAGGCCATGGTTGTATATGAGTTCACAATGTATATGCTTAAGATGATTTTGTTTTTCTTTCTTGTGCAATATACTGTGCATCAAAGATCTATAACCGTATCTGTTTTGGTCAATGAGGGTGCTTATGACAATCATGGCAAGACTGAAGTTGCAATCCATTTTTGGAAGAAACAAGCTGCAGTTGTAGATGGAAGAATGAAGGATATTGACAAATAAGCAATAATTGTTCCTGTTAGATGTTTGTCTCAACGAATGCTTAAATAGACTATCATGAAGACTAAAGTTGATGGAGGTTGACTAGGTTAGGAAGAAAATACATATCAGGGAAGCATAGGCATACACGTGTGCAATTACATTACTCTGTGTTTTTGGTGTTTGAATTCACTTTAGAGTCTTGTTGGCTTTTGTCATATCAGTTTCACATAATACTATTCGATTTGGTTGCATCAATGTGTAGTTGTACTAGTTGTTATTCACACTTGAACCGTATAGATAGACACAATGACTCTGACTTGCTACATTATGGTTACTGCAGTTTCATGTTCGGACCAGATTTATGTGGCACACAGACAAAAAAGCTCCATGTGATACTTTCTTACCAGGGACAAAATTATCCCTTAAAGAAGGATCTTCAGTGTGAGACAGACAAGTTAACTCATTTCTATACATTTATTCTAAGGCCTGACGCGACTTACAGCGTCCTTGTTGATAATCGAGAAAGAGATTCTGGAAGCATGTATACAGATTGGGACATCCTTCCTCCACGAAAGATCAAGGATGTCAATGCAAAAAAGGTAGAGTGCTATGATTTAACAGTAACCAATTTTGTGCCCAACTAAACAATCTAGTGTTTAAAGTTTGAGAACTTCTTTTGCCTAGAAGATATATTCAAAGTATTGTAAGATGTATGGTTCTCATATCATTGTTTCTTTGTTCAACAATCTTCTTATCATACCTGACTACAAGTTATATATTGACTCTTGTTGTCCTAACAGCCAGCAGACTGGGACGACCGAGAATATATTTATGACCCTAATGATGTCAAACCGGAGGTATCATTCGCAGATATCTTGTCATGTTTGAATATGTACAATTATTGTTTATAATTTACTCACATTACCATTTTTAATGTCTTAGGGATCTGATTCTATTCCATCTGAAATTCCTGATCCAAAGGCCAAAGAGGTTTGTTGATGTCATTGTTATCAATTTTAAAACTCTTTTAGATGCGCTGTCTAAGTTAGAGGTGTAGAACCCAACCATGATGTCCTGAAAGGATACATTCTTCTCTTTTTACATAGATTGTTTAGAACTATATGGTATTCTAAATTGATAGCACTGAAGGAAATCTGCCTGAACCTGACCTTATTCCTTGACAAGTGACCAGAAGTAGTTATATTTTCTATTTTATGGAATATGTTTATTAGTTCACTGAAGATTATTAACTATTTAGTCTAAACTTACGCTAATAAACCTTCTTAATACACTGATGGTTTCTTAGCCTGAAGACTGGGATGAGGAAGAGAATGGAATGTGGAAGCGACCGAAGATCCCAAATCCAGCATACAAGGGACCATGGAGACGCAAGGTACTTTTAAGCTAGGGTTTTTTTTATCATTAGTGGTGCCTGAACTTTACTCAAAGTACTCGAACTTTTAAAGTAATTAATTTGGTACCTGAACTTACAAAAACAAATCAATGTGGTACCCAGGTAAACTTTTGTCAAAGATCTGTTAAAATTGAGGAGAAATTTGTCATTTCCATCATTTTCAACCTCTGTATCTTTTTCATCTTTTCTTCTCCTAAAAAAAAACCTTAATCTAACCCCAAATTATTCCACCAACACCCTATAACCAGCACCAAACACCAATCCCACCGCTTATGACCACAACCAAATGCCGATCCCACCGCCCGTGACAATTACCAAATTACCAAACACCGATCCCCACCCCCAATGCTGTTATCAAAGATTTAATTTGGTTTGACGAATATTGTTAGGGTCCGTTTGGAAGAGGGTGAAGTGGATTTGGATGTGGATTTAGAATTGGAATTCAAATCTAGTCAATTCAAATATAAACATTTGAAATCTGAATGTTTGGATTGAACAAGTGATTTTAAGCTGAATTTCAATTAATTTTCCAGAAATTAAAAATTTAACAAATAACCAAATTCTGGGTTCGTGTTCGGACCCTCTCATTCCTTCCGCTCGCTGCTGCGACACCGGCAACAGAACCAGACCAGTTAGCAGGGACTCCGAGAGGCTGTCTGTAAAAAAAGGTTCAATTCCGCCAAATATCGAAATCCTTGGTTTTTTATCATAAGGAAAGGAGGATTTGATTTCCTTTTTTTATTCTGTTTGAAGTGCAATTGTCCAGATATCTAAAATGGAATGTTGAAGAGGAGGGTGGTATGGTAGGCAAGGGGAGGGGGCTTTAGATGCAACGGCAGGTGGACTTGGCAGCCATGATAGGCCCGAGATGGCATTTCACTAATAAGACATTGCCAAAAGACCATTGTATCCTCGGTTTTAATTGCACATTGACAGAAAATTGACATATGTACCATTTTGATTCCTTTTTGTAAGTCTAGATACCAAATTGATCACTTTTAAACTTCAGGTATCATATAGTCCTGTTGAGTAAAGTTCTGGCACCACTCATGATAAAACCCCTTTTAAGCTATGAGTAAAATATTGAAATTCAATTTTGATTAAGTTTCTAATTTTGGAGCGTATGCTGCACTACAGAAAATAAAGAACCCCAACTATAAGGGAAAGTGGAAGACTCCATGGATTGATAATCCAGGTATGTGAGTGTGTTTCGGAATTTGATGGCGGTGTTGGTTATAACTTTAAAAGGAACTGAGATTGATAACAATATATGTGTCTATTGATCAGGACTTGATTGATCAATATGATCGAGCCTATTTGATCATTCAACTTATAGTTCCCCGGATTTAACATGCCTGGCTTTGACAGGATTTGTAGGCCTACAACGTATGCTAGATACAATCCTCTTTTAGAGTCTAGTTAGTCAGAGGATTCTATGTATACTGATGTTCAGATAGTTTGCATTCTCTTCACAAATACAATGTGAGTTTGTCTAGCTGTGTAGGCAATGCATTTATTAAGGAATTAGTGATAGTTACAAATATGATATGTATCTGGCAAAGCTAGTCAATTTATATTTTCCATTCTGCATTTAAAAAGTACTTCCCTTTTAATGTTCCTGCAGAGTTTGAGGACGATCCTGATCTTTATGTGCTAAAGCCAGTAAAGTATGTGGGCATTGAAGTTTGGCAGGTACGTGCTGACTGTGTCATGACTCAATTGTTGCCCATTATTTACTAGACAAACAAACTAACGGGGTGTTGTACTCAATTGTTGTTTGTGTTTAAAAAGTCCTGTAGATTCTACATGATTTTATAGACTTTATAGGACTTTTCTATACGATTTCAAAGAACGTTTCAAATTCTATTTTGAAAATGTCCTTTTGAATCCTAATTCAATACATGACCCTATATTCTAAAAAAATCTTTCTAGATTCCGTAAGCAGTGCACTAGTTGAGGTGGATTTAGTTACACATTCTCTCTCTTCCCTGTCAATGAATGAAGTTCCTTTGATTTTGTGGGGCCGATGGCCTTTTAACTCGTCTCTAAGCCGAGGCTTTGGACCGATGTTTTCCTCTACTTAACCACCTACGTCCATCACAGGGTGAGACCCATGAACCCATCCACATGTGGGGTTTATCTTAAGTGCAGTTTAGGGAGAACTACTATGCAATATATCCCTTAATGGACAGTCGCTTCTCCAATAAGGGGCAACTGCATTTGATCCACCATTCCTCACAGATTTTTAAAATGAAATGGAATCTCTTTTGAACCTTTGTCTGGAATGTGGAGCCTCATAACAGTTTTTTCAGGTAAAGGCTGGTTCCGTTTTCGACAACATTTTGATTTGTGATGACCCGCAGTATGCGAAAGAAGTTGTCGAAGAGATATTTTCCAATAGAGAAGTGAGTTGTTGTTCTTAAATGTTTACAAATGCAATTTATCCCAGTCAAATTGTCTAAATTACATAACAAGGAGCAACATTTTAGGCTGAAAAAGAAGCCTTTGAGGAAGCAGAGAAGCAAAGAAGAGCTCGAGAAGAAGAGGTGAGTTAACAAGAAGCAGAGTAGCTTCTCTAGTTTCTCTGAGGCAGTCTGTAGTGGTAAAACAATAATCATTCCGAGTGATATCCAATTTGATTACTCGTGCAGGATGCTAAAAGAGCAAGAGAGGAAGGTGAACGAAGGAAGAGGGAAAGGGATCGTCAGTATGGTGATAGGAAGCGCCGAAGACGGGTATTGTATTTCCTAATTTTGTCTCATCAATGATATTTCTAATTATTGTTGCTTTAATATAGTATCTATGTGTTTCTGATGGACTTCATCCTATTAACGTATTTTATGTAGTGAGGCACGACTTGATAGATACAAATGATTCTTTTAATAAGTACACCTATTCAAAATGATCACAGTGCTAATTACTGAACTTATACTTGAATAAAAAAACTAAGAGAATATAGCATTTTGAACGAAGGAAGTATATGGCCTAAATGCCTGCAGAGCAGAGGGGTCACGAGCAAGCTTTTAAAAGGTTCCCCTAAATTGAAGCCTTATAATGGAGATTTTCTCCTTTTGTGGATGCAGCCTAATTAGTTGAGCATGCCCTGATAAGACAATTAACTCACAGAAGTATTTGCCATATATGTTTTGACCATGAGGAACAAAGAACAGACTTGATTTTGATCACAATCTTCTACAAGAGAGTAGACACCTGTCCAGAATGATATTACCTATAACCTATCTGTGTTCCCATATGATGCATTTGTTACCGGTGAAAGTCTAATTTGAGAACCTTGCTTTGTTTTGCAGCATGATCCCCATGATTATTTGGATGATTACCATGTAAGGAGTAACTTTTTCTCTTCTTTTATCCCCTGTTTTTGTTCCACTTCTTCATATCTTATCCTATTTACTACTCTCATGTAATTCCCTTTTCACATAGGCCTAATTAGGTGATAACCATTTTAGCAAAATAATTTTCGAAAACTCTGTAAATTGGAAAAGTCTCAGCATGAGAGCCTTGCTTCAATTGCTTGTCTAAATGAGCTAGAGCAGGTGCCATACTGCTGCACCTTATATGGTGACATTTATAGCTTTTACCAATTTTGCTTATGGTGATGCTGGTCTTATGATCCTGAAAGTGTCTTATATGACCCTAAAGCTAATATTCCTGAAATTTATGTCCTGCAACTTCCTTTTGCCATTTCTTTCTCAATATCTACTTTCTGTGATCTTGCAGGATGAATTATGAGGCGCCAGCATATGTTTTCCATTTGTATTAGAGCTATGGGAAAGGAAAAGCATTCCCATTTACTAGAGGAAGAATGTTTATTAGTCTACGGGCATGCCTTGTGTGTTTGTACAACTGTTTAAACATCAATCTCAGATCCTGATAAACTGCCAATGTTGGGTATACTGAGTCATGAGTTGTGAATCGTATGCTGAACATAATTTCTGTCAGTTCTATACACTCATCATAGATTGTTCATTGTGCCTTATTGATCATAGTTTTATTTTTCATTTAAAATGAAATAAAATAAAATGATGGTCCGACGAATAGTGTGTTCAGAACTGAAAAATGAGTGTTGTGTTTATACCAAGATTTGCATTTAGCGGTCTACACGATCATTGTTGAATCAAGGAGGAATAAAAGCGAATTTCGATGATTTTCTATCGAATATTAAAATTTTAATAATTATGATAATTATTTGGAAATTTCGTCAATAATAAATGCAAATCAAAAGCCGCAGCGCAACCTGGAAAGAAAGTTTATGTCTTATGCAAATCAAAAGCCGCAGCGCAACCTGGAAAGAAAGTTTATGTCTTGGCCGTCAACGTAAATCAGGAAAATTGTATTAGAATATATTGGAGCCATGACTGGAAAGATTTTTGACGATTTGTGTGAATCTATTTGAGGATTCGGTGGTGGTGAAGATTTGCTTTTAATTAGAGTGGCCTTGAAAAGTCTGATCAGCAGAAGCAAGAAGGCCACGTGATTGGTATTGTAGCCTATAGCACTTTAATTGTCTAAAGTCTCTAATTGGAAGGGCAGACAAGAATTTGAAGTTCACCAAATCTGTTGGTGAAACAACTTCCTCTTAAATGGAGATTTGGGGAGCCGTGCATTAGATAGAGACGCATAAACTTGGCCACCAAATTTCGAAGCCTATTTATAACAAAGCTCGTACAACAGAAAAAATGTCCCTAAACCAAATAATAATAATAATAATTATAATAATAATAAAAAAACCCTCACACCCATTGTGTTGTCTATTCCAGAGATGTAGAAGTAGATAATCGCCCGGAGGTATTTTGTCACCAAAGTACTGGCCGAAGAAATCCCGGAGGTATGCCCAGAGTATGGGCTGGAAACATCCTAAAGAGTTTCACCCAGGTTCAGGCCGGAGAAGTCTTGACAAATTCCTATCAGCCATCAGTAGAAGTTCGAGGGGTCGGTTTGCAATAGAGATATTGTTGGCCGTTCCATGATTTTTTTTCCAACCCCAAATCCTCTACAAACTCTAGGATTGAGAATATCTCTTAGGGTTTGAGGGGTCGATCGACGATAATTCTGTTGGTTAGGGTCGAGAATATCTCTGAAACCCGCTATCGTCCACCGTTTCATCCATTCTCCATCCTCCCTCATCGACGACGACATTCATCCACATGGAGGTAAAGGTGGGCTCGGTACGGGTTTGTCGGGATTTACCATAAACCCGACTCCCGTACTGAAGCTCGGGAAGGAGAAAAGCAAGGTTGGAGTCCCGGACTGGCGAGTTCAGGTACCCGAATTCGGGTACCCAGTTTTTGGGGACGGGAAGGGTCCGGGACTGGGATTTATCCAAGATTGTGGAGGCTGGGTTATGACGGCGACGAGGGTTGAGGAGGCAACACAAGGAGGATGGAGACGAAGACACAAATTTTCCCGTGATTGTGGAGGCTGGGTTTCGACTACGACGCGATGCGGCTGGGTTTCGAAGGTGAAGACGAGCCCAGATCTGACGACGAAGAGGTTGAAGATGAAGGGGTTGACGACGAAGACAAGTCCATATCCGACGACGAAAGCCCACAGATCTGTTAGGTATTTTGTGCAACTATTTCAATTAAAATATAAAACTTTTGGGTCTGTCCATATACCCACGGGTCCTGAATTCTGGGACCCGATCCCAACCTGAATTTCTCAATTCGGTCCTGGTTTTTAACACGTTTAACTTTTTTTGGTCAAATTTCCCAACCTGACCCGACGAGTCGATTTAACCGAGTTTTCGAGTTTTCAGTTCGGGTATTCAGTTCGATTTAACCGAGGCATATAGAAGAGATGGTTATGTTCCCCTTGTATTTGTCACAGATACCACCATCGAATACTTAACCAAAGTCGACGACCCACATCCACTACTATCCATTGTTCGCGTGACTTACCGGCCGAAGTAGACACCATCACTGGCAAAACCTGTCGTCCCTCGGTTTTATTATTTATCTTCTTATTTGATCTATATTGAGAAAAGATCCCAGACGAATGGTTGTGCCTTGCTCGTTGGTCAAATTATTTTGATTGGATATTGTTTATTTGGCTTTGTCGTCTTCCCAGATCGTCGCGTCGTCGTTGTCATCTTCCAAATTGTCCAGCGTCGCATCGGTGTCGTCTCTTCCAGCGTCGTGTCGAGTCGTCGTCGTCATCATCGCATCGTCGTCATCGTCCGCCAGACTCGTCGTCGTCATCCAGTCGTCTTCGTCAACAAATAGTAGTTGTCGTCGTCGTCAGCTTCTTCATCTAGATCGGTGAACCCGGCCTGACCCTAACTAGGCCCGAAATCACGGGCCTTAGAACCCGACCCGACCCGATGCTTTTGAATTTCTGAACGGGCCTGAAATTGTAAGGCCCGATGTCTGCTAGGCTTTTTTTGGTCCCCCCCAAAACCCAACCTAGCCCGGCCCAATCCCACCCCTAAAAATTTTTAATGAGAAATTGTTTTGCACGTCCAACATATTTTCAATAGTCTATTTCGGGTTGTACTCTTCTTTTCTCTGTTAGGATTTTTCCCATTAACGAAACAACTTATCATTGATACATGGTCATCCAAGGGGTTTTGTGATAATATTAATGTGGATGGCCCTTTGTATTATGCTCATTATTATTGCACCTCCTTATGGGTTGTAAATCGAGCTCTTTATCTTGATTCTTATTTGATTCTGTATCTTTGGGATATAGGTTGTACTTGTGTCAACTATATTAATGATGAAGATAATTTTCTCAAGGCGTTCAACTCTCTCAAAACCCTAGCCACTCTTCAAAAAAAGCCCCAAAACCACCGCCGGCCCCTTGGCTTGCCTTGGGGTCGGCCGGCCACTTTTTTCGTGCCAACAAACAATTCAAGCTTCTTAGCTTCAGCGTCGGCTGGGTTGGGATCCCTTGTTCGGAGTGTGATTTTGCTGGAATAAAGGAATTTCGATTGTTGTTCGGTTGTTTGTCTGTTGTTTATATCTCTTAGTCCCGAATAAATTGGTAGCTCGTTTAATTTTATTTGGTTTGTTGTGATGGATTCCATCGAGTGGTGGCTGGTGTTATTTTCTGCTTCCCGATTGTTTTGATAAGCATCGTATCTCGACTTTGCCTTGCTTGGCCGGTGTTGTTTCAGGTTTCGGGTTCAGCAGGTTCAGATCTCACCCGATTGAGTGGCCGTTTGTGCAGTGGGTGAGATCAAGTGGCGGCTTGTGCAGTTTCGAGTTTTGGTTCTACAAAGCTTGGCTGGTTTGTGTGCTGAGCTAGTGGGTGGCTTGTGCAGTTGTCAGATTCATATTCCTTTGATGAGCTTCGGGATTCTGGTTCACCATGCTTGGCCGATCCAATGGCCAGCTTATTTGGGTGTTTCTCTGTTAGTTTAGTTGTTCAGTTGTCATTGTAATAGTTATAGTTAACCGGTTAATCGGTCAAGTTGATCTTTTTCGGTTGTACTGAAGCCTTCTCTAATAAGTTGGCTTGTTTCTGCTGCCTAGTTGCAGTGAAATTATGAGTCCTGTTAGGAGTATTAGGCGTTCCTTGTCCGATCGATGTCTGAGTTTGTACTCCTTTGTTTGGCTTTGCCAAACGCTTTTATAATATATTTTTGTTGATAAAAAAAAAACTATATTAATGATGAATCATTTACTTATGATATTTTTTTACTGGTTGTACTATATAAATGGAGATCTAAATCCCCAAAAATTGTATTCCCTCGCCTCATCCTTAAAGTGGAGATGGAATGATACGACCCATTCCGAAAATTTCCCATATTGGAGTGAAATGACCAAAATGCCCTTGATTGGTCAAACATTGACTTTGTGAACAGTAGGGATTTATATATCCAATATTGGACTTTATGCGAAGAGCTCGACGATGCGAACTCGTCGGCGAAGACGGAATTGAATTCCGAGCCATATCGAGGAAGTTATGGACGAAAAATTGGAATCTTAGTATGAGTGGGGTGCCACGTGGCGAGTGAGGATTGGGTGATCACTGTAGGATGCTTCTGGAAAGTTGGAGTCGGGTTTTAAGAGGGAGCCGGCCCAACTTTCCCAAAGGAGAAACCCCCAAAACCGCCGCCACCTCTCACCACCATCGACGACTATCCGGCCACAGATCGGGAAATCAAAGCCTGGAATCACGTTCCCCACGTCGCCACGAACTCGGAGCACCAAGGATAGGAGTCAGAAGCCGTCGGAATCACCGGCAACGAAGCCGACGGAAAATCGGATCTTCCGATCGATTTTCCGGCCAGCACAGTGCGAGGTGATCAGTTCCCGGGGAATCAGCGCTATCAACCCGAGCCTACGGACGACGATGACTACGATCGCTCGGTATCACTGTGAGTGGACGGGTTTTGGTTTTAAAGTATTGTTTGAGTATGCCTTATACATATGTTTACGTATCTGTATGCTTTGGTGATTTGTTGGTTGGTTGTTGGCGTATGGTTATGAGTATGGTTGAGTATGTTTACATTTATACGCGTATATGATTTGATGATGTGATCGCTGGATTTACGCTGGTTGTATTGCTATGGAGCTTGTGATATACGTATATGCGTATTTGCTGGTTATGTTGGGTTGTTGTGTATTGCTCGGTATTGTCTTGTGCGGCTACTCATGGGTATTGGGGTGAAGTCCCCTTGCCCTTTTTATCGGTAATGGGGTGAAGTCCCCTTGCCCTTTTTGTAATGGTTTGGGGTGAAGTCCCCTTACCCTGTTTATCGGTATTGGGGTGAAGTCCCCTTGCCACCCATCGGTATTGGGGTGAAGTCCCCTTGCCACCCATCGGTGTTGGGGTGAAGTCCCCTCACCCTTCTATCATGGCCGTATATTCTGTTTATGTGTGATGGTTTATTGTTTCTTATCTCGTGCTGTGTTTTGGTTGTTGCTGCATACTTATTATGGTACAGTTGTTTACTACTGGTTTTCAACTGTGGGGGTTATTATTACTGTGTTTTACAACTGTTTTTCACTGACGTTTATTTTCCCTGTCCACTCACTCTTGTTTTTACGCTCCTCAGGTCCTGATACTGTTGAGCACCACGGAGACGAGCGGCAGGAGTAAGGATAGCTCTGTCATGGGTCACGAGGAGTGGGAGTCCTCCTGTCGTTTTTGGTTGTTTTAGGCTTTGTCACCCTTTAGGGGTGATGGCCGCACTCCCGGGCCCCACTTTTCGGGTCGGGGCGTGTCATGGAATGTCTCGTATGAGATAATTAACCACACTGAATTTGAGCCGCTTTGGCTTAAGCCTCAAGCTTATACATATCTCTTCGCTTCCCTACATTGCTTATCCTCGATGCAATAAAATAAAAGTGGGTAAGTAATTGGCATTGCTTTCGCGAAAGCGCTTATGGCTCGAAAGTGCTTTCACGAAAGTTTTCGGCCAAAAAAGGCTTTTGATAAATGCAAATGAAAGCACTTTCGGGCCATAAGCGCTTTTGTGAAAGCAGATTATCGAAAGCAGGACAGGAGTAGCTTTCGAAAGCTGCTTTCATTTGGGACACGCTGGGGAATTACCAAAAATTTTAATGAAATTTTTTTCTTCCTATTATGCCCTTCTTTAACATTTTAATTTACTTGGATTTGCCATCAAACCCGTCGCGAGGCACGACGCCGCCGATGACGACTCCCAGACGCCGCCGACGACGACTCCCAGACGCCGCCGACGACGATGCCTAGACCCTGCCGACGATGACGCCCCGACGCCGACAACGACGGCGTCCAGACGCCGCACGACGACCACGACGCCCAGCGCCGACGAAGTCGACGATGACGCCCTGGAGTTGAGGCTGGGTGCGACGCCTGCAATCGAGGCCGGGAGAGACAACACCGACGAGGACGGCCCGACGACGGCTGGGAGTGCGACGAAGATGACTGGGAGTGCGGCACTGCCGCTGACAGGAGGCCAAGAACCCGCTGGAAAGAAAAATCGGAAATTTCTCGCTTTTTAGGAAGACGATAGGTGCAACGCACCGTTTTAGTTTATGTTGTAATTTTTTTTGTTTGGATTTATGTACCAATATTTACCTATTCTAATATGATTATCAAATATATACCTAAAAATTTAATAAAGTTTTGCTATTGTTTATTTTGTGTTGCTTTTTTGTGCAAATTGTTTATTAAAATAGTTAGTCAAGAATATGTTTGTTTTTGTCATTATTTACAACTCACAGCACTTTCACCAAAATGTTTACCTAACACTTAAAACTGCTTATTGTGATCCAAATCTGTTTTAATAAAATGTTTACCAAACGCCAAACTGATTATCGCGAAAGCTAATTTCGCGAAAGTGATTTGGCGAAAGCACAGCAATGCCAAACTGGCACTTAGGCTGCGTTTGGCATTGCTTTCGCGAAAGCGCTTATGGCCCGAAAGTGCTTTCGCAAAAGTTTTCGGTCAAAAAAGCGTTTGGTAAACGCAAACGAAAACACTTTTAGGCCATAAGTGCTTTCGCGAAAGCAAATTATAAATCAGCCACTTAAATCGATTAATAACTTTTTCAGCTTTTGACTTTCATAACTTCAAGTAATTATGGTGTATATTCAGTGCATGATTTATTCGGTGGCATTATTTTCGCCGCCCCTAATTTAGATAATGTAAGTCTATATGACTGAAGAAAAGAATCTAGTGAGGGCCATTGGCGATCTCACCTACACAGAGACAGCTAGACTGTACTACACCACACACAAATTAAACTCGAAAGTAATTAATGTAATAATGTAAACGCGTCTCATCTCATTGGTTGTATTGTCCTGTATGTAACCCTGGTAGTGGTGGTGGTGGGGGTGGTGATAACGATGGCCAAACCACAAATAACCCTGAGTTTCCTTAACAACAAAACAATAACAAAACCAAATAAAACTTCAATAACACAGAAGAGAAGAAAAAGGGAAAATAATTAAAACTGAAAAATTGAGTGCTCAACTGCCGAAACCCAAAAGTGCCAGCCCACAGAAGCCCACAACTGTCTCTCTCTCTAAAAGAAGAAGGAGAAGAGGAAGAGATGCAGATGATCTCCAGGGCCTCTTCATCGATGGCCGCTACTGCCATGGCCTCCTTCCCTTGCTCTAGGGTTTGTCTTGTCCCTCTTATTTTATCTCCTTTTTTTTCCAGTAATTTCATTTCCATTTCTCTGGTAAATTGTAGGGTTTTCTTGCGCAAAGTATTCATATTTGTAATCACATTTTTGGGAAATCTCTGTATCTCTTGTGGAAATCTCTGTATCTCTTGTTCTGGGTTGATTTTTCTGTTATTGTTAGGGCGTATATATTTTAGTTTTGTACTAGTTTGTGCTGAATCTATTTCGGGAGAGTATTGCAATTGGTTTTTGAAATGATGGGGTTTTTGGATATGAATGTACAATTTTTATGCACATCTAGGCAAATGGGTTTTGTTCTTTTTGCAGTTTCTGTTGTACTTTTGGGTCGAAATCTCTATATGGAAGCAAATCGTCGGAATTCGAAGTTGCTTCTGCTCTTTGTTTTCTCTTTGAGGAAGGACTGGAAGTGGATTTTACTTGCTATTTCTGTAGATACAAATCTTTGGGATGGGCTGTTTTGAATTTAAAAACCTTTCTTTCGTGTGTTAGGGAAGGAGCGGGTTCTGTGTATGGCCTGGCATGAGGCAGCTTTGTCTTCGAAAAGGCCTTTTGTATGGAGTCATGCGATTATTATCTACGCCACTAAAATCTCTGCGTGGAGGAGCTATTCGTTCGATCAGAGTCGCTAAATTTTGCAGTGTTGTGAATATGTCGCCTTCATTACATATTGAATTGGTGAGTAGATCTCTCTGTCCTCTTGCATTCAACAAATCTATGATGTTATATCTTCATTTCTGTATATTCCAGTGACAACTAGTTTAAGGAAAATTTCCAATAACTGGTAGAAATATCGGTGGTATGGATGTACATAAATATAGCTGGAAAGAGGTTTTCCAGGGCAACGTCAGTGCACAGTACATCCATTAAACATGTAACTCCCTCAAATTTGGTAGCATAGCTATGGAACAGTGCATGCCAATGTTTGTATAATCTTCTTAATTTCATTTAGCCAATTCTAATGGGTAAGTCTTAAGTGTTGTTGTTTCTTTACATAGCACAGATGGGAAAATATTTATGTTTTACCCAGCCTCAATAACTAGTTTTCCAGACCATGTTTGTAAGTGTGCATGTCTCTTTTCTGGAAACTTACTCTGTTTAGCTAAGATAATCTGCAAATTAGTCCATCAGGTACAAACTTTGAAAATATCTCTTTTCTCTTCCCCTGCTTAATAGTGGAGCTTGCATGGGTGTGCTTCTAAAGTTAATAGTTAATTTGTTAGTATACACAGATACACATGCTCACAGATTAAATGTATAGTCATGCTTTTAATCAGTTAAGCATTATTCACTCGAGCTGCTTATATACATTGTTTTTCTGCTCACATTGCATAATTGTTTCCACTATCAGGTACCATGTCTTAGAGATAACTATGCATACCTTTTACATGATCTGGATACTGGCACAGTCGGTGTTGTTGATCCTTCAGAAGCTGTACCTGTTATAGATGCTTTGAGTAAGAAAAACAGAAATCTGACATACATACTGAACACGCATCATCATCATGATCACACAGGTGGTAATGCCGAGTTGAAAGCAAGGTACGGCGCGAAGGTATGGTTACATTACCTTCTGATTTTTTGATTCAGTATCGTTTGTTTTCTCACATTTCATAAATTTAGTCTGCATGGTTTGTAGACTTTCTGTAAGGTAGTTACTGTGAATGTGGAAAGCATGTTAAAGTCTGGTAGAACTGTAGAAATTGTTGTAAAAAAATTTAGAGTTGCTATGTGAAATATATTCTGGTTTGTATATGTCATGTGATTGAATTTTGCTTGATAGTTTCCTGCTAAATTTATCCAATAGCATTCTTCTGGAAAGTAGTAAAGCTCACAGCTTTTTTTGCATGTTTATTCATCACATTGTTGCTTGTAGGTGATTGGCTCAGGAGTAGACAGAGATAGAATCCCTGGCATTGATATTTCTTTGAAGGATGGAGACAAGTGGATGTTTGCAGGCCATGAGGTGCATGTTATGGAGACTCCGGGTCATACTAAAGGTTCATTACTAGATACATTCTAAAAACCTGTTGTAGTTTTCTGATCATAATTTATTAAGTCTCCAGTTTCTTTCATTAGTACCAAATATCTGCCTCCAGCAGTGGTTGCATACCTAATCCACATGAAATGTCCTTTTCTCTCTCCTAGTTTTATCTTCCTTGGATTTAGATTTATATGCTTATTTTTGTATAGGAGCTGCATCATGTTGGTGCTTTTGAAATAATCATTTTAATAGTTGTTAGATTCATTATAAGCGCGATTTCAAATTTCTACACAAATTTAATTTTTTAAAATCTCTGTAAATATGGTGTTTTAGAAGTTTAGTCCACCCATTTCATAGTAGCTTCTCAATTGTAGTTATAATGTTCATTACATTTCAGAAGATTCATCCTCCATCTTTTACTGATTCCTTATTTTATTTCTCGGTCTTTGTTTCAAGCAGGTCACATTAGCTTCTACTTTCCTGGATCAGGGTCCATTTTTACAGGAGACACTTTGTTCAGCTTATCATGTGGCAAGTTGTTTGAAGGAACACCTGAGCAGGTAATTTTTGGCCCAAATTTTATCCTATGTCATTGTTTAATGTTTTTTGGCTTATGTTTTGTGTCATTTTTCATTACACTCAACAGAATCAAAAGTAGCGTGGATTTGGTTATGCTTAATGTGTGTACTTGTGGCTTTATTAAGGTTTTAACATTGACAGGTCAAATGGAAAGGTGTATCTGAGTTCAACAACAATCTTATTACCATAAACCTTTGAAGGAAAAATGTTACCGTAAATAATTGGATCTGTTGCATCAGGATTAATTCTCACCCTTATGGGAAGGAACAAGTGAACTTCTCATTATTAGTTAGCTATTACTTGTATATATGTACTCAGACAGTTGATTCTTTATGTTGCAGATGCAATCTTCCCTTGCAAAGATTATGTCTCTGCCAGACGATACAGATATATACTGTGGTCATGAGTACACAATGGTTAGTTGTATTATCCTTTCAGTTTCTTTGTCTACAGAGTACTTTGTAAAGCTCAGAACAACGCCCTGACTAAAAGACTACCTTTTTTTGGACAGAGTAACTCAAAGTTTGCCATGTCTATAGAACCTCAGAATGAGGCACTTCAGTCCTATGCAGCCCATGTCACTTATCTTCGCAACAAGGGCTTGCCTACGGTAAACTCAAGAACTTCCTTGTATCTTTTATGTGATTACTTTCTTTGATCTAGTATAGTCTTCCCATAGAAATTTGGGAGACGTTGGGTATAATAGAGATAGCAGTTTGTGTGTTTATTTTAGATTCACTAGCAATGAAGTTGTTGTGTGTGTTGATATGGTAACTCTGTTGCGGTGTATCAGGTTCCAACCACATTAAAACTGGAAAAGGCATGCAATCCTTTTCTTCGCACTAAATCTGCTGAGATTAGGCAGTCACTGAAAATTCCAGCCACGGCAAATGATGCAGAGGCCTTGGGTGTCATACGCCAAGCAAAGGATAATTTTTGATACTTATCAGGCCCTTGTTCCTTTTTTGTCTGTGTATAGTATGATTGAGATATCTAATCCATTTTGTGGAAATAATACGGCTAAGAGATATACAATTGTCCATGTGTTTTTCAAGAGTTCCTCAATCCTTTCAGTTAAGCTCAAGCTATACCAACGTCCTTGTCACTGAAAAAGTGATGTGAAAGTATAATTTGGAACTTGGTACCTTGTAGGGAGCTGGAAACTACCAAGCATTCTTTTCGATATCGATTGAAAATTACCAAGCATTCATTGAGATTCAAATTTGTTCGTTGCGGCCCTCAATAGTTTCACCTCGAAGGTCAAGAGGATAACCATTCAAGTCTGTTGGTTGTCTTCTTTGCTTTGGTGTGGTAATTGTCGTTGCTAGAGCCTATATGTGAAGAAATTTTAGTAGAAGCCAAGTTTGGACACGTCAAAGTCCCTAATGTGGTGTTGCAAATTACAATAGATCGGCTGTGCATCTTCGAATTGCATCCCTTTCCCAGTACAAGTAGCCTTGAAATTGCAAAGAAATAATGAGAAATATGAAGCCATTTGGAATGTTTGGTGGAGATTAGGTGGATAAAGTAGCACGGTAGATTAGTTTGGAGTCCTCCTTTTTGCGTCCATTCCAAGGCTGGAATGTTCTGTTAGTTAAAATTGGTTCACCAAAAAATGGATTCAAACTTTAAAAGCCAACTTAAAGTTCTTACTTTTGGAAAGCATACCTCATCCCAATCTCAATCTACTGCTACCACCATGATTAATTATCGGAAGAAGTGTTAGCTGGGTGTAGTCAGATATGGATCTTAGTGACCTGTAAAGTACTACGGTCTAATTTATGGTGGTGGTATTTATATATCAATACTGTGACAGGTCCGAAAATTCAATTATCATCCCATAACAAAGAAAGAAGAATCTTATCCCAAGCTCTCCATGTGAAAGTTTAGTTTTAATGTGTTTAGTGTGGCGGATGCTTGGTTATCCAACCTTGTAAGTTGGCCTTCTTGATTGTTTATGGCGGGAAAGAACTTGTACTCTTAAGGTTGTTGATGTAAGTTGTCATTGTAGGCTTGTAGCTAGTTCCTCTTTGTGCTTGAGTTATAATGCAATTTTTCCATGATAAAAATAATAATTTCTTATTTGACACTGTAATTTGTACAATGGAGCATGCCATTTATTCATATCTGGATCTAATATGAACTTTATCCTTTCTTTAGAATTAAGGCATCATCATTTCTCTTCTCATTATTGAGTTCATGCATATCATCTCATGCTGAATAGTTCATGCATACCGTAGATTGTAGCAATGACAAGAAATTATATGCAAACCTGGGATAGCCTCCGCGTTAGCTTATCTCTGCGTTTTCCACATTTGGGCAAATCTCAACCTTTCTCTTACTACAAGCGTACGTAACAACTCATCAACTATTTTAATCTTTCATGAATTTTCCTTACTTCCTTACTCTTCCATTCACTTGTCGTCTCGTCAATGCATATTGGAGGTTAGCGTTTTTTGGTTTCCTTAGTTTGTTGTTTGCTCTGCTTTGTGCTTGGTCCCTCCATCTTCTTGGCTGGCGTCTTTTGGTTTCCATTTGTTTTTATTCCGTAGTCATTTGCATGACCTATTTAACTACATCTATGATTGTAGGGAATGGTTAATGGTTCCAACTAAGCATGCGGCTATAATCATTTCGGAATAATACGTGTTAGTTTTGTCCTTTAGATCATCGTTGTGATTCTAAAATGATATCATATTGCTGCTAATAGAAGTTAATA
Organism: Spiraea crenata; assembly: GCA_033992175.1. Classification (NCBI taxonomy): domain Eukaryota; kingdom Viridiplantae; phylum Streptophyta; class Magnoliopsida; order Rosales; family Rosaceae; genus Spiraea; species Spiraea crenata. The sequence goes on along the minus strand of JAVBHV010000051.1, from coordinate 970,331 downwards.
AAGGAATCAGGAAAATTAATGAATGAAAATTAGAATAGATTATAATAGATGAATGTGGGTTGTCAAGCTTGTAATGGTTAGATTAAGAAAAATGTTGAAATTGGGGAAACATTTTGCTAACCACCCAAAAAGAGGTGGTGAGTATTCCCACTCCTTTTTCCACCATTGATTTGAAATTGCCCACTCAAATTAATGGTGGAAAAATAAGAGGTAATGCTCACCACCCCTTTTTGGTGGTTAGTAAAAATGTACTCTGAAATTGGTCAAAATGCGGAAAATACGAGATAAGATAATACAGAGGTTCGAAATCCAAAGAGACCATACTAGTTCATATATATAGAAAATAACAATGTAAATTTTATGATTTTCCATTTTTACTTGAAATAAATGCCATTTTCTTTCACTCTACTTTTCTATTTACTTACATAAACCAAATTAATTTTGCTCCCAAAGTTTTTCTCTACAAAATAATTCTCAAACAATAGAGAAGAGAGAGATCCCACCTACGGGGTGAAAAACTTTCCTATTCTAAATTTTTTTTTATCTCATTCAGTAGGAAATCGATACATAACAAATTTATAATAATTTTTACTTATATAATTATTTAGCAATATAATAAGTTAATGAATCCTTCTACACGGAGGGGAGAGTCAGCGAACCACTATTGCGCAATCGCCACTTTTTCCAGTTTTCGAGTGAAAAATGAGCCGAAAGTAGGCCCCACCTCAAAAGCGTAAAGAAACAAACAACCCCACCACCAGTCCCCACTCGTCAATCACCACCACTATACCACTCACCATTTCATTTCACACAGGTCTCTCTAATTTCCGCGCCAAATTTCGCTCTCCGGAGAATATGGCGGTGGACGATGATCGGCCGGCGGACCTAAACCCTAATCCGAAGACGTGCGTCGTGCTAGGCGGCCGAGGCGTCCTCGGGAGATCGCTGGTCCTCCGGCTCCTGAGACTCGGCGATTGGATCGTCCGAGTCGCCGATTCGGCTCAGTCCCTCCGTCTCGATCCTTCCGAGCAAGACTCGCTCCTTCCCCGGGCTCTCTCCTCCGGCCGCGCCTCCTTGCACGCCGTCGATGTTCGCCACAAGTCTCAGATCATCACCGGTCAGTTTCTTTCTTCCTTCATTTTCCCTTCGTTTTCGTGTTTGGTTGCTGCGTGAGAAAATCTCGACTGGCTATTCTCATGAGTGATTTGAAAATATTCGTCTCTAGTCTTGTTTCCTCTCTGTTTGTTTTGCTATTGAAATTGGGAAAAATATTTTACGAATGTGTCATCTATCAAAGCTTTTGATTCGAATCTGAACCTCATATCTCCACAGTTAGTGTGGGGTTGCTAGGTCGAATATTAGAATCAAATGAAATGGAATCGAACCAAAAATGGAATGTAGACACTGGAAAAATGATAAAATTGGATGAAGTGATAATTTGTAAGATCCACCATTCATAGCGAAACGACTAGCTCACTAGTTATTATGAAATTTGTGGGTGTGTTATGATAAGGTTTCCTCAATATCGCCTATCCTTAGATACCTGTTGCACGTTAGCGTTGTTCGCGTGCTCAGATATTTACTGTGATCTCTTGTAATCTCATAACTTGAGTTTATAAATTTATTCTGAATGTTATGTTCTACACCTCTCCAGCTGTTGAAGGTTCAACAGTTGTGTTCTACTTTGATGGGGCTGATCTACGCACAGATGATTTTCACCACTGCTATATGATTGTTGTTCAAGGTACATCCCTACTAATGAAGAAAAAAATTAGATACTTTGACCATGCGTATTTTGGACAAAGTAATGCTTACTTTCATTTCAAAATCCTGTTCAGGAGCAAAAAATGTCATAAGTGCTTGTCGAGAGAGCAAAGTGAGACGCCTAATTTACAACAGTTCTGCCGATGTAGTTTTTGATGGATCACATGATTTGAATAACGCAGATGAATCTTTGGCATACCCTTGGAAAGTAAGGCAGCGTTGAGGGATTTGTTGTTCATGTTAAAGTGTAGCATTGTTTTATTCTGTTTTGCTAAAACTTCTTTCTTATTAGGTTTTCTAACACTTGATACAGTTTGATGATATGTTGAGTGACTTGAAGGCTCAAGCAGAATCACTTATCCTGTTCTCCAATGACACTGATGGTCTTTTAACATGTGCACTTCGTCCTAGCAATGTCTTTGGGCCTGGAGACGCACATCTTGTGCCATTGCTAGTAAATTTGGCAGAAACTGTCTGGGGAAAGGTCTTCTAACTTCTTCTTTTTTTATTATTTTTTCCTCTGTACTTCTTCAGATACGCTGTGTTAACTTCAGGCATTTGTTTATTTTAGAAACAGAATACATGTTATATACAAGTTATGAAGATTAAATTCAATATATATTAAAACCTTTGTCTCCTTATATATAAGAATCAAAATTTAAGTATGTAGGGTGCCTCTTTTTTTCTCTGTCTTCCCTATTTCTATATGCAAGATCGGAACCATTTCTCTTTTTTCTTTACACTGTATATTGTCGATCATGTTGTTTAACATTTTGCCATTCCTTGTTCAAATGTTATTTTCAACGGCCTGATATTCTAAGAAGATAAAGGGGCATTTCACTCTTTTTCGAAGTAACACAGATTCTCATTTCAGCTTATTATAGGGAGTGGTGAAAACATGTCAGATTTCACATATACTGAGAACGTCACCCATGCTCATATCTGTGCAGAAAAAGCACTAGATTTACGGACGGCATCTGTCGCTGGAAAGGTACTTATGCAATTTAGACTCTCTTGGATGTATAGATCATTTTATGTTCTGTTTCTATTTGGTCCACTGATAAGGATTATTCCCTTTGTGTGACCAATTCGTAGGCCTTTTTCATCACGAATCTTGAGCCTGCAAACTTTTGGGAATTTGTAATACACAGTCTGGAAGGACTGGGATATCAAAGGTAAAGCAAGCATTTCTATATTCTTCTCTGAGACACTTAACATGCTTTAATTGATATGATATTCCATAAGCAATGGCTATGCACATATTAATTGTGTGCATTACTAATCTAGAACTATGGTAAGATAAGGAAGATGATGAGAAAACCAGACTCACTCCATACTTGGGAATTGTTCCCTAGGTGAACTAAAAGCGCTATATTAGATAATTAGAAAACCAAACTCACTCCATCATTTGGCATTGCTCTCTGGGTGAACTAAAACCACTCTGTTGTTAGTAATTGCAGATTGGAAGAAGATACTGCTTTATATTACTTATCAAATCGAATATGAATTTATGCATATCCAATTCTCCAAGAATAAGGAAGCACTGGTAGAATTTTGAATAATTTTGTGTTTCCTGCTTTCAGATCCATGATCTTCTGTATTGGCATGTCCTCTGTGCTTTTGTTTATCACGGGCTATGGGCTGTCTTGGTTATTCTATTGATTTCTGTTCGTCATTGTATGATACTACGGCTTACAAGTTACTTTTGTTCCCTTCTTTTTTGTTTATTTTCTCCCATACAGACCACTAGTGAAAGTTCCTGCCAAGGTGGTTTGCCATATTCTATTGCTCATCAGATGGGTGACTGAAAAGTGTGGATTGACAAAATACAACCATTATATGTCAGCTCATTACATTCAATTAGCTTCATGTACTAGAACTTTCGACTGTAGTGCAGCTAAACAGCTTATTCAGTATTCACCAGTTGTCTCACAAGAAGTAAGTTTTAATTCATCACCAGTCTTTCATATCTCTCTAAATGCATCTCTTCCTTTCCTGTCCTCTCTGTTGTTTTAATTGATATTTCTTTATACGTTTTTCTAAGAATAAAGACTTAGTTAGGATATTTACGAAAATTTATTCATCTGTATTAAAATTTCCCAGTACATATTGTCACCAGGGGGCACCTGCAAAAGCTTGAAATTGTTCTTTTAGTTGCAAATTGTCTCTTGCCTTCTCTGATAAAATATTTTGATTTTTTTTTCCTTATGTTCAATAAATTCTTCAAAATTATGGTCCACCATGGTGACGTTTTGGTTAGATATCACATTGAAGCTATTGACCTTTGAAAGCTGTCCTAGCTAGCCAGGCTTGACATATTCCTTGTCGGAGCAGATCTTATGTGGCATATATTCTGCATGTTAGGCAGTATTTGGTTGCCTTTAGTGTTTAGCTGCTCACTGTTTCTTGTTTGGAAAATTAATTTTTTTTAGTGAGGTATGCGACATGTGAAGTGTACTGTGATACTTTTTATGATGGCTCATATGGAAATTCAAGGTTTGGAATTCTTTTTTGTTTGTTCTATTACCTGCAGGAAGCTGTCTCATTAACCATTGAATCATTCTCCCATTTAGCCAAAAACTCATCTTTACTAAGTCACCGTGAGTTTAATGAGGAATCAAAAGTGGAGAAGCTTCTAGGCAGTGGAGAAGGTTGTTTTTCGTTGTACCTTATTATTCATGCTCTGTTTTAATATTTGGTACACGTTGTATTTGCTCTCTTTTCTTTCTGTTTTACTTTTCTAGGTCAAGTTTAACTTTCACTTATTTTTAGTCTCCATGTTAAATATCCCAGTTGTTGTTTGCGTGAGTTTGTCTCCTAGAAGTAGCAAGAACTCTTTTGGTCGTGGCTAAGACTCTTGTTCCTGGTTCTATCTCATTTGGGGTACATGTTTATTTGGCCTTCAGAAGAATTACTTCAATTGATCATCAAGGATATAGATAAATTGCAACACACCAGACTAGCACCTTAGAAAGGATTTGCATTTTAGAACAAATGTCATGATCAAATGTGGTTATATGCATTCATGTAGGCGTGACTCCAGAGGTCATGTCCATGTCCTCTTTCTTTCTCTTCTTTCTTTCTCCTCTAATGAAACTTTGTCTGTAAAGAAACAAAATATGCGCAGTCTAGAGCTTTCATCAGATGTTCATTTTTGTTTTTGGAAGACTGACCTGGAATTGTGTTATTGCAGTTGCAGATATTTTTCTGTGGCGTGATGAGAAGAAATCTTTTACCTATTTCCTTGCTTCGAGTCTATTATTTTACTGGTTTTGCCTCTGTGGAAGAAATTTTGTCTCGTCCCTCTCCAAGCTTCTGCTGTTAGTTTCAGTTGGCCTTTATGGATATGGGATTCTACCACCAAAGATGTAAGAATTGATGTTGATAAGGATTTAGCTTGATTAAGCTCTTAAATGCTAAAAGAGTCCAATAGTCCTGATTCAATTGAGATCTACTCATTTTTCTTCCTCCTTTATTTATTTGACATACAACAATGTCTTTTGCACAGATTGGGTTTTACAGTTAAGCCTTTATCTTTATTGTGTTTGGAGATTCCTCAAAAGGTAGTGAAAGATAAGATTGCGTCCATAGCATACTTTTGGAACAGATGGGTTTGGTATATGAGACTACTGGCCCAAGGAGATGGTTGGGATATTTTCTTGAAGGTATACGAAAATACATTAATTTAATGCTTTATAGGCTACTTCTCATGAAGGTGATGCTTTGAATGCTATTCTCAATCGCAGTCTGTTCCCTACATATAATACTGTTGGAGAAATGTTTATGAAGGATTTTAGTTTATTATTAAATACTTGAAGGCTCTTTGTTTTTGAATGTCCGCACTGGTGTCTGCTTATATTTTGTCATTTGTTCCATCATTTAAGGGTTGGGATTTTAAACGGAGGTAATGTACTATGTAACTGATTCAGAAGATTCCTAATTATTGTTATTGGTAAGGCATGAGGTACAGGATTGAATGTTTTCCTTTTTATCTGAATAAATATCTTCAACACCTTCATCGTTACTTGGTCCTATCTACCAAAGCTTGCATTGTAATCCAGTATGCATCATTTTGATCCATGTAGAGTGTGGAATCAGCACAACTTTGTGAAATATACTACTCCCATGGGACATGGTTGGTTATCATGAATGCATACTAATACTTCTGTTTACTTTTTTTCAAAATAACCATTTAAAGGCTTCGCTATTTTATTAACAAATCTCTCTTTCTGATATACACAATATTCACTTTCAGTATGCAATAGTTTATTTGAAATGGGGAATTTTTATTCGCCGAAATTTCCCTTGTGGATATCTTACACAATTTTTTGTTATCAATACAGTTTGCAGCTTCCCTTTATTTTCTGAAGTTCATTTCGTCACAAGCCATGGTCGTGGTGATCGGTTTAGGTAAGCAAATGCTAGTTTCACCCATGCCAGAGTTAATCAATCTCCTTCTAGCTTGAACTTTGTATTGATATGGTTGGAAATATTTTGTAGCGCTGGTGTTCTCTTTCACGCTGTTTTTCGTTTATGAGCAATACAAATCAGAAATAGATGGATTGGTAAAGCTTCTATTGAGTAGTGTAGCATTGGGTCTTGGATCTTTGAGAGGAAATCTGCCTGCTTCTGTGCAATTGTTTCTTGAAAAGCATAACATCTTGCATCCCTCCAAAGGAAGAGAAACAACAAAGCATCGGAAATAGCTGTCTGCCTGCCACTACAACCTGGATGCCGTTTTGGCTGAGATTTCTAACTGTATAATGTCTGATAGCTTAGGCTCGTGTGAAAATATATAGATATGGGTAAAGTGTAAACCCCACATAAGAATCAGCATACTACAAACTCATTGCCCTTTTGTAACTGTTAACCAGAGATTTAGGCTGTAGAAATCAATGCCTTTTGGCAAATCTGTACTGTATAGCACGACGAGTAATGTCTAGATAGAATGTCTAGCTTCCACAAGGACCTAGTGCTTTACAAATATTTGGTGCATTAAATGTTTGGGCGGTTAATCGTTCGTGTTTGATATGTTCTTGACATGGTATTGACACTCTTTTATATAATCATTCTTCGTTCGTAAGTAATGAACAAGTGGGATGTTTATGCTGGTTGAGACAGCTGATAACAACTCGCGAGTTTAGCGTTTAATTCTGGTTATCATATATGACCACGTCTCAAAAGAAAAATTTTCACTTCACCCCTTTCCTCTGCTACGTTTTCACCAATCCAATGTATAGAGCCCATTCTTAGGAGTCACTTTTGAAACTCATTACAGCCACATGATCTAAAAGGAATGCCTCTGATTTACCAAGCTTACATGAAAAACATATGGATTCTCTGCCGAGGCACTAGGGGTGGGCATACGGACCGTTGGACCTGTGGAATCGACCTGAACTATGCGGTTGTCGATTTGTAACAGGTTGGCCCGGACTGTAATAGAGTGGTTTGGATGGGGCTGCAAATATTTAGGGGAAATTAGCTAAAATGATCCAAGTGGCAATTTTTTATGCTAAAATGTTAGGGCAACTAAATCCTTTCTAAATTGTCAAAATTATTCCCTAATTGCATAAGAAGTCCTTCACAATTCCTCCATTTGCAGTAGAAACGAAACCACGCCTCTCCAGTAGCTTCCACCTCCACGGCTTCACAGTCGCGCAAGGCCGAAACAATGGGCAAAGATCGAAACGGCAGTGTCGCAGTGAAACCAATCAAGTAGAGTACTTGGAGTCCGGCGATGAGAGACGCGTGAAGAGTGACAGAGGTCTGATTGACCCAAACCCAACTCGCCATCGACTTCCACACTCAAAGCCTTCAAGTCCTCTCCGAGCTCACCAAGACCTCCTCCTCCTCCGATAATCGCTGGAGTTGGTGATTGATTCATCCCAGAGTTCCGATTCGAAGCCCTCTTCTTTTGATTCGTCCTAGAGTTCCGATTTGAAGGCCTCAAGTCCCGAGCCGTGGCCAGATTCCGAGGTCCGGACACGGCGACGCCGAGGCCACCCCCAATTTGTCGAAACTGTTGACGCCACAGGGGCTGTTCTTGTACGATTTCTTCTTCTACAGACCGCCCAGGCCCGACGCCAAGCTCAATCGGATCAGGTCTGCACCCGGAGCCGACCTGAATGAGCCGCTGGAGGTGTACGCTGATGTGGATGCTTCGGAGTTGGATGAGTTGTTAAGCACTTAGTGAGTTCCTGAAAATCCTTTTTCTGGTGTTGCTGGTGCTGCTAGTGCTTGTTTGATTTCATGAAGACGGCGACGGCGACGGCGACGAAGTTCGGAGGACAAGAACGGTGTGAAGTTGTGTACAGACTATACCGTACTATAAGGCACTATATTGTAGTACGGTCACACTATGTTGAATTATAAATATACTACGATGAACTATGACCACACTATGGTGGACTATGATGACAAAAATGGTGTGAAGTTGTGTAAAGACTATACCCATACTATAAGACACTATATTGTACTACGGTTACACTATGGTGGACTATAAATACACTATAGTGGACTATGACCATACTATAGTGGACTATGATCACGCTATGATGAACTCCAATTACACTATGGTAGACTATGACCACACTATGATGAACTACAACCATACTTTGGGCATCCAAGGATTTAATTGCAAATTGTAAATAGTAATTCATTTTTTAGAAATGGACTATGATCACACTATGGTGCACTACGATCACACTATGATGGACTATAACTACACTATAGTGGACTACAATTATACTAGGATGGACTATGACCACACTTTGGGTACTTAGAGATTTAATTGCAATTGTGAATAATATTTCATTTTTTTAAAATGAACTATAACCACATTATGATGAACTACAATTACACTATGATGGACTACATTCACACTATGGTAGACTTTGACCATACTATAGTGGATTACGTCCACACTAACTACCCAGGGATTTAATTGCAAATTACAAATAGTAATTCATTTTTTTTGAAATGGACTACGTACGACCACAATATGATGAACTACGACTACACTAATAAACTACGATCACACTATGGTGGATTACGGCACACTTTGGGTACCCAGGGATTCAATTGTAAAGTGTAATAATATTTTGCCTATTGTGGAGCTGCCCGCTGCCCGTTGACCATTTTAACCCACAAATTGGCCACTTGGGCCATTTTGGACAATTCCCCAATATTTAGAGTGGGTAAATAATAGGAAATAAACGTACACCTGAGTATGAAGCAAATGGAATTGTAGGACCCATACGAACTGAACCATACAATATGGGTCAGGTATGGTTTGGTTTCTCCTTTGAAATTTTCAATGTGGTTCGGTTCTTAACTCGTTTTCTTTACAAACAGTTCAACTCTGGGTTGATAGATCTTGGTCTCGAGCTCGACCCGAACTGTGCCCATTCATTTGTAATTTTCGGTTTCGTAGGTGGAATTGAATGGAAATGCCACCCTCCCAGCGGCATTTCAAGTCTGGTTGTTAAGAGGAATTGATTCCCATCAACTTTTCTGATTCAATTTCCTTTTCAGGAACAAAAATAGTGCTAATAAGGATTATTGGCTGGATTTGTAAACAAAATTTCTATTTCCCATTCCTTTTTCCTGTCAAACAAACACGGGCTTAAGGGAAACTAACGGCAGCAAGTCAAGTGTTGATTCCTATCCCTACATGTTACGCCTTTCTTCCATCCAATGCCAGTCAATTGGATTTAATCCAACGGTGGTTTTTTAAGTTAGTGCTAAAATTAGGGTTCTACACATGGCCACTGCTCGACTCTCTGACAGCTGAAAATATACTTGGCCAATATTAGTTCTTTTGATACAAAAGTTTGGACATCCTATGGTTTTGTTGAAGGAATGAACTGTGTGAAAATCACTTTCGTTTTTGTTGGGTTTTCATTTCTGTCACGTGTTATCCCGCACATGCCTGGTGAGCGGGCTGGGCTTCATTGTTTTATTGGGCTGTTGATTGGATTGGCCCAGGCTTGCATGTCCCGACCCGACTATATATCTCGATTAACTAACTTACCGGCATATTTCACTACTTCCAATTCGATCCCTAAATCCTACCCTGGCTAGCCTTCATTCAATCAAATTGCTACGACACTAGGGTTCCGATCAGATCAGTCGGATCCAATTCAATCGAATCCAATCACAAATCACAATTCCAATGGCGCCTCCGACGAGACCGAGCAAAGCGGGCAGCGCCGAGCCGGAGACGCCATCGAACAACCTATGGGTGGGGAACCTGGCCGTGGACGTGGCGGAGTCGGACCTGATGGACCTGTTCGCCCAATTCGGGGCCCTCGACAGCGTGGCCACGTACTCGTCGCGGAGTTACGCCTTCGTCTTCTTCAAGCGCTCGGAGGACGCGGCGGCGGCCAAGGACGCCTTGCAAGGGACTCTCTTGCACGGAAACCCGCTTAAGATCGAGTTCGCTCGACCGGTTCGTTTTGACCCTTGTGCTTCTTCGTTAGGTTTATTGATTATTATTGTTGATGCGTCGTCTTTTTGGTTCTTGTCTGGATCTGGAGCAACTACTATTTTGGGTGTGTTTGATTCGATTCTAATTGTGCCTAATTTCGATCTCCGTCGTCGTACCATATTATCAACCTTGAATTGTGCTCTTACAATAACAATCCGGTATGCATGAACAAAGTAATCTTCTAGTTGCCTTTTGCCATGATGAGAAGCATACAAATACCGGATTGCTGATGACCGTCGATTGGTTCTTAGGCATCCCTATCTAGGCTTGCCATTCCAGTGTTTGTAAATGCCAATCGAAACTGTTTTTCGCAAACCAAAGGGCTCAATAGAGTTAAGCCGTTCCTGAATATGGATGCCAAAACGAATCCTCTAACCACCCATTATACACTTTCATGCGTTATTCAAACTCGTTAGCCGGTGTCAGTGAGTGCAGCGAGGTGTTTTCCAATCTCAACTTGACCTCACCACTGGTATTACTATCTCTAGGTACATTAATCTCAGATTGCGTATCAATGTTTCAGGTTCAAAACAATCCAAAGGAATTTTATAAGCTTTTCCGGGCTCCAAAACCGCAAAATAAATGCACAATCTTAGTGTACCAAGTCTTCCAGTATATTATGTGGATGGCTGCAAATGTTAGTAGCATGACCTTTTGATTTGGAATCATCTTTTGGTTGGATTCCAGATTGATGTGCATCTCACTGCTAGATGCATATCTTTCATACAGACCTTGCAGACCTCGAGCACCAATCAAACTTATTAACCAGACGCCAGTGTATATGCGAATGATAGTGATTCCCTTTCAACCTAAAATATCATCTGCTCACACACCAATCTGCAATGATCGCTTATCAATCATTCAGGTCCAGATACAACAGAAAGAAATCCTATAACCATTTACAAGCTGCAGAATTGCGAAACGAATACCACCGTAGTGCTATAGGTCCTTGCGAATTGCCAAATTTGATTTCTTTATAATAAGCAGATGGTCATTTTGGTTTGAAATCACTCTTTTTTGTTGTCTTTGTTGTATTTTAGATCTTATGGTTACCTTCATAAACTGCACAAAATGTTCATAAACTGCACAAAACATTTTGTACTCTAATAGACTATTTCAAGGTTGTTTACTAGTGTCAGTAAGTGTACAAAGGCCTGTTTCTGTTTCAACCGTAACACCAAAGTTGATAATTGTGTACACAACCACAAAGTTGAGACTTCAGGTCTTACCATTCACTTGTCAGTAACTTCAACTTCCCATTATTTTATAGGGTTTTTCCCCAACAGTACAAAAACAGAAATAGAGGAAGAATGAAATCCTAGGCTGCGAGGTATTTGCAATTTTGAAATATAGATGGGCAATCACATATACCTGTTGAGAGCGGTGCAAGGCTCCTAAACTCGATACACTCTGAACTCGTATTGCATTAGATTAGAAGACTTAAACTGGCCTCCCTTCAAAAATAAATGTCAAAACTTCACCATTAGGTTTAAAGAGGGGTTTACCATTCACCTGCTTTGTTTTACCTTGAATAGGTTCTAGTCATGAGCCATATTCACAATTTGGAAGGGTGGTCGTTGACTATAAACTTTGTTTCTTTTTGTTGATATAAATAGAATGAAAACTTGAAAATTGTGTCCTCAATGAAGTGACTCGTGCAGTTTTCCCTCCGAATCCAAGGTTGGATTTATTTAAAAAGGGTATGTAGGGATGGGACTGCCTGTTCTTGCCCTGCATGAACAAGGAACCTAAAATATTTTGGGTTTGTCAATTCTGGCCATTTAGCTTTATGAATTGGTGGGTTGGCCTTAGTAACAGAGGTTCTTGAAAAGGGGTCTTCTGCTAGGTAGATGTCCTGTATTGGCATATTGGGTTCTGGGCATTTTTTGGGTTCCAGTTTCTTATCATTTAATGACTGGTATTTCATGCTATTTATTCCATTGTTTGGTCTAATACTTCACATAATGGTAGTACCCCTCATTTCTTCCTCAGCTTAGCAAGTAATATGGTGAAACGATTTGCTGCTATACAAAAGAGTTCTTCAATATGAGATAACTTTATTTTATTCCACCTTGAAATAATTTTTTCAGACTTTTGTATACTTTAAATTTGTTGTTCTTACAGACTTCTTTTACAGGCTAAACCTTGTAAGAATCTATGGGTAGGTGGAATTAGCTCGTCTGTATCGAGGGAAGAATTAGAAGAAGAATTTAGTAAGTTTGGAAAATTGGAGGACTTCAAGTTCCTTAGAGACCGAAATACTGCATTTGTTGAATATTCAAGACTGGAAGATGCTTCCCAAGCAATGAGAAGCATGAACGGGATGCGATTGGGTGGTGACCAGATACGTGTTGATTTTCTTCGTTCACAATCCTCTAGAAGAGTAAGTTTATTGCTTAAAGCTTTGCTGGTGTTGCTTTGAAAATATTATTACTGTTCCAGGACTCCTTGCTTTAGCAAACATCTTGTTAGTAAATTTGATTTTTAGCTTTGATTGCATATTAGAGTTGTTACTGATGATAAGAGTGATTCTAGTTCCATGTCTTCTCATTTTGTAACGAGTAGGTCTTTTCCTCTGCTCATTTGAACAGGAACAGTGGCCTGACTACAGAGATGGGCAGTTTCAGGCTAGAAGCATGGGGCCTGCTGATTCTCAGAAAAGACAACAGGTGAGTAATTTGTTCCAAAGAGTATTATCTTGATATGGTAAAATGTGACAATGTTTACATATTGGTTGATTCATGAGAATTAGTTGTAAGTCCTATCAGATCTGATGCATGGTTTTGTGGGTTCAGATCTAATGTGTAGTTTTGTGGGTGACACTTGGATGCCAGATGTAATTGTATGTGAACCGTAAATGGCAGTATACTGCTATATCTAGTATTTAACAGCTCATTTGAGATAATTTTCTTAAGATTTTTAATTATGTTGCAGAATTCACAATCCTCTGGGGGACGAAAAGGTGACAGTCAACCCAGTAAGGTGCTGTGGGTTGGATATCCTCCTTCTGTTCAGATTGATGAACAAATGCTCCACAATGCAATGATTTTGTTTGGTGAGATTGAGAGAATCAAAAGTTTTCCTTCAAGGCATTACTCGTTTGTCGAATTCAGGAGTGTAGATGAAGCTCGACGTGCCAAGGAGGGTTTGCAAGGCAGGCTTTTCAACGATCCTCGAATTACAATTATGTTTTCAAGCAGTGGGCTGGCACCTGGGAAAGATTACTCTGGCTCTTATCCTGGAGGCAAAGGGCCTAGAGCAGATATCTTATTTAACGAGCATCCTTTACAGCCTTTACAGATGGACATGTTTGGCCATACTCGTCCAGTGATATCTAATAACTTTCCTGGAGCTCTACCGCCAAGCAGCGGTCTTGGACCAAATGCTCCAATGAGACCTTTAGGTCCTCAAGGTAGGTTTGACCATCTGCTTTCTGGCTCAGAGTTTAATGATTTGGGATCGCGTCATCCTTATCAAGATGGAAATTCCAAGAACCTGATGGGTCCAAACTGGAAACGGCTGTCTTCTCCCACACCTGGAGTTGTTTCTTCTCCTGGGCCTGGTATTAGGCCACACACGAGACCTGCATCTGGTGCGTGGGATAGTTTGGATGCTAACCAATTTCAAAGGGATTCTAAACGATCAAGGATAGATAGTCCTTTGTCCATGGAGGATCACAGGTTAGGGTTAGATTCGTCTTATGGACTTGGTCCCATGATTGATGGAGGCCCTTCCAGTATGAATGCCCAAGGGAAGAGTCGCCTTAGTCCAGCTGGTGTAAGGATTTCAGCTGGAGGTCCTCCTGATAGTGATTTTATATGGCGCGGAACAATTGCCAAAGGTGGAACACCTGTCTGTCATGCTCGTTGTGTCCCTATTGGAAATGGAATAGGAAATGAGCTGTGAGTACAACTTCCCTTGCATTTGCATTTGTATTTCCAGTTTTCATTTTCTTTTGGATTTGTATACCATAGGTAATTGGCTTCTACTTATAGGTGCGACCTGGCATAGATTGGTTTTTAACTGTATACTTGTCCAGTAGTGAATTATTATTTGTTATACTTCTGCTGTTATCTCTGGATTAGTATATATATAGGTAGTTTTGGGTGTGTCACTTGAGCTTGTACCATGTTTGTATCTGATTTATTGGTTTGCTGTTTTGCAGTCCTGAAATTGTTAATTGTTCTGCTAGAACTGGGCTGGATATGCTCACTAAACACTATGCTGAGGCCATTGGGTTCGACATTGTGTTCTTCTTGCCTGATAGTGAAGAGGATTTTGCTTCCTACACTGAATTTCTTCGTTACCTTGGTGCAAAAAACCGTGCTGGTGTTGCCAAGTTTGATGATGGAATGACCTTATTCCTGGTACCTCCTTCAGATTTCTTGAAGAATGTTTTGAAAGTTGCAGGCCCTGAACGTCTGTATGGTGTAGTTCTCAAATTTGCACAACAAGGTCCTAGTGATGCTTTGATACACCAACAGTCACATCTGCCCATGCCGCCTTCACAGTTCATAGATAGACAGCAGATTCCTTCACAACCTGAGTATAGCGCTGCCCCAATAAAGGATGAACACATTTTACCAATGGATTATAACAGGGTGTTGCATGAGGACTCAAAGTTTACTGCAAAACCAATGTTTCCACCTACTAGCGAGTCCTCTGGAGTGCAGCCGGTAACCCAAGACTATGCTTCCAGGAATAATGCTTCTGTATCTCAAGCTGGCGTTGCACTAACACCTGAACTTATTGCAACTCTGGCGACTTTACTGCCTGGAAATGCACAGTCCTCTGGTCCAGAAGGACCTCAGATGTCAGTCGCTAGGCCTTCATTTCCTGCTTTTACACCCAGTAAAGTATCCTCTCCTGGATGGAGACAAGATCAACAAACATCTGACCATACCGGTCATGCAGTACAACAGTTTGGTGGTCAGTTTAATCCCCATGAACAAAATGTTTCACAGTACCAGCCTTATCCATCCGTTTCAAGTGCATCAAACCACTCTGCCCCACTGATCCATGGTAGCACCCCCATCCTAGACTCACAGGCTGCAAGTTCATCTAGGCCTTTCCCTTCCCATGGTGGACAATTTACTGGACCCTCACATCTCAACCAGCAGTATCTGGCTGAAGCTCCTTTTGGTACTCAGAACGGCTATTTAGCGCATGGAGGAGATGCCTCTGGGTTGTACAATACTCCTGTTTCTCAGCAATTGAATAATTCGGGTTCTGGTTCGACTTATGGTCCTAGTTCTCAGTCTCCAACCTTTGTGCCATCAACAGCTGAAAAAGTTAAACCAGAATACCCCAACCAAATGGAACAGCTACAGTCGGCTCTTCTTGGTGCTGGGCAAAGCACCTCAAATGGCGAGGCTGACAAAAATACTCGGTATCAATCAACGCTCCAATTTGCAGCTAACCTCCTCCAACAATTGCAGCAGCAGCAGCAGCAGTTGGGTAATCAAGCCAGGCAAGGGTCTGGAAGTCAACAGTGATAGTCAGCACGGCCTATAGGTATTTCTCTTTCTTCATGATTTAAAACTGTTGAATTATAATATCCTTAGAGAAAACTATATCTTTTGGTATTACTGGTTGGGTCATCTATGTGCTCTTTTTCTTCTCTTTGCATACTGTGATTTTGATGTTTGTTTATTTTCTGTTTGTTAATTATTGCCATATGCTTAGCACATCTTTCCTGGGGTGATTGAACTATATGTGGCATGCCATTTCTATCTGCATACGCTTGCCAGAAACGTCTATGCTCAATGATTTGTTTGTTGCACTTTACTTTTGAATGAAACTGCTTTCTAGAGAAAAATACACCTTTTGGAAGTATAATTGTAGTTTTTTGCAAATGTAGTTATAGAAGCTGATTTTTTTTTCCTGATATTATGAATTGCTTTTGTGCTTTTACTTACATTGGAGTTTTTATTTTATATTTAAATTTTTTTAAAAACTTGACTTTTTCTTAAATTGGAGCTTTCATTTGTTTTATGTACAGTTCTCTGCATCTATCACATAATAGCGTGTGCTGAACTGCCTCTTCTCATTTTGTTTTATTTCCATCTTGAATACATTGCTTTTAGACCTACTTTTCAGTTATGCCACTTTCTATTGGCTTGTCAATTATGCTGCTAAAGAGAGCATTTGTTCAAGTTTATCATTTTATCTTTATGAGTAAGGTTCTGCCATAAAATGCATTGGTATTCCACGTCTATGGCTTACAGTTTTATAGCTTTTTCGAAGCATTGATCTTGTGTGTGACTATTGTATGACTTAGAGCGAGTCTTTTTGACCTTATGAAGTTGTAACTATAATATGTAATTATATAAGAGTTTTTTGGAAATATTTCAGTAAATATTGCAATGCTTGATAAATGATTAACCTCTAGAATTGCAACTTCCCGACTAACATAACATGGCAAAACCATTAAGCCCCTGCGATCAATTGAGAAATTCCCTTTATTTCATCCAAAACGTTTTTCGTTGAGAGTAAATAGAGTAACGGTGAAGTGTACTTCGAGCTTAAAACTTTCTATTACCACACTCCTAGTGACGTGATACACTGCCTTTCTTTTTATCACATTATGATATAGATGGGTTGAAGGGGGGAAAAAAGACAGGAAATTAGGAAACAATTATAAACCTTACTCGATAATTTTGCATTAGGGTAGAGTGATGCAGTGTGGATACCTATGCCTTGTAATTTCCTAATGTGTGATTGATATAGAATGGATAGAAAGAGAACATTGCTATTCAGCATAGATGTCATCTGGGGGTTCAGATTTACTGCAATTTGACATAGCATCATAGAATGAAAGAAAACTAAGGCCATTGGTAATAACTTAGGATTTGAAGTTTTTCCAATCTTGATAATGCAGTTGGGAACAAAACGCATCTCTTGGTTCGGCAGCCTTTAGACTTATAATATGAATTATGTTCAAAATACTGGTATGTGGAGAAAAAGTAAAGATAGGCCTACCCATGGCAAGATAATGGTTCATCTCCTGGTGGAACTTGATAAAATGATAGGTCAAAACTGTATATATCCCTACCCAGAACATCTTATAGGTCGAAGTTCTGCTGGTCCATGTACTCTTTTTGGTTATAGACCGTTAGGACTGCGAACAATTTGTTGACTTTGAAACTTGTGTTGACGAAGGATTACATGCCCTGCACTTGAAACAATGCGGATTAATCTCATGCAACACCGACCTCGTAAATCTTAGGTGTACTGTTCCCCTAATGGTATTTACATTTGCAGTAACTGTGAGGTATCGAACCAATGGTTTATGGATTTTGTTGGTGATAAGTAAACACAATGAATCTATCAAACGCTATTATGATATCATGGACATGCCTAGAAACTATTCTTTTTGTTGTGTTTCTGTCGATCTGTCCACCCGTATGTGCATTTCTATGGATCAAGCTGCGCTAAGCATAGTAGGTAGATTTATCCATTTTGTGAACTATATGATAAGCAGGGTTCAATTATCTACACATAAACTATAGGGAGTTTTCCATCCGTTTCTGTTTGAAATAAACCCAGCTCTGAGCTTCTGAAAACCATCATGTTTTGGCGTTTGGATTCATGTTTGCTGTGGTTTCCTTTGGCCAGTAAGCCCTGAAGCTTTATGTCGTAAATTCCTTCTTGTATGGTGGCTGGCGTTATTTCGTCTCGAACCTCAATGCTCCCAATTCACCCAACATTTTGCAATACTGCGACATCCTGAACGTACAAACTCCCGGAATTATTTTTTGCTCCGGCATTTGCTGACGGAGCCAACCAGCTAGCCATTCAAATGACTGAACGTAAAATAGCGGAGACCTCCGGAACTTTATCTGACTAGTAGGTTGAGATAGTAGGTGCTGCGGTATGGGAGAGAGCACTAGGAATTTACGCGATTCATAATATGAATAAAGCTGCCTCGCATTTTCTCTGTTGTGAGCGAAAGTTGAATAGATTTGTTAGTGTTGAGGATTGACTTCAAATAATTCTACTACCTGCTATCGTTATCTGCAATTCTTCATTCACAAATAAAATTAAACGAAGTTTACAACAGAAGCAAAGTAGATTTGTTTGCCACATTATCCGTACTTAACCAGCCTTTTGTTTATCTACTCGAACATGTAGGTCTTGGAGTGAATTCGGATCTCAATCGACGATCGTTTGCAGGACGAAAAAAGACTGCCAAAAACTCAATCCAGGAGATATTCATCGCCAAAAGGGGTCTTGAAAAGGATATAAAGTCACTCCTGAATTTCACTCTTTGGGGGTTTTGACATGGATATAATTGGATCCCGCTGCTTTTGTGCGTTTTCTCTCTTTTTCTTAGCTTGTAGTTTTCCAAATTGTTAGTTTCGGGCCTTTGGTCCTTTTATCTCTGTGTGTATTTAGTTTTGGGGATGTTCAAATAAATAAGTTGATTGGTTGAACAGTCTGAAATTCCTCTTCACATAACGGGAAAGGGACGCATGCCTTTCTCTTTTCGTCCCAAACAAACGCACCTTTTCTGTTGAGAGGGATCGTTAACCTAAATGTTGATATTACCATATACCCTCTAATTGCATCATGAAATAATGTTAATAGTGTTGCAGTATTGATCAAACCGAACGTTGAGAGAGAAGTCTGCATATAAAGTGAAGAAAAGTGAAGAAAAATAATGTGTCAAATGGTGTTTCATATTGAAATTTAATCTGTCTATTATATAGAATCCATATAAATTCATATTTCTAATTTACACAATCATATTTAAATACAAATTATTACAACAAATACTTGTAATGTTTCCTTTCGCAAAATAAAATGCTTGCTATCTTTGAAAAACGAAAATAGAAAAAACCCTAACAATTTCCTAAAATAAATTACCGCATCCAGCACAATCCTAAGATTCGAAATCGGAGAAACACTCCCCTAAAATAACCACCAATTTTATCCGACTTTCTAAGAACATTCGCGGGTGCCCTTGAACCTCGTAAGTGGCAGTAAAAGCTGTTGTCTCCAGCAGCAGAAACAGAGACAAGCAGACAAGCAGACAAGCAGAGAGTAAAGAGATCAGAGATGATGGGTTTGGAGGCGGTGGGCGATCTAGCGCTCAACCTCATCCTCAGCAAGCTAGAAGCCGAAGACTCAGCTCGGGCGGCTTGCGTCAGCAAGAAACTCAGAGCTTCGGCCTCTGAAGACACCCTTTGGTCCCATTTGTGCGCACGAGACCTCGACCTCTCAAAGCCGCTCGACCCACATGGCAATCTCATCCCTTCTTTCAAGGTATGTGAAACTTTATGAGCTTCCGGTTCTGGGTCGCTTTCATGGGGTCCTCTCATTTGACTCCCAAGTTATTGGGAGATTGCAAGTTGCTCTATGTTTGTTTGTTTGTTTGTTTTTGATCGATTTCATTTGTGGAAATGTGATGGGAACTTGGGTTATAGACTCATATTGTAAGGGGTCGAGGCATATCAATCCTATGAAAGTGACCAATCTGAATGCTATGCGGTCAGAGTAAAAACCCAAAATTCTTGTGGGCTTGTCATATTTTTTGGTTACAATCAGATACGTCTCTTGACTAATCAAATGGTTCTCTCCGGTGCTGGTAAGTGCTGACATGTGGGCTGCAATCAGATTGGTTATGCACTTCATGCAGTCAGCTGGTGTGTATTTTTCGTTTCAATTGCGTTATAGAAGTCATATTTGCTCCAAAACTGATAGCGTGGTGCAATAGATGGTTTGATATCCAAGAATTCTAGTCCTTGTTATCTTGATAAAGTTTTCCACCTATTCCATAATAGCTTAATTTTCCGATAGTCAGTGGTTGACCAAGATGGTATCAGAGCTCTGGTTTGCAGAAGCTCCTTGGGTTTGATACCTCCAATTTCCAATTTCGCACTTTTTTTTTTCTTTTCTTTTTTCAAGGTGGCATGCATTAATATGCCTCTCCCTGTCTGCATTTCTCTGCCTTTGCACGCGCAAAATGAGACTACACATGGGGGCCGTGCTAGCTTGAGATACATAGTTGGCTCATTCCCTAGAAACTTAAGCTTTTGGTGCTAGAGGTTGTCTGACACTTAGCTTTGTGGCAATGAAGATTTAATGTCATACTTGAAGAAGCTAGGATTGAGCTCCTTTCATAAATTTTACCTTATCAAGCTCCTTTCATATGTTTAGTATCTGTTTAAGTGATACTGTACTAACACATCCACACTCTCCAGGAAAGTTACCAACTATGGCGTGAAGCTTTTAGTATGTATCCTTGGTCTCTTGTAAAGCGAGTCAAAAGATGCTGGGATAAACTTAAGAACTGGTTGGCTATTAATTTTCAAGAGGCTGAGTCTACACTGAACAAGGGTGCATCAGAAGCTGATATTGTAGAGTTGGAGGAAACCTTGAAAGTGAAACTTCCTCTCCCAACGAGAGTCCTCTATCGTTTTCATGATGGTCAAGCTTTTGAGGACAAAGATTTTCAAAGTAGCCTGGCTGGATGTCCATTGGGCCTCATAGGTGGTTATTCATTTTATGAGCACTTGGTAACTGTGTACTTGTTGCCTTTACACCAGGTCATCTCAGAAACAAAGCGGATCATATGGAAACTGGGTTTTTCTGGCCGGTCAAGTTATATTGTTGTGGCTGGTTCTTGTACATATAGTGAAAAGTTGTTTTTCTTTGAACTGTACAACTGGTCAGCTCCATGTTGGTACCTCAAATTTTCTGACCGATGGGGAAATGCTTCCTTGTGTACCAAATGGGTTGATACATTCAGTTCATGGTTACGCTGGTGATCAACAGCAGGATGCCATGCTGCTTTGGTTGGAAGAGCATGGCCGTCGTTTAGAAAAAGGCATTATTAAACTCCGTCAAAAAGATAATTTCAGAACCATCAGTCAATTTCCAGAGGAATCCCCTCTCTGTTCCACTGCTATAACCAACAGCGTAAAGGTGATTATGTGTGAATTTGCATATATGTATGTCTTTACGATTGTGCAATTCTTTGCATAATAATTTCCTTTTGGGTTTCTAGCATCGAGTCTAGAGGAAGACAAGTGAGTATTGCAATTTTAGCTAGCTATTCAAGTATGTTGGAATGAATGATTTAACTTTGTAAATCGGGCACTGGCATGGGGAATCACCTGCTCGTAGGTTGTAAGTGTGCGTCAGTAGTTTGAGTTAGGCCCTCATCTCAAATGCTACCTTTTTTCAATAGGATAGTGAGCCGGAAATGTATAAACTGTTGGAATGGGGACCAATGGTTTCCACATTAAGTATCATAGGAATGTGTCAGATATGAGCTCAAGAGACTGTTTTGCTTTAGACATCTCTGTACCCTCAATTCATGGGGGAGTATTAAGTTTTTTAACGTTGCCAATTATAGATGGATTTCCTTTTTCTGATACTCTATCCATTATTGTTACAAAACCCTATTCCTCATAAAAAAAATTATGTTTATTCTGAAAGAAGTTTTATCAGTGACTACTATAACAAGCCTATTATTATATGAAAGTCTTTACTTTGGTTTTTAGGTCCGCGCTTCTGCTGTGTTTGTCCCGGAGAATACTGACCTTCAAGATACTTTTCATAAGTATTCATTTTCATATTCAGTCCGCATATCCCTTCTTCCTGAAGGATGCATCATCAATGGAATGACATTCAGCTCGTGCCAACTGGATTCGAGGCACTGGATCATCCGTGCTAATGATATTGTTGTTGCTGATGTTAAAGGAGAAGCTGTCATAGGACAGGTACAATTTGACTTGGTCTATCATTTCAACTGTCTAAATTTTTTTCCAGAATCTATTTCGAATTGACACTCTCAGGGATCTATATTTATTGATGGGATCGTGTTTATAATTATCTATTTTAAGATATCTTGTAATGCCATGCTGTTGAGCTTACTAGGCTGATGACCTCAACTGAAGTTTGTTAGTCATACCATGAGACCAGTTTGCTTATCTACATTATTTTCGTGAAAAATTAGTACTTTTTATAACTTGTTGCTTATAAACCTGGTAGTTATCTGAATTCTGGTTCCTGCCCTGTAATCCTCCTAAAGTAAAGAATTTCGCTAATGTACAGTGAATTAACAATGGCAATGCTAGGAAAATAATATTTTTGTAATAAACTGACAGATTCATTTTTAATTGAAGCCTAATTGGGGATGATTTAGTGAAAATAAAGCCTTCCTGGGAAGCCTTAAACCCTAAACCTTAATATGGTTCCATCAATATGATCAAAATCGATGCAGCCATATTCAAGTAATTTTTAGGATTATGCATGGGTGGGTGTGGATGACCTTTGGGGTGAAGTTAGTGTTTAGTCTGCCCCTTGCGCTGTGGGCGCTGTATTTTTGCTGACGGGAATATCTGTTGTGAGTTGATGTGGTTTTTAGTTTGGAAGTTTGATTATCTATCTTAATGCATACTTGCGGCACATCACATTGATTTGGTTCTCACTGTTGTAATTTTACGGCAACTCCTTGTCCACTATTGGGCGTCTGACCATTTCATTCATAAACTTTTGGTTTCTTCTTGAAAAGAAAATTATTTTGTGATACAAGTTGTATGCAGATTAGTCTTAAAAGAATGTCGACAGCCAAACTTCTGATTGTAATTAGCTTATGCATGAAATTTCTGTTAGAAATCTTATGCATTTGTGCGTATGCAGCACCCACTCTTGCATCCTGGTGACAATGAATTTGTTTACGAGAGCTTCACACCTATACCAGCTTCTTCGGGTTCTATTGAAGGTTCTTTTACGTTTGTACCTGGCAGGTACTCAATCTAACTATATTATACATATAATACAGTAACTATGTTTATTGAAGGTTCTTTTTTTCCCTTTTGTTTATATACCTTGATTGAATTTTACCTTGTAGATGAATAGACAGAAAAGAAGGTAGTCTTCTTTCTTTTGTAACTTTTTCTTTCAGTGTCAAGCAGCTGACTAGGTAGATTTGTGCTTGGTGCATATATATGACTGCGGAATCCTAATTGAGCCATAATGCTCTTACTGAGTTGCTGTTAGAACGTAGAATCGTAAAGAAAATAACACATAATGTAGCATTCGAAAAGGCATCAAAGAGAAATCATGGAAAACAAAATAACCCTTGTGGGCGTCATTTGCTTAATTGTAGTACTGGACATCAATTCAGATGGTTAGATAAGAGCCAGATACGAGAGTTTAATCAAATTCCTGAAAACTAGGAGATTGTGTTTTCATTAAATGAGCAACTTCCACCATATGAAAGTTCTTTGAAGAATGTTTCTACTTGGGTCCTTCCACCGAATCGATTATTGCCTGTTGGGAATATTTCTGGATTTAAATTTCAAGCTGAAATGTGTACGAAGATGAGAATCATGACTCTGCATATAATTTTAGCATTTACCTCCCATTTCAGTCTGTTGAAAGCCTTTATTGAACTGATATTGGTTGCATCATTTGCTACTTATATATTGTTGGCGGAACAACTAGAAATATGAATTCAATATACAATAATTCTTATAATTAGAACAAGAATTATAAATTTATATATTTCCAGCATATACTCAGTTTCTGTATGCTCTTTCAGGTTGATGGAACCAAAAGGTAGTCCATTCGAAGTTGCAGTGGCACCGTTTCCCCTCCAGCTGCCCGACTACATCTTCTGATAGTTTGTGTGGGCTAGGCGTATTTCAAATGGCCGTTCCAGTTCTACTGAGGATCATCCTGCCTGTGCGTGTGTTTTTGTAACCATATGTAAAATATTGTGTATTTCGAATTTCATTTTCTACTGGTTCTACTGTATTTCAAATGTCATTTTCTACTTGTTCTACTGTATTTCAAATGTCATTTTCTACCTGTTCTACCGAGGTTCTCATTCCCTCTTCCTCTCCACCATCACCACCCCATTACCACTCCTACCACCATTAACGCCACCATTTTATCCAACCCCAACAATACCATTACCACCATTGTCGCCACCACTATATCTCCACCACTATATTTGACATAAGCGTCACCGTGAAATTGAAGCCCTTGACTCAAAAAAGCATGACGCTTACAACAATCGGAAGCGAGGTTGGCAAAGTATGAGGTGAGTTTTGTTGGGCTCCCATCAAACGGCAAAAAAAGGAGGTTGATCTGGTGAATGTGGTGGTGGTTGGGTGCGGCAACAAGTTACTCGGGGTTGTAACTTTTATCAAGTCCACCACGTCGCCTATCGCGCTGCCTGCGCCTCTTTGTGACTAGTTTCACTACAGAGGGAATAGGTTGTTTCTTGTTAATCAAATACTATTCAATGGCTGTGAATTTACGGGGATTAGGCCTCACTTGATTCTCATGGCCCATTTTTGAATGTTAGAAGGTCAGGTTTTGCTCAGCTTTAGTCCAACCTAAAAGAAAGATTCAAACTTCAATGAATGCGAATTAAAAAATAATCCAAGTGTGTTCGATGTAGAGGTTTTTTTTTTTTTTTTATCAACAGAAATATATTATAAAAGCTTTTGGCAAAACCAAACAAAGGAGTACAAATCAGACATCAACCGAACAGGGAATGCCTATACTCCTAACAGGACCCATAACTTCACTGCAACTAGGCAGCAAGAGCAAGCCAACTCGCTAGAGAAGGCATCAGTACAACCAGAAAAGATAAACTTGACTGATTAACTACATCTTTTACAAGGACAACTAAACTACTAAAAACCAACTTAACAACTAAACCGGCAAAGCATGGTGAACCTGAATCCCGAAGCCCTTCAAGGAATCTGAATCTGACAACTGCACAAGTCACCACTAGCTTGGATTAAGCAGACAACCGCCCAAGCATGGTAGAACGGAAACCCGAAACTGCACAAGCCGCCACTAGATCTCACCCACTGCACAAGAGGCCACTGGATCGAGTGAGATCTGAACCTGCTGAACCCAAAGCCTGAAAAAACACCGACCAAGCAAAGCAAATATCGAGATCTGATGCCTATCAAAACAATCGGAAAATAGAAAATAACACCAGCCGCCACTCGATGGAAACCATCACAACAAGCCAACCAAAATGAAATAAGCTGACGATTATTGAACTCAACACTACTATTATTCAACCGATAAATTAATCGATAAAAATGATCAAACCAGCAAAAGCCCACAGCACGGGGGTGCGCCAAAGCCAAGGAAACTCCTCAAAAACACCACACCCAAAACCCCAAGCAGATCCCAATTCAGATGAATCGAGATCCAAAAAGGGGGAAGGTTGGTGGTGGCCAGCGGCATAAAACAAGACAGATCAGCGAAGGCAGCACCATAACGCCAATGGATCAAATCGACGAAGCATCCCTGAGTAGAGCGGCAGCAACGGCGTCAACGGCGGCTTTATTGAACAAACTGCACAAAACTAGGCAGCAGAGAACTAGGAAGCTAAGGGGGATGATGGCCGGCCGACCCCAAGCCGAAGCAAGGGGCCGACGGCGGCTGGGAAAACTTTTGGGTGGTTTGGGTTTTTTTGGAGAGGGGGCGGCTAGGTTTTTTGGAGAGGGAGGATGTGCCAGATGTTTCACTAACCAAAATGTTGTAGAGGTTTTTAAAGGAGTTGAAACTTCTAAAAATCTATTTAAATCTATGATAAAATTCTTGAAAATTCATAATCAAACTTCTTTAAAATCAATCAAATTTCTCTTAAATTCATAAATTTTAGAAGAGTTTTTAACTCATTTAAAATCATTTCAAAAATTCTAATTGAGTACACATTCCTTAACATGATTTGAACTTTAATCCCATTCCAAACTAGTACACATAATATCTTACATTCTGTTTTTGTGAGAGCGACACAAGGCCTTACTTTCCAAGGTTCGATGTGTCCCGTAACATTTTCGGCTGCAATTCTACTTTAATCAAAATAACGAGGATAAAGCCTCCTGTAGATCTCTCTCTCTCTCTCTCTCTCTCTCTCTCCCTGCATGTGACTCCTGCTCTCTCTCGATTCTCGAATTCGAATTCCGCTTTTGTTGAAAGGCTGTGGGATTCTCCTTCACTTTCACAGCTCCCAGTCCGAAGATCTGCCTCTGTAAGAACAATCCCGGTTGGTTTCCAAACTTTCCCGGAAAATTATCATTTTCAGTTGCTGCGCTTTGCTCTGTGATGGTTTCTAGGGTTTGCTTCTGTTGAGGTTCTCGTGTGCCTGTGCTAGATTTTTTTATTCCGTGCCGTAGTTTGCGCCCATCAGATCTCCATTCCTAGGGTTTGGGATTTCTGAAAGTTTCGATTTCTTGATTGTGCCTGTAATTTTGTATCTCAATTTGGAATCATTAGTTAATCTGTAAGCTTGGCGAAAGATTTATGTAACCTGGGGTTTGGTTATAGGTAGTGATTGTTGTTTGAGGAGACATTGGCTCTTTTTGTTGTATGAGAATCTGAATTTAGTTCCTTTGGGTTTTGGCTTTGGAAGGAATTGGAATTTCTGGAGTTGTGACATCCTATTATCTTTGAGATATTTTGTAGGGTTTAAGAGTTTTGATTTATATACATGGATAAGGACAAGTCCCCTGCCCATGGTGGAGGTTTTCCACCCCCATCAGGAAGGTACTCGGGGTTCTTGCCAACTAGTGGTAATTTCAATGTAAAGCCTGAGCCATCTTCATCATCGTCATTTCCTCCGCTGGCCTCGGGTGCTAATGCAGACTCTGGCATTTTTGGTCATGGGATGTCTGCCGAAGCTGGTCACTTTAGTCACGACATTAGCGCAATGCCAGACAACCCACCACGGAAATTGGGTCATAGACGTGCGCATTCAGAAATCTTGACTCTTCCAGATGATATTAGCTTTGACAGTGACCTTGGTGTTGTGGGTGGTGCCGAGGGCCCTTCATTTTCAGACGACACTGAGGAAGACTTGTTTTCAATGTATCTGGATATGGAAAAGTTCAATTCATCATCTGCTACATCACCCTTTCAATTGGGTGAGCCATCATCTTCTACAGCAGCACCAATTCCAGCATTTGCACCGGGATCGAGAGGGCCCACTTCTTCTGCAGAGAATATAATTGGTTCTAATGACAGACCCAGAGTTAGGCACCAACATAGCCTGTCAATGGATGGGTCTACAACCATCAAACCAGAGATGCTGGTCTCGGGTTCAGAAGATATCTCTGCATCTGATTCAAAGAAAGCCGTGTCAGCTGCTAAGCTTGCGGAGCTTGCCCTGATTGATCCAAAACGTGCAAAGAGGTATCATTTCTTCACTATTCATATAGCATGCGTGTGTACATCTAATGTTTCTTGGAGTGGTGTAGACAACAGATATAATAGTGCTTGGAGTTGATGGTGACTACTAATTCAGCTTGAAGTATTCTTTCGATAGGAAAGTACAGTTTTTACTTGCAGTTGATAACTAATTTTCCATGCATTCTGATTCATAGCTAGGCATCATACCTTTATGTTAATATCTTCAAATATAAAAAAAAAGTATTATGTCAAATTTTGTTGGCTACCTTACTTTTTTCGTTATTATTAGCAGCAGTGTCTAATATGCAACTACAAAGACCCTATGTATTAAGTTCATGGTAGTTGTCAAAGTTCTTAGCTTTTTCAGAATCTGCTCAGTTTTCTTTTTTGTAGTCTAACGGAGGTGGATATCCTTGTGCTTAGTGCATGGAATTGTACAAATAGTTGGATGTTTAACGTCTTTAAAATTGGTGTAATGGCAAAAGTGGTACCAAAGCATTCCAGCTCTATTGTTAATTGAAGATTGAAGTTGCTTCTTCCGTGCTGCGATTCTGCTTTATTCATTTGTTTTTAAATTTTTGCTCATTTGATTGGACTACAAGTCTCTAAATTGGAGTCAATTGGATGCACTGCTATTAGAACTTTTAATGCTTGATTGAACTGAGATGTCCTGAATTGGAGCTCTGTAGTAATATTGTTGTGTGGTTGCTTTTTCACTTCATAAAATTGCTACAGGTTTTCTTTGAGCCATTGGAGACTAGTTTTATTTATGCCCTTTCATTGTTGGAAGTTTAAATCATACTTACTCTTTTCTACCATAATACATTAAAACACAGCCATGTTGTTCAAACCATTTGCTAAAGATGTTTGTGGATTTATGTATGTTGTATAATACCATCATTCAACTGTGTCAGAGCATTATCATTCACCATGCATTACTTATGTCTGGAAAATGTTGTTTGGGATGAGGAAACTTATTAATTAATGTGTTATCACCTAGGTGCATATATTTACATGGGTATAAGATTTTTCAGTTGTTGCATTACATCAATTTTCATTTTCATGGAGGAGTACGTTGTAGATGTAACCCCTGTTGTTCTGTTTCCTCATATAGGGTTATGTAGTTTCATGTGAGTGATGTCGTTTCTTGGTATGAATGGGATTTCCTTGATTTCATTTCTTTGCTATTGTCTGCAATGTGACATCTCGTTTTTGCTAAGTTGGATTTGATTTTATCCAATGATTTTTAGTTTTTCCTCTATTCCTCTCTACTGCCATCTGTATTTCCTATCTCAAAATGAATTTAAAAGAGAATGTGCTCCCTTATTTTGCGTTTTACTGAAGAATAGCCATCATGCTCAATTCTTTCCTCTTTGACCTGTTAGGATCTGGGCAAATAGGCAGTCAGCTGCACGGTCAAAGGAAAGGAAAATGCGGTACATTGCTGAGCTTGAACAGAAAGTTCAGACCTTGCAAACAGAAGCAACTTCCTTGTCTGCTCAGTTGACTCTCTTGCAGGTAATTTGCATAGGACCTTCATAAGAAAATGATTGTCCTGCATCTCCTTATTTGAATGTTTGGATGATTGTCCTGCATCTCCTTAATCTATGTTAACCTGGTATGTATATCTGAGCAGAGAGATACAAATGGTCTGAATACTGAGAACAGTGAACTGAAACTTCGTTTGCAAACAATGGAGCAACAGGTTCATTTGCAAGATGGTGAGCCCTTTTTCTTGTCATTATTTAAATTAATTTTTTTTTTCTCTATTTATCATCTTTATCACTTTCTGTTATGTTTATAGAAACATCGAAAGCCATAGACCTTATATTATATGGAATTTTAATTGGTTCTTGGATTAAAGGGGTTTGAGAATTATGGAAGGACACTGGAAAAAATAATTGCTCTTGCAACTTGGGTAATCCCATAAGTACACACAGATGTACATGTAGTTAATTTCGTTAGAGATCAGAACCCATAATGTTGTTAAAGAGATACCACACTGTGGGTTGGCAAAGATTGTTTACTTCCCCTTTGACTTGAATAAATTGCTAGTGCTGCTGATTTCTGCTTATCAACTGAACCCTTGCTGCATTTTCATTGACAGTATATATAATTTCTCGTAGCCTATGTTATGAGGTTCTAATCTGCAACAGAAATTTCCACCCTTGACATTTACTGTTGCATTGGAAATTATTTATGCCACTGGTTTGCATGGTACATTTATATCAAATAGCGCTTTTTGTTTGTAGGGTATCTTTGCACCAGTATTTGTGTTTGTGATAAATATATTGTTTGGGGGGTATGCATGATTGTTGCTAGTATTATTTAGCTGTAACATGTAATGTATCAAATTGAGTTGATTGTTCCTTTATTTGGTTCAAAGGCCTGTCTTCCTGCCTCTGAATTTATTGTCAGGCTTTTACAAAACCTGAAGCTGTACTTTGGATAAATTAATTCAAAATGTAGGTGGAAAAGTTCAATGCATTAGATGGTGAGGAGCCTTCTTCAAATCCAGAGATATTGATCACTTTCCAGTTGATGCTAGCTACAATACTTTTGTGCTTCCTTGCACTATGCCGAAAAATCTTATCCTCTGGCTTGAATATTAACCGGTCACTTTATTGGACAAATGCCACCCTCTTTTATATAGATATATTCCATATATGCTTCCTCCACTAGTAGTCTGTTCCCCACAATATGGTGTTTAATTTGTGTTGGGTCTAGCTTCTCCTATACAATAAACAAGTATTCTTTGGATTATTGCCTACATACTTTGCAGTCTTAAGCAACATTCTCGCCGACCTGTGTAGACTTCCCATCATTTGTAGTTTCGCTTGATTTGTAAACTGAATATGGAGGAATTTAGAAATTCAGTGGAGTAGTCTTGACTTGAAAGAATTAGCAGCCAACATGGAAGTGTAGTTCATTGATCTTGCACTCAAAAGAAAAAATAAGGACAAAAAGTAGTATCTTATAACTGTGGTAGGCTTTCCTGCTGATCATGTTCGATGTAACATCAGTTTTTTGTTTTTGCTCCTTTTCTGAATGAAACTGACTAACACTAATTTGTGTGATAGCACTGAATGATGCATTGAAAGAGGAAATTCAGCACCTCAAAGTTCTGACTGGCCAAGCTATGCCAAATGGTGGACCTATGGTGAACTTCACTTCTTTTGGCGCCGGCCAGCAATTTCATCCAAACAATCAGGCTATGAGCACTCTTCTAACTGCACAGCAGTTTCAACAGCTCCAGATTCACACTCAGAAGCAGCAGCAGCAGCAGTTTCAGCAGCAACAATTACATCAACTTCAGCATCAGCATATGCAACAGCAGCAACAGCAGCATCAGCAACCCCAACAGCAGCAGCAGCAACCGCAACTGCAGCATCAACAACCCCAACAGCAGCATCAGCATCTGCAACAGCAACAGCAACAACAAAGTGGGGAGTTGAGAATAGGAGGATCCATGCCATCTGCGAACCAGAAAGATACTGCGTCAGATGTAAACCAATCTCTTCGGAAGGATTGTTGAGAATTTTCCAGTTGTTTAATGTAATGGTGGATCAGGCAGTTCAAATATTGTAGTTGCACAGCTGCCTCAAGTTAGGATTTCTCCTCTCTTCCCCTTGTTTCTGAGTCTGGTTCACATCTAGACGACACTTGTTTGTAGGCTGTTCTACATGTGCGATTTTAGTTCTAGATTGAATTATGTGGTCATATATTTGTGCTGGTATAGTCTTAGCACCTTCTGATTGAGTTTTTCCTTGTTGATCATGATGATTTTTGTTGATTTTTAGGACCTTTAGACTAATTATTTATGCTTCATCCCTTATATTACAAGCTTACGCAGCCCTTTATTTTCTTTTTGACTACCAAATTTCCTTTTTCTATTATTAGATTAGCAAAGTTAAGGGCGCACATATTTCAGGGTGTTTCTTCTGGCCCCGTTAAACCTCAGGGTGTTTCCTCTGGTCCTGTTAAATCCGGACACTTTTTGGCCTCAGTGAGGTAAGTTGAAAACAAGTTCAGTGCCTACGTAGGTACTTTTTGTTGAAGGATAAGTGTTCGGTTTTAAACCCACAACAAGATTGAAGAAATTTTGCATAATTCATACGGTACCTTATTCGAACAAGCGATTTTATTTTCTGATGATAAAATTTAAGGAAAAATTACATTTTGATACTACTTGAAGATCACGATACCCAAAACACTACTACACTTTAAACATTACTTTGACACATGTTGATTTATAATTGGGTTGTACACTTTAATAACAACTTTTAACTTCACGCGCGCTGCAAAATATGCTCAATCTCTTCATCCACGCTAGAAATCTCCCTACAAAGTCCAAAACACTTTTTTACTCATAACTTTCTCATCCAAACTCCGTTTGACACGAAATTAATTGGGTTGGATTCGTCTCGTCGCCCTCTTTCCATAGACACCAAGATTGTTACCCCAGACCCACTGTAGAGAGAGAACAGAGCAGCAACGTCTTCACGTTTTCCGGCGAGATTCTCCTATTCCGGCGACAAATGGGACAAACCACCACCAAAAACTTCATCCTCTCATCATTCTAGACACAGCCCAACCAACATTGAGCCTTAGTTTCCAGCGGATCATCGCCGGAGAGCCTCACATATTAGTTGAAACTTTCCGGTGAGTTTCCGGCCAAGGTAATCTTTGAAACTAGTCTAGAAAGCTTTGTTGGGTTGTTTAGATGAAGATTGATATAAAAAATAATATGAATTGATGGTGAGTCAACACAACTATTCTTTCTCCTTCATTTTGAAGGACTTCCTTCAAATTGAAAGAACACTTCCTTCAAATTGAAGGAGCACATCCTTCAGTTTGAAGGAACACCTCCATCAAAGTTCAGTTTATGGGAATTTGAAGTACAATAGTTGAAGGAAGGAAGACATCCTTCAGTTTGAAGGAGCACATCCTTCAGTTTGAAGGAGTACATCCTTCAGTTTGAGAAAGCACATCCTTCAGTTTGAAGGAACACCTCCATCAAAGTCCAATTTCTGGGAATTTGAAGTACGGTAGTTGAAGGAAGGAAGACATCCTTCAGTCCTTCAGTTGAAGGAGTACATCCTTCAGTTTGAGGAGAAAGAATAGTTTGAGGAGCACTTCCTTCAATTTGAAGGATCACATCCTTCAATTTGAAGGAGCACATCCTTCAATTTGAAGGAATTGCTCCTCTTCAATTTGAAGGATCTGCAAGGAAGATCTGTCCTTTAGATTTTTGAAGGAGCACTTCCTTCAATTTGAAGGTTCACTTCTTTCAATTTGAAGGAGCACATCCTTCAATTTGAAGGAAGTGCTCCTTCAGATTCGGAACATGTCCTTCAGATTTTTGAAGGATCACATCCTTTAGATTTTAAAGGAAATCCTCCTTCATTGATGGAAGTCCTCTTTCATTTTGAATGAAGTCCTCCTTCATTTTGAATGAAGTCCTCCTTCATTTTGTAGGAACACTTCCTTCATTTTGCAGGACTTCCTTCATTTTGAAGGAAGTCCTCTTTCATTGAAGGAAGTCCTCCTTCATTTTGAAGAAACACTTACATCATTTTGAAGGAAGTCGTCCTTCATTTTGAAGAAACACTTCCATCATTTTGAAGGAAGCCCTCATTCCCCACAAACTTCAAAACACTCTTTCACTCATAACTTTCTCATACGAACTTTGTTTGACACGAAATCAATTGGGTTGGATTCGTCTCATCGCCATCTTTCCATAGACACCAAGATTGTAACCCCAGACCCACTGTAGAGAGAGAACATGGCAGTCCTCCTTCCCCACAAACTTCAAAACACTCTTTTACCCATAACTTTCTCATCCGAACTCCGTTTGACACGAAATCGATTGGGTTGGATTCGTCTCGTCGCCCTCTTTCCATAAACATAAAGATTGTAACCCCAAACCCACTGTAGAGAGAGATCGAGGCAGAAACATTTTCACGTTTTTTGGCGACGGAGGCGGAGGTGTGCGTGAGTCTCACGCTCGCGTGAGCTGTAGTGGGTTTTTTAGTGTATTTTTGGGAAAGTAGTAGTATTTTGTAATAATTTTATTGTGGTAGTGTTTTTGGGCATAATAAAAGTGTGATAATAGTTTTTGGGTAAAAGCCCAAAATTTAAACAAATAGCATTTTCTATAAGCCTACCTTGTAGAATTAAGGGCTTCTGCCCATTTAGTCTTATCCATAAACAATCTTTACCAAAAACCCCAACCCCCTTTTTTCCTTAACAAGCCATCCTATTTTTTAGGGGTGGGATCGGGATGATCCCGATCCTAATTACGAAAATCCCGATCCCGTCCCGTTTCCGATTAGAGGCTAAAAATGATTCCGAATCCCGTCCCGATTGAGTTGGGATTCCGACAATAAAATCCCGATTAAGTCGGGATCCCGATTGGGAAACCCGATAAATTCCGACAATTGAATCTCAAGTATAATATGAAATTTTAAACTTTTTTATGTGCATAAATTTATAATGTAAACTAACAAGTACAGCTTATATATGATGAAAATAAAACATACTAACATAGTAATACAATAACTTGAGGGTGTGTGTGGCTTCTTCTATTATCATGAAGGCCATGTGGCCATGAAGGTGTGTGTTGACGTGGGGAGAGTGGGAGAAAACCGAAAAAAGAAACAAAAAGTAGAGAATACGTAGAACTTGGAAGAAAATGGTTGAACTGTTCAGAGCCCAAGAAGACCACTTTACGTTGCTCAAATCAAAAAATTTTCTTCTTGAAAGTTGTTCATTAGCTCGATTCCTATAACATACCAAAAAATCAGATTAATCAGATCACTGTAGCTACTTCAGTTAGGGTAAGAATTAAAACATTAATAAAAAATAATTAAATAATATATAGTGTCGGGATGTCGGGATCCCGACTTTTTTAAAAAAAAATCCCGATCCCGTCCGGACTCAGTCGGGATCAGGGATTGTCGGGATCGGGACGCGGGATTCGGGATTTTTTCCCACCCCTACTATTTTTACGAAATAGTTCTGAGTCCAACACCCAACCCTAATACATGGGTGGCAGTTAATGATAGTTAACTCATTCTCACCCCAAAAAATTATGGGATTGCCACTTACAAAAAGCCACACATAACACGAAACTAATTCTCCCTCTCGATTTAAAAAACCACCGACCTCTGCACTCTCCACACTCTGAGAAAGCCAACTGTCGTTGTCGTCGTCGCTTTCACCTTCGCTGTCATTACCAGAAGCAACGCTGTCGTCGCCGCCATTACGAGAACTATCAAAAACCAACTTAGTCGCCAACTGTGCTATCTATACCATTAACAAACTCTCTTCAATAACCAAAACTATTCGGCGACTACAATCCAGTGCCGCCATAGACATCGTAAAGAGAAGCGTCGCAGCCTAACGACTTCAACTCTGCAATTCGGCATCGCCTTTGCAAAATCGCCGTTGCCTCTCCCATTGAAAAAAATCGTTAGGTACAAACCCTAAAAATTCAATTATGCCAAATTAATGCCGAATTAGTTGTTGTTGTTGTTGTTGTTGTTGTTGTTGTTGTTGTTGTTGTTGTTGTTGTTGTTGTTGTTTCGATCCTAGTGTGTTCATTATGCAAATACTCACTTGAAAATCTCTATGTTGATTGTATTGAATTCCTATTGAGCTTAATATACTGCGTGTTCAAGCCTTGCTTTGTACAATGTGTTGAAGTAAGAACTTATTCCTGCAATTCTTGCATGGTTTTTATTTCAAGATCAGTAAGTGTTCCTGCAAAACCAGGAAACTTTCCTTCAAAATCAGTAAGTGTTCCTGCAAAATCCAAATTTTTCCTTCAAAATCAATAATTGTTCCTGCAAACCAGGAATTATTTATGCAAAAATTATTTGTTTATGCAAAAAGTATAATTGTTCCTGCAAAATCAGGAATTGTTCCTACAAAATCTATAATTGTTCCTACATTTACATGAACTGTTCCTGCAAAATCCAAAAATTTTCTTTTCTTTCAAAATAATGAGGTTGTACCTGCATATACAGATATTGTTATCGTAAACATGACAAGTGCAGAAGCAACAACCCAGGAAATCCAAGCAACAACCCAGGAAATCCAAGAATTACAACTTGTCCCAGTGATGGAAGAGGGCAACAAAAAGAGAAGAAGGAATCTGCGTGAAGACAACCCAGAATATGCATAAATGCATAGGAGCATGCTAACTTTTGGGAAAATGCTTTCCTCCCATAACAATGTGCTGATAGAGAGGGTTGATGTGATGGAACACATCAATACAACACATTTCTCGACACTCATAAATGAATACCGAGAGGGAAGGATGCAGAAGGCAATCAAAATGG
Organism: Spiraea crenata; assembly: GCA_033992175.1. Classification (NCBI taxonomy): domain Eukaryota; kingdom Viridiplantae; phylum Streptophyta; class Magnoliopsida; order Rosales; family Rosaceae; genus Spiraea; species Spiraea crenata. Next base: position 934,559 of record JAVBHV010000051.1, on the reverse strand, counting down.
ATTACAATGTATGCGATGTAGCCAAGTTATACAACATGAAGAGATAATGTTTCAAGTTCAGTAATGGGTATTCTCGGCCTACCATAGCTAACATCGATTAGATTTTCAGAATAAGAGAAAGTGGGGGTGAAGAATGCAATGTGGCTGTCAGCTAATTGATGACTACTTCATCGAACTCAGAAGAGTGCAAAAGATCAATGTCAAAAAAAAAAAAGCAATCAAGTCGGCCTTGGAAAAGGAGATAGACAAGTAGGGGAAAAGCAAGCTGCCTGCTTGATCATACTCCACGACACAAGTCCACAAGTCCGTAATTGATGACTACTTCACCATTTCGTCCTGCACAATGTCCACAAGTCCGTAATCAAGACTGAATAGAACAAGAAGCGGGCTGCAATTAGTGGTTGTTTGCCACTGTCGCTGGTAGGTTAGCTTTTTTCTTTTTCCCCTTTGAATGTGTTTTTTTCAATAAATGTTTCTGCAAAAACTTGTTTCAGTTCCAGCAAATCAAGGAAGTGTTCCTTCACTTTAGTGCATATAATAACATTTTGCATTCCCCCCTTTGAATTCAGTATTGGATATGCGTGCGTTCGGGAAGGATTCCACGAATTCCAAACACATCGAATGTTGTTCCTTTGGCAGCCAGATATAGTCTTAAGGACCTGACTCGAGAATTGAGATAGTGCAATATGGGAGCCTAAGGATACGGTGACTGAAACACAATGTGCTTTATAATTGATTGATTATTGTAAGCTGCAAAAATAGTCTGCAACTTTTGAACTGACTTTTGTGAGTTGCAATGTCACAGATGATCAATGCGGACCAGAAATTTGACATCAGTGATTTCGACGCTGAATTAAATAAGTCCAATTCTGAGGATGACGATGATACATAGGAGCCGCTGACAACCCAAGACTGAGAAGGAGAAGGAGAATGAGAAGATTAGCGAAAACGAAGACAAGAGTGGGAGTGATGAAAACATTCGCAAAATGATGAAAAGAACCATGAAGAGCCCATTTGTAGTCCTTCATTTCGTAACTATAAATTTTCTATGTTTTATCCTCCATATTTTTTGTTCCTACAGAATTTATCCAATAGTTCCTACAAACCCAGGAAGTGTACATGCAAAAGCAAGGAGTGTTCTTGCAAATTTCTCCAACAGTTCCTACAAAATCATGAAGTGTTCCTGCAAAATGCTTCATAAAAAACTATAAATTCAACACTAAGAGCCTCTGCATATTTCAGTTTGTGTTCCTAATTAACATAATCAAACATAAAAATGAGCCCGTACCTTATTCTAAGAGGTTTTCTTTCCACGGTTGAAGGAGGCAGGAGGAAGTGGAGCGCAGAAGAGCTCGGCGAACAGATTCCTGCACTCGAGCAGCAATGAAATCTATACTAACATGATTTGGTGCAATTCGAGAAGCAAAAAAAGTAAACTCCACTGGTTCAACCAAAGAAAACTCCCAGACATGGAGCTCCATAGCCAAACAGCCAATGTTGTAAGGAGTATGCAAAGAACATGGTTGAGCAGTTGGAGAAAACCATGGAGGAGGAACGCAAAACTGAACGGAGAAAGAGGGATGCACATCTGCTAACCATTCAGATGCTCAGGACCGAGAATACCCACCTCAAAGGGGAGTTGGAAAAGCGGGATCAAGAGTTCAAAGAGTTGCAAGAAGAGCTCGACAGGCTCAATTGCAACTTCAAGAATCTGAAAAACTCTGCTTTTGGTGACCAAAATACGCCTCATCATACCCGAACCCTTGAATACATAGATGCCCTAGGCCAAGAAAAACCAGTGGAGGAGCTGTTTGAGACGCCTCTTGGCATGTTGCCTGTCACGGGAGCTGCATAAACCATTTTTTCTTCTGAAATTCCACCAATAGAAGAACAATCTGACACTATTGATCTTACATTGCAAGAAGTAGTAGAAACACCAATTGAAATACCAGCAGAAGCTACAAAACCGAAAAAAGGACATGATATGAGGATGATCTCGGGAATAAGAGAGCACGTAAAAGAGCAAGAAGGAAAAGAGAAGGCCAGCGAATGCACAGATAACTGCGTGGCCATTCAAGTGAAACAAGCAAAGGTAAAGCAGCCCAAAGCTGAGAAGGTCATTCCTATCCGAAATGAGCCAAGAAATTTAAATCCGCCCTTGGTTTGGAAGAAAGGCTTTGGCGCCCACAAATTGCCAAAGGCGAATAAAGACAAGTTTAATCTATTATGGACTCATACTGACTTGGATGAATACATGGATGCACCGCCAGCTCCATTCTACAACAGCGCAGCAAGGGTCTTGAAGGAAGATATCCTAGGGTGTGTTGGCAACACTCAACTCCCGAAAAATATTATTGAACTTGTAGGTTTTATGTAGTTGGCTTTCGTTGCTCAAAAACTTTGTAAAATTCACTTGTCATCACAAGCTCATTTAGAACATAGCTATAGGATGCAGATCATGTGAAGATGAAGATATGAAGATCAACATTGCTCGTAACTGGTCAATTTGCATTTGTTTGCATACGTAATTGTTGAGTCATTGAACATGTTTTGATTGCACATGCTCGAGTCGGGTTTGCCCTATTCACAAACGTTCACACATATTTAAGGTATTAGTTGCCATTATGTTTTTCATGAGAAAAACCATACTTTTATCCATAAGTATGTTGAGTGTGAATGTCAACATAAACAATGTTCACGACCAGTTAGTTGAGTGTGGTTTCAAACATAGTTACTGTTCACGATTGATCACAAACATGCTTTCTATCAGTCCTTATCTTCTTTACATGGGTACTGTTCATAAACCGGTCACAAACATGCTTTATGTCAGCCCTTATCTTCTTTACCCTGATACTGTTTATGAACCAATCACAAACATGTTCTATCAGCTCATACCTTTCTTTACCCGGGTTAACACATAATCCCTCAATTTTGCAGCTGCACATGTCTTTGTTGTGTGAAGTAAATATATCCTTTTGGCCTCTTCTCCTCCACACAATTCATATGAATCTTAGACTATAAAAGACTAACTTGTGCATCTTTTAGAGCTCAAAACTTTGCATTCATCTTTTTCAAAAACCTCTCTATTTGTGCTGCCTCCCTCTCTGGTTTTCTCTTAGATCTCTTGAGTGCTTTAGTTCACTTATATAGAGTCTTAGCAAGAATTTGAGGGTTGCATGCGTTTCTTAACCTTGCTCTTAGTTTGGTTTTCAAAAGGTGTCATCATTCCCAAACTTTGAAGAAGGTTCTCTTCACTGTTTCGACTTCCTTAAAGTTCATACATCTTTGAGTCGAAATAGCATTGTGCAATCTTTGTCTTCCATGTTTATGCATGTTCATAAACGAGATTGAGCTGTAGGAGTCATAGACTTTGATTTTACTGCACAGCTTTTTAGCTTGTTGCAGTAAACCTAGTTTTCTGACAGATTTCATGAAGCTTTGTAGTTCTCTGGAAATGTGTCAGTAACTGGTCACAGTATCACTGCATACTTTCTTTGGTGTCACTGACTAGGAATACTTGTGTATTGCCTGGAAAGTGATTAACAAGTTGAGTACCCACTAGACGTGAAGTGAAGGAGAAGAAGCCGCACAAGAGACCGCTGCATCTAGTTAGGTACTTAGATATTGATCTTGGTTGAAATCTTGTGTTGTTCATTTTCTGCCACCTTATAGTGGAAGGTCGGTCTTCTTATAGACCCCCAGTTTTTTTTTATCCCTTTTAGGGGTTTTTCTAGGTACCAAAATCTTGTGTCCATCTATGAATTGTTAATCATTTGGCCTAAAGTAAAACTGGACTTACTTATGCCCCAACTTAACTTGACATGCAATCTGGTCAAATCTGCATGACTGGTCATCTTAAGTGCTGCATTAGAAACGCTGGACTTAATAAGTTGTAGTTGTGGACAACTCGCAGTTTTCAATCTTCACTGAATCTGTCAAGGACCTTAGTTGGCATAGCATTTGAGTGTGTTTGAAGAATTCACAAGCATACACAAATTATTGATTGTAAAGGAACTGATCACATAACTTCTGTTGAGTTAAGATCAAGTATAATCTATCTGTCACGTTCATCGCATCAAGTGACTGGTCATCTGTATGATTTTGTTTGTGCTGTTTATTGAGTTGAAGGAAATTATCTGAAATTACCCTCTTCATTGCCAACCTGCAGAAGCTTACTGTTATATCGCGCGAGAAGAAGAAGACAGCACCCCTGGTAGCATCAATAATTGTTATATGCCGGTATACTTGTTTGTAAGTTGCTTCCTCCTCCGCTGCGCACTCTTTTTTTGCTATGTATATCAGTTCCTAAAAATCTATCCAACACTTCTTACAAATTCAAAAAGTGTTCCTTCAAAATGCTCCAACAGTTCATGCAAATTCATGAAGTGTTCTTGTGCAGGTTGGCAATGAGTGGGGTAATTTTTATCAAATGACTTCAATACAATAAATTAGCACAAACAATACAGATGACCAGTTAACGAATGTGATGAACTCAACAGCGAACACAAGTTGATTTTATCTGAGGAACAAATTGTCTCATCAATTATATACCACTAATGATTATGTGTATGCTTGTGAATCTTTTCAATCACGCTCAGATGTTATGCCAACTTAGGTCCTCAACAGATTTAGTGAAGTTGAATACTACGAGCTATCCACAACTACAACTTATGCAATCCAGCATTCTAATGTAGCAGTTAAGATGACAAGTCAAGCAAGTTTGTTCAGATTGCATGTCAATTAATGTTGGTGCGTAAATAAGTTCAGTTTTACTTTTAGCCAAATGTTTAACAAAGAAATGGCCACAAGATTTTGGTACTCGAAAAAAAAAAACCCAAAATGGGATAATAAAAAATCGGGGGTCTATCAGAATACCGGTCTTCCACTATGAAATGGAAAAAACTGCCCAATACAAAGAATCACAGCTCAATATCTAATTGTACCTAAATAGATGCAGCTTTCCTTGTGCGGCCTTTTCTCCTTCATTTCACGTCCAGTGGATCCTCATTTGGTCAACACTTCCTAGGTAAATACACAAGTATTCCTAGTTCGTGGCACCTTTGAATGAATGCAGTGATATTATATGACCAGTCACTGACACATTTCCAGAAAGCTACAAACCTTGAGGAAACCTGTCAGAAACTGGGTTTACTGTAGTAAACTAGAAAGCTGTGCAGTAAAACCGATGTCAATTACTTCTAAACTCAATCTTGCCTACAAGAATTCATGAACATAGGTAGACAAAGATTGCACGAATACTATTTCGACTCTAAGTATGTATAACAATGAAGAGAGTCCGAAACAGTGAAGATAGCTTCTTCAAAGTTTGGATAAAAAAATATTTTCTTTTTGCAAAACCAAGCTTAGAAACAAAGCATTAACACACATGCAAGCCTCAAAATCTTATAATGTCTCTATGTAAGTGAACTACACACTCAAGAGAACAAAGAAGAAACCAGAGAGGCTATGCAGCAAAACAAAGAGAGAGTTTTGAAAATATGAATGAACTTTTTGGCACAAGAACCCTAATGAAAAATATGAGGGAGGTTTAGCTTAAATAAGTTAAAGCAAAATAAGATTTGTGTGGTTGGCAAAGTTCACATGTTATGTGATATTTTCCCTAAACCTAGCATATCCGAAAAGTGAAAGCAAGCCGTGGTGACTTTTGCTCAAAGACAAAGCATGCTATCAGAAAAAGGAATCAAAGGTTGCTGTCAGGAAAAAGTAGTCAAAGGTTTCACGTGAGGGAAATAGATGGTCAATCATGTTGCGCATGAAATCCTTAGTCTAAGAAAAATTTTTACAAAGACCTAAGTTTTTGAAAAGGTTTTGAAATGCTTAAGTAAGGACCTATATTTAGTTCATGTGAATGCAGATATGATATGCAATATGACCAAGTAAACTTCATCAAGGCTTCGATCTTCAATCTTCAAGCACAATATCAAATTTCTAAAGCTAGAACTAAGTTCTAATTAATCTATTTGAGCATGTGATAATATTACAATGTTTTTGTGCAAAGATAACCAATAAAATAACCTACAATCTCCCCCTTTGGCTTTCTTTGACAAAAATTACCCGATGAACTCACATCGCTCACTCACCAAAAACTAAACTAAGTTGGACTAGTCAACATAGTTGTACATGCAATCAAGCCCAAGAAAATATGCCACATATATCCAAAATTTTCTCCCTCTTAGTATCAGAGCATGTGATATATTTTACTACCCTTTTTTGTCATGGCAAGACAAAAGAATAACAATGGAAGCATAAACAACCTAATATCAATGGGAGAAATGCACAAACGTAGCTAAGTAACAACAATTAGGGAGAACTGCCCCTTAATCCATCATGCAAAATAATCTAAATACGAAAGTAAACAGACTAGTCGAAATAAAAACAGCTCCAATGTTCATAGTGGGCAGATTTAAGTACAACCATACCAAATTAAAGACTAGAGAAATATTAAAAACATTGTTCACAGCAACTAGACATAAATTGAAACGTAAATACAACACATTCAACAACAACAAAGTACACCATCCAAACAAACTACTCATATTCCGTCATGATCCGGATTCTTCTTGGAGGACCTCCTTGAGGACTTCTTCATCTTCTTGACTCCAAATGCCTTGAGAAGTTTGTCAGTAGCAACCTTCACCGCAGCTTCAACTGTCGAAGACAGTGATGCTTTGGAGACCCGTCTAATTGATAGTTTGGAACGCCGAGCATTCTCAACCACTTTTTCACTCTTTCTCACCACATCTTCAGCCATGAGACCCTTTAAATACATATAATCATCCAAAGACTCATCCATAGGCACGTTAGCACGTTCACAAAGATGATGGATAAAAAACAAAAACACAATAGTGCCTTCCATTTTCCCAGTGTTGCAAGTTTTGGACGGAATGGAATCATAGATCAGGTGTCCTAAGGGTACTGGATATCTCTGCACAAGAAGGATGGATAGTCTGCCGGTAGGGAGAATATTTGTCTTAATGATATGCAACAAGTACCGATAACTAGGAGACAAATGAGACCTACAGTGTTTGTCATCGAATGCAAGCATTAATTCGGGATTATGAAAAGCAAGGGCAGAAAAATCAGGCATGAGAATCCTACTAGACTCATCTAAGTATGTGGTGTAGGATCCATGATGAAAATGACTAGGCAGACCAAAATATTCATATATGACCTCAGGACTAATATGAATCACAACCCCATGCACTACGAAGTCAACATCAGAGGAAAGGACACAAAGTTGAGGAAAATTTGCAAAGAACTCACTAACCACCGTTAAATTAAACTTGAAAGAACTAGGGGAGACCGACAACAAATTCCTCAAATTGAAAAACCTAACAACATCCTGGACCCATCCGAGATTCAAAGAAGTGACTAGTTCAAAGGAAAAGTTAAGAATGGGAAACCCATGCTCGGTAACAACCATCCGCGACGCCACTGTTGTAAGACAACAGTTCTAACCAAAATCTATCTTCTTAGTCATCATCAGACGACAAATTTTCTGCGTCATTTGATACATTCGACAGATGACACCCCATAAGACAATAGATTTTTCTTTCTTCAGACGACAAATTTTCTCCGCTGTCTCAAATGTTTTTTTTTTTCATAGTGCCCTATTGATTTTGAAAACAGTGAGGATTTGAACCTTACTTGGGAAGTTCTTGCTGAGCCAATACAGACCATCATAAGAAGACGTGGTGTTCCTGAGCCCTAGAAAAGTTGAACTAACCAGAAGGAAGAGCAGTGGGAGGAAAGTAGTAGATTTTAAGCGAGATTTGGACTCCATCGAACTTGCAGCAACTGATAGAGGAGGTGCTTCCAATCAGTGGCGTAGCCAGGAATTATTGTCAGGGGGTACTTTTACATAGTAAAAAAATTTTTTGAACAAAGTTACTAAAACATTATAATTTTATACAAAATAACAAGGAGATTTAAAATATAATCTCAAAGTATCTCATACTGATACATCTTCGGTACATTTAGATAGTACTCCTCAATGACCTTTCATATTTTGAAATCGTTGCATAATTACCTCATTATCTAAACTATGAAAAATATCTTTCTCTATATATGCAACCAAGCAATCATTCATCCATACATCACCAATTCGATTGCGTAACCGAGTCCATAGCTGAAAAAACTCGCTCCACACTCGCCGTTGCAACAGGTAGTACTAGTGCTAATGTCAAAAGCAAGTACACCAATGGATAAAGAGAGTGAAAAGGTATGGATGAAGGTAAAATTTTGGGTAGAATTTTAGGGGATTATATTAAAAAGGGAACTCTTAGGTGTTTAAGTAATTTCTTTACAATATATATTATTATCAGTGGGGTCATTCCCACTCCCTCATGCCTTCTTCCCTCCGCCACTGCTTCCAATCCCACCCTTTACCTCTGCGGTGGTTGACAAACTCTGACGTTGAGTCAGATTTTGGAGATGCTCGCAATCTATGAGGTGATGATGGTGATGTAGTGGGGCTCCAGTTACCAACAACAATTTTCGCCGCTAAGCGCTGCAGAATGTACATTTAGTTACCTTCAAATTCCGCCGCTAAAGATCAGAGCAAGTTCATGCGAAGATTGAGTATGAAAGTAGTATGTGGAAGTGTTGTGTAGTTTCCCGCCTTCGGGCAGTACGTTGTTTAAACTATTTGTTGCTGTTAGAAACTCTGATACACTATTTGTGGTACTGTAACGGGCTTCGACCCGATTTGTGTGTTATTTTATCTTGTGTTGGTTTCCTTCGTGGCTTTTGAGTCGTATAAGGCTTTGTCACCTCGTCCGGGTGATGGCCGCACCTCTTAGGCCCCACTTTTTAGGGTGGGGTGTGTCAGTTGGAGAATTCTATTATTTTTTAAAAATTCATAATAAAATCTTACCTAATAACTAAACTACTGTCATTGCGATTTCTTCTACATAACTAAAAAAAGCTTCACTCGTAAAAACAGTCGACACTTGAACCAGCTTTTCGTTTCCATTAAAAGGTTGGGATAGGTAGAGCTGATTTGCTAATGGAAACTTCCTCCAAACACCTTTTTTCAGTATTTGAGACAGCCGAAAACCACAAATTTTGGATCCATCTTTTATTTATATGGTTGTGGAACTGTAAATTTTTGTAAACGTCCTTTAACAACGACAACAATTGAGCAAGTTCTTATTCTACATCACCGCGTAGCCTGGGCCACCGCCTCCTTCTGGAGCTGTCCACTTTATATTTTGGCTCGGGTCTTTGATATCGCATGCCTGAAATGAAACAAATTTGGTACATTTCAATCAGAGGGGACAGACTGAGATGAGTAGTAATGTAATGCAAGGAAATGACTGTCTTCTTTGATTGAGAAGCAAAAGTGGGAAATGTATGACAATCGACAACTACACTTCGTTGTCTGCTAAGTTGACAGCAGTAGACAGGAGATACAAGGACCAACCTCAGTGCCATTTGCCCCAAACAGCATACAGTATTCACAGAATATTAGCCTAACGAACTGACCAAGTCAATGGCACCATACGTGCCAGGATTTTTTCTCATCATGTAAGTGTGCAGTTTCACCATCAAGGTCAGATGATGGCAAAGAGGTTATAGGTTGCCACTATGGCTTTAACATACTCCAATTTGTAAAAAGTATGTTAACCCTGCTGATCACCCATGTGCTGATCATGTCAACCAGTGGATATAGCTTATAAGACGTATGTGGTAAATCCCAGTTACAGGCAAGATTTCTGTCTACTACAGAGTTACCACTTCTAGAATGACAGAGACCGAGGACAAAGAGGTGTAAAGCCTGTCATGTGATAACTCCTACGGAATGTTGTTTTTTTCTTCATTTCATTCTTGGCTAGGCACACAGATAACTCTTCAATTCTCTTTTGGGTTCCCTTCTCTTTTCTCAGTCTAGTTTAAATTTCATGTGGTGCTTATGGTGTGCATAGAGATTGTCAGATGTATACATGTTGGATATTTGACACACATCCTACTACCCTTTCAATTACCTTGCAATGTAGACAATTTTGAGCATTGATCTGCAACTTCAGCTGACCCTTATCATCGGGGATATACCTACATATTAAAACTTGAGATCAATATAGATCCATTTGCAAAAAACCAAAGAAACACAATTGGTATTAGGATGGACATTACTCATATACACGTGCAGGACAATATCTGGACTCCGGACCAGCATACTTAGGCAAATTGACAACTTCTGGAATCTTGGAGTCAATCAACCGAAGGTGAGATGGTTGGTCATGCTCGTGATTTGTGTTGCTCCTATTTAAACAAATAAATTCACTTACTACAAATGAGGAGAAGAGCTAACAGGCAAATTACTGATATCAGTTTGAGTTGCTTGTCCTTTTGAAGGGTAAAGGAAAACTTAAGTGAAAGAACAGATGCCAAATAAGCAACCCACATATACAAACAGAAAGTTTTAGTTAACTTTAGTCTACAAACAATGAAAGACATTAACTTTTGCAAACCAAAATATCCAGTAGAAAATCTTCATTTGAGACTAGACACACTACTAAGTACTAAAGAAGCAATGTTTATTTTCTGGTGAAATGAGCCAAATCAAAATGCCCAACCATGACAAGCAGGAATAAGGAATATAGTTCTTTGAGAATATGTTCTGTTAATGTAATAGTACCGGCAGTCCAATGGAGAATGCATGATGATCAGAAGCTACATGTAAGTGACGATGGTTAAGCTACATGTAAGTAGAGAGGCGCCTGAATTAGTGGCATTGATGTTTCAGCTTTTACTTAGCCCAGTAAGAGCAATTCTCAAAATCATGATGACAAGAATGGCAACAATTCTAGAACCCACTGGAACTCCAAACTATTGGTTGTCAGCCACAAGAGTCCTTTCTACTCTTCTGGTTATAATTAACCACAAAAGACCACATGGAGGTTGACTCTAAACTTCCATAACAAGGCTGGGGAAATGCACTGGAAGTTTGTCTTACCAAAACATTTCTGCTAAAATAGGAGGAACTCTCTTACATCATTGTGGACTCATGTTCAGGTAGGACAATATATAACTTCTTCAAGAGGGTGTATAAAATACAAAGCATGCAACTTTCATATTAAGACATGAAAATGGGCATGTAAGATGGAAGTGAGCTCTACACTAAGCAGATGGATTTGCTTCTGAAAAAAGGTATTCTAGGAGCATTCACTGAGAAGTGGGATTGCATTTGAACATTTTTATTCCTTTCAGTAGTACAACTCTGAAAAGTCTCCATTGATGCCATTATATCACATATATATCAGTTCTAAGGCAAGTGAAGTAGAGTAATGGAAAATATGTTGGCAAGGTACCTCTGGAATCCTGTTCTCCTGTAATCTTTAACTAAAACAAATATGAATACAAAATGAAGGTATTGGTAGTTGAAAACCTGTGTAGGGAGGTTGGAACATCAAAAGATAAGAGCCCATCTGGCTTTGGATATTGGATTGGAGAGTGAAGTTGTGCAACCTGCATATATAAGAGTGCACAAATCAGGTGTCAACAAATTAAGTTCCCTGACCTACACTACTAATATATGGCAGTAGTAAAATTCCATTCCAGTTTTGAATTTGTGTCTGGAAAAGCAAATAACAAACTCTCAGTTCGTTGACCTACACTACTAAGATGTTCAGGAGAAAAGTTCCTAGTAGCAGTGACAAGAGGACAATATGCTATGACCAGTTTCAGAGACATGTACATAATTTACCTGGTACGCCCAAAATGTATATCATGGACCAGAAAAAGAAGAAAGAACAGTATATGAAATCAGTGCATCTGGTACAAAATAACACATGTACTGTTGATGACCATAACTGGCTTTGATCAGCACATCCAACCCCTTTTGTGTATTCATAATTTAAAGTACTCAGAATTATGCACACACTTTGCATATTGGTCTCATGCCCAAGTCAATTGGTCATAAATGAACAGTCACAGGTGGCAAAAGCCCAAACCTCTTGTCATCAACGAACCAGTTGCAGGAGAGGATTAGTCCCCTGCTCAAGTTCAAGTTGAAAGCTCATAGCCGTATAAGGACCTAGCATCCAGGCTCCTATTTTCTAACAATTCCACAGAAAAGCAATCCCTTTCAGTCAGTTACTGTAGTTATGTGTTTTTTTTTTGGTGAATTGTGAATTTTTTTAGTTTGGGTGGTGAATGCACAAAAGTGAAATAGTCTAGGTGGCTTAGGGAAAATTGCACAAATAGCACCCAGCCTTTTGCCACCACGCAGATTTTAAACTTTTACAATTAACCACCTAGACTTTATACATTTTGACAATGTACCACCTACATCAACTTTTCATCCTTAAAAAACATCAAATTAGATCATTTTATATACATGAGATCACTATATACAATTGTCTCACGTTTGTTGCTTCATGATCGGGTTTTCCGTGCTTCAGCGTGAAGGGTGCTCTTCCTTTCATTATATAACTGCAAGGTAGAAATATTTCTGGCTGAGAAGTTTCTCAAGAGAAAATACAAAATGGCCAAAGTAACAAGTAGAAATATGATCTCACTGTTCTAAAGCACTTATGGCCAGGCCAGGAATTATTCCATACTCGAATGCCTACAAACACAAAAGGTCAATTAGATAGACCCCCTAATTAGATTAATAAGTAATAAGCTTATAGTGGCTGTCCATTTTGATGACAAAAAGGAGCCATATGACACATTTTTCTTTTCAAAGCACTATCTACTTAAGCAAGAAATGAGGCCACATGCATGTGAAAGTCTCCGCGGATTAGGATAAATAGATAATCGATCAAACAAGTTGAATAAAAGTTATCTGAGGAGATACCGACAAGGAGGTAGTACACCCCAAGAATAAACAAATAAAAACCCGTATGTGCTGGAAAAAATAGGGGAAAAAATAAATCTAGCAAATAACAAAGGAAAAGCCACTGAATTTTTCTACTAACTGGTCTGAAGTTCCGAGCTCTGTACAGTTCTTCCCATATCCATGAATTCCTTAAAGCATCCCAGTAATTTTCCATGTTTGAGCCTTCATGAAGTAGACTGAATGTAGTTTCTGCAGCTAGCATGCCTGTAGATAATAACTACAGAGTCAGACGTGAAATTTATATATACATGAAGAGATATTTTAACATTCCAGGAACTATTTCCACACCAGGCATTTGATAACCCTGTAGAAGCATCTAGGTGACATCAAGTAGTCCAACTTGTGACACTAATATGCTCATTCAGCCATCCTAATATGCTTGCCAGCAACCAAAGTAAAACAGAGAACCCAAATAATATGTATCATTAACAACCCAACTAAAACAAACATGAGCATGCCCCTATTTCCACAAATTTTGATCCATGACGATCGGTACAAGCCTAAGTCATATAAATGCTACTCTGTATTTGACTTCACATAATCGAAATACATTACAGAACCAGGTTCTTTCTCGGTTCTTTAACTTTCTTTTTGTTAAGAAGAAACAGGACGCATCCAGTATTTTGTTCTTTGGGTGGGATGGTCGGAGAAGGTTGTAGGGCAGCTAAACAAGATAAAGCCATTAACCTCATGTCTTTAGGAAAAGGGAAAAAAGGGGCCAATACAAGCAGAAGTGACCTGCCATGAACAACTATTAAGTAATTTAACACATAATTTATCATTATTTGTTGTGACCAACTAAAGTTTCATAATGCAAAATAATTCTCAAAGAATTAGACATGCTGAAGAGACAACAAGATGATGTACAAATCTGATGAAGAGCTATTTGGTGAATGGTACCTGATTTCATTGCAGTATGTGTTCCCTTTATTTTGGGTACATTCAAAAAGCCAGCTGAACATCCAATAACCGCTCCTCCCGGGAAAACTGGATATGGGATAGACTGAAATTTAACTAGCATCATATAAAATGTCTAGCAAATAATTCCCCTATATAAGCATTTACTACATAATTTAGAGGTTCCAAACAGTAACAGTAAGATAGAATGCATGCAAATTGTCTCCCCTTCTCATGTGCTCACCTACATCTAGCATAAAATAACTACGATTCATATCAATAACAACTCTATCTATGAAAACTTGTTCTTAGATCTTCGATCCTTAACCCCTATCTATGAAAACTTGTTCCTAGATCTTCGATCCTTAACCCTTATGTAGACCTTTTAACCAATGGTGACAGCTGTAATACCCGCTACTTGGTTAATGTATTAAGCTTTGACCCGCCTTCTTATTTGTTGTTATTATGTTAAAGGTGGCTTCTTTATCATTAAAAAAGTGTAGAAACCCAATCAGTTAAGTTAGCCGGGTAAATATTAGGTGAGCCTTGAAGTGCTCCAATTTAAGTTAAGAGTGGCCCAATATAGAATCTAACTTCAAAGTCCGTTACCATGAAAATATAGGTGTTAAAAGGGGTTCACCCAGTGAAACGAGAGAAAAGAAAAGAAAAAGGTAGCCTATGATTTTTAGCAGTTTCCGACGGCCGGAGCTTTCTCAGAAACTTTTACAAAGGTAACATCTTGGAATGAAATTTTGGTATGTTATAGTAAACCCCTTAAGCTTTCTAATATAATGGAGAAGGTTTAAGAATTGATTTATAGTGATTTTTGAGATATAAGACAGTCGCAGTGAGACAGACTACGAACTAGGAATTTTGGCTTTGTAAAAGCTAGTCTAATGAATCGCCATTAATCAGGTTCTAAACCTTTTACCATGACATTAGACTCTAAAGAAACCTAGTCTGCTATAACATACTAAAATTTCAAGCCAAGAAGAGACAGTTACCTCTATAAAAGTTGCTGAGAAAGCCCTGGCCATCAGAAATGCCAGAAACTCCGGTCACCACTTTTCTTCTCTTTTCTCTCCTTATACAAAATAAAACCCTTTTCAAGCCTATAGATAGCTGGTAACTGACTTACAAGTCGGATTCTGTATAGTGGACCTAAATTAAACCTAACTTAAATTATATTGATACAACTTAATGGTAGGCTTACTAAAAAATGGACCGATTAACTTAACTAATTAGGTTTTCACACACGGGGCTTCCTTAACGATAACTAAACCACCCTAAACAAATAATAACAAACAAGAAGGTGGTCAATACTTAATACATAAATCAAGTAGCGGGTATTACAGCAGTCACCAATAAAGGGTTAAGAATCAAGGAGCTAAAAACATTAACAGGTGAAAACCTAATCCATGGGTTAAGTAGTGGATATTACAACAGAAAATACAGACACTAATGCAGCCATATGCAGATAGTCTGGAGTTTAGCATTCCGTTGGTCTACTTTCTTTATGTTCACATTCCCATATATGTACAGTAACTAAAAAGTAGGAATTACTAATTCACCTGAAAACCACCTTCATTCAAGGTGCGCGCCCCATATTGAAGAACAGTTCCACCTTCTAGAAGTGGCTTGATTGCGGGATGATGTTTGAATTTCTATCAGTAGGAAAACCAATACACGTTTAGTCAAGCAGGATTCAAAACATGTTTACACCTTAAAACAAATCCAGGCTAGAAAGTAGCTTCTCACTTTATTTAAGGATCTTGATCCATGAAGATGAACTATATTGCACAATTCATATCAAAAGCTTATGAATTTAAATCATTCAGGAGAGCCAGTGATTTAATTACCTGGAATTCTTCGTAAGGGTTCAAAAAAGGGTTATGATAGTTCAAAGCAACCACGAGGCCAATTGAAATCTGCAAAATCAAATGGAGAGACACATTATTGATGCACTACCTAAGTCGGAACCCATTTTGTACTGAATAGCACAGCAAATATATTTAACAACACTAAAAAATGGAATATTCACAAAAGAAATTAAAAACATAGTAGCTACCTGTCTATCATTCATGTGGTATAAAAATGAACCCCCATATGTCTGTTGATCCAAGGGCCAACCGAGAGTGTGCAGCACAGCACCCGGTTCGTGCTTTCCTTCATCAATTTCCCAAACCTGAGAACATAAGAGTGTTACGGAAAGTCAACATAAACCTTTTGGTTTCCATTGAATAGTTCAAGTATGGTAATATAAGGTTACTTATCTTCCTACAACTCAGAAGATTTGCTTATGTGGCAATGATCAAGGAAAACTACAAATGAAACTAGTATGCTTTTGTTTATTTTAGTTTCAAGAAAAAAACCTTCCATTCAACCAGGCCCAAGAACTCTTTTGGAAGGCATAAAAACCTATCCAGAACTTAACTGTCAAAGTACAAAAATGCACAAATAATCACTGGGAAAAGAAAAGGGGGGTTTGCCAACTAAGTGCTGTCGATAAAATCATTTTAATCTCAATTCACATATTAACATCTAAACAAACTAAAACTACTGATAGCAACTTGGCTTATTATTACTAGAGTTGACAAGCAGATTGTACGCTAAATGCTAAAATAAGAATACAAATAACAGCTGAAATTCTATCCAGAACAACTTTCAGAATACAAATGATATTAATTCGTACTCTACCTCTTTTATTCCCAAAGCATATGTCTGATGTTGCGCGTTCCCCTTCTCTCTCAAGTTATACTTTTTCATTATTGTCTGTCAAACAAGCAGAAACCTGATATTAATTTCATGTAAGAGACTGAGATTGAAAGTTTAGAATTGATTATTTATTTTAGTAAAAAAGTTGAGAAGATATTGGAGGTAAAGGAAACTTCTTTTGATAACCTCGGATAATGATCCTCGACACCCTTCAGCTAGAAGTGTTACTCGCCCTGCACATGAGCATGCTCTTATCAGAACAAGAGAGATATATAGAGCTAAGTGGCAATAATTCTCTGTTTAGAAGAGTTATAAAGTTAATTTGTAACAGGGCAGGGCCCTGTGTACACAGGCAAAGCCTAAATATAATAAAATTGATAGACCATTTAGTAAGACTCATTCACTTAAAGATTCTACAAATGCTCATAGAACAAGTAGCATTGGTATTAACTTTGCGTCAACTTACTTCACATTTTTCGAAAATTGCAATACCAAATTCTAATAACAGCACACTTGCTCCACATGCTCAGAGTGGGGCATTCCTGCTATAAACAACTTTCTACCACACTGGCATGTGCCTATCTACATGCATGTGGACAAGCGTGCTCGTGAGAAACAGATTACCTTTCAATTCTATGCCGTGCTGGAAATTTTCCTTCTTTGAACCATCTTTGGCAACTCCCATATCATTAGTTCCAATGCCAATAACCGTGTCGTTTGCATCATATAACATCTGACAAATTAGATAACTTGTAAAAACTAGTAGTCAACAGTATGTTGAGCAACAGCAGGAGAATATAAGCAGGAGTACCTCACTAGCAGCAAAGCCTGGATATATTTCTACTCCCAACTCTTCCGCCTTCTCTCCCATCCATCGTACTAACTGACTTAAACTACATAACAAGACCGATACTAAAGAGCTTATTTAATGAAGTCAACAGTTTAACCGTAAGGTATCAAAAGTTTATACATGAAAAGCAACACTAACAATAATGACAAGAAATATTGGCAAAAGAAACGGGGAGCTTTAAGATGAGGTTGCAGATTTGGAAGACGATCAAATATTTCAGTTCCTTCAAGAAGAATCTATTCCTTTCAAACTAACGACACAAGAAAATCATGGCCAAGGACAAGAAAGCTGAACGTAAGCTATAAGTTACAGTGGCACCTATAATTCTCATTTTATAGTTGTGCATTTCCTGTCTCCCTTTTAGTTAAGGTCTCATGCTTAGTACTAGAACTTATTAAGTTCTATCTCCAATATGCACTACCAATTAAATGAACTGGGTTATCGACGGGGAAACAAAGGCTTACCAGCACTGAGTTTGAGAACAAAGAGATTTATGAAAGAAATGCCCAGAAGACTCTCTAGAAAAATTTTACACTCAACTCCTATCTTAGGAGCAAGTTACTGCATTCTTGATAACTTCCAGCAGAACTAAATAGATAAAGGAAAAGGCAAATGAAACAAAACAGGTAGAAACTGAATGGTAGCCAAAAGCACAATTTCAAGTACCTTATTACGTAATTTCCCCTATTACTAAAGGGAGATGGCAGTGAAAATGCGCGATCCTTTGTAAGAAACAAAAACTTGTCAGAGGTAACTGGGACAGTGATTGGTGACTGCAAACAATGTTGGAAAAAGAACATGTATTAAAGAAAAAGGGAAGAAACTATAAGTTACTAAGCCACAATTGATTACCTAGCGAGTAAAAGATTCCATATTAGCAGGTAGCCCTGATATCTCTTGTTTTCATTTCTGATGCAGAACAGATGCAGACCTGGAGTTAGATTTAGTTTACTTAATTTACTCCAATATGTTTAAATTACTGGCTTGATTAGGATCTAGAATTTAAGTTACCTTTATTATTTTAGAAAGTTAGGAAGTTTGTCCTATAAACTAGGAAAACTACCCTGTGTTCTCTAGGAATAGTTTAGTATAAAGGCCAACCTAAGTTCTATGTAATTTTCAATTTATGAAAATTGAATTTATCTCGGAAATCGGTTATCTGCATGAAACTGCCCTTGGCATTCTTTGTGAGCCAAACCCTAGGTATTCTTAGTGAAGCTGACCCATTGGTATTCTTTGTGAGCCAAACCCTTATCTTTTCTGTTTTCCTATTGTTCTATCTTTGTTACGCTTCTGCAAAACCACCAAGTCCTACCATAAACCCCTTTTACGGTGTTGTCTTACATCAATTTTGGTATGTGAGCCAAGTTCAAATTTCTGGACTTCGAAGATTTCCACGAATGGGTCCCGACCCTCATGATGATGAAGAGATGTTGGTGAAATTTGGTGAACTGTTGGTCGCCCAACGTAAAGCAGCCCGACATGCCGAATTAATCAAGCTATGTAAGAGGTGGAACGCCATATTCATCACGCAAATTTCTGTTGAAGAATTGGAAGCTCTTGATCAAGAAGAAGAATAACAAGATCGTACTATGGACAGTCAAGAAGAAGAATTACAAGATAGTACTTTGCACATCAGGAAGAAGAACCTGTACTTCAAGAAAATATTGATTTGATCGACTATGTTGAACTGACACCTATAGTTCAATGGGAAGAACCTACCATAAAGCAATCTGTTGTACTAGAGACAGAAGTTCCTTTTGATGTTTAGCCAAGTTTTGAGGAAATTGAAGTTGAAGCAGATCCACCGACTGCCTTTAAATTTCCTCCATTGAAGGACACTTTAGTCATACTAAGTGCCAACTTACAGCTTGGTGTCTTCTATGGGAATTGCCAAGAGTTCTTGCAACCTTTGTACCTCCACAAGCCAATGATCGCAGTGAAGTGCTTGGACTCCTGTACAGCCATCATCAACATGACATGAAGAACTATCCATTTACAATGGTTAGCTGACGAGATTCGAGCGAGTTTCTGAACTCGACGAAGTCGAGTTCTTCTCACCGGAGGAGAATGATGCGGCGCAGATCCGGACGTGGATTTAGATTTAGTTTACTTGATTTGGTTCAATAGGTTTTAATTACTGGCTTGATTAGGATCTAGAATTTAAGTAAGTTACCTTTGTTATTTTAGAAAGTTAGGCAGTTTTTCCTATAAAATAGGAAAACTATCCTGTGTTCTCTAGGAATAGTTTAGTATAAAAGCTGACCTATGTTCTTTGTAAATTTCAATTTATGCGTGCGTTTATGAAAATTGAGTTTATCTCAGAAATTGGTTATCTGTGTGAAACCACCCTTGGCATTCTTTGTGAGCCAAACCCTAGGTATTCTTAGTGAAGCCGACCCCTCCGCATTCTTTGTGAGCCAAACCCTGGATCTTTTCTGTTTTCCTATTGTTCTATCTTTGTTACGCTTCGGCAAAACCACCAAATTCTACCATAAACCCCCTTCACGGTGTTGTCCTACATCACTTTCTGGGTAAAAGCGCGCGTATATGAAATACATCTAGTTTTTGAAAATATAACTCAATATGAGAGCTGTGTCAAAATCAATTATAAAGAAATGTCCACTCACTCTTTCCCCATAGAAATTTCTTTCTATTTATCTAACCACAAAGAAGTAAAAGCAAATGAATAAAATCTATCTCCTATAAAAATCCACTTCAGAAGACTGCGGAGACTGCCTAAAGTTATCTAATGTAGGCACTATGCAACATGAGCAATAATGGCAACGTATACAGGCGGTATTCTTATTACCTTCGAATTGGGTATTCTTATTACCTTCTAATTGGGATTTGATTGACTAGTGAACCAAATGGATCGACGACAATGCACATATCAAGTTAGTGAACCAAAGGAATTGACATCAATGCACAAGCAAAAAGTTAAAGTGCTTAGCCAACAATAAAAGGCAAAAAGGGTTAAGGGCTTAGGTCAAATTCTTAGCCTCATGGGAAACAGAAACAGGAAGACGGTGGTGGTAAAGTACCTCTTCCTCCTTCCACTGTGGGAGAAGTTCATCCAGTGCCCGGGGTTCAAATACATTCCCAGAAATAATGTGAGCACCTGCAATAATCAATCGGGCATTAAATTCGTTAATGCAAAAGCGAAAAGGCAATCCCAGAATTTCAGTTCACAAGGCATTCAGTCGCACAAAATAACTTGATCGAAATGACTACAAAGATACCAACTTTCTTTCAGTAAGTACTATAATGGTTCAACCCAACAATCCTGCATCATAAAAAAATAAAAAAAAAAAAAAAATCATATGATTATACAGATAATAAAACATACCCACTTCAGCTCCTTTCTCGACAACGCAGACTGATAAATCAACATCCTTTTCACGGCACAACTGCTTCAACCTGATCGCCGCCGAGAGACCGGCCGGTCCTGCCCCAACAATGACAACGTCATATTGCATCGACTCTCGGTCCGATTCCGTACAGAAACTCCTGGTTTCGGCCCCAAGAGTGTGAGCCCTCCAAGGCCCATTTTCCTTCAAATTCACGCAATTCAGACGAGACCCAGATGAAAGCACCCTCCGAGAACCAATCCGGGATACTAAAGAGCCGAAATTTCGAATACCCGAAAGCCGAGTCTGCGGATTTCTATTTATACCGTCGGTTGATTCTGGAGAATTGGAATGTGCGCTGGGAGAGATTGAAGTTGAGCGTATTGAATTGGAAATAAGGATCAGTGAGAAACTAGATGAAAAGCAGGATGAGGAAGAGGTTGGTGTCTTGAAAGAGTTGGATTTTGATAGAAGCCTGAGCATGATTAATAGGGGAGGAGACACTGAAATCGGAGGAGTGCAGCAGATGGATTGAGGGGCTGAGCAAGGCGATGATGATCTTTTTTTTTTTTTTGAAAGGAGGTGATGATGATCTAGCAGCAAGGAACAAAATTTACATCCAAACATCGAAATTTCCATCAAAATTTTCATAATTTTAGATGTCCGAAACTATCGAAATTTACCCAAATATACCGAAATTTCCATCGAAATTTCCATATTTTTGGCTATCGAAATTTTCATTTTTAGAATTTTAGCAGAGAGCGTATTTGTTTGAGAAACTCCAGTGTCATTTTGAGAGTGGTATGTTCTTCCCACAATACCCTTTACTAATCAAAAGCAGGTATTTTTTAGCGTAAAACTATATCTATCTATCTATACTAATGTATAAAAAGAATATGGGTTTGCATTGTTCATAAACAGTATTTTGGTTAGAGAAAGTATCAATTTACTCTCATATATTAATTAAAATTTTTAAAGTTTCTAAAGTTGAAAGGGCAAAGGGGTCATTTTCCACACACAATACTGTTCATAAACAGCGATAGATACTGTTCATGAACAGTCTTCGGTGGAGCCACTGTTCACACATTTTAACAGAATACCCTCAAACTCTATTTTTATTACATAAAAATCAAGTTTCACTCATTTGCAATGCAAAAATATTAATAGGGTATTTTAGTCCAACATAAAAAGCTTCATTTTGCCATGGACAAAATTAACCTTGAAACAAAAAAGTATCATAACTAGAACATATTTGTTGACATGATTAATATTGGAATTTCAGAAAAATAACTCATAAAATCTTAAGGTATCCCCGTCCCCTTCCGCATTCTCTCAATTTTCTCTTGCCATTTCCCTCTCTGACTCAAGGCGGCAATCAGACATATCCAATTGGCAGAAGCCCGGTGATGAATTTGCAGCCATTGGAGGTAAAAGTTCAATGGGTTTTCTTTATTAATTTTCTGTGAATTCTTTCTAGCTTGAGATTTGTGGTTTTAGACATCTAGGTTTCCACTTGAGATAAGATTCAATTCTCTTAGTTTCAAATCTTCACTTTCAATGTCAATTAAAACTGTCATATTTAGTTTGGGTAAGCCTTTCATAACTAAAACTACATACATGAGAAGTTTCTTCATCCTCTCAAATTGGATTCATGTTCGCCCGCAGTATCGCGGGTATTGTGTCTAGTTTTGTTGTAAATGTATAGGTTATGGATGTTCATCATTGAATCCCTATATCATTGAAGAATTGTAATATATGCATTAGTGATTAAGTTTTTATAACTTACCCTGTGGTAAATGGTTGTAAATACCTTGTCATTTGTTTGTGTATAAATACATGTAGAAGTGATGAATGAAAGAAAAGTTTGGAACCATTTCTATGGTCTCTTTTCTCTCTTATTTTATTTTAGTTTTATAACACGTCATCAGTATGATTACTCTTTGAAAATCATGAGCCGGCTAACTATGTATGTGATCAATAGCATTGGAGAAATTGGAGTCGATCCGGTCGAAGTCCAAATGGATAAGTTGCCAAGTTAGCTTTCTATTACTATATCGTTTTCTATTATACTGGCTAACTCTTGTTTGTTCTTTGTTATAGAATGGTGATGTTTATGAAGCAAGATTCAAGGTTATTGTATCCACAAAATAGACGGAGTTAGCATAGATTGATCAAGGTTCTTGGCATGGTGCTTTTTTTTTTTGTTCAATTTGATCATTGAATTAAATTCTTGTGGGAGTACAACTAATGGAAGTGTGCCACTAAATGGAAGTATACCACTAAATCACAAGATACCTATTGTCTAGTGGGAGTACGACTAATGGAATTGTACTGTTAGAAATTTTTTGAATAAAGTATGTTGGAGTAAAACTTCTCTTGAAGATTGAAGAGAAGTAATTCTTCCATTTGTCTTTTTGTAGGCAGTGATGGATTGAAAAGTGACATGTGCGAAATGCTCATTTGTCCTATCGCATACTTCATAAGCTAGAAACGAATGAAGCTTTAAATGTGAACTTGAGGTTAAGTCTAATTAAACCATGTTTGGAAACAAGTCAGTTAATGTAGGGTATGTAGTTTATCTAAACGAAAGTAAGGCATGTTATGTTGTGAGAAAAGGCTATTATAAATCAATATACGCCCAAGATATATTCTCTCTTGATGGTGAGGCACCTCTCTAATTGCGGTGTTGTAAAAGTGTTTCCCACAAGGGAGAAACCTGTCATTCCTACACATATTGACCTTGTGAAAATTTTCTATTAATGAGAGTTTTTCCTCATTAAGAGTTAAGACACAATCTCCTAATATGAGTTGAGATAAGTCTTCTCATTATGTGATTTAACCTAAGTAGATTCTCATTTTTTTGAATTGAGAATTACTTGCACAATAAATAAGTTATGGTGTGACATAAAGACATTGAATGTTCTTATCTTCTAATATAAAGTTGAACAAAACTCCATTTCTTTGATGTCACTTCCAAAGTTATTTGAGCTCCATATTATGTTCTTGTCTTCTAATATAAGTTGATGATAAAACTCCATTTTTTTTATGTCATTTCCAAAGTTATATGAGCTCCATATTATAATTTTATAATGGAGGCATGACACACTCTGGCAGATGATACTCACGCCCTTGTTCTCCAATGCACTGCTCATCTCAATGGAATTACCTCTGTGATGCAAACTCATAAGCTTTTCAAAGTCACTTGGCCGGAGATGATAACAAAAGACACCCAACCATCAAACAAAAGATGAGTTTTGAGTTAAAGTTCTTTTACGTCTAAAAGTGCTCCCTTCTTCATCAAAAAAGAAAGTGCTCCCTTTATCCGTATTTCTCTTTGATTTTGTTTTTTTTTTCTTGTATCTTTCCTTTTCCTCTCTCTTTGTCATTGCCGTTCTTTTTTCGTCCGTTTCTGGGTTACAACTTTTTCTGTTTCCAAACAAGCTAATGCCATCAAAAACCTCTAAAAAGTCTTGTGAAATCATTAATCCAATATCCCTTTAAGATTTAAGTGAAAAGCTATGGCAGAGATTTTATGTGGTAATCTATCCCGAATTTTAAACCACATAAATCTAATTGATCATAGGTGCAAGTTGGATTGAAAATTCCAATTCCGAATGTAAAAATTCCAATCCGAAGCCAAAAAATTCCGAAAGAAATTGGACGAAAATTGGAACATACTTTTTCAACCTGAAAATTCCGACTTTCCAATCCGACTTTTTCCGAAGATTTCCAAAATTATTCCGATAAAAAAATGGAATGCATTTAAGATGTTTTATAGTATTTTAACTATTATATAGTTTATAGTATATAATTTTAGAATAAATAATATTTATTTCCATTTTATTCATTCTTATGCAGACATATTTACTACTTGTTTTAGAGTATGTATTCATCTCGTACGCGTAGTTCATATACTATATTAGCTTATTTCACCTTGAGAACTTAAAAATTTTGAATTATTTATGAAATTTCTGATATAATTCCAATTTGAAAAATTTCGATTTTTTTCCAATTTCCAAAGGTTTCAAATTTTGAAAGAAAATTTTATTCCCAATTTTTTTGGAACGGAAATTGGAGCCCTTATTTCCGATCCAATCCGCGCGAAAAACAATCATACCCTTGTAGTTACAAACAAAACAGCTTCCACCGACTTCCAAGTCAAAAAAACGAATCAGGTGAAAAAGAAAAAGAGTAGAAAACGCAAGGCGCTCTTCTCCTCTCTCTGTATCTCTTGAAGCCTTCCGCTTTCCCCAAATAATACAGATTGCAAAACCCTGATATCCCCGATTCGATTGTGACCCTGTGTAATTAGGGTTTTCAAAGCCGCTCCTTATTGTCCAAATTTCTCCTCCATTGTTCAAGGTTAGGGTTTTTTTACGCCTTACCTTTGTTCCTGCTTATACTTTGTTTCCTAGTGGATTTCATATATTTGTTGGTTTCAATTTGGTTGGTGTTATCCTAATTTGGCTGCATGAGACGTTTCGAATTGTTTTCGAATTGGTTTGTTTCCCTTTTGTTCATACAGTTGATAATTTCAGCTGGAAATTGGGCTTTTTGTGTGAATTTTTATTTTGAATGTCTTACAATATAGGGGAGGAGAGCTGAGGATAAAGAAATAGAGAAATGAGGCGCCTTTTTAGTGTTTTTGTTGCTTTTGTAAAAGTCTTGTTCTCAGTTCCTTGAAGAAAAACTTGTTGTTGGCAGTGGTGGAATGTTATGGCAATGCTCCTTTGGATGGATTTGGAAATGTATGAAGAATAGAAATCTGATTATTCCTAAATTTGCCCTTTATCAGAAAGCACTACGCAGTGCTTGTTTCTGCATGACTACAAAAATTCAAAATGAAAACTAGTATTTCGGCACTTTAGTCTGTTCGTTTTGGGGCGTTTATCTTGATCTTTGTGTACCATGTAAAGTCTTTGTAGAATTTCACAATTTCCAGGAGATGGCCATTTGTATTGTATTCATTTCCTTTTTATGTTTCTTATTTTTACTTATTCTTTCATACACAGCTGCTGAAGGCAAGTACCATATGGCCAGCACTGGTGTGAAGGAGCTTGAGTGGATAGAGAGAATAAGATCAGAGGGAGCGGTTCCACTTCTTGATGCAGACAATTGTCGTAATGGTTGGGCTTATCCACCTGGGGAGAAGTTCATGGTTAGAGGTCCAGAGTACTTGTCAACCAGAGTTAAAGTTCCTGCTGGTGAAACTCTTCTAAAGCCTCTAGGTTTCGATTGGATTAGAAGTTCTACAAAGATTGGGGAGATCTTGAAACATCGAAACAGTCGTGTGAGGAGAGTTATTGAAGATGAGTTTCAGACAGGTGATAAACCTTTTGTTTGGGCTTTCAATCTACAAGTACCAAGTAAGGATAATTATAGTGCAGTCATGTACTTTACACCCAGAGAGCCTATTCCAGAGGGGTCTTTGATGGACCAGTTTTTGAAAGGTGATGATGGGTTTAGGAATTCAAGGCTTAAATTGATTGCCAACATTGTCAAGGGTCCTTGGATTGTGAGGAAAGCAGTTGGGGAGCAGGCCATATGCCTAATCGGCCGTGCCCTTTCTTGTAAGTATTGTGTATCAGACAATTTCTTAGAAGTGGATGTGGATATTGGTTCTTCCATGGTTGCAAGTGCAATAGTCCATCTGGCATTTGGTTATATCACAACGCTCACTGTTGACCTTGCCTTTGTCATTGAGGGCCAAACTGAATCAGAGCTTCCAGAACAACTCTTAGGTGCTATAAGATTCTCTGAACTAGACCCTGGTGTGGCTAGGCCAACTGAACCATCGTCTGATAAGAGTGCAGAAAATTTGCAGTCCAATCTGCCTACTCGATGGTGGAAGTCAATTGGGCAGGGTTTTTCGCACATGCTTCATCCAGGTGCCCAAGAAAACAGCTCTAGTTTGGGCTCACTGCATACTAATGTAATTGGGGATAAAGAAGGCAGTTCTGAAGAGATTAAGGAAGGGTAAGCTCTAAAGAAACCCATCTAGTCTTCCTTTACTGTGCACATTTGATAAAAGATCTTTGTGAGAATATACCATATATTCTATTATACATTATTGCGGATACCTGAATAATTATGCCCTGATGTTATTGACTTGAGGAAGTTGATTTATTCACATGCAGTATTGTACTAGTATCAAAGAAAGACGTATCAAGTAGTTCATCATTGTGCCCAATAATGCTTGGTTTCCCTTTTAATCAACATTGCAATATTTTGCTTTCGACATCTGAATCCCATGCTGCTAATAATTAGGATCTAATTTAATGTAGAATTCTGCGAAAGAAAAACTATAATGTTATCATGACCTAATTTTAGTTCCTTTACAGTTTAGACCAAATGATATTTGTCAAGAAATTAGAGTCAATGCTTGCTGCGCAAGTGACTTTTTTTAATGGATATTCTTGCATACAAATGTGGATATTGGTCTGGATCTACCAGGCCCTCTTATGCTGGCTCTCTTTTATATGTCTAGTTGATGACTGTGGAGCATGAAGAAATGGTTTTATTTTTTCTTTTAGTCGGTATATTGATTTTTCTTATATTTATTAGTATATTCAAGTTTCAGGATTAGCAAAGCGTTTTACCCTCTATGCCAGTCCCTTATGCTCAACCTAACACAAATTTGTTGAAGCATCTTAGTTTGTGGATCTTTCTTGTTCAGTACTTTCTATGAATCAAATTATTAGCCTCTTGACTCGGATGATTTTTATGCATCTTATCTTCTTTGTTCCATATTCATCCACTTTATTGACCTACAACATGATATGAATATGGTGTAATTGCAGATAACCTAATGAAATGACGACTATGAAACGAGTTGATTCAGAGTTTGTTGAAGGGGCAAGGATTTAACTTTCTGAACACTGATTTCTTCTCTTCTTGTGACTTGTTGCCTTTGATTATCCCAAACTGTTGGGATTCTGTATGCCTTAGAGAGGATGGTGCTGTCCTATTTCCAGTTGGCAAGATAATCCAGTTATCGACATCATAGTTTATATAGGTAAAAATTCTTTTCATCAATTTTATATTCCAACGAGTATATATAACGGAAAAGTGGGCCTGCGCTGTGTAAAAAGTTATAGTACCATCCGTTAGATTCCACATCATTGAATTTCCTGCAATGGACGAGAGCAATTGATGATTCTGGATTGCTTCTGGCTTTCTTTATTCAAAGTTGCCCGATGGCATTGACCCTTTCATGATCTTTACCCTTTTACGCTATTTGTTAAAATTCAAGTGATTCTGATCTTTTGTACTGTGTAACTGCAAATAAATATTTTCCTTTTATTTATAAAGGCTTTTGAGAGTTTTAAGATCCTTTAACTTTAATTGTTCCCTAATAATTTCCATATATAAAAAAAATTTAGTTGAATGTAAGTAACTATTCTCTGTTTAATACCGTTTCCTTGCCCTCAGAATTATTGAACAGATTAAGAACCTGAAGATTCATAGATTTGCAGACGATCTAATGGACGTGTTGCTCAAAATTGGTACGATTTTAGTGAAAACAGTGAAACCATCGGTAGGAGTCGATTTTGCAAGACTGAACTTATTCCCTAAAATATTCTAAACAGTAGGCAACAAGTGAGGACAGCACCTTCTAAATTGTAGATAAAAGGATAACCTAAGAGAACTGAGCCTCCACTCTAGTTTTATAGATGTCAGGAAAGGTCCCAACTTAGGAGAACTAAATTCAATGTGGTAAGATTAAGTATGGCATGGGTGAGTTCAGTCCAATTTACCCCCAAAACCACAAACTAAACGGCGGATTTTATAATGTTCTTTGGTCCGGTTGCTCGTAGTTTAGGTACGTTTTACAGAAGTCCCCATGTCCATTTTCTTAGAATTTTCCCTATTTGAAGTTACAGAAGGCTCCACAAAATTCAAACGATCAACCAGCAGAAATCAATCCAACTTAGCAATTTACGTACTGTTTCGAATTTCCATTGTAAAGATCACATAGAAGCACCTGAAGCCCTGGTGTGCCACGGCATTACGACTCATCTGAAAGTTCCATGATAATTACAAAGATTTCTTCTGTATAACTATTTTTTTTCGGTGAAAAGAAAGGATTTCTATAACTAAAAGCTCAAAATTGCAACTAGTGGATAATTACACAACCTCAGTATCGTCAAGGCTTAACCTACTGAGATCCAATGGGGGACCATAATAGTCCTCAAGTTAAGATCGTTATCTACGCGCCACACTTCTTTGCGAGCGGCAGACTTACTTCACCGGCCACACTATCTTCGATCGGCACACTTCTCTTGTCAGTCATTCTACTAGTAAATTGGCCTCTCTTCGTAGTAGTACCGTTGACAGATTTCCTTTCAACGGACCTCTGCATGATCCTGATTGGTATTCCACCCAAATCAAAGTCCTCCTTCAGAGACCGTTTCAAGAACCTGATGTCTGTTTCTGCGAGCTCTTTCTTCCCACTCAGAAAGGCAACAAAAGTGGGTGGTCGGGCTTTCACCTGTGTGAAGTACTTCACTTTTGGTTGAGCAGCCTGATCTTTCCAAGAATGCCTGCTCATAACCTGATCAAACACGCGAAAAAGACACGGAGAGTTATTTTGAAATGACCTTTATGAGGTTTAATAAGTGCAATGCAAAAAATATCATGAACTGACCTTACGCAACCAACGGTTTAGACGAGCCGTCGACAATCTTGAACACCATTTTTCATATGTATCAACAACCTGGTCCATGACAGCTGTATGACCCCTTCCTTCCAAGGCTGATATGAATACAACAGGTATTCCAGTGACCTGTTGCCATGGTAACCTCAAATTACACACCAAAACAAAAAAGAATTGTGGCATCAATCTAGTTAACCCTAAAGTTTTATCTCCTACCTGTACCATCTGTAGTATTTTTTCTAACACAGAAAAAGAGAGGTTAACTCTTTAAGTTTCGAGAAGCATGTAAGAGGATTGAAACAAGTATGGAGCATTCTAGACATTTATGTTTACATAGTACTACCGAGGCAAACCTGGGGTAATATCGTCTGAATTTCTTTCGGCACAGCTTCCATGACCTCGTCAAATAATGCAGAATTTTTCTTCCCTCTTAATAGATCCATCTTGTTCACAACCACAACCAAACCACGACCTTCTTCAATTGCTTGTCTTGCAATAACTACTTCATCATGCTTCACACTTCTTCTAGAATTTGCAATCTGATAATTTATGTTGCAAGAAAGGAATCTGTTACATATATAGAAGTAGATAAAAATTACTGACATGGTCTCTTAAGTAGGAGTTCCAGTGCCAATTTCAATGCCCTTTACCAGAAAAAAGGTAATGCTCCTACATTACGGTGCATGTACAATGATAGTATGCTTACCAAGTTTTGGTATACTCAACATTTTAGAAAACTCTAAGCCAAGTTTAGATGTATATGGTTAGTTAAAAATTGACAAGTTGCGTCTTTATTAATAGGAAATTATTATAAATAATAAAATCACTTGAATGCATTAAACTACTGTAATCAATATAAATAACCTAGCATTTGACTGCTATCCAAATCCAAAAACAAATGCACAAGTAATGTCAAAGGTTTGGCCTGTGCATGCTTCACCATCTTAACACAAAACACACAATATACAGTTGAGGCCTTCTTTTCTCTATCCTATATTATCTTTCTATTTTCATAGTTAAATCCAAACATATTGCAAACAACCCATGTTAGATAATACAGTCTCTTACACAGCAGAAATCCAAACATATTACCCAATATTCATATTTTCATAGAACAACAGACCTCTTCTGCATCAAGGACCAAAGCAACAACATGAGCTCTCATTAGACTCTTCCTTGTCTGCACAATGCTCAACGATGATGCTCCCTTTTCCTGTTTTCTTCTCTGCAACCAACCTGCCGTGTCGACCTGAATAGGAAGCCACAATAAAATTAAGCAGTCTACATGAAATTTGAAATGTACATATCCAAAAGGATATTTTTAAATTTAGAAGATGCAAAAACCTGCAAAATTTATCAAGCATATCGTTGGCTGAACTGGGGCACCTAATATTTACCTCTATGAGCATTCAGTGTCTCACATTTGGTAGTGAATACAAATTTGAAATGCCAAGAATAAGGACTACGACACTATAGTCAAAATAGAAAATGACAGATTGACAGGAATGGCCAGTAGTTGCTATAACCAACTGCACTCTAAATCGGGGCCGCTTATAATTCTTGCATTTTTCAGGCCCCTGCCTCTTCCCACTCAACATACTTAGTTTATTCCATAAGAAGCGTTCATTTTCAGAATCCATAAATTCATAAAATAAGCATCTGTAAAAATTTCTCATTCCCCAAAGCACCTCTCATTGATTTCTGTACACAAGAACTAGAAAAGGTACGAACTTTTATAATTTCATCCAAACTTTTATAATGTGCAACTATATAATACTTTATGAAAGGGAAAATACACCAACTGAATAAATATAACATGTACCAAGAATATAGTTCTCCCTTGATATTCAAACTGAGCTCTAATTGAGTCTCTTGTCAACCCAGCTTCAGGACCCACCAGCACACGTTCTTCTTGTAACAATGTGTTCAGCAAGGTTGACTTCCCAACATTGGGTCTTCCTACAATTGCTAACTGTAGTTGCAACTTACTCTCCTCAGCCTCGCAGGAGCTGCCATCCTCACTTAACTCAGTACCTTTTTCATACAGTATTCAGAGAGAGAAAAATGCGGTTATAAACTAAGATCATAAAAACTAATAACCAAAATAAAGCAATAAGATAACATGTCCATGTGATTAAAGAGCAGCCTGTTTCCAGTTTATGATGATAGATAACAGATTTAATAATAGTATAAACTTAACATACAAACCAAACACAACTTGGACTAAGCAGTAATCATTACAGTGCAACGTCCACCGAGTATATACACAGTAAACAAAAACAACAGCCAATGTTCAGTCATCATAAGTAGTTGAGGAAATATTAAATTTGGGATAGAAGTGCATTTTAAGTTCTTTGTCAGTAATCACGCTTAATTTAGGGGAAGGCGGTGGTTTTGAGATTAGTTACTATGCTTCTGCATGATATGCTGGTAAATAATTTTCTTTATCATCATTTTGTCCATCCTCCTTGCCCTTCCCCTTGCACTTTTAATATAAAAAAATATTGTCGTAAACAAACTATGAACTAAACAGTGTTACACATAGAGCAATTATCTGACATGCAAAGAAATGTGAACACTATCACTGGAATCCTGATCCGAGATTTGAATAGGCATCAGAATCTTCATAAAGTTTCTCCAATCAGCAAATATGGTTGCAAACAGAACATGCATGCCAATGCCAAGAGTGCTGATAGAGTTCAGAAGACCATATAGAGTTTCAAAAAGTTTATCAATATGCAGGGAAAACCTCAAAAACAGTAATAGATAAGGTTTCAGCGAATTTTCTTACTGTTTAAGACTTGGAGCATGTAGTCCTCAAGCTTAGGCCTTAGACTCCAATAGAGATCCTGCATACCAAGTCCAGTTTCAGCTGATATGGCGATAGGGTCGCCAAACCCTAACCTGTAAGCTTCAGCAGCAGCCTCCGCAAGGGAGCTACTACCATCAACAAGTGATTCACACTTATTCATGGCAACTACAAGATTGATTCCAGGTACATTTTTGCGCAACCACCTTCCGACCTCCATATCAAGGGGGTGCAGTCCCTCTCTGATCACAATATAATACCAAATGACAAAATAACCTTTCATTGAAATGGAAAAGATAAAGCAGCGGAAAAGGGTGTTTATTGGGGGCCGTATATTCTCACGGTCTGTTTTCAAAATACAACAATAAAGTAGAAATTTGAAGAGAAAGGCCCTACAAAATTGCCCCCTGGCCAACCAGATATAGCTTATATACTAGATCGCGATTCTTAGAATATAAGGGCACTTATTTACAGTGGCTAATCCTATAGTTAAGCATGACTGAATGTATTCAGATTCCTTTTAATATCCCCCAAATCCGCTTTTCATACTCAAATTCATAGCTGGCACCCCCTCCAGACCTACAACTCCCGGAGGCAGGAACTTTTAGCAAGTTGTTATATATACTTACTTGCGGACTCGAACCCCATGGCCGACCTCCACGAATAGACAATCATCAGACCACATTATTCATTTTTAGACCAGTAAATACATGCTAGCCTCCATGTAACTAACCTGACATCTATTAGAAAAACCGCAAACTGAGATCTTGCAAGAACACTTGCAGTCATTCCTGATGTTCTGTCTAGAATAGAGCCCGAAGACACTGCGGTTTCCAAGCCAGCCGAGTCCAATACTCGGAATCGTAGATCATCCAGCTTGGCAATGCCTTCTCTTATGTCACGAGTAACATGATCATCCGGTGTGTTGTAGACAAGAGCCTCCCGCCTCCGAATTAAGCTAAACGAAACCAAACAATTAACAAACAAGTTACAAACTTTATACTTTATACTTAATGCTCTCTTTTTGATCAGTAAAACCAAATTCAGGAAAAACACACATAGTATCCTAATTGCAAACTAGCTTAACCAACACTACTTAACATCGTACAAGTGAGAACTGACCGGTTAAACAAGGCGGACTTGCCCACATTTGGGCGCCCAACAATGACAACAGTTGGAAGCAGATTCTTCTTCACCTTGGTGAAATTCACTGGCTTTTCGTACACTCTCTTAACTGTACTGGTTTGGCCATCACCATCACCGTCAAAATCGATATTTGCATCATGGCCAGAATCCGAATCAGACGGCTCATAATGGGGCAGCGTGCAAAGCTCCCCAGTAGTACGAAATCTACAAGGATGCAAGATTGAGGTTGACCTAAAACCCCAACAAGGCACTCCAATTCGAATTCGGCTCGAAAGGGCTTTCTTCAATGGCGATCCAATTTTGGCAGAGTAGTAGTATCGGTGGTTCAGTGTGGACAAGTTGGGGAGTGAGTCAGTAGCGGAACTCTTGAGTGAACAAATTGATAACTCTAAACCGCCGAGCTTCCGCTTCCGAGCTGCTAGTGAACGCAGGAGGGACGCATGAGACATACCCACCGCCGATACGCCGGGTGGCTAGCTAGAGCATAAGAAAAAGCCTTGGGGAATTTATATAAGCGGAAAACCAAAATCAATAACTTGTTTGGTTGATTGATTTGGTTTTGGCAGTTGTTTTGAGGAGTTGCGCAGGTTTAGAGAAAATGAGAAAGGCAGCGCGGGTTTTAGTAGGGGGAAAAGAGTTTTGTGCTTAAACCCCAGAAAGGGAAAAAGTTCGCCTATTCTAAATAAATAAGGAGCTCCTATAGTATCTGTTTTATTCTTTTAGTTTTACAATGTTATATTATGATCTGAATCATTCATCTTGTAAATTATTTAGTAAAAATTACTCTTACAAAAAATCAATCAAATTAGAGATTGTTTGGTTATACAACTATGCCAAAACATATAGACGGTTCATTGGTCATGTAATTATACCGTTCGATTTAATTGATTTTTAGAGAAAATGGAAGAAACTAAAAACATAGAGTAGGAGCTCCTACTCTATTTAGAGTAGGCAAGCTTTATCCCCCAACAAGTATCCAAAGTTTACCATCTTAGGGCCCTCTAAGTGCATTTCCACCCGTAAGGGCGAGGGCGAGGACGAAAGGGAGTGTTTTTGCCCTTGTGTGATGAATAGTGTTTTGCCCTCGCCTTGCTTCACCCTTGCAGTTTCCACCCACGGAAGATGAGGGCGACGCCGAAAGCACATATAAATAATAAAAAGTGAACAAAAGGGGAAAAAAAGAATCGTTCCTCTAGTTTTTCTCTAATCCCGGTAGAGAGCAAATACCGGACTTCTATTTTAAGCCGTTGGATTTGATCCAAAGGCTGCGAGAATACTTGGTGGGATTCACTGAAAAAGGAGAGACAAAACTCTCTTCCTCATCATGTTGCCGCCAGCATCATCATCGCCGAACGGGGCTCCAATTCGACGATTTCAAGTTCAAATCGGGATCACTCGATATCTAGGTTTGAAGATTTGAACATGGATTTGGAGAATTAGAGCCCATGGAAGATAAATACCACATAAACCAAGCAAGAACCAGCAACTCAACAACACACATAGAAAATCTCAGAAAAGCCGAAAGCAATGCAAAAGCGGAGACGGTGGCTTTGGCGTTGCCGAAGTTTGGAAGCGTGGTGATGGGGAGGATTAAAAAAAGGGTAAGTGCGCGGTGACGTCACCTCGTTGTTTTCGCCCCCAGGCGCAGGCACGGGCGATCCTCACCCTCGCCCTCTACCGTTTCACCTTTCGTTTTTTTCCGCGGTGGAGGTTGGGTTTCGTCGCGCGTGGTTTCTCCTTTGCGGTGGAACTGCTCTAACAACATTTTCAAAGGGTATTTCTGTAATTTGTACTTTAAAATAAAATAATAAAATGATTTTGATAGAACTCTAATATATTATCTAGTTACATTAATAGATACATGATACTTAAGAGGATAATATAAAGGTCAGTTACATCAACAATGTCACAAACCGTTTTTAACTCTTTCAAAAATACTTCTAGGCGTAATATGTGGTTATTTCAAAAATTGGTACTAAAAACAATCCGCATTCAGAAGAAAAAAAATATTATTAGTACTCCAAAAAAAGTCATTGTGCATTCCTTTTTTCTTTTTCTTTTTTTACATTAAAGTGGAGTGCACACATTCCATATATTTCTTTTACATTAGAGTAGAGTGCACAATACTATTTTGAAGTGTTAATAACATCATCATTAGAAAAAGTAAAGGGCAAATTAAAAATTATGACCTTGTAATTTGGATAATTTTTTGATATGATACCCGTATTTTTTTCTTGCAATACGTACCCTATGTTTTTAACATGTTGCAATCATGTTCTACCATCAATAATCAGTCAATTATCTGCTGACATGGTCAAATATGAAGGAGAAGGAGGAAGGTGACCGTGGATTTGTTTTAATTATTATACTTTTTTTTATAAAGAATTGTTCATTCTAAATATAGAACATTGTAAAATTTACTCGGGCAAATTATAGTTTACGTAACCTGTGATTTTGGTTCAAATTTGAAAATGATACATGTACTTTTTTTCTTCCATTTTAGTACCATGTATTTTCAAATCTTTGCAATTGTATTCTGCCGTTTGTAGAATCATCAATTTTCGGCTGTTCAGAGATGTTGTGGATGCTGTGGAGCTCACATGTTCACTTTCCTCTATCATTTGTGGTCTACAACGGGTAGTACAAGTACATCTAGTAGCTTTGACTCATTGGAAAATGCGGCTTTTAGTAGTTTTGGCACCATGGTTTTTGCTGCATATACACAATCTATTTACCCAAACACCAATTAATCAAACCCACAGAGTGATCTCTGAACAGCCAAAATTGTCTATTCTATAAATGGTGGAACACAATTGCAAAAATTTGAAAGTACATGGTACTAAAATGTAAGAAAAAAATATAAGTATCATTTTGATATTTGACCCACAGCACATGATACGTAATTGTAATTTGCCCAATTAACTTTCAATAACCAATTAAAAGGGGGGCTGTTATTTCCACCCCCCATTCCTCTCTTCCCACCCCCCAAATATAATTAACTCAAATAAAGTTATATTATTTAGGTACAAATTACCTAAATGTCCATTCTTCTTCCCCAATACTCTCTGTCCATGAAACAATTCTTTTCTTGAACACACCCGACCCACATCGCACCCCAATTGCATCGTCAACGTCGCGTCCCTCAGCGTCGCCACTCCTCCGGCAGCGGAGTGATGGGATCCGAACGAATATACTGACATGTTTCAAAGCCGACGATACCGCGAAATGAAAATCCGGCGAAGGTACCGGCCGGATTTCTCTGCGGCAGACGCCGATGGGTTGCTGGCTGTCCTACCGATGTGCTCAAGGACGTAATCATCGATCACAACGGCGATGCCAGGTCAGCACCAAGGCCCGCCGCAACTGCAGCAACATCGCGGTTGCGCAGATCGTCGCCGTCCGCCTCCCAGATCTGGATGCTTTCCCCGTCGCCGTTCCGATCTTCAAGATTGGATTTTGATCGAAACCCAATTGAGTTTATGGCACATAAATACCGAGAATTGGGTGCCCAATTTAGATTATGTATGACGATACATGTGTGTATTTCAGATTAGAATTATGAGAAAGCATGTATGGAGATGTGATTAGTGGTTGTGAAATTCTATTGTGTATCTTAGAATTGCGGGCTTGAATGCAGGTAGAGCATGGCTTACGAACATGCATATAATCAATTTTGATTACATGGCGGATGAAGGAGATATGTCTAATTTTGTCGAATATGTTGAAGAAGTAATCAGGGTGGAGATATGGGTCTTGATGAATATGACATGGTCTGTTTCCCTCATTACTTGTTTCCCGCATCACTTGTTATACTAAATGGATGTGAAATTCGTTGTGTTTGAGCTCGAGCAGCTTACCACGGTGTCTGATACCTCATCTGTACAAGCAAGAAAGAAAGGGAAAGGAGAATTGGGGTGTGATGTGGATCAGATGTGTTCAAGAAGAGAATTGTTTCATGGACAGAGAGTATTGGGGAAGAAGAATGGACATTTAGGTAATTTGTATCTAAATAATATAACTTTATTTGAATTAATTATATTTGGGGGGTGGGAAGAGAGGAATGGGGGGTGGAAATAACAGCCCCATTAAAAGTGGCAATGTCATCACTTAATTAAACATTTAATAGGAAAGTAAAAAAAGAGAAAGATTTTGAAAGTGTTTTTTTGTAGGGATGATATTAAGTATATAATCAATAAAATGAACGGTTCCCATCACGATATGAGTCAGTCAGATAAGAGGGCAAAAAATAAGATCAAAGTAGTCGAGGAATAGCCAAAAATGTCCAAATTAAAACCAAAAGCCCAAGCTATACCATTTTCTACTAGTGAGTTGTGTGCATCAACCGAAGAAAAAATTGGCATTTTCTTCAAGAAGGGTGTATTGTTGTGTCAATGGAGGATCCTCAAGAAGGGGGAGACAAGAACTTGTTAACTCAAGTCTCAGAGGCCGATGAAGCATTGAAAGTGCTCAACTCGTCTCTCTCTCACATCAAATGGCGACTCAAATACTGCAGACGTCGGCTCCAGACCGGTCTCTTTCTCTTTCCCTCTGCACTGCAATACGATTTCCTCACTCTAATTTTGGTTTTGGGTCTGGTCATTCTTTCCATTCTCAGCACCTTCATTTTGCTTCTGGGTTTTAAATCTGGGTTCCAAAAATCCTCATATTGGTGTTCATAAACGTGTGCTTTACAATTGTGTATGCTGACTGTGGAACTTTCTTGCAGATATTCTAGCGTTGTGTACAGGCTTGAGGCCAGTGATAATGGTAGACTATGGTGGAAAGTTACCTGAACTACAAGAGAGACTTTGCGCTCTTTTAAATTGTTGTCAAAAGGTTTCAGTCCTCAGTACTCTACTAAACTAGTTTACAAGTTTTCAATCAATATTACATCCAAGTTTGCTGATTCTTACTCTTATCTATATCATTCAGCAGTAAAAAAAAGATTTACATAGCAACGCAAGTTTATATGTTCCTTTACTTGTACGGCTTCTAAAGCCTTTTTCTCAATAATATTAATGAAATTCAATCACTTATGTCTTTGAGTATTCTTCAATCTTTTTCCTTGTTCTGGCATTTCCTTGATAACACTTCTCACTGTGTGTCGCACTTGTAAACGTATATTCTCTTTGTAGAGTATGTCTTTGGTTGGTTTTTGAGCAAAAATGATTAAGGTTTTTGTGAGCGGTATGCAATACCATTTCTATGTATCCACTAGGATCAAATTCGAGCTTTAGCTGATAATCTTCATTAAATGTTCAATTTTCTGGTGTTCTTTATGATGTGTTGTTATTATTTATTCCTCTTTCTTTTTTCTTTTATCAGGAATTATTGAGATTTGATGTTAGTCAAATTATCCTTGAAATTATTGTGCAGGAGTCACCAATTTTTGAGCATCTGAGGGTAATGGTTATAGAGGAAATGATATATTTGGTACACATTAAAGGACTTGCTGATCATGCGAGGTCAAGCTTGAACTCAGAACAACAGCTGCTTTTGGTGGACATTGAGCAGGATCCTCCAAAGGTTGGTACTTGCTGTATGCTTTTTCTTTTTCAATCATCTGATCTATATTTCTGTTGACTCAATGTTCTCCTTTTAACTCGCTACAGATGATAACAGAAGCAGAAAAAAGCCCACTGGGGATGCAGCTTATATCAATTCAGAAGTTTTTCTCTTTGATGTTTCCTCTTGGTGGAAGAATAGATGACGCATCTTCATCTCATAGTGTAGATTACATCGTTTGTGCAAACCCACCAAGAAGTGAATTTAACCCCTCGCAGCCATCCAACTTTATTGATCTAAGTAGCTGCATGCAAAATAGTCAGGTCACCCTGCCAACATTAAATGGGTAACTAGCTAAACTCACGCTTGAATTCCTTCAACTACCCCTAGGGTAAAATTTTACTGCTTCAGATGTCTTTGATGTTGAGTAGGTTTCTAATGACATGTAATGCAACGTTCAGTGACTCAGATGGCCATGTTGCTGGTACCTTCAACTGGTCAGCTCCACAGTACTAAGTTGGACTAAAAACCAAATGACTAAAAAATTCCAATATGAAAGGTTGTATGGCTTCCATCCTCCATAAAATATGTAGACTTTGAATATTGAAATCTCATTCTGTTTTCCATAACAAAAAATCTTGTTCTATTTGTTTACCAAAAAAAAAAAATCTTGTTCTATTTGTTCTCAAACTTCCAGTCTATAATCTACCTACAGAGAATTTGTAATTCTTAGAAATTTGAATTCGATACTGACCAGAAAAATGCACCTGTCTTGAAAACTACTACAAACTTTTCAGTCAAGCTTGATAACAAACACTAGTAAATAGGCTTTCAAATAAAGGTAGAGTGGTATTTGAAGGAAAAATTTATTTCTGTATCATAAATGAAGTTTTTGTGCCACTGAACTTATTTTGCCCTTAAACTAACTCAAATAGAAGCTCAAATAGTCCTGCAGTAATTGTGACACGAATTCATAAACTTTCAGGAATGAGCTCTGTGATAAGTTGCATGTAGACCTCACTCGAATAATACATTAGCAGTCCGTTTCATAATATTTCTGTTTGTGGTTTTATATCATTAAGATAGAGGGTAAGTCCTGAGACAAATAAGGAGGAATAAGGAAGATTGAGAAATGAAGGTCGATCTGTGAAATAAGACCTTCAAAATTAAAACTGGAATTTTCTTTTAGTTTCTGTTTATGCTTTCATCTTAGGTACCATCCACTGCACATTCCATCGCTCATCCGCCATCCCCCTTCCTCGCCTATCTTTGTCCCTTTTGTACCATGCATTTCTTCTCTTAACTTCATGTCAAGTTTTTGTTAACTCTTTATCTATCCTAATCCTAATTAATCAACCCACCTTCCCTCACCACTGCCGCTAACTTATTGCATCTTACATATATATATACCAAAAGCGAAATTGAAATCAAATGTGCCCAAAATCTCCATTATTTAATATTACTTCTAAGAAAGAACACATGCTGTTTTTCCATGGCTGCATCACCATGTTCTATAATTGAAGATGCTTATTTGAACTTGAAAACTAGAAATCAAGAGGATCTACCTTCGCATGCAGTAGGAATTGCTATAAGATTGTTTTATTCTCTTTTTGTTTTTCCAAAATGTTGGATTGGATTCAGTCTGATACACTAAAAATGGGCGTTACAATGCTTCAGATGGCTTCTTGGCTATCCAGTTGCATACTTGTTTAGCAAGGAGCATGGGATGAAAGCTGTTCGAAATATTTCTACCAAGAATCTTCATATCTATAAAATATCTGTATGCAGGTTAGTTTTTGTGTTTCTTGTTATATGACGTGTTAAATATTTACAACAGAATTCACGTCATGAAATCTACTGGATTACTAGAACATTCAGTGTCTTGCTAAAATGAATCCAAGGTGCATATGTTGATGATGTAAAAGCTTGTATTAACGGATTACTAGAACATATGCACTTATTTTGCCCTTAATATACTGTTTCTAGATGTAATGGGTTGTTATTTGCAACTCCAATTAGATGCATATGTTGATGATGTAAAAGCTTGTAATTCTTGCAGGAATGTAACCCCCAACAAAGAAGATCAGCTAGAAGAACTCCTCAGGTAACACTGCATGAAATCTTTTATAAACATAATTAATCGATGTCTGCTGTAAGTAGACAAGAACATGAATACAAAAACACAAAGAAATTTGCTTTCAAGTGCAAGTTGTGCTCACCATTATGGGACGAATGAACCTATGAATAAAGTGAGGATCATAACTTTGAGAGATATATGGTCAGAGGTCAAAACAAATGGACTCCAAGGCTATAAAGTTGTATACATCAGAAAAAGCAGGAGAAAAGTTTACAATTATTAAATCTTTGGTTAATCATATTATACCAAACTTTGTTTTAGCATTTCTGTGATGATTTATAATCAATATAACTAGGATTTACTTTTTCTTATATGGCTGAAATAGTTTCACGGTGCCGTTCGATCTAAGCATGGGAGGGAGCAAGGAAACATGGGCAGAGGCATTTTTGGCTCGTATGCAGGGGAAGTGGAACAAATGCAAGTATGTCTGGAGTTCTTTGCAGATGGAGGTTAGTGTACTAAAACCACAGGCCATTGCATTGTAAAGTGACCTGTTTACTTCCTTCACTCGCCATTCTCAAAAAGTTAAGAGTGGATAAGTAAAGTTGAGTGACATAGTACTGTGATGTTCTGTATCCTCCAAGTAAACTTAGTTGCTAGGAGCAATCTGGGAAATACTTGGAAATCACATTGATTAAGAATCTTATTGTCACAATGAAGTTAATGTGTATGGATCATTTGATTTGAATATTTATCATCAAGTTTAAACTTCATTTTTGGAAATTTGAGGCCTTTGCTGCATTTACAATTATTCTTCGTGTTGATACTCAGGCTCTTAGTTTTGGTCTTTGGTTACATATATTACATGATTGCACTAACACGTCTAATGAAAGATATGCGTTCTTTTGGATTTCGCCTTGTAATTCTTGCGTTGAACAAATAGTTTTCAGAATATAGTGTGCATTTGACAATGAATGAACATGGTTGCACTTTGGAAATACGGGTTGATGCCAAATATGGGATTTTAATTTGTATCCACCTGGGGTTACTCTAAAAATAGACATATCTAGGGTTCTTTCATTTTCAGAAAAATTTCGTTCATTTCGATGAAAGATTGGCGATATTGACCAAATATCAGGAATATTAGTGAAGAAATACTTCACCCCCTATATATTTTGGTGGACATAATCCTGCCGTAATGGCAGAATTTTTCATGGTTAGTGCATGGCTTGCCATGGGCCATGGTGGTCATGGTGTTTATCATTCTACTAACTCCCTTTACTGTGTCTATGTCCTCGATGCAGAAGGGAAAGAGTTTGAGGAAGTTGAAACAGAAGTATTCAGATTATATCTTAGGCACTAATGACTAAGAAGAAGGGAAGAAAACATTTGTTTTCCATCTTCTATGTTGGAAATTCACAGCCGGTTCCCTCTTTTTCTTTTTCATAAGCGAATCAAAGGGGTTCAGTACTAATTAGATATGTTTTTCCTTTCTCTTTTGCAAACTGATGAACGCTTCCCTCTCTTCTTTTCATCAGCGAACTTGGGTTGAGCATTAATTAAAAATTAGATTTATGGCTTGGGCTCTGCTTGTGTGTTGTTTTATCATAGCCCAAAAGGATTCTTTTAGTTACAGGTCATTCATTTGTAGTCGGATGCGTTTGAATTTAGTGATTATAGGTTTATTACAGGTGTTCTTAGGTATTAGGCTTTAATTATGGGTATTTTTTTTTCTTCTGACTGAAATCTCTCTTCTTGTAATTACTTGTCAATTGATCTTGTTAGACGAGGTGAGATTGAATATCATTTTCTGACATGTCAGATACATTCTCAAGATAAAGCATATCATACCAATCTTCTATATAGAAGATCGGATATTTCCGACACCTTTGCAACATCTAATTACCTTTTGGATGAAGAATCTTCAAAAGAATTTCTCTCATCATCTAAAAATGCTGCCCAAACTGGTCCCACCACCAAAAAGGGACAAAGAACTAGCAATTTCTCAACTGAGGAAAACAGTCTCCTTGTAGCTTCATGGCTTAATGTTAGATTAGGTGCCAGGGAAGGATTAAAGGGAAAGAATGGTACTTAGTGGAATACAATATGGCAATATTTCCATAAAGAGAAGGAACCTGCTTCAGAATGTAGTGCTAAATCTCTAAAGCAGCGTTGGTTTGCAGTTCAAATTGCAGTGAAAAGGTTTTGTGGGTGCTATGCTGAAATCAAAGTACCATGTGGCTTCAGTGAACAAGATAAGGAAATAATACTATTGAAGGTAAGACAGTTACGTTTTTGGCGTCAGTGAACAAGATAAGGTAATACTATTTAAGGTAATACAGTTACATTTTTAATAGTAAGTTTGATAATTTCTTATTTACTTTCCAGATTATACAAGCGATGAAGATGTACCGGAAAATGCAAGGCCATGCTTTCCAATATATTCATTGTTGGTATGGACTGAAGGACAATGAAAATGGATTGCTGAGCTTTCCAAAGAGAAGTCCAGAATAAGTAAAGTTGCAAGTTCTGCAACTTTCCTTCTACTCCAGATTCAGTAACTAGGGAAGATGGTATTGCAACTGTGAACTCTGTCAGCTTGGAGAGACCAATAGGCCTAGTGGCCACAGAGATTCCTAGCAATGGACACCCTAATGTTGTCTTACCAAGATATGGCTACATGTCAGTTAATAAATCCTTCCGTGAAGCTCGTGTATTATCTCACATTTCTGCTCAACTAGAATCGACCACCAGAATGGAACAAAGATCTCATAACTTCTCCAATGATAAAGACATTCTCCTTGTATCTGTATGGCTCAATGTTAATTTAGATGCAGATGAGGGAGACGAGAAAAGAGGTGATACTTTCTGGAAAGGAATATGGAAGTGCTTCTGTAAGGGGAAAAATGTACTTTTGAACGTACTGCTGATCTTTAATGGACGGTTTCTCTGCAATTCAACTTGCAGTAAAGAACTTTTGTGGGTACTATGCCAATATTGCATCAGTGCGACAAAATGAAGCGAAGAAGATAAGGTAATAATGGTTTTTAAATTTGTATTTTTTGCACCTAAAGTTTATTATTTTCATGTGTTTTATGTATTACATAACTCAAGATTTTGCAAGCGATGGAGACGTACCAGCAAATCATGCATTTCAGTTTTTGCAATGCTGAAAAGTATTGAAGGACAACAAAAAATGGGTGGTGGCTAGTTCCAAGCAAAAGGCCAAATATTGTACAAATGTGAGTCCGCAAATTTCATCTTCTACTCTGGGGTCGATAAATTCAGTGGTATACGAAACTGAAAGGGAGAAATCCCTCAGCTTAGAAAGACCTCTAGGCAGAGTGGTTGCTAAGAATATGATAAGAAAGGAAAGAGACGGGAGGTGAAATTCTTGGCAATTCAACTATGTCTGATGATATTGTCATACAAGAATTCAGGACAGAGAAAAAGGAAATGGAACGCCAGAGAAACGAGAACTTTCGTTTAAGGTGTTATATAGATCGAGAGCTTATTTCTATTAAGCGAGCAAAGCTTCATATGGAACAACTAAGAGAAGAAGAGAGGATAATGTTGATTGATACTCCTGGCTTGCCCCTAACGCAAGCAGAATATTATAAAATCCAGCAGATGGAAATCATGGTGAAAACGATTGGTAAGTTTAAATTAGTAATCATTGTGCAGGATTTAATATAGTAGTCAATTATAAGACCAGGTTTAATTGTCAGTCCTCGCCATCCGTGGTTTAGAACCTAATCTCCCTTTTCATAGT
This sequence comes from Spiraea crenata, assembly GCA_033992175.1. NCBI lineage: Eukaryota > Viridiplantae > Streptophyta > Magnoliopsida > Rosales > Rosaceae > Spiraea > Spiraea crenata. Next base: position 889,917 of record JAVBHV010000051.1, on the reverse strand, counting down.
TACTTATAGCTCACCAATTAGCATGATTTTGCCAAATTTGTTGGAATATTTGTAAAATCATCAAAAGCATCGTAAGCAGTCACTTTGAATGAGTGAACATGATAATAAACAATTACGTATTCTCTCTAGTGTACTGGTTTGGTTACCAGGCAAGATTCAACTAGATTGAGAATGATTTCGCCTCTATCATTGTGAAGCAATGGTGGGTTTGAATGCATTCAGATATGCCGGTATTAGCTATTATTTGACTTTGATATCAGACATATTTCCCCAACTGCATCACATTTGAAGTACATTCATTTAGAGCAAACAATAAGAGCAGAAAAGGTCTTCAAATCAACCTAAGAAATTCCTGTTGGTAAAAGTGTTTTCACATTGTTCAGCTAGTATAACTGAAAGTTTTCAGAGTGTTCAGATTGTATGCCTGAACATTCTTCAGACTGTTCATATCGTATGCGTGAACGTGTGGTAGACTGTTCAAACGGTACCCTTGAATATTTGTCCAGATGTTCAGATTGTATGCCGGAACGTTCTTTGATCAAATTCCTTGTGGATTTTTCAATTTAGCGGTGTATTTGTAAGGTGAGTTTGCGCGTTGACTTCACTGAAAGGTTCCGCCGAATGCATCTGTTAACAGATGACGAGGAAGATGACAACTTTAAGTGGGACCGGCCTGTTTTATAAGCGTTTTTTGGTAGGTACATGGCCCAGGCCTACATTCTTCTCCTTACAAGAAAGGCCCAAAAAACATGCAAAATTGAGGGTGGAAACCGATTTCGGGATCCCGCGCGAATGCGTAAATGCTTTAACCACCGGAGCTACAAAGTCCCAACAACTGAAACTTTAGATGAACTTTTTATTCATGCTATGTGTATAGTATACTGTTACCATTATAGGTATTTTTTTTAAAGTAAAAATTTATTAAACACAAGCGCCTCTAAAACGGTCAATACACAAAAAATCCAGTGTATATTGTTACCATTAGAGCATCTCCAGCAAATTCCACAAATTCAAATTGGGGCCCAATTTGTGAAGCCACATAAGCAAAACAACTCAAAAAGTGATCTCCAACAAACTCAATAAACTCACTCTTCAAATCAAAGGTGTGTGTATCTCTTCAAATCTAAAACTTTGCAGAGTAATCCACAAATTACCCTTTCAAACAAAAAGGTTTATCTTGTAAAAAAAATTTCTTCATCTACATGTTTGATCAACGACTAGTACAACTGAATCCCCAAAAAATAACATTCAAAGATGAATGGCACCATTCATTATTACCAAAAGAGGATTAGATATGAGCATTGATTTGGAGTTCGTCTAATACATCTCACATTGGACTAACCTAAATGGAAACGCAACACAACAACAATAATATTTGATGCCCAAATTTTTATCCAGTTTATTCACCTTCAGCTCAGCCGAGGGTTAAACCATCTAACGAAATTAGCTAAATCCGAAAATCAATAAATGGCACCCTAAATTGGCAACTGATGAAATTATATGTACTTATTCAAGGGGTGCTTAAGACGCCAATATTCCATCATTACACGCAGTCAAAAAGAAGCTCAAGGTTGGAAAGTCTTGTTGAATCAAAATTCAAAGAAAAATTTGAAACAGAGGTCCTAAAAACTGAACAAAATAAAATGGAAAAAGCAAGTATTGTTATGACATCCCCTCTCTATTTGTCTTTGAGTAGGGTGAGGGCGTCGGACTCGTTGGGGAGTGCCGGGATTGCTCCCTTCTTGGTGGTTGTAATGGCTCCACATGCATTTGCAAATTTCAGTGCCTTCTTCAACCTCTGCTCATCCTACAATTTCAGTCAATAAAATTTATTAGTGATTATGTCTTCCTTGTACAACAAACACATTCATACATAATTCAAAAGCTAAAATTTATAATCGTCTAGTATTACTACTTACTTCAAGAATCGATTGGTCATCGACAATCTTTGCAAGCAGAGCACCCACAAATGAATCACCAGCACCAGTAGTGTCAACAGCTTTGACGTTGAAAGCGTCCACACTTCCATGGAAATTCTGTTTGGATTATGAACAAAGCAAAGTCAGTAACAATGGCTCTGTGATTAGGGAACTTAACAAATCATGGTAAATGGTAAATAGACAAGTTTGAATTACATCATGCTTACAGCCCCATACATGCGTACATAGTTTTAACTAAACAAAAACAATAAAAAAAGCTCAACTGCACGCCTGCCTAGCCTCCCCCCACATTGAAGACAATATAATGCCACCAACTGGTCCTAATCACAACAATTAAAAACATACTAAACATGATCACACCAAATTCCAAAATAGTGTCCACAAAGAAATAATAAAATTCAATAGGCTCATTTGTCATTTTGAAAGGTTATGTTTAAGTTCTGCCCAAGAAAATACTAATTTCCTTGTCTCCTTTTGATTCACAAATTAAAAAACCAAATAAACAAGGATCTGGATTCCTTTAAGATCAAGAAATAATACTAAAACATTGGTCCCGCCAATCTAGCTTTCTTTGTCCGCAACCCAAATCATGACATTGGCCAACCACTACCTACCCCAATAGCCAGTGCAACTAAAAGTCCAAATTAATCAATAATCACTGACATGGAAAAGCACAAATAGATAGTACTGGTGTGGATTAAGTAAAAATTGAATATGAACTGACCTTGGTGTAGTATCTGCAACCATTCTCACCAAGGGTGACGAGGAGGAGCTTCAAGTTATCGTTCCACAGGGTCATTGCCGATTCATCAGTAATCTCGGGATTCCCGGTAAGGAACTCCAGCTCCACATCACTAACCTTGATCACATCAGCCTTGTCCCAGATGCTCAAGATCTGCTCCCGGGCCTCCTCGCGCGAGGGCCACAGTGGCTCCCTCAAGTTGGGGTCATAGGAGAGCAATGCACCTGCTTCTTTAGCTACTTCCATTGCCTTTAGATGGGCTGATCTGCACGGCTCCACGATCAAGCTTATGGATCCATAGTGGAACACTTTGGCCTATAATATGCAACACAAAATTAGTCATGATCAACAAGCATATCAAACACATTTTCATACTGAAGCAAATTAATTTTACATTTTAGCGCATTTGTATATGCACGAGTGCTGATCCATAGCACATGTTTACTAAGTTGGATTGGGTAATTTGAAGCATCCACTGGCATAAACAATAGGGATCATGACCAAAATGTCAATAAAAGACATTTGTATTGCCCTAAAAATTGAAAAATCATAAATAAAAGCGTTTAATTTAACAATATTATGTCATGGACTCCAAAAATCAACTACTTGGATTATAAAAACAAAAAACAAAAAACAATTGCCACTGACTGATGTGACATTGCCATCATTTTTCCATGCTTGTGTACTTTACCAAATCCAATGACGTGCAATTCAATGTTCACAAAAACGTGTAATTCAACAAATCTTATATCACTTTCCAACATTTATTTCAATAAATTTTTTTTTTTGAGAAGGCAATTAATTAAACAAAATATATTCACAAAATTATAAAACATACTATAAAAGACCGATCAAAAAATGGAAAAGTTACACAAAAGGAGTGTGAGCAAAAGGTTCAAAGTAAAAGAACAACAACAATGACACACAGCAAACAGAACGACACAACTAGTTCTCTACATGCACTCCAGATCGCAACAACTGACCACACCCCACTCGCTTACCACAGCGAGTAGAGAAACCTAATACACTCCTCAATCATCAATTAACCAAACTTAACGAATCTTAATTATCTTGCGAGAATATATTCTGGACGTGGGTGTTTTTGGACTAACATTAGATCCGTGATAACCGGTGGGCCCACTAACAAAAAGAAAAACTTAGGGGTCGAGACTCAAGACAGGTGTCTGAGATCCAGTGCTAATCTAGACAATGATCTAATTGCTTGGGGCCCACGCCCCATCGTTGCTGACGTGTCCGTAAAAGTCAGCGAGAAACAATTCCCGGTCAACGGCAGATGCTATTATCACGCCCGCCAAAATTTTCCGATGAAAAAAATAAAAACAAAACGCAATCAATGAAATCCAAGAGCGAAAAACGCGGAGAAGGAAAGAAAAAACGTACGGATCTGATGAGCTCCAAATCGAGCTCTTCGGGCTTGAGGAGCATATCGGCGCTGGGATTCCGGTAGAACATGAACTCGCGCTCGCCGTCGGCTCGGAGGGTGACGAAGGCGAGGGCGGTGCGGGCGCCCTGATCGAAGGGGATTCCCCGGCCGTCGACGCCGTTGTCCTCGAGGATACCGGCCAGCATGCGGCCGAACTCGTCGTCGCCGAGCTTGCCGATGAAGGCGGCCTTTCCGCCGAGGCGGGCGACGGCGATGGCGACGTTGGCTGGGGCTCCGCCGGGGGCCTTGACGAATCCGGGGGCCTCGGCGAGGGAGACGCCCGATTCGGTGGGGACGAAGTCGATGAGCATCTCGCCGAAGCAGACGATCAGGCCCTTTCCGGTGGCCGGGACGCCATTGTTGTCAGCCATTTTTTAGAGAGAAAAAGTGATCTAGAGAGAGAGAGAGAGAGTGAGGGAGAGAGGTTTGGTCTGGTGGGGGAAATTATTATAATTGAGAGATGAGGAGAGTGGGATTGGGAGGCGGGGATTATTTATAGAGGTTGGGGAATCCAAGAAAGAGGTGGAGTAGTAGGAGGAGTAATCCAAAATTAAAATGGATTAGGAGGTCATTTTATGACAATGAAATTAAAACGGATTAGGATTTTACGAGGAAGCTTAGAAAATGGATAAATTGTGAGAAGGAAAGATTTAGGATGATTAATCGATTTGTGGGTCTTTCTAAAATGGGTGGAGATTGAATTTGTGTAGCTTTTTATTAAGTGAAATTATGCCTAATTACCTTTTTAGTCCCATTTCCTTGGTTTGGAGAGCAAGTTGTTTCTCTCTTTTTGTGTTTACTCGGGGTACCGATTCTGTACTACCGAGCCCACTAATGGGAAAAATAATGAAAAACCAACTTTGGTTTGGAGAGTAAGTTGTTTATGGATTTCTTTCAGCCCTAATAAATAATTATCAGTTGGCTCTAATATAATATGTGAGATGGAAATAATCAGATTTATCTGCTACGTTACTTTCGCACAAGTTGATTTGAAGGGGCCGGGGAATGTAGTGTCATGGTCGAATTTGGATGGTGAAACATAAGTACTGTCCGACTCTTCTTCTTTTTCCAATTGGTTCATATGGGTTAGCAAAGCTAATAATGCCATGTTAATTAAGTTGGATTAAGATGAGAACAATGTGTTTGGACAAAACACAATGACGCGTGCCTCTATGAATTCATTTTCTACTAAAACTCCATATATCAAGTAGACTTACTATAGTATAAGACCAGATAATTGCAAACACACTTCTACATAGAGTCTTTGTAAAAATAGGACCCACTCAATCAATCCAATAAAGATAAACGTAATTGTAATGAAGGCCTTCTCCCAAACGGATTATGATCATAATATTTTTAAAATTCTTAAATGGATAATCAAAAGGAAAAGTTGACGTGAATATTTTTCATGTTAGCTTCATTATTACCAACGAAATGTGTCTTTTACATTTAGATGGCTAAACAGTTCTCGATAATGGTTGCTGACCTACAATGCAAACTGTTTCGATAAAGTTGCATTACAATATGAGGTAACTTAAAAATAACTTTGATATTGATTGTCTAGTAAAAAAAATTAATTAAATTTAAGATCGTTCGAGTTATTTAACTGTACTAAACATATAGACGACTCGTTTGACATCTAATTATATTATTCATATGTTTCACAAATTTAAGTTATCGGATGATTTTATATTTAATTAATTTTTTATGGAGATGATTTTACTACTAACAAATAAAGTGAAGGTTTTTAAACATGATACGTATGAGTAAGAAAACGTCAAAATAGTCAATTGTGCAGCCCAGAAGTCTCCTTTCTTGACAATGTTGACATGTACCGTAATCATTTTTGTGGAATAAAAATTCTTGTCTACTAAATATGTAATTTTTCGGCTTTTTCATTGATGTTTACAATAATTCGAATCGCTAATTTAATTTATTATGTAATAAAGATCATTTCTATGAAAGATCAATTCAACCTAAAGATCATTTGAGTTATTGTATTGTGCCAAATATATAGACAGTTAGTTAATGTCTAATTACACCGTTCATATATTTCACAAACTTTATTTTTTGTAAGGATAATCTCTAATTCGGATTGTGACACGCATCAATAAGAAAGTCGGAAAATAGTGATTCAGCAGCCAAAGGCGTCCTCTGGAAAGGAGGTTATATAGTTCGACCGGATGTATACGATTCGTCGGAAGTGTGACGTCCTTAGGTGGTAGGCGGATGCCACAAAATTAATTTCGTCGCTGACAAGCTAGTGTGAGTATGTCCGCCATCAACCAAACCAATGTGGTTAGACTTACATTCATTACTTACTGCATTTACTTTCGTTTTATGGATAGGTTGGGTCCATTTGAAAGTGATTTTAGCGAAACTAGTATGAATTGGGAATGGGTTTTTAGTGGCAAAGAACACGATCATTTGAGTCAGGAAGTAGTTCTTCATGTTCAAAAACCAAGTTAATATCACATGGAAAAAAAGAAAAACCAAGAAAGACCACTCCAACTTATTTATATACAAGTAGTCCATTACCACGAACTTTCACTTACGTTTAAAGTAGAAGCACTTTTAGATTGCTGTAGTGCGGTTTTGATGTTAATCTAACCATCAACGTATCCGGCGCTCTATGCCGTATCACAAACAAAATTCCACCAGCAGAGTAGAATCCATAAATAATGCCGTATCATACATACGCTATTGTAAAGCATGTATAATACAGAATACTCCAATTGCCTTTAAGTTGACATCGGGTACCCATTTGACTGTGATCAGACTAACGACAAAAATATTGTGCAAAGAATTTAGGGCCAGTCCTGATTATAGAAAGACAAGACGGTTATCTTCTTGAGTCCCTGATCGGAAGGGACCCTCAAAAACTTATTCTCTCTTATTGTATTTGTTGTAAAATATATAAACTTTCACCTACCATTAAGCATGAAAACCATTGCAGCTGTGTTGATGTATGTGCAACCCTCTTTTCGTTCACAACATGAGTTCAAACGGGCATGACTTCCAACCAAGGTTTAAAATTCCAACTAAAAATCCGAAATTTCGGACTTTTTAAGGTACCAAAATTTGAATTGAGGTACATATCAATAATAATTCAGTAATTTCGATAGTTTCAGTACAATTTCGAAAATCTGGTGATGAGGCTCTTAAAAATGCCAGATATTTCTGAAATTTTGGTAAGTAAAAATATTGTTTTTTGTCACTTCAATTCAATTCAATCTTTTGCTTTTTGTCACTTCACTTCAATTCAATTTCATCTTCTGACATCCCACATACAATTCATATGGTTGAGCGAACCTGACATATTCAATTATTGGAGAGACGGTAGGAGAGATGAAAGCACGTACACTAGCCATGTTGAATTTTACATTCATTTCGCCTACCTCCAACTATCATGGGAGCATTATTGTCAGTTCCAAGATATGTTTCAAGAAGTAGATAGGAGTCTTATTGTAAGAGTGTTATGTATTAGAATATTATGTGTGTGTAATTCTGATGTATTATATTACATAAAGCTTTAATATTATATTGTAATATTAATGTAATGATTAGTGTATGTTTCATGAAGCTCACTTAAGTATTCCACAATACCTTGGTTACCCATGCCAAGAGTAACTATGTTTTATTAATGAAATTATTTCCTTTGATAAACAATGAACTTAAAATATTGTGCTAATTGATAGTTGAGTGGAATGCAAATACGAATTCTTCTCCCTTATGGATATAAAAGTTAATCCATGTGAACAATATTACAAGTTTAAAGGGTGTCAAATTGGATTATTTATTGATTTTAGAGCCTATTGAAAGTTGAGACATTAATTTATAGGTTTAGCATGCTTTTTCGTTTATTTATTTATTTTTTACCAAAATTTCCATCGAAATCAAAAGTTTTCCAAAATTTCAACCGAAACCAAACTTTAAGAGAGCTGTTATGTACACTCAAATAATTTCTTTGGACACTTTCAATTTTTTTAAAAGATGTAATTACATTTAAGGACGTGATTTTTTGGCACCCATGTAAACACCCATTAGGTTTAGAAAAAACCCAACCCTCATTCAATCTCTTAATTTTGATGAATGACAAAATGAAGGAGCAATTCGAAAAAGAAAATGTAAGAATTTTCATTGATTAAATCAAAATTTTGTTGTTTTGTGCTTTGTTTTTCATTGATTTTCAACATTCTACTAATCCATATTCAAAAACCCAATTCAAAGTTTCAAGCTTTCCACATAGCCATAATTGGTTTTCATTAGGAGAGATTCAAAGGAAGTGACTTTGTAACTTTGATATTCTTTTTACATAGAAATATGTGACTGTGGGGCTAGAGATGACGATGGGGAGAGGATGGTGGCATGCGACATCTGCGAGGTATAGCAGCATACACGACGCTATGGAATTGATGATGATGACACTGTTTCACCGTTCAACATGTTGTGTTTCTCTTGTGCCGCCCATAATTAAATAAGGACTTGGGGATTGAACATCTAATGTGGCGCTGGTGGATATGAGTATTGAAGTGATTGGTGCTGTAAGTGGCACTTGTTGCTTTAGTTCGTGCAAATACTGAATTATGGACTTGGGGATTGGATAACTAATGAAAGGGTATATGTGAAAAATTTTAATCAAATTTGAGTGTCCAGAGAAGTTTCATAAATTGAGATAAGTGTATAGAGAAATATGAGTGTCTAGAGAAATTTTTTTACGTACATAGCAGCTTTCAACTTTAATTCTTGGTTCCAACTTGGGAGGGAGTGCTCACGTTTATCCTTTTTTTTGAAAATTTTTCCTCTTTCTTTTCTTTTCAACATTTATCCTTTTTCGTTCTCAAGTGTTATTGTGTAGTGTTTGCTCTTGTTTAAGGTTTTTTTTTTTTTTTTCTTTTTTTTAAGGCTCTTGTTTAAGTTAAAAAGTAAATTTTTGTCGAAAAAGCTAAAAACCAAATTATGGGTGCAATTAGTTGACCAAAAAAAATGAGAAATATTATTCCTACTCCACTTTTTACTAATGACACTCTACTTCTTTTTTATTTTTTACACATGAATGAAGTGTCATTAGTAAAAAGTGGAGTGGGAAATAACAATTCCAAAAAAAAATTATAGGTCCTTATACAAATGTACATTGTCTTGGGCCAGGGAGTAAGGTACGTAGACATGGCACACAGCATAACCCGATCGGGGATTCCGGTGTTCTCAGCCAACGGTTTCGGTACAGTATCTCGCCGTTGTTTGTTTATGGTCCCACACTCTGAGTGAGGACAGTGCAGTACATAACAATTCATATCACATGCCAATGCCACTGCCACTGCTACTTTTTAAGCATATAATATACACCACTTTGACACGTGATGTATATGGATAGCTTGCGGCAGTAACACCAATCAACGCACCTACAAAGGGATACCATTTTCATGTGTTCACCCTCGTTTCTTAGATACTTTTTCAGCTTTCAAATCATTTTTAAAATTTTTAAAAATACATATTAAATATTTCGCCTTTGAACAAAAAAATATTAAAAGTATTTTGAGACTAAAATAGCATTTATCAAAGGGACATCAAGTCATTGCTTTATTAAAGCTGCTTCTGAAAGCACTTCTAATTTATTAGTGAACAATACAAACTTTAGCGAAGACTTTAATCTTTTACCGTCATTATTCCCCACATTACATAAAATTCCATACGGATAAACTATTATGTCCCCATGTGCTTTTCCTCAAACGAGATTTTCGGAAGGAAATTGGTGATGAATTACATGAAGTCGTGCTTTTTTTGGACAGGAAACTAGTCACGCATCCACTAATGGCTTTCAAAAAAAATTTCTGGGAAGGAATAAATTTTTACATTTTGGCTTCATCTGGGGAACAAGCATGACAAACTTCGATTGCCTTTTCCTCTGCACCCCTACCTATAATTCCTTCCCTATCTTTAATCAAGTACGTAAAAGAGGAATAGATTCTATACAAAGGTCAGTAGACCACATCAGGAACCTTGCTCACCTTCTTCAGTGCTCCCAAAGATGAGGATAAAATCAAATGAAAATAAAATAAAAGGATTTAGATCATGTGTCCTCGTCTATGATTGAATCTCTCGTGTCTCATATCAGACGCTGGTCTGTTGTCTTGCGTCTTGAAAGAGCTTGCTTCATCAGCAGAATCAAATATCATGTCATCTTCAGAATCTGATTCACTTACAGATAAGTTGTCATCTTGAAAACCATCAGTTTCTGATACCTCTGAATCTGAGGAATCTGCTTTTCTCAATGATAAACCGGCGGAAAAGAAATCACTAGTGGAATCTAGATTTTGCTTTTCAAGTTTTATAAGCTCTCCTGATTCTCGGGTCTCTTCTGTTGGACTATCCAAGATTGAAAGGGGACTTCTGTCATTTGGATTACCATAAAGCGCAATATGCCTGTTATAAAGCTCCAGTTCCTTCTCTGCAATGGCAATGAAGTGGCGCACAGACTCCAGCGATTGCTCATACTTGAACTTTTCAAGTGCCTGTAGGAAAAGCTCTTATAATTTGAGATCACAGCTTCCATTACAAAGCAATTTACCAAAGAAATACGCTACCAGGTAAATATGAAATAAGAGATGTATGCAAAGCAACAGGCATGGGAAAAGGCCCCCAACTATCCTTTCTCATCAAACATGCTGAGCAGAAAAATACATTTAAGGAGAAACTTTGCATTTAAAGTACCTCACTGCACACAATCAACAGGAACAAAATTTGTACACAAAAAGGTGGAGCCAAATGCATGGATTGCCTTGGCAGGATCGTCTATCTGGAGGTTGGGTGTCAGTAATAGGTGCAAGAAACGCTTGTAGTCGCACAATGAATTTGAAAAAGTTAAAACATCTAAATAAACTTTGATTGTTGATAGTTTGCTCCTGGTCATTATAGTTGAACTTCATAGACTTCGAAATTCTCACTACTCGATTCACATCCTAATGCTACAAATTCATTTACAACCATACTGCTGAAAGGATTCACAATGGGCTCAATAAAATGCTTTTGGTTGGGCTGGTTAAACCATCAGATAATATTCAGCGTTGATCAAATATCAGGAAACAATATTAATGAATTTAGATGCTTATGCATCAAAGTCCATGTTTCACAAACCCATTTTGTATGGAGCACCTTAACAGATTAGCAGGACATGATGCAGGAGGTGGATTGTATATATGTAATGTGATACATGATAGCTCAGAACTTGATCTGGAGGTCAGAGCAGGTCAGTTGGTTGACCCAATTAACAGGTCACAGCAGGCCAAGTCTACATACATACATACACATACAGGCCATGAGGCAACATGCCTCTAATGGTCCTCCGGCAATGGACCATCCATAAATCTACAACAAATGAAATTATATTTAAATGAGTATAGTTAAAGTCAATCATTATTTAACTTGAGAAGTTTCAAGCACATGGAGTCTCAACTCATTCTGAAGAAAAATCGCAAAAAAGCTAATGTAATTGAGAGTATGGGAAAGTATACATGGTGTGAGCAAGAAAGTATAAATTAATAGAAAATGAGAGGAAAAAGAAGACAGAGGGGTTTGAATGCATCGGGTTTAGGCCCGAGCTGGCCCTAGGCTAAAATGTTATGGCTAAACCAGTTCCGGTAAAGGCCACAACTGGTGGCGGACATTCCTAAAGAGAAGTTGAGAAGTATGTAAGTTTGAAAATAATTCTCCTTGTTTACAGGGGCACACAATAATTTTAAAATCATCCAGCTTTAAGTGAATATACACAGGTGAATCATAGAAAACAATCTGTGAGACATCACTAAGAATTGTGAGAGAAGCCACAAGAAGTATCTGTGCATGCTCTTCCTCACTTTACAAAACATGACAATATGATGAACCAAGAATTCAGACAACAATGTTTTACATTCTATCACTCACCCTCCCATACGAGGTATGCTTAGTTTTGTAGGTTTATTACTGTTCCCTAAAATTTAAATTGTTACAACATGAAACCAAGGATGACTTAATATGCTAACTCGTAACCTGATCCAAGCAACTTACATGCCATGAACATCTTATGAGAGAGTGAAATCTCAGGATATGCAACGAAGGGTCTTGGAGAAAAGAAGAAATACGCAGACAGAAATGCACACACCCACCTACACACACACTCCACAGAAAGAAGAAGGGAATAGCATACACAAGCAAGATTTATCTATTTGTCAGGCTAGTTGACTACATGGCTCTAGATAACCTTTCCAATGATACTTGTAAGAGAACAAGTAAATTAGAAAGGTGCTTCTTCTCACATTTGAACTTAAATGGAAAATGCAATAAGCTTGAGTTCATATTCCATACACAGCTACACAGTTACAAAAAAGAGCAAGAAAGGAAAAAAAGATACGATAGCATTAAATAAAGGAAGCTTGAAACTCACCTTTTTCTTGGACAAAGTATCTACGGGTGACATAACTCTTGGCTGCACATAATCCTTTCCTCGATAAAATACTATGGTGTCATTTCCAACAATGTGAATAGGGATCCCACCACTCAGTCTGGCAATTTCCTGGGCATATTCATTTACTTGGCCAGGTTTACACGGCTTGCAAATCACCTTGACAGTTTCATGTTTCTTCCAATGCATATGCATGTTAAGAATAACACCTCCAAAGATTCCTCGTTTGCCAATTGGTGCATAATTAGACTTCTTTTGGGCCATCTTCTTCATATAAAACCGCTCCTCGCCTGTCAGGTCATCTGGTTTTACCTCAGGACCCTGAACTTTTGGAATCTCATACCTCTTAAGTCTTTCAACCAGCAACGCTTCCTTTATTTTAGCCTGAACAGGAAACAAAGGAGTAAGCAAAGAAGCACGAAAACCCAAGCTGGGTAGCAGGGAGGATATGTGTGTTTCAAAGTATTGAAAACTTGAAATGACTTAAGCCCTAACCACCACAAAAAACCGATGACCGTGGAAAGATAGAGGATTAGGCCAGTAACTAATAGCCTTGACTTCTAGAGTTTGTTGCGTGTCCTTGAATAGAGATAAGAAATCCTAAGAAACACAGTCGTCTGCAAGAAAGAACATTTTTTAATGATGATACTTGTTATACAGTTTCCTTAGCTCTGAGAACGAAGAAAAGCTGGTGCAAATGACTTAAGTGTTATACAGTTCCACTTAATTTTATGAGTTCTTAAGCCTCACTATATATATGAATATCATCAAAATTCCCTCACAACTTACCAAATGGACGTATGACATATTGTAAGCCTTGTAAATGTACTCAGACTGCTAGACAAACCAAAGGCAAGTTTCCAAGTCAAATACATCTACTAGTAATCCACCTTGAAAAACCCAAAACTAAATATGATGTTCTCAACCCCATGAAAGGCCAAATGGAGAGCAGAAACTTTGCACACACCCTCCAAACTTTCTTATGAAGTAGCAGACCAGAAACATCGCCAGGACTAAACCTAGGAACAATTCGAAGACTATCTTCAAGATGTTCTACCTTCCCTTGCACGATCCTTAATGTTAATTCTATAATACGGAAGATGAGGAAACTAAGATCCAGGGATCAGATCAATGCATGGCGAACATATCTCCAAGGTAGTAACTCATCTAGAAAGTCTTTTAGGTATCACATTACAAGCTTCATCTACTAATGGATTAACAACAGATGGATGGTTAACTCAATTGTAGACTTGATAATAACCTGCATACACTCTTTTGCTACAACAACTAACATCGCTCCAACTTTATGACTTCTTTTTCAAACTTCTCATATAAAAAGGACCTGCTACATTCTAAGGAAGTAGCATAACTTCGGTTGACTACGAATTTGTATAGGTTTTGCAAAACTTAAAAAAAATCTTACCCTAAACAAAAAGAATACTTATTATTTTTACAGCAGTTCTTTGCCGCATGATCATAAAACCAAGGTCATGGTTTAACCTTACAACCAGAGGAACAAAATCACAACGAGAATTAGTTCAATTGAGCTCACCTTTTCAAGCTTGTACTTTATTCTCTCCTCTGCATTAGCAAACTTTTGCCTTTTCTTCCGCTTGACGCCGAGCCTACGTGGGTCCTTCTTATTGGCTGCTTTCCTTTCCTGCTTCTCTCTCATTCTCTGCAGCTTCAACCTCTTCTTGGTCTTCCACTTGTCCTTTTTTGGAGGATCAATCTCGTGTGTCTCGAACTTAGGTTTCCCTTGTGAGATCACCAAATTCACTGAACCATGGCTCAAGTTTCTGAAAACACATGACGCGTTTCGCAGAAGCCAGAGTTTGGGTGGACAGGAAATTGGTTCTTGGGTTGGAAACACTGACCTGAAAGAGACAAAGAAAGTGTCCAGAAAAGTGGTGAAAACCCAATGCCAATGTTTAACTCAATTCTCAAAATGGCAAATCAGTCCTTAATTCTCACTGCTCCATATCACATATCCCTCGACTTTCTACAATCCGAGAATCATTATTCTGAAGAACCGATTAAAGTGTGTTCATTGCAAATTAAGTACTTGACCGAATGGAATTAACATTCTTTAAGAACCCATATAGAATAAACTTTCAAAACAGTTTAGCGGGGCTAAGTCGTAAGTAAGATCATTGTCCAAAAACCCAATTCATGGGTTGCAAGGAACTCGTAGCCTAGTTCGTCAACATCGTTTGTATCAAAAGACGCATTCAGGGGTTTGTTGGGTTCAGTTGAGCAAAGAACATGGACGCAAAGACTACCTTAATTCTTCCGACATTAGCATCAGCGAAACAACAGATTACATACGGCAAAACATGTACCTTAGATACAGAGGTTCGGAAGGTGACCATTTGAGAATCGAAGACGCTCTACGGACAGCAGCCCACAACACAACTCTCGCCATTTCCCAATATTGTCCGGTGAAACTTCGGTTATTTCATGGACGATCCTCTGTCCCAATTTTGCTCGCTTCGTCTTGCGTGGAATCCTACTGCTAAAAACAAAACCAAATAGGAATTAAATCGACTTAATTGGGAAATTGGGAAATTTGATTTTGCCGGTGGGAGAGCGGTAGTGGATCGGGTCGTGAGAAGACTGGGTGTTCATGCGCTTGCGGTGGAATCGCATGTACTCAGGGATTGGTCCCCTGAACCAAACGGCGTCGTAGAGTCCTTCATCGTCCTCGTCCTTGTCGTCGTCGGCGGCGGAGACGGTGGGTATTAGCGCTGAGTATTGGCGGAAAGTAAAGGAGGCGACGCAGGGATCGTAGCCCAGGTTCAGTCGACCGACGTGTCGGAAGGGACAAGAAGACAGGACAATGGGTAGTCCATTACCCGAGGGTTTGGGTGGGTAAAACCCACTGTGTTGTCAAATGGGTTTAGTTTGGGTTACCCATTACCCATCAATTAAAAGTATGACATGGGTTACCCATTACCCACCAAATTACTTATTTGCTCATCCCCAATTACTTTGATGATATTTTTTATTTTTTTCGTTAATGAATATTTTGATCGAAATTATTTATTTTGTTGATTATATATATAAGATTATTTTTGTATAAAATCACTTAAATTGTAGATCGTTTTATTATCTTATTTTATGAAATATATAGATGACTCGTTTGGCGACTAATTAGACTGTTCATACGTTTTTCAAAGATAAATAATCAAACAATCTCAGATTTAAATAATTTATTTTCAAGAATAGATCTTATCTGTATAATAATTAATAACATAAATGGTTCTGATCACAATACTTATCAATTAAAAGGTCCAAATAGTTAAGGGCTACTCTAGCTAGTATTAGTAAAATATTTAAACGGCTTGTTTGACGTCTAATTGCAGCGTTCATATTTTTTTTTAATGTTATATAACCAAACGATCTCGGATTCGAGTGATTTTTTTTACAGGGATGCTCTTATGTGTATAATCAACAAAATAAATAGTTCCGATCACGATATGTGTCAACCGAGAGAGTGAAAAATGAGAACAAAGTAGCCCTTGACAAAAATTATCCATCAATAAAATAAACAGGTTTAATCACAATATTATCAACTAAAAAGTGCAGGTAGTTAAGGCTACTTTAGCTAGTATTAGCATATAGTTATAACTTACGAGATTGCGCGGTCGTCTAAGTGTGAACCGCCTTGGGCCGAGCGGGTTTCGATACGAGCTGCGATTCAACAAGCCGGAGGTCCACCCAGTGAACCACGTGTCGTAACCGCAACAGTTAAACGCTAAATGTTGACTTTTTATATCTTCCTCTATCCAATCTGGTTTCGACACGTCAAATCGACCTGAGCCCTCATATTTACAACCTGAACCCTCTAGCTCTCTCTCTCTCTCTCTCTCCCTCTCTCTTCGCGGCGAGACCCAAAACCAAAGCGCTGTTCTCATGTCCTTGTTCACGATCATCTAACAAAAGGGTTGTCACGAATTTTCAGTAAGTTTCTCGCTCTCTTGTAATTTCATTTGATTTTGAAAATTGTGGATTTTTCCTTCTTTTTGTTTGAATTTTTTTAGGGTTTTTTCTTGTTCATTTTCTAGATTCTTCGATGCCTCAAATTGTGTTTGCAGCGTAATTTGCTTGAACCCATGTAATTAGATTTTGTGTTTGGTTGCTGAGAAAAGTGGAAATATGATTGGTAGTGATAAAAGTTATTAACTTTGCATTGCTTGGCCTTTTTCCTCTGTTACTGTTTCACCAATTAGGGGCACGGCTAGTGAACTTAATTAGTGTTTGAATCTTAGTTTGTGAAATTGAATATTGGGTGTTAAGAAAAAAAATATAACTCAGGGCTTTGCTTGATGTATGAGGGAATGTGGGAAGAGAGGAGAAGAAATTGGCTTTTGAAATGTGTCTTGGGCCCTTTTTAACTTGGCAATTTAATCAAGCTCACTGGGCTGTATTTTGGTTCGGTTGATATCTCGTGTATTTGGATTTAGGTGGCCTAACTGAAATCGAAAGAATGACGGTGATTGTTACTTTCGTCGTCTCTTTGTTTTTCTTTTATATTGTGGTAATCAATGAAAGAATTAGTGTTTGTCTGATATGAGTTTTGAATACAGTGGAACTTAGCCAATGAAGATTATTCAGCTACATTAATATGGGTAGTTCAAACCTGCTAATTTGAATGAGTTATTTTCTTCGAATATCCCTATAATCATTCTTAGCTCAATTTAATTTTTGTTTGTAGTTTGTACTTTCTGGAAAGTCCACATGGTAATTGAACCTTCTATAAATTTGATTTGGTGCTCAGATTGGATGATGCAAAGACTGCCCTCATGCAATTGCCTTGTTTTTTTTTTTCTAGAGTTCTTTCCATCTAAACAGGACATTCTGAAATCGTTGGATGTTCTTTCCTCATTATATTAGGATAAAAATTTTATTTCCGTGGATATGCGTCTTTTGAACATAGTTTGAGTGTGGCATAAGTTGCTGAAATGTTTTCCTGTCACTGCAGTGGAATTTGCGCTCGATGCAGATGTTAGTGAGGAAGTGGTAGGGAGCTCTGCTGAGGTAGAAATTAGCAGAGTGGGTGACGAAAATGAAACTGGTGGAAGTTCTATTGAAGGGGCATTCCAACTAGGCCCAAATGACAAAATAAACCAGCATTCTCCTGGAGGGGATTCAATTCCAGAAGCAGTCCCTGTAGTATCAGTTGCTTCAACAGATGAGCCATATGTGGGTCAAGAGTTTGAAACCGAAGCAGCTGCTCATGCTTTTTATAATGCATACGCCACGAATGTTGGATTCATAATTCGTGTAAGCAAACTCTCTCGATCAAGGCGTGATGGATCTGCCATTGGTCGTGCACTTGTTTGTAACAAAGAGGGTTATAGAATGCCTGACAAGCGAGAAAAAATTGTAAGGCAAAGAGCAGAGACCAGGGTCGGTTGCAGAGCAATGATATTGGTGAGGAAAGTAAGTTCTGGTAAATGGGTTGTTACAAAATTCGTGAAGGAGCACACTCATCCTTTAACACCTGGGAAAGGTCGAAGGGATTGCATTTTCGATCAATATCCGGTTAGTTTCTTGTTCTTCATTTTGACCATTTGTTCTTGTATATTTTTTAATTTTGGTTTGCCATTGCAGAGTTTTGAAGCTTTGAATTTCTTATATTCTGTAGAAAGTTTGGTCAATATCATTATCATCTAAACCACTTGAATGAGAAACATTATGACTTCCTTGAATTGATAGGATACCTGTTAATCCCTATGACATGTGAGTGTACATGTATATAGTGGTTTTATACAGTAGAGGGATCTGAAAACTCTAACCTGATGCGTAGGACTGAAAGTTTAAAGCCTTTGTGTATGTGTGTTTTTATTCTCACTGTTTTATTTCCGCTTAACCAGTTGCATAGTTGATGAACATTCCCTTGTCCACTGGACGGGGCATTAATGTTGAAAAAGAACATTGAATTTTTACTCCTATGTAGCATGGACTTCTGGTGATTTCTCTAGATAGTCACTTGGCTCAGTGCTCTCCTGCCACTATTAAAGGTCCACATCTCTTGTACAAAAATATATTACAGGTTCGAAGGAGATGTGGGATTTTTTTGATTCTGTATATTATTTTTCTGCTTCTGTATATTTTGATCAGTATTTTCTTAATCCTGCTCGTACTAGATGATGTGTTGCAGAACACATCAGGGCTTAGTCAAATAATAGGTCTGAGATGGTGATGCTGTTCTCCAGCACGCCATGAGAATCTTATGTATCTATGTCTAAACATCTTTTCATTAGGCCCTTAGCTCTTACTTTGTCCATTCCAAGTAGCATGAGGAAACTGAGTACTCAACATGATCTACGCTTGCATTTAGGATGTCTCTTTATGTTACGTCATCAGTGTTCTGCAGTTTTAGTCCCTTACCTGTGTGCCTTCTATGTGTAGGTAGGTTAGGACTTAAATTGTTTCTTCCCTTCAATTGCTTTCCTCATAAAGTTCTTACCAAGATTTAGGGTTACTAGCTTATCACATTAAACAAAGATTCTATCTTCGAACTAAAACTTCATTATTCGATCACGTGAGAAAACTTCGTGATTCACATTAAACAATGATTCTATCTTCGAACTAAAACTTCATGATTGGATGTAGTTCTGCATGCAAAGTGAACTATTGTAGTATGCATTTAAATGACGTGATAACAGTAGTAGTAAGTTGTAAGTTTATGTAGTAAGTTGTAAGTTTATGCAGTAAGTTGAGTGCACAACCTATTTTGGTTTGTAGGGTTTTTGGTTTTTTGAGTTGAGTGTACAGCCTATTAGATTACATGTAGGAATTATGTTCTTTCTTCACCACATCGGCTTCTTGGTAATTCATCCTTACATTGAAATGGGTTGTTGCTGAAAATCAGCAAGTAAATGGAGGGGTTATTTTTGTGAAAATTCGAGAATGGGTATTGAGTTTTACAATAACAGAGACTTTCCTAAAGATCTGAATGACAGTATTATATAATAACATGATTTATGACTCGTGCGCAAATCCAACTTTATCAACTGGATTTAAGAATTACAATTATCCACCTTGTTATGTTCTTAATATCATCTTTTTCTTTCTTATTCAGAATGAACACGACAAGATTCGGGAACTATCCCAGCAGTTGGCCATAGAGAAAAAGCGTGCTGCAACATATAAAAGACACCTCGACCTAATATTTGAGCACATAGAAGAACACAATGAGAGCCTATCAAAGAAGATCCAACACATAGTAGACAGTGTGAAGGAGATTGAAGGCAAAGAACACCAAGGCCATAGATAGTTTTGCTGCAATAAAACCATTTTCTGTTTTCATTTCAGTGTGTTTTGCAGTACTCCGTGTTTCGCCCAAGTTTTAGGTATCATCTTAGGTAGTTTATACAGCTTGGGATGTTTTAGTCCATGTCATTTATTGGACTGCTGGGCTTAATTTGTTGTCCGCAGCAAAATGGTCAGTGGGAAAGTTGTTGAGTCCATGTACAGTTTATTTGAGCCATTCATTCCATGTGAGTTGTGCTCAGCAATGTTCTAACTTCAAGCAGTATTAGGATGTCCCAAGTTATTTCGAGTCGTTCGCCCAGCACAGGATACTTTGATATGAGGTTTGTTCTGTACAGCATCAGAATATTTGTATTCGCCCTTCTGAAATAGAACTTCTGCAATTTCATACGGAGACCAAATGATGATTTTTGTTTGGTTGTATATGATATTATGGAAAGCTCAGTGACGAAATTAATCTTCACAATCCAAATGCTTTAATTAAAGAGAAGAACCAATGATATGTTTATATGTTTACTTACATGATGAGAATAGATAAGAATTGGAACGGGGAACGATTTCTCGTATGAAGTTAGGAAAGGGAACTTCATAAACCTCCCCGTTGTTTATCAAGTTACTTTATTTGGAGAGAAGTGATGGAGTAAACCTAAAGGTAGGTTTCCATTGAAATGGGAGTTGGGTAAATCGGAGTCAATCATACTAATTGCAGATTTTTTTTTGGACAAGAAGAAGATTCATTAAAAATGATAGAGCAATACAACAAGAGAAGAAGCAGTGAGGAAACAGAACACAATAGCAAGAGTACTGGTCAATCCTCACTATTGAGTAAAAATTACAAAGAAGGGGGCATGGAAGCCCATCATTTGCTAAAACGTGAATCAAGGACGATGGGGGTCGTTGAACCCAAACATTGTTGCATATCATCCTTATTGATTGGGATGCCAAGGCATCTACAGCTGCATTTGCAGGTCTTCTTATCCATTTCCAAGTGAAGTTGTTGTGGCAGGCTTCCTGAATCTTGAGTAGAGTAGGATAAATCTTCCAGAAGCCATTAGAGCGGCGATTGTTGATGGTGGAGATAAGAGTCTATGAGTCCGATTAAATTTGTGCATTTTGAAGACCCAAATCGCGAGCCAAGACGCAGCCATTCAGAGCAGCAAGTGCTTCGGCTTCAATGACAGAACCAGCGAAGGCATAGCAGGAATTTGCAGCAACAAAACAACCATGGGAGTCTCGAATGATGATTCCTTGTCAAGTAGCTCTTGTGTTGGAATCCCAAGCAACATCAACATTGATTTTTGTGAGGTGTGGAGGAGGCGGCGCCAGCAACATGGTGGGTGATCCTGGATAGTAGACATAGGGCTTCGTGTAATACGACTTGTCCTGAATTTTCTTAAAATTTGGTAAATGACCAAAATGCTCTTATTATGGTCAACCATTGACTTTTAAATAGTAAGAAATTTCATAACCAATATTGTACTCTATGCGTAGGGCTCATCGATAGGAACGCGTCCGCAAAAACATAATCGAATTCCAAATTGTAACGAAGGCATTACGGACGAAAAATGAATGAGTGGTGTGGGGACAAATGGACACGTGGCAGCCTCTAATTGGCTATCAATAGTGTCTGACCAATAATTGGGGGCTTGCTATTTTGGGTTTTTAAACTTGGATCCAAGCCAAGTTTCCCAAAAGGGAAACTCAAGTGCCGACGAAGCCCACCGTCGATTCCAGCCCGTCGGCCACCGATCGGACCACCAACCACCCGAAAGATGTTCCCCACGTTGACGTGAGCATCATCCAATAAACCACGAGCTTGGAAATGTTGGGAATAGTTGCCGACGAGCACCAAAGGGAAACAAGATTTTTCGACCAATGAATTCGTTGGCTTCCGTAGGTAGATTTTGACATAAAAATCGTTGAAAATGAGAAAGTTAGGAAAAATTGATTTTCGCTGGAAAAGTCGCCGGATTCTGGGTTTTCAGATTCTGATGAGTTTTCCGGCGACGACACGACGTCGACGGTGACTGCGCCTGTTAGGGAATATTCAATCAGAATCTAGAATATTTCGTCAGAATCTAGAATATTCTGTTAGAACCAGAATATTCTGTTAGTCGGTGGAATATTCTGTAAGATTGTACAAAATACTGTTAGTCAACGTTGACCGCTCTTAGTCAATGCTAACCGGTCGTTGACCGACCACTTTTTCAAAGCATTTCGACGTTCCAGATCCAATGACGAGCTCCATTTCGCCATTTGAAACACGCATAAACCCCAATTGAGAAAAACAAGAAGAATTAGGGTTTTTCCGTTAAATTTTTCATTTTGGTTTATTGACCGTTAACTGTTGGGACTTCTGGGTGATCAAATCCCACGGAACCAGTGCAACCGAACCAAACCTACAGAAGAGGACGACGACGATCGTCCGACCTTTCTGTGATTGGACAGGTTTAGTTTTAAATGATTGTTTGAGCATGCTATACATCTATATGCTTATATGGTATCTTTCTGGATATATGTATATTTGTTTAGTACAGTTAGTGGCACACCTATGGGCCCAAAGGTTCGAGTTCCAATGAGTTCATTACATTCGATGTCTGAATTGGGTTCGAGTCCCGTTGTCTTGACATCCTGGCAGGGGTTCGAGTCCTAATTGCCATAGTTACCGGTAGGGGTTCGAGGCCCACTGTCCATTGATCACGGCTGTAGATTCAGGTTATGCTATTTTATAGGTTTGCCTAGAGTGACTAACTATTATATTTGTTGACTGTATTTGTAATATAGGCTTATAATACATGTTTTGACAGAGGGGGTTATTGACTTATGTTTAAAACTGTGTTTTACACTGACTTTATTTTCCCTGTCCACTAACCCTTATTTTTGTGCCCCCTTTGGACATAGATTTGAAGTGCACCATAGTGATGGTTAAGGCGTCTGGATAGCTCTGTTCTCTTCAGCAAAGAGTGACACACCCCTCCCCAAAAGTGGGGCCGGGAGGTGGGGCCATCACCTGGACGAAGTGACGAAGCCTTAACTAACAGAAAAAAGACAAACGAACAAGGAAAAGACAAACAACTAAACAAAGGTGGGTGGACAGGGAAAACAAATGTCAGTGTAAAACACAGTTAAAACATTTATCAATAATAACCCCCACAATTAAAACCAGTAGTATAAGACTATACTGCAAACATAGCCAATAGCGGTATAACAGTTAGTCGGTCACACAGGTCCAACCACAAAACATATAGACAATCATATCATAAATCTACGACCATGATCTATTGGGCGAGGGACTTACCGCCCCTTGTGATATTGTGCATAGGCCAGGGACTTTCCGCCCGCCGTGATCTGGTGTAAGGGTGAGGGAAGTGTGCAACTAACTATACCAACATCAATATACATATATATTCCACCAAAAACATTTATAAGCATATATATAAAAAAATATCATGCTTAAACAATACTTAAAATCAAAACTCGTCCACTCACAGAAAGGCCGGGCGATTGTCATCATCGTCGTTTGTTTGTGCGGCTTGGTTACGCTAAATCTGTGGAACCTGATCACTTTGGCCGGAAAAAGCTTCGAAAGCTCCGGGTTCCGTCAATGCTTCACCGGCGACAATTTCTTAGGTTCTGGTGACCAAAGCTTGGTGTTATGTGATCATGGTGTTGCGAGGAAGCTGTTGGTGGTGAAGGATTTCCCAATCTGTGGCCGGCGACAAGGGATTGACGGTGGGGCTTCAATGGTGGCTCGAATTTTCATTCTGGGAAACTCAGGCAGCCGCTCGGGTTTTAAACCAACCCAAATCGGCCCAATTATTGTCCTATTTTTGTGGATAGCCAATCAGGGCTCGCCATGTGTCACTTTGTCCCCTCTCCTCAATTTCTTTTTTTTTTTTTTTTCCAATAACGCGTTTGCTTGAACGCGGAGTCCGATTCCGTCTTCATGGACACGTTCATATCGACGAGCACTACGCATAGAGTACACTATTGGTTAGGTATGTTCCGAACTATTTAAAAGTCAACGGTTGACCATTGAGGGCATTTTGGTCATTTTACTAATTTACGGGAAATTTCTCGAAACGGGTCATAACAAAGAGTAGTGACTCTTTGTCTTTGGTTTTCAATCAGGTTGTTGTCCTAAGTACTGTTGTTGTATTATTCCGCCTTCGGGCAGTACTGGCGTATTAGTTTCCCTTCCGTTGTTTAGATGCTTTGATATTTTGTATTTACTGTTGAGATGGGCTATGACCCGATTATCTTTCATTATTGTCGTTTAGTTAGTCTATTTGTCACTTCTTTAGTCATTTAAGGCTTCTTCACCTAGTCCGGGTGATGACCGCACCTGCCACACCCCACTTTTTGGGCGGGGTGTGTCATTGTGGTCCAGCATGTGTAGGCGATGTGAGTGATGACACGGTCTCGATGAGTACTGGGAGCGTGATCTGCATGGGTGATTTGAAGCAGCCAGTCGTCAAAAGTGGTGAGGCGCTGCTTATCAAGTTTGTAATTGAGAGCTCTATCGAGCCAGGGGCAAGTGAGGAGAATGTGCTCGAGAGTTTCCCAATTAGAGTTACACAGAGGACAAAGAGGAGAAGAGCCAAGGTGACTGCGGTAGAGAGCAACTTTGGTTGGTAAACAACCTTTGACAACTCTCCAAAGGAAATTTTTGAGCGTTGGCGAGAGTTGCTTTCCAAATGAGCTTCCAAGTTTCCATCGGGATCCAATGGGAGGTGAAGGGCTGAGTAGTGGTGGCAATAGCAGCATCAGTATGGTGAAAGCGATAGCCAGACTTGACAGTATAAGTTTCAAATGAGTGATGAGGCCAGACAATTCGGTCACTAGTAGAGCCATTGCCAAAGGGCAATGCGAGGATTGCAGTAGCACTTGCATCATCGATTTTGTTGCGGATTGGTTGTAGGTCCCATTCTTTCGTGTGATGGTTAATGATGATTTCAACTTTATCTTGGGCATTATGATGTGCACGGTTGATGTGGTGGAGAAGAAGATCTTGGGTGCCGTAAACCCAGTGATCAGCCCACAAACTAACTTTACTGCCGTCGATGATCTGCCAATGCGCACCATGGAGGATGATGTTGCGGGCCTTGAGCAAACTTGACCAAGCCCAAGAGGCGCGAGAGCCTTTTAGAGCTTGGAGGAAGCCACAATTTGGGAAGTACCTACTCTTGATCACTTGGGTCCAAAACAAATGAGGTTCCTGCAAGAGACGCCAACATTGTTTTGCAAGAAGAGCAAGATTAAAGTCAGATAAGTTACGAAAACCCATACCTCCCTCAAGCTTCTGAAGACCAAAGTTTTGCCAACTTATCCAGTGAATTTTGTTGCGATCACCATTGGAGCCTCACCAGATTTTGCAAGGGCATAGTCAATCTCGTCACAGAGAGTAATAGGAAACTTGAAGATTGACATGGGATAAGTGAGAATAGCGAGTGCCACCGTCTTTATTAAGATTTCCTTGCTGGCTTGGGAAAGCAAACTTTGTTTCCACCCCTGGACCTTGGCAAAAATACGTTCTTTCACATAGGCAAGGGCTTCTTTCTTCGATTGTCCCCACATTGTTGGAATTCCAAGGTATCTTCCATGGTCGTTAGTCTTTGCGATTTGCAGAGTAGTGCACAAGTCATCTTGAAGATGAGGTGGAGTGTTTGGACTAAAGAATATGGAGGACTTGCCGAGATTGACTTTCTACACAGAAGCTTTGCAATATGCCTATCGAATTTTGCAAAGATTGCCTGGTGGCCTTGAGAAAAAGCAGTGAGTTGTCGGTGAAAAAAAGATGGGACAGAGAGGGCCCAGATCGAGAGAAGGTGACTACCTGTAAAAAACCATTAGAGCAAGCGTGATTTATCATATGAGAAAGAGCATCACTCACAAGAATAAAAAGATAAGGTGAGATAGGATCCCCTATCGAATGCCACGCGACGGCTCAAATTGGGCGCGAGGTTGCCCATTAATGAGGGCAACAAAGGAGACGGATCTGACGCATTCCATAATTAGCTTGATCCAATTCTGATGAAAGCCGAGCTTACAGAGGACAGCTTGGAGGAAGCCCCATTCAATTCTGTCAAATGCCTTGTTCATATCAAGCTTTAAGGCTATTTCATAAATTTTTGTTGACTTGCGGAGTTTGAGGGAATGAAAGACTTCATGTGCTACAAAGATATTGTCTTGAATAAGTCTCTCTGTGATGAAGGCACTTTGCTGGGGGGTGATGATTGAAGCAAGATGAAGCTTCAGTCTGTTAGCCAATAGCTTTGAAATAATCTGGTAGGTAAAATAGCATAGGCTAATTGGCACGAACTGATTAGCATGCTCGGGATGAGGAACTTTAGGGATCAAGGCAATATTGGTTTTGTTCAGTGCAGCTATGCCAACGGAACCTTGAAAAAAAGAATTGACAGTAGACATAATATCCTCATTCAGGGTAGGCCAATAAGAGTGATAGAACAGACCATGAAAACCATCTGGACCGGGAGCTTTATGATCTCCCATTTGGTAGGCCGCATCTTGAATTTCCTCAGCAGTGACTGGAGCAATCAAAGTATCATTCATCTCTCTAGTAATAACATTTGAGATGAATTGTAGGACATCACCAAAGTCTTCGCGACCATCATGAAAAAATATTGTGGAAGTAGTTTTCAATTGCAGCACGCACATCCTTGTCACCAGTAGCCCACAAGTCATCATCCTTCTTAATCCTAGTTATTATGTTCTGGCCCTGTTGCTGGATGGGAGTTTGATGAAAGAAAGTAGTGTTGGCATCACCCTCTTTTAGCCACTTTACACGAGATCTCATATGCCAAAATTTCTCTTCATTGGTCCAAAGATCGTTGATGCGCTGTTTGATGAGAGACGATTTAGCATGGTCAGGATCATTGGCTGTTTGCATGCAGTTGAGGTCTTGGAGCAGAATGTCAATTTGTTTAGGTTATTCGGAAACTTGTCCTTGCTCCAACGCACTAGCACTTTTCTTCAATTAGACATCTTGGAGTTCCATGTTTGAAGACAATCACCATTATCATTGGAGGTCCAATGCTCAGCAACAACACACTTACTCTCAGGATACGAGGCCCAGAAGGACTCGAAGCGGAAACATTTCTTGAATTTCTGCCAGTAGGGATCAATCTCTATGAGAAGCGGGTAATGGTCTGAACCAAGCATTGGCAAGTGAGTGACAAGAGTGTTAGGCCAGGGTCCTGCCAATGAAGGTTAATGAGACCCCGGTCGATTCGCTCTTGAATTTTTACACCATCTGCTCTTATACCCTCCCAAGTAAATTGTTGGCCTTGGAAGCCAAGATCAATTAAGTTTGTACCATCCATGAAGCTTTGAAGATAGCGATGATGGCTGTGAGGCTCATTTATACCACCATTTTTCTCAAAAGACCAAAGGTACTTGTTGAAGTCACCAACAACAATCTAGGGGAGAGGAGGTAGTATAAGAAATCTTTCCAGCCAATTCCAAAAATCCTTTTTATCTTCTCTATAAGGAGTTCCATAGACCCAAGAAGCATGAAACATTGTATCAGTGCCACATATAGAAACACGGGAATCAGTTAAGAACTTGGAAGAATAAAGTACTTCAACATTAACACTGTTATCCCACCAAAGGCATAAACCACTAGCAGTTCCAATAGGGGCGACATAAAACTCATTAAAGTACCCAAAATTTCTACCCAATTTCATCAACTTACTAGATTTTGATTTTTGTTTCACTGAGGAACACAACAGCGGGTCGGTGCATGCAGATAATTTCCCAAAGTGTTTGGACTATCAGGTCCGACCCAATGCCCTGACAGTTCCAAGCAAGTTGTATCATGGGTTACGCGTGCCCGTTGAGGGCAAGCCACCATCGCCGTTGTTTATATCAGAAACATCATCACCATTTCCAGTCAATCCCCAATCTGCCACTTGAACTGGAATCTCAATCAAATTTTCCTTAGAGAATACGGTTGATTGAGTCAATTCACTTGCAAGTTGCAAGTAAGAAAGCGCCATTGACAAGTGAGGCCATCTTGAACCATAAAGAGGCTAAAAAGAGACTATATGATTAAATTTTTAAAAAGCTAGATGCCGAGAGGCGTCTCTTAGCCAATGCACTCCTTGACTTAACCAAATATCTGTCTTGCTCTCTGAATCCTGCATTCCTATGTTCAACTTCACCACAACTTATGCCTACCTCATGAACTCCAACCTAAGCTTCCTCAGCTCATTTGATGACCAGAGGAAGCCAGGCCGTGACCGGTACAATCACAGAGTGCCTCCTGCGTCGCCTCTCCTCACCATTCATCTTCAACTGCCAGCATAGCCTTCTCACGGCGTCGGCTCCTCACCCGCCATCTTCAACAGACCACGTCGGCTCCTCTTCTTGGACAACAGCCCACCGCCGTATCAGATACTATTTGGGTTATGGTTTTTTAATTTAGGTTTGGGAATGTAGATCTGATGCTTTGGTTATGCGTTGGTTATATGAAGAGGCATATTCTTGGATTGTGAAGTGCATATGTATTGGTTTGGATTAGATTAGGATGGGGCTTGATCAAAATCTGAAAAATTGGGCTTTACGGGTTTCCCTTCCAAAATTCCTCCTCCCGAGCCATTCGGGACGAGTTTTGGGTTTGGTCCTCATCTCGAAAGACCCGAGCCAAGCCCACCCCTACTAAAGATAGCCCACCCCTCAAACTCTTTAGCCCCCTCTTGATGGCTCTTTAACTCTTTAGCCACTCCATTGCTAACATGGTTTTTTACAAAAGAAATTGAGGCAATATTGTTTAAACTACTTCTAAATTCCATTGATAGAGATATTCTGAGCAATACGAGGATAAGTGGTATATTGGGTGCCTAAACTTTCACTAACCGGACTTCATAGTGCTTGAAAAGTGATCAATTTGGTACCTAGACTTTCAAAAACCGGATTTCATAGAGCCTGAACTTTAAAAGTAATCAATTTAGTACCCAGACTTTCAAAAAGAGACCTATGTGGTACCTACTTCAATTTTTTTTTGTCAAAATTCCTTTAAAATGAGGGTTACAATGATTTTTTTTACATTAATTTTCATGTAAAATATAATTTTTTTTACCTCTCAACCTTTATTTTAGAATAATAAATAAATTGATTAAAGAAAATATACTCGAATAGTAGACTTTTTCTATTACTCAATTTATGTTAGAAATATTTTTTATGTTCGAGTATATTTTATTCATCAATTTATCTATTGTTTTGTAATAACCATATGCATATATATTTTTTGTAACACCATAAAACATATTTATATAAATGTTGAGAGGTAAAAATAGTATTTTACATAAAAATTAATATCAAAAGACAATTTTTTCATTCATTTTAATGAAACTTTGACAAAAAAAATGACTGAAGTATCACATAATCCTCTTTTTGAAAGTCTGAGTTACCAAATTGATCACTTTTAAAGTTCAGGCACTATAGAGTCTGGTCAAAGAAAATTCAAATACTATTCATGATAAAAATCCTATTGTTTAAACTACTTCTAAATTCCATCGATAGAGATATTCAGAGCAATACAAGGATAAGTGGTATATTGGGTGGTTCCAAGTTCCAACCCGGGCCAATTTTAAACCCGAACCTAAACCCCCGAAACACATTAAACCCTATCTTTTCGTACAAGTGGCTAATTTTTCTGCTCATCGCAAACTAGTAACTCCAATCCACCGCCGGCCGCCGTCCTTGCCGGTTTTCTCGTCCCCCGCCGGCACCTCCACTTTTTAACTGTAATCTTCGCAACTCAAAGTTTCAATTTAGTTTGCTATTTCCTGTTTCGCGCTATTGTCTTAGCTAATATAGCACGTAGGAACTTCGATTGAAAGTAGTTCTGAATCGAAGCTGTTGGAATTAGTTTGAATATGAATTCGAATTTGATGTTAATTTACAGGACGCACCCCTAAAAAATGAAGAAGATGATAGCTTTAGGGTTTGAGGGTTCAGCCAACAAGATTGGAGTTGGGGTAGTGACCTTGGATGGCACAATTTTGTCAAACCCTCGCCACACATACATAACCCCACCCGGCCAAGGCTTCCTCCCCCGCGAAACCGCCCACCACCATCTCCAACACATTCTCCCACTCATCAAATCCGCCCTCGAAACTGCAAAAATTACACCTCAGGAGATTGATTGCATTTGCTACACCAAGGGCCCCGGCATGGGAGCACCCCTACAAGTTGCTGCCATTGTTGTTCGGGTCCTTTCGCAGCTGTGGAGGAAGCCCATTGTTGCGGTTAATCATTGCGTTGCGCACATTGAGATGGGGAGGATTGTGACTGGCGCTGTGGATCCTGTTGTGTTGTATGTTAGTGGGGGGAACACGCAGGTGATTGCGTATAGCGAAGGGAGGTATCGAATTTTCGGAGAGACCATCGATATTGCGGTTGGGAATTGCTTGGATCGGTTTGCCAGGGTGTTGAATCTCTCCAATGATCCCGCCCCTGGCTATAACATTGAACAGGTATTTATATAAATCTTGGAACTTTAAGTAGAGAATTTCTTTTTAATTAGTGTATAGCGGTGGTTAATTTTTGTGCTTGTCTCGATTTTCTTTTTCTGAAATCTAGTATCAGTGATATGATTTCTATCTATAACTCTGTGTGGCTTCGTTGTGTTTGTATACGGTGCATTCGATTATGGTCTAGAAGTAGATTATCTTTTGAAATATATGTACAACTCCACAGTAATCTCTGTAAACTGAAGTTATATGGTTTACCAAACTTTAGGATGATTGTTAGAGGCAGTCAACTTTCTGTGCCTTGTGTTTGTTATCTTATTAAGGCTGTATATTTGACTGAATTATAACAAAATCCTTTGTGATAACTCTTGAAGTTGAATTAACATCATCAGTGTCGTCATTATCACTTCCATTTTTCTTATTACTTTTCTCCAAACTGCTTCCATCATGACGTGAAATCCCTCCCCCTCTCAGCTTGCAAAGAAGGGAGTGCAGTTTATAGACCTTCCTTATGCTGTCAAAGGGATGGATGTGTCTTTTAGTGGAATTTTGAGCTATATTGAAGCCACTGCTGTGGAGAAGCTCAAGAATAGCGAGTGCACCCCTGCAGACCTATGCTACTCACTTCAGGTAAGTTTTGGAATCAAGAATATTCTGATGCTAACCATTTTGATTTAATGGCGATCCACTCAGCATGCAGAACAGGAAAAATGATGTCTTAACAATACTACAATCAATATTACCTACATGTACGTGATTTTGTTCATTTTTCATGTTTCAGGAAACTGTGTTCGCTATGCTTGTGGAGATAACAGAGCGTGCAATGGCACATTGTGACACAAAGGATGTCCTTATTGTCGGTGGTGTAGGTTGCAATGAACGCTTGCAAGAGATGATGAGAACTATGTGCTCTGAACGGGGTGGAAGGTTGTTTGCAACTGATGATAGGTATTGTATTGATAATGGGGCCATGATTGCCTATACGGGTCTTCTTGCTTTTGCAAACGGGGCATCAACTCCACTGGAGGAATCGACTTTTACCCAACGGTTCCGGACTGATGAAGTGGAAGCAATCTGGAGAATAAAAGAGGAGTCAGAAAAGGCAAATGGGTCTATGGATGAGAGTGCCTGATCTTATACTTCTTAAGGTATGATGTTTCTTGTCCGTAAAGAATTGACATCAATGATAGAGTCCACATCTGGCTTATGGTCGAAATTACCATAATTGTTATGGAAGGTGACATGGCTTTGATGCTTATCAAATTAAGCAATTGTATTCCACAAAGATGCGTTTACAGTTACACCATGTTTGTATGGATTTAATTTCAACTTGATCTGCAGTTTACTCTGTATATTAGTAGGTTGGCTTTGATTGAATTTTATCTGGTAAAGCTCTGGCATTTCATCCCGTGTTGGGCAGATCTGATACATTTTATAATATTTGTGCTGTATCAAATGAATTTGGAAGGATGTTCAAAAGAAAATTGATTTTAGAAGACAGAGCTTGTTCTTGACATTTCAAAATTATGTGCCCTTTCGACGTTCAAGCACCATATTCTTCTCACATTTGAAAAAAATTTGAGATGAATACACCCAGGGCGGAATCATAATTTACCCAAACTATCTCCTGACTCAACCAGGATTCCTGTTTCAAAAAGGATGCCTCTCTATTTACCCAAACTATCTCCTGACTCAACCAGGATTCCTGTTTCAAAAAGGATGCCTCTTTTTTTTTTTTTCTTTGTTCTTTTTTTAAGTATGTAACAAAGTGTTGGGGTTTTGCATGATCAATAATGAACATACTCTTGTGTCTTATCTAGTCATCTTGAGAGTGAGACTTTTCGCGTGTGAAATCTCTTGATAGTTACGACTGGGGTTGTTAGTTAGTAGCACTGTAACTTTTTGAATTTGCGTAGCTATAGCGGATGGGCGCTCTCAGGTGGAGATTGTCGAAGAGGGGTTCCTTTAAGTCCGGCGTGGATATGGATGACAGGGGATGGACTCTGCTCCATATTAACTGCCGAAAAGGTGATCTTATACAGGTGAAGCGTCTTCTCGACGAGGGAACATTTGATGTGAACGTTGCTGCAGCTTGGGGTGGCAAACATGCCAACGGGGTGACTCCTCTTCATCTAGCTGCTGAAGGCGGCCATATAGAGATTATGGATGAATTACTGGACCGTGGTGCTAATATCGATGCTAGAATTAAGCAGGGTTCTTGTGGCTGGACTCCGCTTCACAGTGCGGCCAAAGAGCGGAGGAGGAAAGCGGTGAGATATCTGGTTGAGAATGGGGCGTTCTTGCCTGATGACATTGATGATTGTAGGTTTAACCCACCATTGCATTACTGTCCTGGTCTTGAGTGGGCTTACGAGGAGATGAAGCGTCTTCAGTTAGGAAGTTCATCGTCTGGGGAGAGCCGCTCTTGCAGCTCGAGCTAAATTGTTAGTTTAATAAATAGAATGGCATCTGGAAAAAAAAAATGACCAGGTCTTTTCCATTTGATCATCTAACGGTAACTAGTGATGATGGGTCATCATCAATTTGGTGTGGTGTGCAAATTTACTTGCTGAATTGAAGAGATAAAATGTTCATTGAACTTTTTGAGGTCAATAAACACGCGCGTATATCATCTATCTCTACTAGAATGCAACTATTGTACAAACAACTTTTCAGCTTCTCCAAATCTTGAGAAGTTAGTCCACTTAATTAACATGAAGAAACGATGCGTTTCTTATTTGTCACTTGGTGAAACATTGAATAGTGACAATTAGCACTCTCTCTACGCTTGCATGCTTACAAAATACTATATAGCGTTTTGATCATAAGTTGTATCAGACTTCATGCAACCGGATTTTATAGTACTTGAATTTTAAAAGTGATCAATTTGTATCTGGGCTTACAAAAATAAATCAAAGTGGTACTTATTCACGTTTTTCGTCAAAGTGTTGTTAAACTTGAGGATAAAATTGTTATTTTGTATAAATCATCATCCAAAGAGAGCATCTCCGCCGATGAATCCCACCGGACCACCATCGTAATCCACCACCCATGAATTCAGTCCTCACCTTTTCTCATTACGAAACAACCCATCTTCGCCCTCACCGCATTCATCGCCACCACCGCCATCTTCCTCACCATTTTTTTTTGGTCCAATCTTCCTCACCATTTTACTTGAAGCTAGAGCTGAGACAACCATTCGCCAAACTAATATGTTGTTTCCGCGAGTGTAGGGATTGCAATGGATTGAGCCGGACTTGGGGATGATTTTCATATCCCCCAAAATTTTGGGTTTCGGGGATATTCTTCGGGTATTCGGGTCCCTAAAATTATATATATATATATATATATATATATATATATATATATTTTTTATATTTTTAGTAAAATATATTAAAAAAACTCATTATATATTGTGAGAAAAATGGAGAACATATATTAATTTATATAGTACAATATTTAATCATCTAATTCTATCATGAAAGTTAGAAATTAGATATAATTTTGTACTACAAAGTATAAATTAAGTAGAAAAGCTAAACATTATACATATGTTTAGTCATATTTTTAGTTCATTTGGGTATTCTTGCCAGAGACGGATATGGGGATAGTGATCCCATTCCCGGCCCAATCGGACCAGGCTTTGCGGGAATTTTCGAGGAATCGGGTAAAATGGTCATCCCTATACGAGTGGGAATTATTATTTGGGGGGGCTAAATTTTAGCTTAAGAGACATTTAACCCCAGCCTCACTAAAGATGGCCTAACCACTTCAAATTCTTCTCTACAGATTTGGCCCTTTTGCAAACTAATGCCTTGCCTCACAAGATGCTTGTGCGATTTCAATCACAAGCATTTTGTTACATTTTCTTAGTGTCAAAAACGCTTTTGAATCTCGTGAACCACCCACCAAACGGGGTGTCTCATATGTGATAAATAATCTTCAACCATTTTGGTAATTCTCAGAGTGTCTACTACTAGGGCTGGGCACGAGTCAGGTCGTGCATATTTTTGGTGGACTCTAACTCGACTCGTTTTATTTTGAAACGAGTTCGATTCGGTCTGAGTTTTGTATTTTAAAAAATGGACTCGACTCGTTTTGATCTATCATAAAACGAGTCGAAATGAGTCAAGTTAGCGAGTTATTCGAGTTCATAACATATCCATATATAGAACAAAATTTGTAGAAAAAGACAACAATAATGATCGGTATACATAAAAAAATATTAATTCAACATACAAATTGTTGGCTATGGAGATGGTCAATGAAGAAGAGAAGTGGCTATGAAGTCTCTTCAATGATTTTTGTTGTGGCAGAAAAGAATGTATATACCCTAGGGTTTTTAGGAAATTTAGAGTTACTATGGTATTACAAGTTATATGTATTACATATCTTTTAAGCCAATCATAGGAAGCCACATGTATTACACATCTTTAAACGAGTCGAGTCGGGTACTCGTGTTCAGAAATTTTTGGACTCGTATTGGACTCGTTTATGAACGAGTCGTTTTGGAAAAAAAAAAAAATTAGGACTCGGTTCGTGTTGCACCGAGTTGTATGCCCACACCTATCTACTACTAGAGTAATGTTAGGATGACCACATTATTTTAAACCCAACTTTTAAACCATCAGATGTGTCAATTAATCCAACTATTTAATATTTAGTAAGAGAACTATTAATTAATTAAATGCAATCATCACTTGTCACGTAAGATGGTTTATGAGATGGTTTACAAAAACATAGTTAATATTATGAGTTATATATTATTCATAATTAAATGCTTGATTTGGTTTTCCATAACTGACTAATATGGCCTCTTCATAATTAAATACTCGAGGTCACGTGGATTTTCAGGCCTCTATATATACTCCCAGTCCCATTCGTTCATTGGTTTTTTTTCGTTCTCTCGCACAATCAAAATCGTCACTGAGATTCCGAACCCCAATCTTCAACAATGGACGATGACGAAGCCATGTACAACGACGGACCCATGTACGATGACGACGACGACGATGAATTGAACGAAGACGACGAAATTACACAAGAGGACGCCTGGGCCGTAATCTCGTCCTATTTCGAAGAGAAAGGCCTGGTGCGCCAACAGCTCGACTCGTTCGACGAGTTCATTCAGAACACAATGCAGGAGATCGTGGACGAGTCCGGCGAGATCGAAGTCCGGCCTCAGCAGCAGCACAAGCCCGGCCACCACCAAGATTTCGCCGACACCGTCGTCAGAATCAAATTCGGTCAGATTTACGTGAGCAAGCCGATGATGACGGAGGCCGACGGCGAAACTTCCACGTTGTTCCCCAAGGCGGCGCGGTTGCGTAACCTGACCTACTCGGCGCCGTTGTACGTCGACGTTTCGCAGACGGTTACGAGAAAGGGCCACGACGGCGAAGAACTCACCGAGACGCAGGATTTCACCAAAGTCTTCATCGGCAAGGTAACTAGTCAACTACGTAACCCTAACCGTGACCTTGATTAAAACAATGCTGCTGAGAATTTTAATGATTGTTTTCGATTTCGCAGGTTCCGATAATGCTCCGGTCGAGCTATTGCACTCTGTATCAGGTTTCGGAGAAGGACTTACAGGAACTCGGGGAATGCCAGTATGATCAAGGCGGCTACTTCATCGTTAATGGTGGCGAAAAGGTTCTGATTGCTCAGGAGAAGATGAGTACCAACCATGTCTATGTGTTCAAGAAGAGGCAGCCTAACAAGTATGCTTATGTTGCTGAAGTAAGGTCCATTTCAGAGACTCAGAACAAGCAGCCTAGTACCATGTTTGTGCGGATGCTTGCTAGGACTAGTTCGAAAGGGGGATCTTCGGGGCAGCACATTCGGGCCACTCTACCGGAAATCAAAGGAGAAATCCCCATTATGATTGTGTTTCGAGCTCTCGGATTCGTTGCTGATAAGGACATTTTGGAGCACATATGTTATGACTTTGCTGATACTCAGATGATGGAGTTGCTGAGGCCTTCGCTTGAGGAGGCGTTTGTGATTCAGAACCAGCAGGTTGCGCTGGATTATATTGGGAAGAGAGGTGCGAATGTGGGTACAAATAAAGAAAGGAGGATAAAGTATGCTAAAGAAGTTCTTCAAAGCAAAATGCTTCCACATGTTGGTACTGGGGAGTATTGTGAGACGAAGAAGGCATATTATTTCGGGTACATTATTCACAGGCTGCTTCTGTGTGCCCTTGGCCGGAGGGCAGAAGACGATAGGGATCATTACGGGAACAAGAGGCTTGACCTTGCTGGTCCATTGCTTGGGAGCTTGTTTAGACAGCTATTTAGAAAGATGACTAAGGAAGTTAAATCTACCGCACAAAAGTGCCTTGACAAGGGAACGGAGATTAACTTGCAGTATGCCCTCAAAGCCAAAATCATCACCAGTGGCCTCAAGTACTCGATTTCAACTGGGAATTGGGGGACAGCACAAACTGGTACAAGGGCCGGAGTGTCACAGGTACTGAATCGTTTGACATACGCCTCCACATTGTCGCACTTGAGGAGGCTCAACTCTCCGATTGGACGTGAAGGGAAATTGGCAAAACCGCGGCAATTGCATAATTCGCAATGGGGGATGATGTGCCCTGCCGAAACGCCTGAAGGACAAGCTTGTGGTCTTGTAAAGAATCTGGCATTGATGGTGTACATTACAGTAGGATCAGCTGCGTATCCAATCTTGGAGTTTTTAGACGAATGGGGTACAGAAAGTTTCGAGGAAATCTCCCCTGCTGTTATTCCTCAAGCTACCAAGATTTTTGTTAATGGCTGTTGGGTTGGTATACATCGTGATCCTGATATGTTGGTGAGAACATTGAGAAAGTTAAGGCGGCGAGTTGATGTCAATACTGAAGTTGGGGTTGTTAGAGATATCCGTCTGAAAGAATTGCGGATTTATACAGACTATGGTCGTTGCAGTCGCCCATTGTTCATTGTGGACAAGCAAAGGCTTCTCATGAAGAAGAAACATATTCTGGCATTGCAAGAGAGGGCAGGTTCTGAAGACTCTGGTTGGAATGACCTAGTGAATAGGGGCTACATAGAGTATGTGGATACTGAGGAAGAGGAGACTACTTTGATTTCCATGACAATTAATGATCTTGTGCAAGCAAGGATGAAGCCTGATGATGCATATTACAACACTTACACTCACTGCGAAATTCACCCTTCGCTTATTTTGGGTGTCTGTGCTTCAATTATTCCATTTCCTGATCACAACCAGTCTCCGCGTAACACATATCAATCTGCTATGGGGAAGCAAGCTATGGGGATTTATGCCACTAATTATCAGCTTCGAATGGATACGCTAGCTTTTGTTCTCTACTACCCTCAGAAGCCGCTTGTCACAACAAAAGCCATGGAGCATCTTCACTTCAGGCAGCTCCCAGCTGGGATCAATGCAATTGTTGCCATTGCCTGCTACTCTGGTTACAACCAAGAAGATTCTGTCATTATGAGCCAATCCTCCATAGACCGCGGTTTCTTCCGTTCAATATTCTATAGGTCTTATAAGGATGAGGAAAAAAGGATGGGGACCCTTGTGAAAGAGGAATTTGGGTGTCCAGACAGATCAAACACTATGGGCATGCGCCATGGCTCTTATGACAAATTGGATGATGATGGTATTGTGCTTCCTGGAACCAGAGTTTCGGGTGAAGATGTCATCATAGGAAAGACCACGGCTATAACACAGGACGAGTTGCCTCCAGGCCAAGCTGCTTCACGCTACACACGGCGTGACCACAGCATTAGCGTGCGCCACAGCGAGTCGGGGGTTGTGGATCAGGTTCTGCTCACTACTAATGCCGATGGGTTGAAGTTTGTGAAAGTAAAGGTGAGGTCTGTTCGGATACCGCAGATTGGTGACAAATTCAGCAGTAGACATGGGCAGAAGGGGACCGTAGGCATGACATATACGCAAGAAGATATGCCGTGGACTGTGGAAGGAGTCACCCCTGATATTATTGTCAACCCCCATGCTATTCCTTCTCGTATGACAGTTGGTCAGCTTATTGAATGTATCATGGGGAAGGTTTCAGCTCAGATGGGAAGAGAAGGCGATGCTACTCCTTTTACAGATGTCCATGTAAGTCTTCTGTTTGATAGACTCTTAATTAGTTACATTGAGATTAAACTTGTCTTAATTAGCTGGAGTTTCTGAATGTCTAATCTCTTGTTTTGTGTTTGTTAGGTAGACAATATCAGCAACCATCTTCATCGCTGCGGATACCAAATGCGCGGTTTTGAGACCATGTACAACGGCCATACGGGCCGGAGGCTTAGCTCTATGATCTTCCTCGGCCCCACATATTACCAGAGGCTGAAGCATATGGTTGATGACAAGATCCATTCGCGTGGACGTGGTCCAGTACAGATTCTTACTAGGCAGCCTGCTGAGGGGCGAGCCCGTGATGGTGGTCTGCGCTTCGGAGAAATGGAACGAGATTGTATGATTGCCCATGGTGCTGCTCACTTTTTGAAAGAGCGATTGTTTGATCAGAGCGATGCTTACAGAATTCATGTCTGTGAGCGCTGTGGGTTGATGGCCATTGCGAATCTCAAGAAGAATTCATTCGAGTGCAGAGGTTGCAAGAACAAGACTGACATCGTGCAGGTGAATATTCCTTACGCCTGCAAGCTGCTCTTCCAGGAGCTGATGGCCATGGCCATTGCACCGAGAATGATCACAAAGGACATCCCATCCAAAGAAAAAACGAAGAAAGGAGCATGATCATATGTGTACGTAATTGATTGCTAGAAGAGTTTCTTTTGATATGAAGGTTAAGCCGGCTGCAGCTGTTTAGTTTAATTTGAACAAATCGTTTAAAAAGAATGATTACAGACACAATAACTGAATTCTGATTGGTCAGTTGATGCTCTGAATGGCTGCGATTTTTATGGGAGACGCTGTTGCTTACACTCATTTACTGTTAGGTTTAGTGTCATTATGTTTTGGTTTCTGCATAACTGTCAGATTGAAGTTCATATTGGGATGATGAATAAAAGAGCACTTTCAGTTCATATGGTATTCATTTAGGTTTGAAGTATTGCATTAAAAAATAAGGAAGTCTTTCTGAGACATAAAGCAGATGTAAAATATGATAAAGTTGGACCATATAATGTACTCATTTTCAAATTTTGATACAACATATGAGAGTATGAGTTTCATTTCGATAATGTAACGTGCTAAAACTTACCAAATCTCGAAATCCAATGATGACTGCAAGATCCTAGTAGCACATATTGAGACAACTGATAACACCTTGGTGGCCAATTAGAATATGCTTCTCGAACCATTTAAATTGTCATTAAGTTCCAAGTACTCCAAGGCAGTGTTATACCATTTGGAAGTAATCATAAACACTAGTCACCCTACCAGGAGTAAAGAACTGTGTGCTTCAGAAGAATGGCTCACCAAAGGTTATAGACCCTCAACAAGCTCGCAAGTGCAGTTTTGTTTCATTGTGGCACTCAAAAATTTGAGCTGGAAAGAAGTGTGAAGGAAGGGAACAAAATATTACTTCGAGGATCTTAGTAAGATTTGTGATCAGAAGACGAGTAGCATCATTACAACACTAAGCTGGAATAGGGCATTGCCTGAACAGGTTCTTCATGCATCCTTTGTTGCTACCAAACGCATTTGGTTGCTTCATTTTGCTTACATTTTCGTTTAATCCACCGCAGGGGGTTTTGAGAGTCGAAGAGAACAGGAGATTTGATACGCATTACATGGAAGACATGTGCATTGATTGGTTCGAGCCCAGTTAAGATTAAGGTTCTGTTCATGAAAAGGTTCTAAGCTGCAAAGCTCTTTGCAGGTAAAAGTCTGCTGGTTCAACAAATTGGCTATTTTTTCTTATTTCCAGTTTTTTGTCTGTCCAATAAGACTTTGTTAGGGAGTTCTTTTTCTAAGGGTTTATCTACTCAAAAAGAAAAGTATGCAACTCTGGTGTTTATTATAGCCTTCCGTTATTGTTTCTCCCATTGAAAGAAGTAGATTCTCTCTCTTTTTGTTTTGTTTTTTAGTTTTTTGTGAAAGTCATTTCTCATTGGTTTGTTATATCATTTTTATCCAAAATAATACACGTTTCTGCACGTTGTAATTATTTGCAGAGCTTGCTATATTTTGCTTTTCATTATGCCTCATATATGGTATACTTATTAAACAAATTGCCGCTTGGAGGAGACCAAGGAAAGGAGAAATTGTAGAAAACAAAAGGGAAGGACCAATTAAATAAGGCTATTAATCATCTCAACAGTTTGACAGTACAATAACAACTTTAAGAATGGCAAAATGAGGAAGAACACTCGTACTGTATCTGCAAATGTTAATCCCCCAAAAACGAGCAGAGGCCAGACATATGTATTACAATTTGAACCCTCGCCTCCTTCAGGATGCCATCCGTCAAATAAACCGCAGTGCACAGATCGTTCATGCTTTTACTTTTACTTTCTTCATCAGCTCTATGAACTCCCTAAAAGCTGCAGTAAAAAGAGCACCTAAACTAAGCATCAAGTTCGCAATGTACTGTATGCAGTATGTATCATTATAAAACATCATGCTCGTGTGGTACTACTACATACAGTATGTGGTGATAAAGAAATGGTGTCAGGGTGTGTTGGATAGAAATTAGTAGGCAAGAAGCAACAGGGAAAGCCCTTTCAGTTGGTGATAAAATTCCTAGATTTCCTATCAAGAGTGCATATATCTCTTTGAAAGTTCTCTTAGAAATTAAATTCATTACCGTAATCCGAATCATGAGGTCCTGGGGATGCTTCAGGGTGGTACTGAATAGACATTATGTTTTTTGCAGGATAGGCAAGACCAGCACAGCTTTTATCATTAAGATTGACATGAGTTACTTCTACACCCTTCGGAAGTGATGCAGAATCAACAGCATAGTTGTGATTCTGCCATGAAATGAAAGGCAGAAGAAGTTCAAATATGTGCATCGCATTAATATAATTCCCCAGAAAAAAGCGATGATCTTAGAGTTTATAGATGAACAAACCTGAGCACTTATTTCAACGTGTCCAGTACGATGATTACGGACTGGATGATTTCCTCCATGGTGGCCAAACTTCATTTTAAAAGTTTTACCACCTAAAGCGAGGCCAATCAACTGATGACCCATGCAAATCCCAAAAACAGGCACCTTGCCAAGTATCTGCTTGACTGTTTCAACAGCATAAGGAACAGCAGATGGGTCTCCAGGGCCATTGCTGAAAAAGACCCCATCTGGTTTCATCTTAAGAGTCTCTGATGCTGGCCATGTAGAAGGCACAACCGTAATTTTACAACCATAAGAAGCCAATCGCTTAAGTATATTGTGCTTGATTCCAAAATCATATGCCACAACCTTCAAATCATACCCATAGGGGAAAATAAAGTCAATTAAGACTTTACATGCTACTAAATGTGTATGAAGGAAATGAAGTTAAAGTTGACTTACATGAAATGTTTCTCCATGCCTTTTACTGAAGTTAAATTCCCACTCTGAATTTGTTTTATCAACCCATTCATGAGGGGCCTTACATGACACACCACTTATTAAATCAACCCCTACAACATTCAAACAAGAAACATTGGAACTCTGATCCTTTGCCTTCTTTAACAAATTCAATGAAATCCTTACCAACAATGTCCCAAGAACGAGACATCTCCAATAGATCTTGATCTGTTTTTGTCTCTTCGGTGCTCAAAACACCAATA
This sequence comes from Spiraea crenata, assembly GCA_033992175.1. NCBI lineage: Eukaryota > Viridiplantae > Streptophyta > Magnoliopsida > Rosales > Rosaceae > Spiraea > Spiraea crenata. Next base: position 847,850 of record JAVBHV010000051.1, on the reverse strand, counting down.
AGGCTTCCATTTTGCCTTAATCTTCGGGTAATAGCACGAGTGTCAACATCATCTGTTGCATAATCAATCAGCAATATAAATTAACACAATTCTGCAAAATTTTGAGCCTAAAAAAAATTAATTCCAGCTTTAAACTTACAAATTCCCATGATGTTCCTTTCTGCTAAATAATCATCAAGTGTTTCTGCACATCTATAATTTGAAGTACTGCAAAACAACAAACAGAAACAGTTTGATTGGATATACTTATCTTGGATCAATTGGCAAATTTGATGATAATGCTACAACAGAAGTATTAGGAAAAGGAAGCATACTCGATACTTAAACTCCTGATCACTAAACCAGCAAGGAAGCATTGTCTTGATTCTTCATCAGCTGATAAAGAAGGCATCAAGATGAGAACTGAACATATCAAAGATGATATAATTTTAAAAACTGAGTTAAGAAGATTAGACATACCAAAATTTACACCAGTATTTCCGATATGTGGGTTTGTCATCAGTACAAATTGGCCAGCATAACTAGGGTCAGTAATAATTTCTTGATACCTGCATAAACATGTAGAATGTCCACATTAGATCACAGTCCATGGATGATCATGTTGCACTTCTCAACTCTAGGACATCGACAGTCAACGAAAGATGAGGTAACTACTTCTACAATGAATATACTAGATTTCCTTTAATCAAAGTGTGATTATCATAACTCTCAGATGGGAGAAGAGCTGGAACTTTATGGAGTTCATATAGTCCTCCATGTTGTAGTTAGACAGTTCAGAAAGGCTAAATGATATTTCTTATACGTGAAATCAACTAAGTTCATTCCCACCAAAGAAATATAAAAACAATTTCAAGAAATCCCAACACGACACTCGACATAGTAATATAAATTTCTGGTAGCTAGAAACTTTCTGAAACATCTCACCCAGTCAAGGATGTATTGAATACAACTTCACCAACTTGGGTTCCAGAAGCACCAAAGGACTTTGCTTTCCAGATTGAACCATCTTCGAGCACAAGCCTAGCATCCGAAGTCTTCCAAGGTCTTTCTGCCACATCTGAAGCACAACAAACAATCTCAATTTCCAACTACAGAGAATGAGCAACTTTTCATAATACAAATGTACAAGAGTATTCTGAAGGAATCAACATTTGACACTGCCAACTTAATTTGCACCTTCTCCATACAACGAGATGTTTTTATGAAATGCAAGATGGTGTCAATTGCTTATTCATCTACAACATGATTCCTGAGCCTAAATACAAGAATAGCATAGCAGAATGAATTGTGGGTTGTTTAACCAAACAGACCCATCATTTTTAGTTATCACTTTCTTGACAACATAATGCCATTTCCAAATTTTCAGTCAATAAATTCATGATCTTTGCTGATTAAAACTAAAACAACTTTTGAGAATCCTCAAGCGCAGAGATGTATAGAGACAATTGGTACTATTACATATGATGAAAGAAAAAGGTAACAAAAGAAGTAGTAGAAGGAGTACCGGGGACGGCGGCGGAGGTGGCGGAGGAGCATCTGAGAGTGAAGACTCGAAGCTTTGAAGTGTTTGGAGACTTGGGCTGAAATAAAGTCGACGGATTTATTGCAGCTAAGTTGAAGGCGGTCCCGGCCATTCTCCTCCCACTGATGCGGCACTGTGTGGCTTCTCTGGTTTCTTTTTGTAACTTGAGTCGGGCTTTCAAAGTCCCAAACCTGAATAGTGTTGTATAAATTAGGGTAAATCGAAAGACCAGAGTTACATAACCCAAAAAGACAATAGGCAACCACTTAACCAGCAAATAATCACTAGTATAAGGCTAGCATAGCCAATCCCAAGTGTTAAGACAACTCCCTAACAATCTGTTTCCTACTTGCAGGGCACATAGAGAAGCTCAAGAATGAAAGCAATACCCAAACCATGCCTCGATACATTAGCATAGTGACATCCTGTCATCTATTTTACATGCACATTTAGAACGAGGCATGCCCATTTCCTATTGCATAATCTTCTTGCAAATGGACATATTATACCACGTGCTGGTATTACCACATAGTGTAAATAAAACATACTCTGAGAAATAAAAATTCAAAGTGTTTTGTCATACGATTTGTGTTATGTATGTATAAAACTCATGTATATATAACCTTGTTTATTAGTATTTACGAGTGTAAGTTGAGCTACTTCCAATTCATAACTTAAAAAATACTTAAAGAATCATTCTCGAATTTTAGACTTCCTCCATTTTAGTAAGTAAGAGGCCGTCTGATAAAGTTTTTGCAACACATTTTGGTAGTTTGTACTCAGAAAATGAAAATGATAAAATAACCATGACATTTCCGAGATTTGAAAATTTATCTAGTGATATATCAGTAAAATATTTTCGGAATAAAAATAGTGAAAACGTGTCGGTAGAATATAAGGAAATCACAATAGTGCAAGCAAACTACAAAGTCAAATTGATTTTTTTTTTTTTTTTTTTTCGCAAAATTCACCCCAACCCACCTCGCATCTTTCAATTCTTCCCCTTCACTTTTTCTGCTAAATTCACCCCAAACCACCTCCATCATTCATTCTATTTTCCACTTTTGTGCCATCAAGTGCTCTCTTTATATGAATGTCACATAGTTGTTCAAATGGGTATGGAAGAGGTTGTGGGCGTGATTGGATCTGTGGTTTGAGTGGCTCAAGATTTTGATGATGGTGGTTGTTCCAGATCGAATTTTGATGGTGGTGGTTGTTTTCGGTCGGGTTTTGATGGTACTCATGGTTTCCAGTTGGGAATTGGTGGCAGTGGTTGTTTCCTAGTCGGGATTGATGGTAGTGGTTGTTTCCAGTCGGGTTTTGATGGTAGTGGTGGTTTCCGGTCAAGAATTGGTGGCAATGGTTGTTTCCGGGTCGGGAAATATTGATGGTAGTGGTTGTTTTCTGGCGGAGGCGATTGTGTTGGGTTGTGGAACAGATTTCCACGTGTGCAGAAGCCACTACAAAATTTTATGTCTTTAGCGAAGGCTAACCTTGGTCGGAATAGGCTCTCCGCAGTCACAAATGATGTTCTACAAGGACAAATGGTCGTCGGATGTCGTCGCAAAAAGCCTGGTCGGAAAAAAGGATATGTTTTTGCGATGACCAGTTAGGAGGCCGGAAATATACTTATATTTTCGACGAAGTGTTTTTATTTGCGACATTTATTAGCCATTGCATATACATAAAAAGTATTATTTGCGATGATGTCTGGCTGTCGAAACTATATGATGACCATCAGCAAAGATAATTACATGATGTGTTCAATCTTGTTTTTGTGACAGCCTATGGCCGTCGGAAAAAAAAAATGTTTTTGTGATGACCAGTTAGGAGGTCGGAAATATACTTATATATATATATATATATATATATATATATATATATATATATATATATATATATATATATGACGAAATACATGTGTCAGAACTTGTATTTTCCATTTTTTCTGCAATGCAATTCCCATTTTCTCTTATCTCTTATGATCTTTGATAAAGAGGCAGGACTTAAACACAAAGGCAACAGACGATTAATTTTGGTAAAATTTATTCAATAACCAATTTACCAACAACAACCATCTATCTCAATAATTTATCAAGCACAACTAGTCATAATAAATCAAATAGACATCTTATACATAATGGAATTCATCTACCTATACTACATGGTATTTACATAGGGAGGAGGATGAGGTGAAAATAGTAATCAAATGCCAAAAGTGATGATCATGATGGAGATTTGACATTAAAGTGCCGAAAGTGATGATTATGATGAAGATTTGACTATGAAGGCTTAATAAATGATGATAGGTGATGTTGGGCTTAATAAAGGGGACGTAGATGTGCTGTTCAAGACTCAATCTTCCACTTTTGTTGCACTCACCACAGCACGACACCTGTCCAAATTGATTTAACACTTTTAATCCCTAGTTACTAACAAACAAAAGACAAGTCAGCAATCATCAATCCTCACTTTTAACCCCTAGTTACTAACAAACAAAAGTCAGGTCAGTAATTATCAATCCTCACTTTTTCTCCTTTTGATGAGAAAAAGGATGATAGGTGATGATGGGCTTAATAAAGGATGATATGAGGATGACATGTAATCATCAATCCTGCATGCGTGACTTGATGAAAAGGGCATTCAATAATTAATAGGATTTCTTCCATGATCAACTGTGGAGATGAGGATTGGCTAATACCTCCAAACCATACTTCCTTTTATCCTATTTCTGGGTTTTTTTTTTCCGATCTTCTTCTTCTCTCGAATTGGCTCCCCTTCGCCACTCTGCCTGCTCTGCAGTCTACTGAGCTGTCCTCTTCGCCACTTGAGAGCTTTGGTTCTCACTCATTCATACTTTCAATTTCTATTAATTTCCAAGCCATGAAATAACTCAAATTTTTATTCTTTGTGACTGGTTTCTTAACTTTGATGATTTTGCTCCTTTATTGTTGTTTTGTAGTGTTTCATGTCACTGACCAGCAAAAAAAAAAAAAAGTAGCCATTTTTTTTTTATTGCAAGGCTTGCTTGATCAATTTTTTTATATATAATTTCAGGTGCTATTTTGTTGCTTGGAACTGCTGATCTTTCGCCTGCTGGATAGCTGATTTGCTGGAAAAGCTAAAATAAAATTTCTTCAGAGAGAAATAGTTTGAGGAAATCAATCATAGTTGTAGGTATTCTATGTATATTTGTCTTAATAGCTTTATTGTTTCTTCCTCTTCTTCTACTTTCTAAGTAGGTATCGGTATATATGGTGTCACTTTTTAAATTTCGTGCCACATTTCCATATCTTTGCTATTTTTGTAACCGCAGCATTGCGCGGGCACTCATGCTAGTGATCATTGCAGTGATAAATCCTTCTTATTTGGATATACCATTTTCTGTAGAATCTGTTTTTTCTCCATATTAGAAAGGTTAACCTGACTAGGACAATATTAAATAAATGTTATATGATCGTTATTAATTATGTTATAAGCTTGATTCATTTTTAATTCATGTGACCTTCTGTTTGATTATTTTTTTTTGGTTGTCTTACTCATTGTAGACGATGAAGATCATCATGAACTTGGTTCCTGTGAGGATGAGGTTGAACATATGACTATCGAATAGATTTAATGTATGATTTTGTTGTCTTCGCATGAGCATCATTGACATTAATATTATAAATGCTATGTCTTCTTTGATTTTTTGTTTTGGACATTGACTTCCTCATTGGCTTAAATAATATATCCAAATTGAGGTTTTGGTTTTGAAATTTTTGGGAGTGCTTAATAATGTCGCAACTAACTCAATCACTTCCGACTCTAAACTACACTTGTTGTAAATACCTCAACCACTTCCGACGACAGCTTGTTACCGTCGCAACTAACTCAATCACATCCGATGGCAATTAGTTGCTGTCGTAAGTACCTCAACCACTTCCGACGACATCAAGTTCCCGTCGTAAATACCTCCACTTCCGACGACAGCTAGTGCCCATCGTAAATATCTCAATCACATCCGACGACAGTTAGTTACCCTCGTATATGCATTAATCACATCTGACGACAGTTAGTTACCGTTGTAAATACTTCAACCACTTCCGACGATAGGTGGTTACCGTCGTAAATTCCTCAACCACTTTCGACCATAGCTACTTACTGTCGTAAATAGATTTGGCACCAACTCTACCCGCCAAACATTGAGTATTTGCGACGACATTTCAGGCATTTTCGAGGATCTTTTCAGTTGTCGGAATAAAATTTCATTCCAAAGACATTTGAAACGATCATAGTTTTCAAGTCGCAAAAAGTGATTTTTACGACGGTTTTGATATGCCCTCGAAAAAGTTTGGTCGAAAAAGGCTAATTTTTTTGTAGTGCGTGGCGTGACACGTATGCAATAATAAAATTCATAATTCAATCATAAACATACATGGTTGGCGGAACGTTGGATTCCATTAATCAGATTAGTTAATCCGCGTGCATGGTTAATCAACATGCCATGTGATTCTTAGCATACCAATAAGATCACCCCTAATCTAAAAGAAGATTAGAGTTACCAACCTTTGCTTGCCATGATGATGATGATGAAGTCCTAGACGTTCAAGTGTCCGTCCACTACAAGTATCGACACGAACGATATTCGGTTGATGAGGCAGAGAGAGGATGTATCAGCTAGAAGCACCAAACTCCGACGGACGATGACGAGCACCACCAATAACTGCAGCAAGGCTGAGGATTTGCGACATACAAGGGTTTCAGAGAATCAGTATTTTCTAACTTTGTGTTTTAGTAAAGAATGTATTCTCAGCACATGAGATTCTTTACTGATATGTGAGTTCACCACTTCTGTTAGGTCAATACCCAACAAGCCTTTTTATAGAGAACCTTTTTCTAACAGGTTTGCACTCTTATTTAACAATTAAACAACAATCATTGTCTCACAAGGAATGGGGTGCGGCAAATCTGGGAGAAACCTTAGAGTTGCCGTCCCTAATGGTGCCGCACCTCTTAGTGGGCTTAGCCCACTAATGTGTCATCAATCCTAATTTATTTAATTGGTCAATTCCAAATTGTTTTGGGCTAATATTAATACCAAGCCAAAAGACTTGTGTTTATTTATTCAAACCCAATCACCAACTTAAATAAATTTACTATTTAACATAAACTAATTCATGTTAAACACCCTCATCAATTTACCCGAAGGCATGCGTTCTTGTGTGTCTGACTTTGGTAGGTTCCGATAAGGCTGGTAATAAACAATCTTATTTTTCCGAATATGGAAATTACCAATATTCAACCTTATAGGGAAGATCATTCACAAACCGAGTAGTAACATCTAGCTATGGCTCTCGGCTACCCAAATTATCAAGAATATGTTTCGAACTTCTTCATCACACATCGAGCAGAACCATTAGTTATGGTTACAACTTACAGTGCAATAAGGTTCCTTCGTCTCCTATATTCCGATCAAATCATTTAGGGCATGGAAACTCATTGTCAAGCCCTAATGCATTAGTGTGCTGATATGATCGCCCTGATGTATCTCTTTACTTATTTGCTTCAGCCGAAGACTTAGAGATAGATCTTCAAGGGGCTCTTGGAATATCAACCTTCACTGATTACCTAGAAGGTGACGAATCCCATTTTGCGCATTCACAAATCTCCGTGCTTAAATCCATGCACCCAATCCTCACCTACTTGGCCCAAATCATTCTTGATGAACCGTGAGATTGAGGTCAAAGTTCAAGTCTCCCAACATGAGATATCCGGTGAAGCCTCAGGTCTAAAAACTAGTTTGCACTCATAACTAAGCAGAACGTCGTACGATTGACATAGTAGGTAAACTTCCATTCGTACGCTCTGTGGTTGGTCAGTGTTCAGTGAACTCGTATCTATATACGAGCACCTTCATGCCTATTTCATATCACTATATGCTATTGATACGACCCGTTCCGAAAATTTCCCAAAATGTATGAAATGACCAAAATGCCCTTGCTTGGTCAAACGTTGACTTTTGAATAGTGACAGATGTTATTTTTAATATTGTACTCTTTGCGAAGAGCTCGATGACACGAACGCTTCTACGAAGACGAAATCGAATTCCGAGTTGTATCGAAGAAGTTACGGACGAAAAACGGAATTTTGGTGTAGTGAAGTGCCACGTGGCAGCCTCTGATTGGTCGGTTTGGGGAAGATATTTTGGGGTTGTTTTAAAACCCGGTTTAACCCTGAGTTTCCCAAAAGGGAAACCCAAGTTCGCAACTCGGATCCGAAAGGGGGAAAAAAGGGCCGAAAATGCTTCGCCGCCGTTGACCCTTCGCCGCGACAGATCGGGCCGGCGACCACCTGCATCGCTTCGCCTCATCCTCACGAGCACGGAGCACCAAAGATCGGAGCCAGCAGCCGTCGGAATCGCCGGCAACGACGTCGACGGAATCCGCGAGCTTTCCGGCGAGATTTCGGCCGGCAGTGCGTGGTAAGCTTTGAAACCTTGATTTTTGGATTCCTGGGATTCCGTAGATGCGTTTTGACATAAAATTCGATGGATTTGGTTGAGAATTGAAGGTTTTAGGATTTTGGGGGAAGGGGAGAATCCCCGGTTCCGGGACGCGGCGCGTCCTCGGCGTCGCGCGGTGCCTGACGTCGCGACACGTGGATGACATGCGTGTGCCGCGTGGCGCCACGTCAGCGCCACGTGTCACGCCACGTCAGCACCACGTGGCTGCCAGGTCATCGCCACGTGGCTGCCAGGTCATCGCCACGTCAGCACTGTGTCGGCGTCCTGACGTCAGCAGCCGTTGACCGGCGTTGATCACTGTTGACCGACCACTTTTCCGAGTGGAAACGACGTTCCGGATCCAATGGCGAACTCCGTTTTGCCATCCGAGATACGGTTATACCCCGATTGAGCAAAACTAGGAAAAGTAGGGTTTCTCGGTTATTCGTTAAGTTTCGGTTATTAACTTTGGATTATTGGGATTGTTAGGTGATCAGATTTCGAGGAATCAGCATAACCGAATCGTGCCTGCAGAGGAGGACGACGACGATCGCCCGGTGTCACTGTGAGTGGACGGGTTTTGGTTTTAAATGTGTTTGAGTGTACTATGTTTTCGTATATATATATTCGTATGTTTTTATGCTTATAAATTGGTTATGCTACTGGTTGTTGTGACTATTGTTGGTAATCGTTGCTTGGTTGTCCCTAGGTAGTTTGTTTGCGATTAGTACTATTAGGGGCGCATGATATGGATCGGGTGGTATGGCCCTCGTCCATTAAATCATGGTCTGGGAGATATGGCCCTCGTCCATGAGAGATATATCTCGGTCGGGTGACATGGCCCTCGACCACACATTATATCTTGGACGGGTGTTATGGCCCTCGTTCATGAGAGGTATATCTCGGTCGGGTGTTATGGCCCTCGACGACATTACGTTTTAGTGTTGAGAATGTTTTGTGTGTATAGGTTACTCGGATGTTAGTTACAGTACGTATTGGCTGGATTGAGGTATGATATTATTATACTATCTGTTTTGACAGAGGGGGTTATTGGCATATCTGTTAAATGTTTTTCACTGACTTCTTTTTCCGTCCACTCACCCTTGGTTTTGCGCCCCCTCAGGATTTGATTCTGAAGTGCATTCACCGAGACGACTGAGACCTGCCGATAGCTCTACTTCCACCAACGAAGGGTAGGAGATCTTCGTTGTCTTTGTCGCCGCAGGTTATGAGTTAAGCTGTACAGCTGTGTATTCCGCCCTTGGGGCAGTTGTAGTGTGTTGTTTCTCTTCCGTTGTAGATGCTCTGATATTAATTTGTATTTCTTTTTCTTCCGTTTTTGTCGTTTTTATTTGTTTAAGGCTTCGTCACTCTTTGGGGGTGATGGCCGCACTCCCGGGCCCTACTTTTTGGGTCGGGGTGTGTCAGCTTAGTCTGAGATCGACTACTAAATACGACATGACTCGGCCTTAACGGATAACCAACAGCCCTAACTGGATATCCTATGGCTAGGAACGTTCTTTAGGAGTCGAGGACAGTAGGGAACGTATCTCAAATCACAACCTCTTTGTGATTCCATCCCTACACTCAATGTTCTCCCAGTACTCACCCTGGCATTCGACCGCAAGCCTCCCTAATACACTTATTAGGTCACACGCTCCGTTGGGGGTGTCTATATTTGCCCTTGCTGTTGATTTCTCAACTTTGGATTGACACGTGTCTCCCGTCACGTATTGCCACGTCAATGCCTTAACGGGCACAATCCAACAGATTTGTCATTGGTGGTGGTGTTGGCGTTGGCTGTGGTGGTGGGTTTGATAATGATTGGTTTGCGTTTTTTGAATTGGATGGAAACATCAAATTGACGTTTTCACAATTGTAGTGCAAAAGTTGAATGCATTTTGGTAAATTAATTTTGAGTTGTTTTCTGCATTTTTGGCAGATGCTCCACTGAATGCAAATCTACTTGTTTTCACACCCGAAAAATGAAAATAGCCTCTAAAAAAAGTAACCGAATGGCCCCTAAATGTACTTGGAGAATTATTAGCCAAAATACTAGGTGAACAGTTCCTAAAACATATTGACCTTGGAACTCCTACAAATCGATCCGATAATGAAAAAGTCATCAAACATATTCATTGGATTACTAGGAAAACTCTTCATGAAATCACCTCTATATGCTGTGAACGGGCTCCTTGGTTCCTTTTTGGACCAAAGATGTTTCTATATAATTAATTGATATAGCGACATTTTTTTCCCCTCTATATAATTAAATTGTAAATCGCGCACTCTTTATCTCTTCGAATAGGAAGGTGGGTTTGGGCCTTTTGTGAAGGTGATTTTACGGGCTGTTTTCCTCTGAAGGTGATCTGTGGGACTGGTGATGTATATCGAAGAGAAAACACTCGTAATTTGCAGCATTTAGGAGCCAGCGGAATTTTGAGTCCCCAACCGGAAGACAAACGAACTCAAACTCAAACTCAAACTCGAACTCGATCAGCTTGCGCGCATAATCAAGTAAGTGCTCGATTCCTAATCGCATTTCTTGTGCTCAATCAGCTTGTTGTCAGCTTGTTGCAACTTCATACCTAAAGACTCTGATTCTGGATCACACTTTGCTTACAGTTTTGATTTGGGCTTTTTGTGTCCTGTATTTCATAATCGAGCTCTCAACTTTGTTCGTGCACTGGGATTGAACAAGTTTTTTTTTTTCTCTGTCAAATGTGTAAAGCGTAATTCTTTTATTGGTTTGGCTGCTCTTATTTGATTTTTAGTGTTTACAATGACTGATTGCTGTTTGATGAAATAATTAATTACACAACGGAAACAAATTGTTTGTGTTTAGATAGGTAAGTTTTGGGGTGGTTTTGTCACTCAATAACCATACGATATTAAATGGGAAATCTCAAGCTTTGCCTATTTACGCAGATTGCCTATTTTAGCAACCAAAGGATACTGTCTTTATTCTTTATTATTGATTGTGGTTGCCGGGTGTAGAGGATAACTAACAGGAAAAGTATTGCAGTGGATTCAGATGAGGGGGCTAGAGAAGTGGAGGCTGATTCCGGTCAGGAGTTTGTTACGTACGAAGACGGTTCTGCTGCACGGGAACTTGTTATGTATGAAGAGGGTTCCATTTTGGAACCATATGAGGGCATGGAATTTGAATCCGAAGATGCCGCCAAGATTTTTTATGATGAGTATGCACGACGTGTTGGATTTGTCATGCGCGTGATGTCATGCCGTCGCTCCGAAAGAGATGGTAGGATTCTTGCCCGTCGGCTTGGCTGTAATAAGGAGGGTCACTGTGTGAGCATTCGAGGTAAATTTGGGTCGGTTCGAAAACCACGAGCGAGTACCAGGGAAGGTTGCAAGGCAATGATTCACGTAAAGTATGACAAATCCACTAAATGGGTAATTACCAAATTCATAAAGGATCACAATCATCCCCTTGTGGTGTCTCCGCGTGAAGCTCGTCAAACAATGGTGAGTGTTCTCTAGTTTTAATAACATTTTCCCCAAGTATTCTTTCGGAAAAAGGAACATATGTGAATTTCCTTTTAAAATATGAAGATAAGAATATATTGGTAAAACTATCCTTACTGATATTGGGGAACCCAATTTAAGATTTACCATCATCGTGGAGAGTCCTTTACTTCCTTTTATTTCATATTTGGATAAGAGCTTCTTCATGGAGGTGAAGTTTTGGTCAGGCAACCCTACGAGCTCTTTCAGGACTATGGACCGTTTTAGTATTACCTTTTCATACAAGTTGTTGAATATTAATGATGGTAGAATGCTCGCAAGTTAGATTTCAAAATCGTACGTTCTATAGGTGGTTCGTTTATAATTTTTACATCCACCCAGCATGCTGCATGCAGCTTCACTTTGTGAAGTTGGCCAGAAAGGTTGAGAAGAGAATGGTCACAATATTGAGCGTGATTGTCGTGGTAGTTTAAGGAGAGTAATTTTGGTCCAATGGCTTACCATGCTCTTCTTTCTACGAAAGAGCATGCTTATTCTGGTTTGTTCCTTTTCATTCATTTACTTTTGATATGAAGAATTGCACCTGCTTTCTGTTTCTTGCCCGTTTTATTCATTAGTATGTCTAGGAAACAAACTCCGCAGTGAAGAAACTTCTTAGGAACAAATGATTTAACCAATTTCTCCATAACGAATCTCCAGATGCACTTATGTGCAATAGTATTCTCTATGGCAGCTGGTACACTGCTTCCAAAATTTTCAGGAAAATTTTAACTGCCAATTATATGACTCCTGGAGGTAAAGAATTATGCCGACGTTGATGCATACAGATTCTAAGATGAGTAACATACTGTAATAACACTATGCAAAGTAGGATGTTGTCTTAATAGGACTCGAAGAACCTGTTTCTTTGGGCAACCCTTCAAAGGAACTGAAGTTTTGGGTTTCCTTTTGGAAAAAAAAAAAAAAAAAAAAAGGGGACAGTTGAAAACATGAATTGCTTGTGTTTTTTCGGTTTGATTTATCTGATTGTGGGAGATAGTATACCTGCGCAGGATATTAAGTTGAAAAGGAAAAATGTTTTGGATTTATTCATAAACAAATCAATGTCGAACTGAACACATAGAACAAGAAGTCCACATGCTATTTGGAGATACATGTATCTCTGTTGCGTAAATAAACATATGCATGCTTGTAATTTTGTATACCTCTATGTTGAAATTGCGATACTAACTAGTAGAACCTTAGATTTTCCATATACTGAAAGATCCTTTTAAATTAATGCTTTGATTTTCATGTCAATCATGATCTAAGTCATGACTTTTGTGTATTTGGTTTTCTTCTGTAGGATGAGAAGGATAAGAAAATTCAAGAATTAACTGCTGAGCTTCGGAATAAGAAAAGATTATGCACAACATATCAGGAACAGCTAACGGAGTTCACAAAAATCGTGGAAGAGTATAGTGACCAGCTATCCAAGAAAGTTCAAAATGTAGTTAGCAATCTTAAAGAATTTGAGCACATAGACCAAGAGCTTTCACAACCCAGATAGCCTACCCATTGAGAGTGAGTCCTTTGTCCTTGGCTTTCAAAATTTTATAGTTGTATTTGGTTTCTATTTAAATTTGTGTACCCTATCAATTAGGTTGCAGAATTGATGAACTTCCATCTCTAGCAATGAAATTAAAGTTCTGGTAGGCTCTTTTGGACAAGCTACTAACAGAAAGTATACTGACGACAGTTGTGAGGTTATATGAGTATATGCTGCTTGTTTACTCTCTTTGATTTGTAATTAAACTGAGTGAAAAATAGAGTTTAACAAGCTACATCTTTTGCAAGTTAATCTGAATGGCATTATTTTATTGTTTGCAAGACTTTCATTGCGGATCCATGGAAAAGATTATCTGAATGCTGAGTAAAGTTCCTAATTTAATGCATATAGGGGAAGAAATAAAGCTAATCAGAAATATGAATGAACACTCATTTTTCCGTAGGCTTACATGAGCTATTCCTCATTTACCTCCTTGAATGCTAACTGTTCCTTGAGCGGCTTCTCTTTTTTCAATCTTAGAATCCATTGAAATTATAATTGAACTATGATTGCTTTCAGTGTCAAAAATTGTAGTTATCTCTTCGCTCAATGTATTTGATTGTTGAAGGTCCATGCAATTAATCTTTATTTGGTTATGAGTTGAAAAATCACTAGTTCAATTTTCCTATGAATGCTGATGTGACGCATGTCTCTTTTTAGTTCCCAAAAATCTCCAATGCGGACAATTAATGGCTGGGCCAATGAGGCTGCCATTATAGTTGCCTATGTTGCATGGATATGAATACAGGATATTCGATACAATACAGCAAGTCTCCAATAACTAAGATACTGATATGGTAAGAATACGACCATAAAATAATATATGCATGTTATGTTTCTTTTTATCTTTCTTATTTATGATTTGTTTTGTTTTCTTAGTTCCCTCGCATTTGAAATGCACTCAATATCCTTTAAGCAAAAGAAAAGTTTTTAAAACATTTGAAATTTATTCTCACATACATGTTTTTTATTTTCTAAAAACTTACAGAATAAGCTCCCTCATTTCCCTTGTGTATCACTGGCACTTTAAATGCTCATTTACTGAAATAAGCCCCCTCGTTTCCATTGTGTATCACTTGCATAGGCAGGTCATATCCAAAAGTTCAACTGGTCAAAAGCAGTTGGATATGTTTTAGAATATTCGTAAGTTTCGAGGGGATATGTGTAGGTGTGTAATCAAACTATCTGCCATTCATTTTTGCTCAAGAATGAGTAGTTGTCTGCACTCCAATTACTGTTTAATTTTGAATTAAAGGTTATAAATTTAAATATTAGTAAAGAAATATTATCATAGTTGTTGAAATTCTTATTGTTTGATGTTATTTAAATTTTAGAGATGTGCTTTGTATGCCCATATGTTAAAGCTTTGTAGGACATTTAAGGAGATATCACTCAGAAGTTGGGTCATATCCATCTCTAACCTTCACTTGGAATGATCAAATAGTTTCAACTTCCTTTTACCTGAAAATAAGTTAATAAAAGAACCGACGCAGGACTGAGTATTATATGCCTACTTTTGGGACTGCATCATACAAACTTATATAATTGGTTTTTCAAGGAAGAAAAAATCGCAAATATCATAATAGTCATGAACCCAGTAATGACAAAAATGTGCAGCATCTCCATATGTGGCTCTATATAACACTCCCAAATTAACAACCTTGATTTTGGCTTGTGCTGCCAAGGGCTTTTGGTAAAATGGAGTGTTATATATAGCCATATTTGGAGACGCTACACATTTTTGTCATTACTGAGTTCATGACTATTATGATATTTGCAGTTTTCTCTTCCTTGAAAATCCAATTATATAAGCATGTATGAATTATAAAAAATAAGTGCTGTTGTCCCAAAAGTAGGAATAAAAACTGGTACTCTTGAATCAGGATTCTTTCTCGGTGAGAGTCCTGTTTGTTTTGTGTCGACAAGCCTTTGGTGTACAATGTACATGCATTTCTGTGTGTTAATTAATTTATATATGCACATATATAAAACCAAAGTGACCGAACAGAGCATTTCAAAGATATTATTATTTTTTGAAATAGACAATTACATGCTCTATCCTCACAATTTAACTAACGAAAGCATATCCTCTTGATAAAATTGGTGAAGAAATATTCTTGGGCGTAGTTATATTGTGCTTAAGAAAAGTGGCACCATATTTGTGCATGGTTGAACAACCCATTCGCTAACTAGATATCTTTGTACGAGAAAATATTTTAATATAACGCCCTTGAACTGGAAATTTTCTATCTGATAATGCTAGTGTGGTCCTTTTGACATACTCAGGGCATAAGTTAGTGAAGTCACTCCTCTGTTTGTTTTCCAGTAGTCTATACTTCGTATAATATGTCTGTGTGTTTGTGTCGGTTTTTTCGTCATACTAAATATATGACTGGTTGGTGTTTATTCAGTTTAGTAGGCATTCTCAATTTTTGACTTGTCTTAGGTTCTCAATTTACAACTTTTTATTTGTGGTGCCTTTGGTTGGTTCTCTCTTTGTATTGGCATCTGCTGTTCCTGTACAGAGCTTTCCATTAGTTTCTAACTTAAAAGAACGTATGTCCATTTCCTTTTCTTTTTAGTTTAATTTCGTCTCGGGGCATCATTACTCTTATACTAAACTTTGAAGTGTCTTAGATGAGGCCAGCTTAAAAATTTATTGAACATGCACGTGTTCAGTGACTAGATATTAAATAGACTGAGATCCAGAGAATCATTCATCCTGGTGTGTGCAAATTCACTGTCTTGAATGTCATTTGGTATAAGTTTACTGATCAGCTATGATGTGACATCTATTGCAATTGCATTCAGCTAGATGGGTTTAGAGTATGGAAAGAAAGTAAAAGAGGTTAGTATAAAACAAAAAGTTAGATGGTGTGTTGATGCATTTTCCTTCATTTCAGTGCAAGATGCTGTATGGAGAATAGTTACAGAAATCCATGAAGCTTGATTTGGATTATGCGGACATGCAACCATTGATACAGCTGCTTTACATGGTGATCCATCTTCATGTGCCACAATTGCTCTTAGATTCAGCCCTTCTGTATAACAAGTTGAAAGCATTGGCAGGGTCCATCTGGCGAATGGTGAATGAGAAAATCTGAGTGGTAACTGATGCTTAATTACTGTTATAGTATGGGGTGCCAGCATTCTAGCAGATTGCTTCTGATTGTATCATATCTTGTAGTTGGACCATAGGAATATGCTTGCACTTCACAATAGTATAACCGAAGTTACTTGTGCCTATACTACCAGTAGGGATGTCTTTCATTTCTGTATCCAGTTGTCATTTTACTTTTGTTATAATGAGTTATATTCTTCCTATATCTCAATAGGAGCCATTTTGGATTATAACGAGCCATAGGTTTAGCATATTTACTGTTCATACTGTTAATTTCAGCTATTCACCACTTGACCTCGCTATACAAAGCACGTAAGTTCTCACTGAAAGTCCGTAAAACTAGGTCTAACTAATGAAAAGTTCGTCGACTACAATAATGTTACAATTCTAGAGAAAATGTAGAGAGAAAGGAGGAGGAGGAGACAACAGCCCAAGAAAAGGATTTCCAACGTAACTTGTTTATATTCATTACTATAAAGATGTCTATGGAAAATTTCATCTACACCCCCCACAATTTTCACATCTGCTCATATCTGTCCTTTTATTATTTACACAATGTGCAAACACAACACCAAGCAAATTATCCACATGAAAAAATCACAAGCAAAACCAGAAAGAAACTAATCTTTTTTAGTAATTTCACCAAACCAAATCAAAGTAACAAAGCAAGGCATTTCAACTGCAACATAAACCTAATCAAATACCCAAGGCATTTCGCCGAAAACCTCCTCCGCCCTCTCCTTTCCTTTTCCATTTACAACCAAAAATTTCCCAAATAAAACAAAACAAAATCCTAAAATTTCACGCGAAATAGAAAGTTCCAATCCGAATTGAACATTCCCCAAATTGAACAAATTCGAGACCCACCACCCATCGAAAAGCAAACGCAACCTCTCCAAGATTGAAAATTACCCATTGGAGAGCAAAAGTCGCCCATCAAAGAGTATAAGAGAGAGCGGAAGAAAACGCGCGTGGCTCTTGTTGTTCTTACTTTTTCACCCAGAAGAAAACGTATGTCATATTATGACTAAATGATAATGATGTTTTATCATAAATTTTTTTAGTAATAGTTTTAAGATTTGGTGATTTCGAAGTTTTTGGAATCAGTGAGTACGAGAAATTCTGATCGGTTTTTTATCTGTTTTCAATTTGTTGAATCTTTCTGTTTTTTATTGCTTCGGTTTTGATTCTTCGCTTTCGTTTTTGTTTTGCAGAGATATTTGAATTGGTGATTTCGAAGTTTTCTGAAGCGGCCCTCCTTGGAATCGTGATTTTTGAAGATTGTGTTCTGAAATTCAAGGTAAGCGATTTGGATTTGACGTTTTTGTTTGGATAATTTTCTCTAAAATTATTGTTTTGCAGCAATACTCGTTTGTTTGTGTACAAATAGCTCAGAAATAGTAATTTTTGCAAAAATAGTTGTATGATTTGCAGAGATAGGTCACGTGACTGTCTCTACAAAGACATGTGTGTGTATATGCAGAGACAGCTGTGTGTACCTACAGAGATAGCGGTGTGTACCTTCAGACACAGTTCTTTCTTCTGCACATATAGTTGTTCCTTTCTTTATATACAGTTATTTGTTTTCTATAGATACAGATGTTGATTTTGTGCATATATAGTTGTTTGCCAGAAATAGATCGTTTAATACTGCAGCAATTCTTGTATATTTTTTTTTTGCAGCAATTGTTGCTTGAAAGAAGTCCACAATGAAGTATCTCTGGTGCAAGTATGGCACCGAAGCATTTTCCTCCCCTATTTCAAAAGAAACCACCTTCGATTTTCTAGATAGAGATATTGCCTGGCGGTTTCCGCCTTTGAAGCGTTTTGAGTTGTTTTACTCATTGACTCAAGGTCCTCCAAATTTGCAAATAAAGTGCGAAACTGATTTGAAGACGATGTGTATAGTGCACAGTCTATGTAGTAGCCCCTACATTGATGTTCTGATTGTTGAGAAGGCTCAGATAGACAATTTTGCACATGTCCTTGGTGTTGTCCTGTTGAACAGCTCATTTTCTTATTCTTCTGCGTCAGTATCTGCGTCTACATTTGCATTAGCATCTGCATTAGCATAAGCACTCAAAGCGATTATCGGGGCTGATAATCAATTGGGAGTTGGAATTATTGTAAGATCGTACATAAGCTTGCAAGTACCAATGGAGATACCCAAAGGACAGATTCTCATCACCATTCACTTCCACTTTTGTACCCTCTATACTGCTCCTTGCAGTCAGATAATTCACGTCCATCCCATAATTGAGCTTCACTTCCTGCACAATTTCTTTGGCCTTGACCATTGGATTTGCACGAACTTTCTCAGCCATCAAATTAGACAGAAGTGCAGGTCCCAACAGCCTGGTTTTCTTTTTGCCGAATGAGAACTTTGCAGGTATGCTAGTTGTTCAAAGCCTTAGTGACAAAAAATTTCTTATTAGATGGCCTAACTGCATAAAAGAACCAACCACAACCCTCGCTATCTTTTTTCGAACAAACTGCAACAACCCTGCTTTGATCATTCTTCAGATAACCATAAGTGGAGCCTATTTCCATTGAGTACATCTGCATATTTTCACGAACTTCTTTCACACCATCCATAAACAGCTGCCCATCGCCCTGAATATATGTCGACCACTTATCAGTCAGGTAGGAATGAGGTCCAGTGGAACCATATTTCCATAGATATCGGTTCTCATCAATTTCATTAGAAACACATGATGCAGATGCAGAAGCGGACGTAGGAGGGAATGCAGACGCGGACGTAAAAGGGAATGCGGATGCTGATGCTGATGCTGATGCAAATGTAGATGCAGAAGAATAAGAAAATGAGCTGTTCAACAGGAAAACACCAGGGACATGTGCAAAATTGTCTATCTGAGCCTTCTCAACAATCAGAACATCAATGTAGGGGCTACTGTATAGACTATGCACCATACACATCGTCTTCAAATCAGTGTCGCACTTTATTTGCAAATTTGGAGTACCTTGAGTCAGTGAGTAAAACAACTCAAAACGCTTCAAAGACGGAAACCGCTAGGCAATATCTCTATCTAGAAAGTCAAAGGTGGTGTCTTCTGAAATAGGGGAGAGAAATGCTTCGGTGCCATACTTGCACCAGAGATACTTCATTGTGGACATCTTTCAAGCAACAATTGCTGCAAAAAAATAGATTCAAGAGTTGTTGCAGTATTAAAAGATCTATTTCTGGCAAACAACTATATATGCATAAAATCATCATCTGTATCTATAGAAAACAAATAACTATATATGAAGAAAGGAACAACTATATGTGCAGAAGAAAGAACTGTCTCTGAAGGTACACACAGCTGTCTTTGTAGGTACACACAGCTGTCTCTGCATATACACACACTTGACTTTGTAGAGACAGTCATGTATCTCTGCAGAGATAGGTGACTAGACAGTCATGTATCTCTGCAGAGATAGGTGACTATCTCTGCAAATCATACCATTATTTTTGCAAAAATTACTTTTTATGAGCTATTTGTGCACAAACAAACGAGTATTACTGCAAAACAATAATTTTAGAGAAAATTATCCAAACAAAAACATCAAATCCAAATCGCTTACCTTGAATTTCAGAACACAATCTTCAAAAATCACGATTCCAAAAAGGGCCGGTTCACAAAACTTCGAAATCACCGATTCAAAAATCTCTGCAAAACAAAAAAAAAAAGCGAAGAATCAAAATCGAAGCAATAAAACACAAAAAGATTCGACAAATTGAAAATAGATAAAAAACCAATGAGAATTTTTCGTACTCACCGATTCCAAAACAACTGCTACAAATCACTTCAAAATCATCGATTCTATAAACTCTGCATAATAACTACGAATAGAATCATAAACGAAGGAATTAAAGAGAGAACAATTCACCAATTCAAAACAAAACGGATCGGAAATTCGAAATTACCTCTTTGCCGTCTAAATCTGAAGAGCATCAAAACTGCGAAAACTGAATCTATTGCCAGGATTTGAAGAAATTTGAAAAACCCGAGAGAGAGAGTGAGTGTGAGAGAGAATCGGCATCGAATTTGAATTTGGAGTGCAACAACTGAGCGAGTTCATTCTTATGAGGGGTAACGATGTCCTGACGTCGTTTGTTATAACTAACATCAAAACTGACCAATAAAATTCTAATACATTGACAATTTAGACTATTTAGATATTACAATAAAATATTTTATTTTTTAGATATTAAAAGTGTAATCTAATATCTTTTAGATATTATTTCTAGTTTTTGTTTTAAAAAATAAGATTAAATTGTAAATAGTTTCTTTACACAAAATTACCACGTGTGCGGTTCCGATTGCCTTAAAGACAGTCCGAGCTCCAAGACATAAAAGGGGTCTCTCCTCTTTCAACATCGAAAGTCTCTGTATCTCTCGCTCTCTGCCACTTGACCCGAAACTCCTCTTGAATTCCAGTAAGTCCAACTTCTCTAAATCTCCAATCTTGTGCTTCAGTTTGTTCTTTTTGTTCTGGGTGGTTTTCGCCATTCTTAACGCCTTTGATTTCTTGTCTCTGCAATCTACTTCATATAGTTCTCCTTTTTCTGCTTACTTTTAAGAAACTGGTGGGGCAATAGGATGAAAGGAAGCTAAGTAGGGTGAAAGAAATTTATCGATGATGGCTGTGTTCGATTGCAATTTCTTTAAGTTCTCACAAATTTCAGGAAAAACAGTTGAGTTATGGAATTGGGTGGCATTCAATCATAAATTTATTAGAAAATCTGGTTTTAGCCCTTGAAAATTGATACTTTTAGCAAAAGTCCCATTAATTTTAGTAAAAGTCCTAAATCCCTTTAATTTGTGCAAATTTTCTCTTTTTTAATTAATGGAGTCGATTGTTATAATTTTAGTTTGATTTTAAGTACCTATATAGCCCTTTAAAAATTATTGGTCAAACATTATACCTTCATTACTGCAAAGATTTAATTCTTAATTTAATGGCTTCATTTAGAGCCGCATTCGGGATAATTATTAGGTGAGTTGAATATTCCTCATTAAATAAGACAATTTTTGATAATTTTTTTCTTAATCTATACATCAGGTAGTGTAAATTAATAATTGCTTTCTTCACCTATACATCAGGAGCTACCTGATATGTAGGAAAGAAATCAAAATCAAAACTACCTAGGAAAGAAATTAGAATCAAGTCATTACATTTTTTTACTTTCTTATAGGATATATTTGTTTTTATATTGTTCTTTATCATACCTAATCTTTAGGAAATATATTATAGTCAAGTCATTGCCTTTTTCACTTTCTTATACGATAGAGTTGTTTTTCTGCAATTAGTTATTTTTTTTCATTGTTTTAGTTCCCAACTCATAAGAAAATAGGTGTTATGGGGTGTTTTAAGGGCTGAGATGCTTTGCTTCTATGCATTCTAACATTCAACATCCTGATATTACTTACCTGACATTCAGGTAAGTATATGAAAAAAAAATTTTACTTTGCAAAATACCTATGCCAGAGAACTTGATGAGCGGCCCCCAACAAAATTATGCCCCGCATAAAAATAAAAGAAACAAGTACTACCTCTGCAAAAGAGTCTCTACCAGAGACCCTTCCCCTCCCTCCAAAATTATGCTTTGTAGAAAAGCAAGAGAACATGACCTGATGAGCCCCCCCCCCCCCATTCGACCTCACCACACTATCACAACATGATATTTATAGAATACTGATACTCATCCATTAACCAGTTCATTTTGAATACTGGTGGTGTAATTATATAGATATGTAACGGTTGGAGTAATTTAACAAATGGCTGTTTTTGAGATTTTCAAATGGCAGAGTAGGTAATTTTATAGAAAATGATGTGCTTAAATGTATTAATATGAATTTAGTTTAATTAGTTGTAATTCTTATAAGAATTTATATTTATAATTTATATAAAAGGGTTGATTCTAAAAGTTGTCTCATGTAATGGGTTAAAATCACAAGGCCCCTAAATTTATTGATAATTTTGTGGTAAAATACAAAATGACAACTGAATTGCACATATTGATCTATGAGCAAAAGGTAAGAGATTAGGTACGCACATTGATGTGCTTTGCATCACATTGAGTGCAGCTTGCACATTGGTTCCCACCGTGGCTGAGTAAGGTCTCATACTGTTTACAACATGACCAATTTTGGGGATCCAAATTCCATTCATTTGAAATTCTCATATAGGTGGAGGTCCAGGCTCCATAATCCTTTGTCAATGGGATTTAACATTTTGATGTTGTTCCAAACACGCAAAACATGCAAAAATGAATTCTATTTATTCAAACAGTTTTCTTCTGTTTTTTCTTTTAGTGGATAGTATTTATGATTTGGGTTTTTAATCAATTTCCTTAAAAGTGCCTCAGGTTTTTGTACGAATATGCAGTATTAACGGGTCTGCTCATAACATGGTTGAAAGATGCGTTGGTGTATTTTATAACTTGATATTCTATGCTACCGCGTAGGTGAAATGGAAGATCTAAATGAGACGATCGACACTTCTGCAGGAGGGGAATCAAACAGTGATGAAGTCAGCACAAGTCAAGAACCATATGAGGGAATGCTATTTGAATCAGAAGAAGCTGGCAGAGTATTCTATGATGATTATGCCCGGCGCGAAGGATTCGTGACCCGTATTTTGTCATCCCGGAAGTCTGAGCGTGATGGGTCAATGATTTCTCGTGGACTTGGATGCAGAGGGGTCCCTGATAATCGTAAAAAAGTAATGCAGAAGGAGTCTGGGGAACGAGAATTTTGTCCAGCCATGTTTTTGTTGAAACAAGAGACACCTGGAAAATGGGTTGTCAAGAAATTTTTGAGAGACCATAATCATCCGTTAGTGGTTCAATCAGAAACACTCCCCCGCGCACTAGTAAGCTTTTCATAGTTTCTCACGTAGTTTGGTGTATCTAGTTATTAGTAATATATGAATTTATGTGATGGTCTTAGCTTGCCAGTTGAGCACCATTATAATGTGTCTAAATCCACCTGTATTTGTTTCCCATCCTGAACACTGCGTATTGCATTTCCAAGTTTTGGCTTGTCTTTTACATTCTGTATAATCTCTTTGACCACCTTGTTTTCTAGCTGCTCTCTCAAAATTAAGTTTTGTATTATCTTCATATTTAAAGTTTCTTTCCTTTTAGCATGTTAAAGCATTATGCTTTTCCGTGAAAGTTTGTACTTAGAAGTGTCCAACACGGTGTTCTATTGGCATTTGGCATGTCTTATGTAAGAACTTCTTTTCTTTCTATTTTGGTCTTGTTTCTTATTTGAAATTAATATAGCATGCACTGCACCCACTTTCTTCCTCCAGAGTTTATTTATCAACATTTTGCATTTCTGTTGCCAGGATGAGAAGGATAAGAAAATTCAGGAGTTAACTGCGCAACTGCGAGTTAAGAAACGGTTAAGTTCAGCGTATCGAGAACGCCTACTTGCCTTTATCAAGGATGTGGAAGACCACAACAGTCACCTATCAACAAAAGTTAAATCAGTTTTTGACAATCTAAAAGCTCTGGAAGCTAAAGCACGAGCTCTTACATGATGGATGCTTCTCTGAAGTTTTAAATGTTTGCTATCTTTTCTTCAGTCGTGTTAATTTACATGATAGATACTTAGTTTCTTTCTTGAATGAGAAACTCTGGATTGAGAGGATAAGTAGAATGCTTCTGACTAGCTTCTTAGTAGTTTTATATTTTTAAAGATGCCCTTTTTCAGAGCATTGGATGTAAATATGCAAGATTGTAATGGGGACATGGCATAGCAGGGGTTGTGAGCAGATCCAATGATGCGACAATGACACAGGAGAATCATTATGTAATGCCATGCTTTTGGACACTAAAATCAATGAGTTTAAGTTTCAATGTTTGTCCTGAATCCTGATGACTTGTTAGATGAACAGTCCTCTGTTTTACGAAAAGGAAGCTGGATGTGAATCGTTTTGAATGGAATGTGAAGTTTGTGACTCATGTTATGTCTGTTTTCTGAGTAAATTTGTTTCTGTCTATTCAGAGTCTGATGTTATGAGCTATCACTGAAAATGAAAGTGGTTAGTAAGAATAGGGGAGAGCTAGAATTCGAGGAGCAAGACAGTGCATTATAGACTAGAGTGAGAATCTTGTTATCTGCTTTAGTCGCATTTAATCTGGACTATCCCTCCTTGTGAACTCTCGGTCCGTCTGCAACTTTTGGTAGATTTTTTACAACAGATCGGCCCCTACCGCTGGCTAAACAAGAATGCTGAAGATTTTCGGTTAGTTCCTTTGAATGCAGATTTGTGCTTCAATGATCTAATTCAACGGACATTTTCAATGCAGTGGTTTTCGAAGATCTTTTGAATGCTGGAGATTTTCATATGGACAGAGAAACTGCATATCATTTCAAAGGTAAAGTATCGCTGTAATATCCCTCCATAACATGCTCAAGCTGTGAAAATGACAATCAACATTAAAATATAATGGATGAATGGAAATAACATCACAGAAATGAAATTCAAACACAATACAAGATTCTACTTTGTGCGATACTTCTACAATCTTACAAGTATACACAATATCTCTAACCTATCTACATGTAATTTCATCATGGGTCTCTTGCAAGATATCTAGATAGTAATTACGAAACTAGGAAACAAGAAACCACATTTCGACCATTTAACAATCCAAAATAACAATATGGTTTTCTCCAATGCATGACATAGTGTTGGTTCATTTTTAATATAAATTGAATTTTTATTAGCATCATTAGTCGGAATTAACTTGGAGTTAGTGATGGATTAAGGTGAAGTCTTTTGGCTTTTCTTTTCCTACAATGTTTGTAACCTATCACTCAGTTAGAGACCTTTATTTCATGGTGTTACAACCCTATTAAACTCATTGGGTAGTGGGGTGGTTTTAGTAGCCTATAAATAGAGGTCTTCATCATTTGTATATCATCTCTGATTTTTACTTGTATTCCTCTATTTTCTTTTCTTGTGTTTTACCTGTCCGCCAAAGAAAGGTGTTCATGTGGTGGAGCTTTTGAACTCATTCACTTGCGCAGATAGGTGTGAGTCATACAACATTTTAGTTGGGCTGTTGTATCCTGAAGGGGACAAGTCAAGAGATATACTGCTGCACCGGTTGAATCTCCTTAAAATGGGTGAGATATCTGCGCCTCAACCTAAGAGCATGTCCACCCTTGTTCAAAAGACAAGAGGCAAGGGGCAACACCTCATCAAATTGCCCATTTGGATGCAAAATTGGGTTCCACCGATGCTAAAGGTGCCTTTTACTATGGAGAGGGGAGACGCAAGGGGCGGGGCAAAAATGCAGCTTTTTGCCTCTCAAATTGACTTCGGGCAAGCTGATGTCAGCGCATTTTTTATTTTATTTTAGGCGCGTGCGTGGACACTTCAAAAGGCGGGCGGAACTGCTACAAGTTACAACGACTAATGTGTTAGTGGAAGTTGACGTCAGCAATGCTGACATCAGCTCCAATGGCTCTTTGACAATTTGAATGCGCCACGTGGCAGAATCTTGAGCGTCCATTTTACATCCAACGGCTATAATTATTCCAAGTAGAAAATTGATTTTTTTTTTCTTATAAATACCCAATAGAATTTTTACATTTCCCACATTAAAACATCACAAATTATTTCTTCCTCTCTTATATATTTTCATTTTCTCATTCTCTTCTATCTTTTCTTCCTCACATTCTTTACATAATGTCGTCATCCAATTCCACCAATTGGACGAGAGAAGAAAATGTCCATTTGTGTGAATCATGGTGGATTACATGTCATGATCCAAACACCGGCAACAATATGAAAAAGGATAACTTGTGGAAGTTGATCAAGGAGGAATTCGAGAGACGGTGTCCAGGATCGATTTGCACCGACTCAGGCTTGAAAACTCATTGGAAACACTTGACCAAGGAGTTCAATGCTTGGCGGTATGCTCTTAAAGAAGCAAGCAAATATGTACCCCCAAGTGGTACACAATGGAATCCTTGGTAATTGTTTTTTAATCCTTGTGATTAGTAGAAAAATATTGTATATATTTTGTAGGTATTTAGCTAATTTTACATGAGTACTTTGTAGCAAGACATCACACAAACGTATTACAAAATCGAAGTAAAAACCAACAAGAATTTTGTCAACCAATCTTGTTGGGAGATTGTGAAGCATAGTTATCGATTCAAAATTATAGATGGTATGCCAATCAATATCATACCAACACTGCCACAGAAAATTCCCCCCCGGAAAATCTATCTGATGATGACTTCCCAATTCGGGTAACAAGGCCTCAAGGGAGAAAAGCGGCAAAGGAAGCAAGAGCGTCAAGGAAGCAAACTCCCGATCATAATTCAAAATTCTTTGAGCAACTTGGTTTGCAAGGTGCAATTTGTATTGAAGACAACATGGCAAGAGAAGAGGTAAGAAAGACAGAATTCCAACAAAGAGCGGATCAACTTGCCAAGAAAGACCAACATGAAAAAGATTGGCAAACTATGCAATGGATACCACCAAGTTTTCTCCCCCAACGGCCAAATATTGGAAGGTAAAACGTAGGGAAGTCATGAGGAGAAATTTGTTTCCCATTGATGATCCCTACATGGGTGGAGAAATAAGCATTGGCCAAAGTGGAGAAACACCATACATCCCAGAGACAAATTGGAGACTGCCCCAGAATGATGAAGAATAAGTTGCTCTTCATGAGATTGTAATGGTTATTATTTTGTATTCAATTTCAGTAAGAATGTTGTTTTAATATTATGTAATGGTTTACTTGAGCTATCAAACAAAAGTTGTAGTGTTCATCTGTGACTTAGCTAAGAAAAGCCCTCGTGCTCTAAGAGCCCATGTGGAGGCCTCGGGTGATTTGAAGCCGGATCGATGGCGCTGCCGCCAATCACAAGAAGTAAATATCAAGTTGATCAATTTTAAGGGCATTTAAGTACATTTAAATTGCTTTTCTGCTATTTTTGAAAGTTTTAATAAAAATTGATATTTTGAAAAGTTGAGGTCAATTTTTGCATATTGTTGATAAAAACTCAAATCCTAACCCCCAAAATTAAGACTTTCTATATGGGTATGCAAACCAGATTACGAAAACCCTAGCCTAAAATCGAAACTTACCATCAAAGTAAACTTGTTTTTACTTTTGAGATTTTTTCAATGATGAACTGAAGAAGAAGATTGCGAATTCGAGATCTAGGGTTTCAAAGAAGTGAGACAGAAGAGAGGAAGAAGAAGATAGGGGTAAAAGGCAAGTAGAAACTAGAGGAAGAAGGAGACGGAAGAGGTGATGGTGCCGACCCTCGATGTGGCGAAGATTGGGTTTAGGAAAGAAGGAGACTGAAGAAGGTCGTGAAGTGAGGCTTGGAGACTGGGCTTGGTGTGAGAGAGGGAAGTTGAAGGCGAGTCGGCTAAGGTTAAAGGCGAAGAAGGTTCCAAGAAGAGGCGACGATGGGCTGAAGAGAGGAGGTGAAGGTTTGTAGATTTGGAATTTTTGGAGTTTTTTTGAACAATGAGGTCGGGAAAAGGAAGAGGAAGATGAAAGATAGGGTTTGAAGTTCAGTGTCAAAAATTAAAGCGACACATGGGGAATTTTATAAAATAATTTTAATGAATAGTATCTTCAGTGTTTTGAGTTTTGGTTTGCTCATTTGTATTAGACAACAGTTTCTTTCAAAACTGTTGTTTGTTTTTCATTTATGTATGTATATATAACGAAAATAGACCACAATGTTGTCTATGTACAAAGATAACAGTGTGCACAAATTTTGTTATCTCTCGAGTGTAATCTATTCCATTTCGTGCCCTAGTGTTTATAATTTATCATTCATTTAAGGCCTTTTATTTCATGGTATTACTACCATATTAAACTAATTGGGTAATGGGGTGGTCTTAGTAGCCTATAAATAGAGGTCTTTTTCATTTTTTGTAGACCATTTGATTTATATTTGCATTTCTCTTTTTTTTTTTTTTTGTATTTTACCTAGAGGTGCAAGTTGGATTGGAAATTCCAATTCCGAAATGAAAAATTCCGATCCGATGCCAAAAGATTCCGAATCCGAAAAATTCCGAAAAAATTTGGACGGAAATTGGAACATACCTTTTCAACCGAAAGTTCTGACTTT
Source organism: Spiraea crenata (assembly GCA_033992175.1). Classification (NCBI taxonomy): domain Eukaryota; kingdom Viridiplantae; phylum Streptophyta; class Magnoliopsida; order Rosales; family Rosaceae; genus Spiraea; species Spiraea crenata. Next base: position 819,518 of record JAVBHV010000051.1, on the reverse strand, counting down.
CCGATCAGACTTATTTCCGAACCTATTCCGATAAAAAAAAAAAGGAATGCACTTCATATGTTTTATAGTAATTTACTTATTGTATAGTTTATAGTATAGTTTAGAATAAATCATATTACTTCCATTTTGCTCATTCTTACTCGCGGACACATTTATTACTTGCTTTAGACTATGTATTCATCTCGTAAGCGTGTTTGTATATATCTTATTTCATTTTGAGAACATAAAAATTCCGAATTATTTTTGAAATTTCCGATATAATTCCGATCAGAAAAATTACGAATTTTTCTGATTTCCAAATTTGAAAATAAAATTTCATTCAAAACTTTTTTGGAACAGAAGTTGGAACTCTTGTTTCAGATCCGATTTGTCCGAAAATCAGCTCTAATTTTACCTATCGGCCAAAGAAATGTGTTCTTGAAATGGAGCTTTGGAGTTGGGATGTTGTATTTTTGGAGAGGACAAGTCAAGATATATACTGCTGCATTGGTGAGCTTGAAGATGGTGAGAGATCTCCCAACACATAGCGTGCTTCTAACATTCTAGTCATTTATGTAAAAAAATTCAGAAGCTCGGTTAGGAGATTGTTGTCTTCATAGATGTAGATCCCCATACTCTCAAAGGCAAAAATATACTTGTCTAGTGTTTCTTCTACTTTATAAGCATTATTACTGGCGCTTTAAAAATGTCGACTAGAGTGCTTTGTACCAACGACCATAGAAGCTCATTTCAATGCTAAACAGTCTTTTCGAATGTTTTTTTTTTTGCTAGAGTCTTTTCGAATGTTTAGGCAGATACATAATCGCAGTGAAGCCAAATTCTATCAAGGGATGATAGGGCGGCGCGTGTAAGCAACAGAAATTTCCAACTTCTCACTTTATCCTTCTTTTTCGCACAGCTGTGACTGCTGCTGACTTCCGCCGCCGCCTCCGCCTCCGCCTCCGCCGCCGTATCTATGACCGTGTCGATTCCGTCTCTCCGTCTCTGCAGAAAGAGTAATCAATCAATGAGCTGGGTTGCTTGAGCGGTAATGCCGAGATCCATCTAGTGACTGGTGAGTGGGTTCATGAAAATTCAGTTGGTCTTCTAGTTGTTTACTTTTTCCGTTGCTACTGCACTCGTAAGTGAGTAATTTTTATTTGTTATGTTGATTTTTGAAGCAAATTTGATGATTATATAAGCACAAACTGGCCCCCCATTGATCAAATTCACAACTTTAGTGAAAACCCCATTTCAAATCAAATCTGTTTTGGTAAAATCATGGTATGTATAAATAAACGAAGTAGTTGAATCCAGTAACCAATGCTGGACTGTAAGTGTTTTGAGATCTTTGACAACAGACAGAGATGTGATGCTTCGAGCTTATTTAAATTTTAGTTGCTTAGCCTTACGCTAAGATTTGTTTCCAGAATTGGACCGTAATTAGTTGTATTCTCTAGTTATGTTGATACATTTCACATTCAAATTTAGGAACAACAGATACTTTCGGCTCTATCCACCAGTTTACTGTTGTCTGTCTACATAAGTATCCGCAAATTGTGTGGTTGCATTGTGACACTGTTTACCTTTGGGTAAAGACTGCTGGTAGACGTTGCCTACTTCCATAATAAAAGAGCTGATCGAGGGATCACATACTTTAAAAACACTGAAAGCTACTGGCATGGAATTCCGAGGGCTTCCTTTATGCTGGTGAAATCTATCATTTTTCTATTTAGGTTGGTATATTTATTCCAGTAGTTCAAAGTAACCCACCAACAGCCTTATTCAAGAACCTCTCTGCTATCCTTCCACATAATGACTTCTCTTTTATCTCCCCTTACTTGAGAATCTTGCCTCTGGAAGGTACATCCGTATGGTGCTTGAACATTTTCTTCTTCTTTTACATAGCAATTATTGGCGCATTATCCAGTCTTAACAACCGCTCTTGATCCCTTCGTTTTATCTGTTCAAAGAGGACTCAGATCATTTGGTGTAGTTCTATTTGTTTTGTCCAACTAGCATTATACCTCTTCTCTGTAATAGTTTGTGGCATTAAAGCATGAAATTAACAACCATAGATCCCTTTGGACTGGACTATGCGGCAACAGGGGGTAAATCCATCAGTAATACCTCTACTGTGAAAACTAGATGGACTGTTAGAGTCTCGGTTAGCATGGATCTGCACCACTGCCAGGCACCATTAGAACTACTCAAGCAATCCTGAGAGGGTGCCTTGATGACTCTGATGTGGTTTGATGTCTTCTGTTGGTGTCCCATTGAAATCTATGTACACCTTCACGGGTAGCTCTTGTATGGCCATTTCCGCTTCATTATATCCACCTTATGATATGCCCATTCAGTCACAAAAGATTGCATGGTTGAATGCTTGCTATTTTTCTATGGAATTTTTACTGCTAGATCTGTGTTTTATCTATAATCTATATCGTATTTGCTCATGCATGTCATTTCTTGTGCTAATTGTTGCAATGCTAGCTCATATTCAGGCTTTACTAGCTTTGCCTGCTAAGTAACATTCTCTTTGTTAATTCTTCTCTGTCTTTATACTGTTACATGGTAATCTATTGCCATAAGTGTGAAAAAATGCCACTGAAGTAATTTGAGCATTGCTTTTGTACATCCTTCGTTGTTATTAAATTCTGTTGGGGGCCAACAAGACATTGGTAGGAGAAGCTGACCTACTATTTTGTTGATCATACCTATGCTATGATATTTACTTCAAGTGGTTGCCTAAATTCGGGTGAAATAACTGTCAATTTTATTCTTTTCCTTGTAGAAACATAATGGATCACCGATCTCTTCAAGGGTTTGATTCAGATGAAAGTGACCAAGATGTGCATCCTGAAACATACGAAAATAATGAAGGTATGGAAGATGTGCTTCCTGAGAACTTGGACTTGTGGATAGATGAGAAACACAATATAGCAGAACCGGCAGATTTACCAGTTAATGTAGAAGCTTTACTACCAAACTTAGGGATGGAGTTCAACTCAAGAGATGAAGCTAGGGAATTTTATGTTGCCTATGGCAGGCGCTCGGGTTTCACTGTACGGATACACCACAATCGTCGTTCACGAGTAAATAATCAGGTTATTGGTCAAGATTTTGTTTGCTCGAAAGAAGGGTTTCGTGCAAAAAAATATGTGCACAGAAAGGATAGAGTTCTTCCTCCTGCACCAGTAACCCGTGAGGGCTGTCAAGCTATGATAAGGCTAGCTTTAAGAGATGGACAAAAGTGGGTAGTCACAAAAGTTGTTAAAGAGCATAACCATAAACTAATGAATCCCAGCAAGGTTCCTTGGCGGGGATCAGGAAAGCACTTAGCAAGTGAGGTATGTGTAAAAGTATTTCTATATGAGCATAATTAGTATGCAATTTTACACAAGATTTGCCACTGACTAAGTGCACTTAATACTGTGTTCGATACATTTTTTGAATATTGATAAGATGACTACTAAATAGCAAAGAAGTGCTTTTTCTTTACGTAAAATAATTGTTAATCCACATCGCAACGGTCAAGCTTTTTGAAGTATTGGTGTAAAACAAACAAAACTTGCCATAGTAGCAGAGCACAAGATTTAGAGTTTTTTGTTTGAGAATAATAAGATTTAGTGTTCACAAGCTTTCTAATATAAGTTCAATTCACATGTTGGACCCTCTGATGTGGAGAAACACACATGCACACACACGCACGCACACACACACATACGAGTGTAACTTTAATCTGAAAATGATTTGGTTGACAGTCTGATAGCTTAACCTTTCTAGTAACAAACAAAACTCTTTCCATTAGATGGTTAACAGGCTGATCCATGTTCTAGAATTTGGAAGAGTTGTAGAGAATATTACCATGCATTGGGTTGCCAATGTCAAGCTCGGTATTGTCTTGCATTAGCCATTCAGTTGGAAGTGAACATCCCAGCTCTTTAGATGAAGGCTGTAGTTTAAGACACTTCCAGAAGGGTTAATTTATAATCTACACATTTGACATCTTCAGCTTATGTCCCTTCTATTGTGATCCCAAACTCAAGTGGAAGGAAACTCAGCTTTACCTATGTAACTTTGGCCAGACATATCTACTTTGCTTCTTAGATCATAGCTATACGGAAAACGATCACGCAGTGTCCTAATATTCTCCCAATTTTCAGGACGAGAAGGACAAAAGAATCCGTGAATTGTCGCTTGAGTTGTACAATGAGAGACAAAAATGTAAACGGCGTTGTGCTGCGTATGAAGAACAGTTAAATATGATTTTGGAAGATTTGGACAAACATACAGAGCACATGTCAAAAAAAGTTGCGGATATAGTTCAGAGCATAAGACAGGTTGAGGAGGAAAAATCCGAGGATTCGGATAGTGGATGGTGTTAGTAGATGGAGTTAACCCGTTTATCAATTTAGGAGCCATGCAACAACCAGCAATTCACCCATGGTTTCAGTTGAATTTACTATAAATGATCAAATTAGGTAACGAAACTGATAGTGTTTTGGAAAATTGGCAGGTGATGTTTGATTTGTGATGGTCATTGAAAAGTGTCCTAGGTCACTCTATGTTGTAACCTGTATCATTATTTACATTTATTGTTCTATGAAATCAAATTTTCAAGGCCAAGGACATTTTTGCATGTTTCCTTTGCTAAAATAAAGCAGGAGATGCATATGGCAGCTTCTCCAAGTTCTTGTCGTGCTGTGTTTTCTATTGCCATCATAGATGCAGAGTGCAACAAAAATGAGATAGGAAAGGTCTCTTCAGACCGATATACAATGATACTGATGGAAAAAAAACAAAAATGAGAAAATGAAGAAACGTTAACATGGGCAAGGTGGGAGATAGATTGCTAGGTCCAACTCCGGTCAAGCCAATAATTCCGACTCATAGTGAGTGGTTCCGGAATACCTTTTAGCTGGTGACATCCTCTGATTCTCAATTTCTTGAGGTGCTGTAGCCTGTATTGCTCCATCCTCAACCATCCATTCCTCTAGATTTTTCAAAACTTGAAGTGATTGAACCCACCTTGTTCGCAAAACATTTTGTTTCCAATGTAGGATTTAGCCAACAGCCTAAGGACAGTCAAGTGCGAAGCTGCCCAAGGATTGGCATGGGATCCTCGAGCATTTTAAATAACAAAGTTAGTAGTGACTGGTCTGAATGTAGATAAATGGATAGAAGCAAGCAACGAAGAATGAACTAGAATCGATGGATAACAATGGTATGAAGCTGCTTGTGGAAGCAAAGGGAATCAAACCTATAGGATGTAAGCGGGTATAAAGACCAAGAGGTTTACACAGAAAGAACAAACTGATTTCAATGAAACCTTTTCACTTGTTTCAACAAAGGAATAATTTAGAATCATCATAACACTTGTAGCTCATTTTAATCTAGACTTGCATCATATGGATATGAAAACTGCATTTTAAATGGCAATTTCGAGGAGGATATTTATAGAAAATAGTAACTTGGTTAAGTTAAAGAAATTGATTTATGGTGTGAAACTGCATTTTTAAATGGTGATTTGAAGGATGAAATTTACATATAACAGTAACTTGGTTTACAAGTTAAAGAAATCGATTTATGATTTGAAGCAAGCATCAAGACTATGGTATTTGAAATTCGATGAAGTTATCAGTTTAGTTGGATTTACAGAAAACAATGCGGGTGAAAGGATATACCTGAAGATGAAAGGCAACATTTTAGTCATCTGGTTACACATGTTGATTATATAGGTGTAAATAGTTTATCATTTCATCTGATCACCATTTATGTGTGTTGGAGTTTGAGTGGAAATTTCTACTTGAACTTTGTCACTCACGTTGGAGTAATAGAATTCATTCACTCACTTCAACACTTAGCCTTCCTGTATTAGTATTTTGGAAGATGGGCCTTATGAAGCAATTGTTGGGCTAAAACCGTAGGTTTTAGTTTAAGGGAATAAGGGCTTGTATTAATATTCCTTTTAATACACCCTTTGGTTATTCAGTCATGTTCCTTCACGGGAAAACTGCTCCACGACATTTGGGAGACTCCACGACGGTTGGGAAAGGTCACCAGTGCTCTATATGTATGCGCTGATTCATATTGCATTAGATATAGAAAATCAACCTTAGTTTAATAGAAATCCATTCTTGTATTGCTTGAGAGAACCATATTGATTTTCGCCAGAAATTAGAGTGCCGGTGCTGGAATTCTAATTTAGATAGTTGAATCCTGGTGGAGCAGACGCCTACAAGAACTACAAGCACTGAGTAGGGGCGAATTCTGTTTCAAGGACATTGCGTATCTACAAGCCTCTATCTGCAAAACTTGTTAGTGATTTTGTTATTTGCATATTGAATTTCGTTTTGTAGTTTATCTATTTTTGATTGCTGTTGTAGTTTTCCAGTTGTATAGATTGTGTACAAAGTTTTTTCGTTAAGTGTGTTATAACATTTGTAATTCGTTATAGCATTTGTAATTTGCTGTAGCACTTCTTGTTGATCTATGATTAACAATCTTGAAACAGAAACTATTATGGATCAACAACCTGTGACAGCAAAAGGCGTCAATGACTCCAAGAATCCTCATTCTGAAAAACCTGAGAAATTTAAGGGAGTTGACTTCAAGAGATGGCAACAGAAGATGTTGTTTTATCTAACAACAATGAACTTGGCACATGTTGTCAAGGAAGATGCTCCGCAGTCAGACGAGAATCCGATCTCAAAGGAAACTCTAAGTGCAATTGAAGCTTGGAATCACTCTGAGTTTTGTTGCAGAAACTACATATTGAACAGTTTGGATGATAGTCTCTATGATATCTATTCACCACTGTGCAAGACTGCAAAGGAGTTATGGGAATCTTTGGAGAAAAAGTATAAGACTGAAGATGCCGGTTCAAAGAAATTTGTAATTGGCAAGTTTCTAAAATATACTATGGTGGACTCCAAATCTGTTGTAACTCAAGTGGAAGAACTCCAGAAGTTGATTTACGAACTTCATGCAGAAGGATGTTCAATCAATGAGCATTTTCAAGTTGGGGCTATAATTGAGAAATTGCCTCCATCTTGGAAGGATTTTAAGATTTATCTCAAGCATAAGCGTAGAGAGATGAATATCGAGGATCTAATTCTCAGGCTTCGAGTCAAAGAGGACCATAGGAAAGGAGACAAGAATGATGTATCTGTCATTGAAGCCAACGCCAATTATGTTGAGGGAGACAACTCAAGGCCAAAGTGGGGTTCCAAGAAAAATAAGGGAAAGAAATCCAACAAGCAATCTGCTCATGCACTAAATGCCAAGGTCTTTAAGAAGGTTAAGGGCTGCTGCTATGTGTGTGGAAAGCCAGGTCACAAGGCACATGAATGTCGCCATCGCAAGGATGGGAGTCAAGCCAACACAAATAACCATGCAAATGTCACAATGACAAAAGATGAATTTGCTGCTGTTGTGTCAGAGACCAATATGGTCTCAAATGTTAGTGACTGGTTGATTGATACAGGTGCTACTAGGCACATATGTTCTGACAGGAACTTATTTTCAGAGTATCATGTTGCTGCTGCAGGAGAAAAGCTCTATATGGGTAATGCTGCATCGTCTGCAGTTGAAGGCAGAGGCAAAGTTGTGCTTAAATTCACTTCTGGAAAAAGTCTTACTTTGCTTGATGTGCTGCATGTTCCTGAGGTACGGAGGAACTTAGTTTCTGGACCAATTCTGATTGCTAAGGGATTTAAACTTGTATTTGAATCCAACAAATTCGTCCTCACCAAAGGGGGAATGTTTGTTGGAAAAGGCTACTTGGCTGATGGCCTGGTCAAACTCAATGTATTGGCTGTTGATGTTATTAATAATATAAATAAGGCTTCTTCTTATATTGTTGAGTCATCTAATATTTGGCATGCTAGATTAGGACATGTTAATTATTATTCTTTACAAAGAATGGTTAGATTAGGTTTGTTACCTAAGTTTGATATTGATTTTCTGCATAAGTGTCCAACATGTACGGAATCAAAATTTGCTAGGCAAACTTTTAAGTCAGTTTTGGGAAGATCAAATGAGTTACTTGGTTTAATTCATAGTGATCTTTGTGACTTTAAAGCAACTCCAACTCGTGGAGGAAAGAACTACTATATTACTTTCATTGATGATTGCAGTAAGTATTGCTATGTCTATTTGATTCATAGCAAGGATGAAGCTTTGAATATGTTTAAGACATATAAAGCTGAAGTTGAGAACCAACTAGAGAGAAAAATCAAAGCACTTAGATCAGATAGAGGTGGAGAATACGAATCCACTGCCTTTGCTGATTTTTGTGCACAAAATGGAATTATTCATCAAACTATGGCTCCATATACACCACAACAAAATGGTGTGGCCGAAAGGAAGAATAGAACATTCAAGGACATGATTAATTCCATGTTAAATAGCTCCGGGCTTCCACACAATTTGTGGGGTGAAGCCTTGCTTACTGCAAACGTCATTTTGAATAAAATTCCTCATAAGAAGACCAACAAGTCACCTTATGAAGAATGGAAAGGAAGGATACCTACATATAAAACCCTCAAAGTGTGGGGTTGCCTAGCAAAAGTTCAAGTTCCGTTGCCTAAAAGGACGAAACTTGGACCTAAAACTATTGATTGTGCATTCATTGGCTTTGCAAACAATAGTGCAGCTTATAGATTTCTTGTTGTGAAATCTGAAATTTCGGACATACAGGTCAACACTATAATAGAATCAGTTGATGCAGAATTCTTTGAGGAAATTTTTCCTTACAGAGAAAAAGAATCTGGTACCAACAGAAAGAGAGCTCATGATCATAGTCATGGTGAAGCTTCGTCTTCTGATATCCAAGAAACTAACTTGGAACCAAGGAGGGACAAAAGGACGAAAGTTCCTAAGAATTTTGGGCCAGATTTCATTGCATACTTATCTGAGAATGAACCACAAACTTACAAGGCAGCTATGTCTTCTTCAGAGGCTCCTTTATGGAAGGAAGCAATTAAGAGTGAAATGGAATCCATTATGCAAAATAATACATGGCAATTGGTTGATTTACCTCCTGGTAATAAACCAATTGGTCATAAATGGATTTTCAAAAAGAAGCTTAGAGCGGATGGAACCGTTGATAAATATAAGGCACGCTTAGTTGCCAAAGGCTACCGCCAAAAAGAAGGGTTAGATTATTTTGACACTTATTCTCCAGTTTCAAGGATTACGTCTATTAGGACGTTAATTGCAATTGCGACTGTTTACAATTTGGAAATACACCAAATGGATATAAAAACTGCTTTTCTAAGTGGAGAATTAGATGAAGAAATATACATGGAGCAACCCGAAGGTTTTGTGGTTAAAGGACAAGAACACAAGGTGTGCAAATTAGTTAAGTCATTATATGGACTTAAGCAAGCACCTAAACAGTGGCATGAGAAGTTTGATCATACAATGATGACACACGGGTTCAAAATTAATGAATGTGATAAGTGTATCATTAAAAGTAATGGTAACTCTTGTGTCATGGTGTGCTTGTATGTAGATGATATGCTCATAATGGTAACTGATAAAGATGTCATCAACAAAACAAAGAAAATGTTGAATTCAAGTTTTGATATGAAAGACTTAGGTCAAGCGGATATCATTCTTGGAATTCAAATGAAGAGAAATAGTGATGGCTATATTCTATCTCAATCTCATTATGTAGATAAAATATTGAGATAGTTTGGTCAGTTTGACTGCCAACCTGCTGTAACTCCTTTTGATGCTGACTGCAATTTAAAGAAACATGATGGCAATGCCATATCGCAGCTGGAGTATTCCCAAGTGATTGGAAGTTTAATGTACCTAATGAATTCTACTAGGCCTGATATAGCTTATTCAGTAAGCAGGCTAAGTAGATACACAAACAATCCAGGACAAGAGCATTGGGATGCCTTAGTGAGAGTATTGAGATACTTAAAGTATACTCATGACTATGGATTGCACTATACTAAATATTCACCTGTAATAGAAGGCTTCAGTGATGCAAATTGGAATTCTGATAACACCGAAACCAAATCAACTAGTGGATATGTTTTCACTTTGGGAGGTGCAGCAATATCATGGAAATCCTCTAAGCAAATGTGTATAGCACGTTCTACTATGGAATCTGAGTTTGTAGCCTTAGATTTGGCTGCTGAAGAAGCAGAATGGCTCAAAAATTTCCTAGAGGATATTCCACTGTGGCCAAAGCCTGTGACTGCAATATGCATACATTGTGATAGCATGGCTGCACAACAAAGAGCCAAAAATAATGTATATAATGGCAAGTCAAGACATATCAGGCGTAGGCATAATACAATAAAGCAGTTGCTCTCCAATGGAGTTATTTCCATTGATTACGTGAAGTCTAAGGAAAACATAGCAGATCCTTTGACAAAAGGCCTAGCAAGAGAGCAAATATTGTATACGTCGAGGGGAATGGGTCTTAAGCCAGTCCAATGAATCGAACCGGGCGGAAACCTAACCTAGTTGATTGGAGATCCCATGGTCTAGGTTCAATAGGCAAACTGGTTGGGTTTGATTCAAAAGTTGAAACACACATTTTACCCATTCCTATGACACATGTGTGTGGTCTGCGGATGATTGAGGTTATGTTATAATGGTTGTAAGCTGTTGTGACGCTTACAAATTGTCATGACATTTAATGATGTTAATATCTTTATTATACAGAGGAATATGCAGGCTATTCTTAATTACCATCACCTATATAGAAGTAAATGGGGTCGCATTTATGAGAATTGAGATGGCTAAATTCTCTAAAAATTTCTATGAAAACCGGGATATGTTCAGGACCAAACTGAACACAAACGTATGAATTGACGTGTGGCAGATATGATATGTGTGAAACATATTGTCTCGGTTTACTACTACGGTGAACAGTTCAAAGATCTTCCATATCCACTGCGTCACCAAGTAAGCCCGATATGTTATCACTAGGGTAAGTTCAAATCCAAAAGACACTTCTCCCGATGCATGTCATGTCTATTCTATCTCAAGTATGACAAGCAGCCTTTGCATGCACATTTGCATTATCATTTGCATTCAAATGTGGGGTGTTAATAGGGTTTGAATGAAATTTCAACTCAAATGTGGGGTATTGTTGGAGTTTGAGTGGAAATTTCTACTTGAACTTTGTCACTCACGTTGGAGTAATAGAATTCATTCACTCACTTCAACACTTAGCCTTCCTGTATTAGTATTTTGGAAGATGGGCCTTATGAAGCAATTGTTGGGCTAAAATCGTAGGTTTTAGTTTAAGGGAATAAGGGCTTGTATTAATATTCCTTTTAATACACCCTTTGGTTATTCAGTCGTGTTCCTTCACGGGAAAACTGCTCCACGACATTTGGGAGACTCCACGACGGTTGGGAAAGGTCACCAGTGCTCTATATGTATGCGCTGATTCATATTGCATTAGATATAGAAAATCAACCTTAGTTTAATAGAAATCCATTCTTGTATTGCACCATATTGATTTTCGCCAGAAATTAGAGTGCCGGTGCTGGAATTCTAATTTAGATAGTTGAATCCTGGTGGAGCAGACGCCTACAAGAACTACAAGCACTGAGTAGGGGCGAATTTTGTTTCAAGGACATTGCGTATCTGCAAGCCTCTATCTGCAAAACTTGTTAGTGATTTTGTTATTTGCATATTGAATTTCGTTTTGTAGTTTATCTATTTTTGATTGCTGTTGTAGTTTTCCAGTTGTATAGATTGTGTACAAAGTTTTTTCGTTAAGTGTGTTATAACATTTGTAATTCGTTATAGCATTTGTAATTTGCTGTAGCACTTCTTGTTGATCTATGATTAACAATGTGCAGATGATGATGATGTGCACTCCCGGATTGCATGAAGCAGCTGAGCCATAGCTCTCACGCTATATTATTTTGGTAGCGAACGTGTGGTTCATCCTCTAAGAGTGAGTAGATGCCAAAGGCCAACAGTCCACTCAATATGTTGGGTGCTTTAGCTCAGACTTCGAGAAGCACAGTTTAGGTTGCTAGCATTCATCTTTCTTTTGGGCCAAAAGTGCCTTATTTATCTCCACACCTATAGCCCGCTCAATTTATGGTGATGTGAAGCCATGTCGATGATACTACATATTATTTTGGGTTTTTATCTAAAATAGGCCAACCGGCCTAAATCTATTCCAAAATAGGCAAGGGGCAGCGGTCTGTTCTTCAGTAGCCAAAATACTACAGTAACTTTGCAATTAAATCCCTGGGGTTATAGTGCGGCCATAGTGCCTCATAGTGCACCCATAGTGCCTCATAGTCCCTCATAGTGCACTCATAGTGCCTCATAGTCCCTAATAGTGCCTCATAGTCCCTAATAGTGCCTCATAGTCTTTCGAATACAGAATCGTTGTAATTCATCAGCGCGTTCATAGTCCCTCATAGTGCACCCATAGTGCCTCATAGTCCCTAATAGTGCACCCATAGTGCCACATAGTCCCTCTGCTTCTTCTCCGAACTCCACCAAAGACGTTTTCGTTTGCTGGTGGCAAATCGTTGGGAATTTGGGGTTGAAACTTTGGGGATATATTCTTGAGGTCGAGAGGGAACTTTTTGTAGTTGGGGTCGATGTCAATCGGTAACCGGAAAACGTAGAACGGAGGGAGGTTTGTCGGATGGTTTTTGGCAAAAAAACAGATCAAAACGTTTTCGTTCGCCAGCGGCAAACCGCTTGGAATTTGGGGTTGAAACTTCGTGGGAGTGTGCTTGTGGATGTTGGGAAGCTAGTCCAGGTTTTCTGAACTGAGAAAGTGGCCGGAAAATTAGCGACGGCGGCGAGAACTCCGGCGGCTCAGTTTTGCGTTTGGTTTCACCGGCGGCGTTCCACGCTGTCTTTGGTTCTGAAATTTTGGGGATATATTCTTGAGGTTGAGAGAGAACTTTTTGTAGTTCAGGTCATCGTCAATCTATGGCCGGAAAAGAGAGAACGGAGGGAGGTTTGTCGGACGGTTTTTGGCAAAAAACAGAGAAAAAAGTTTTCGTTCGCCGGCGGCAAACCGCTTGGGATTTGGGGTTGAAACTTCGTGGGAGTGTACTCGGGGATGTTGGGAAGCTATTCCAGGTGGTTCCGAACGGAGAAAGTGGCTGGAAAATTAGCGACGGCGGCGAGAACGGAAAGAGGTTTGTCGGATGGTGGGCTTCTCCTCCGCCGTTTCTTCTCTGTAAAAATCAAATTGTGAAGGGACTTCTCCTTTGCAATTAGGCAATCCTTTCGCCTAGTTTCAGAACAAATTTCCTTGACTGTAGATTTTAGAATAGATTTAGGCCGGTTGGCCTATTTTAGATAAAAACCCTATTATTTTCTTTAATATAAAAGAAGGGGCCAAACAGGCCGGGAATTTCATCCTATTCCTAGCCAGAGTAAGACAAATTCACAACGACACAGTATTTCAAACCCGCGACATCACTTTGTATTTTTATAGATGATATCATTATGGTAAAATCCATTGTCTTATTTTTTCTAGCCCAAAAAAAATTGCAACTAACAATACCGTTTAAAAGGCATGGTGAAACAGTGGTATTGTTGGTAGTGATTTTTTCATTATTTATTTTTTCAGGGGAAAACAGAGTTTAGCTGGCCAGAGTAAGACAGATTCACAACGACATAGTATTTCAAACCCGCGACATCCCATTGTTTTTTATGGATAATATCATTATGGTAAAATCCATCGTCTTATTTTTTCTAGCCCCGAAAAAGTCACAGCTAACAATACCGTTTAAAAGGCATGGTGAAACAGTGGTATTGTTGGTGGTGATTTTTTCATTATTTATTTTTTCAAGGGAAAGCAACAGAGTTTAGTTTATTTCAAAATGACCCTGATAAGAAAAACACATTGATATGGCCCGTCCCGATACTTTATCTTGAAATTACCAAAATGCCCTTTCGGGTTAATGTTGACTTTAACTTTAAAAATTGACAATTGAACAGTAAGGATTTTGGTATTCAATTTTGGACTTGTTTCAAAGCCCTCGACGATACAGGCATGTAGACGAAAGAGATTTCAAATCGGAGTTGTAATAGGCGATAAGAGTTTCTTCAAAATATATTCTTCTACAATTCTGAATCTTTACGTGTGCATGTGTTGCAAAGTATCAAATATATTATCTACTAGATTTCAGTTTATGATTTGGTTAAGGATTAGGAAAGTAGATTGCTTTACCTTGCAAGTGGGGCACCATGGGGGTCCAAGAATACTGTACGTTATTTTATGATTGGCTGTCCTTGTAACAAAAACATTGTAAATTATGTAACAAGCTCAATTAGTCAATTAAGTTTTATTTCTAGATTATTAGAATATTTGAAGAAGCTTGGAAGATTGAAGATAGATGATGATTGAAGATGCATTCATATTTAATGATCATTTGCATAAATTATTTGTGTCAAAACCTAGGTCCTTACTTTATTAAGTCAAACATTTTTAAACACTTTAAGGTTTTGTACTTGTTTCTACAAGAATAAGGATTTCAGGTTTTTCGTGACTAGTCATCTATTTCTGCATGTGGGATGTTGACTGCTTGTTTGACCGCGACAAATTGATGCATGGTTTTAACCGGACATGTTTTTATCCAGTGGGTAGTCAACTTAACCTCACTAACCCGGTTTTGCTTAATTGAGGGAAAAAGTAAGTTTTGTTGTCTAAATCTAAGCCATTGATTTCTTATCTTTGGGTGTCTATTTAAGTTAAACTTTTTTTTTTTTTTTTTTTTTCCTTTTTGTTTTTTTTTTTTTGGTTTTTTGTTTTTTTGGGTTGTTTTGCGTTGTACGTGTAGGATATTTGTATCTTAGACTTAATGTAATATTGGCTATCCTTGTAACAAAAACATTGTAAAATCATTCACATGCTCAATTTAGGTTTTAGAAGGTTAGGATGAAGTTTAGTGATAGGTGATTGAAGTGAAGATCAAGAAATGAAGAAGTGTTCAGATGCATTGTGACCAATCAGCACCTCATATCATTTGCATATGAATAAGGTTTTCATAAACTTAGGTTTAAAATTGAGAAAAATGTGTTCTTCATCAAAATTCCAGTTTTCATATGTTTGGTGACTGGTCACCTTAAGCTTTGCTTTTGACAGCTCAGTTCCTGACAGTGACTGGTGATCAGTTGCTTGATAGATCAGTGCTTTGTCCGGTTTTAAACAGATCAGTGCTTTATCAGGTTTTAAACAGGTCATGTTATTATCCGGGTTGACTGAACATCTGTTTAACCGATGGTTAGTCAGCTACACCCCACTACCTCGGTTTTGACTAGTTTTGACAGATCCTGTTGTTGTCCGGTCAAGCATGCTTTTAACCGTTATGTAGTCGACTGGTGATTGGTCTCTTAACAGATCAAGCCTTTATCCAGTTTTGACAGGTCATGTCTTTATCCGACTAAGCATGCTTTTAACCATTGGGTTGTCAAAGGCATCCCACTATCTCGGAATTGTCTATGGTTAAATGGGATGAATTAATCCGGTCCATCCATGCTCATTTCTAGAAGTCATCTTGTCCGTTCAAAACTCATCCTCACTCTCTATAAAGCCTAGACCCCCTCTCACACCTCACTTGGGGTTTTTGCGCATACATTATCTTCTTGCATCTTTCAAAAACTCTCATATTGTTGCTGCCTTCTTGTTTGGTTTTGAACCATAAATCCTTGTGATCTTTCATTCACATAAAGTTTCTACAAGGATTCTTAAGTTGGCAAGCACATGAACTTCTTTCAAAGTTTCGGTTTTTCAAACATTCATCTTTGAAGGAAACCTTGAAGAAGTTCTCATCTTCACCGTTTCAACTTCCAAGTTTTCAAAACTCATTTAGTTTAGAAGTTGAAATAGTGTCTTCAATCTTGTCTCCCATGTTCACACATTATTTGAGACAAGGTTGATATTTAGGAGTCATTTGACTTTGTGTTTTTCTGCCCAGTTTCGTGACTAGTGCATTAGAACACCCAGTTGTCCAGCGGATTTACTGAAGCTCCGTAGCTCTCTGTAACTCTGTTGGTGACTGGTCATACAGTTTCACAGCTTACATATTTGGTGCCGCTGACCAGACATACGTGTGTATTCTCTGGAAAGTGATTGACCAGTCATCTGTACCACTGGAGGTGGAGCGATTGAAGAAGAAGCCGCACGAGGGACTGCTGCATCTAAGACTAGGTACATTAGATATTGAGCATTGTCTGAACCTTGTATTGGGCATCTTTTTGCCGTTTCATAGTGGAAGGCCGGTCTTCTGATAGACCCCCGGTTTTTTACCCTTTTGGGGTTTTTCCGGGTACCAAAACATTGTGTCCATCTCTTTGATTTGTTAACCACTTGGGTAATCATAAAATCAGATTTAATTATGCACCAACTTAACTTGACATGCAATCTGGACAAATCTGTGTGACTGGTCATCCTATAAACTGTTGCATTAGAACCGCTGGATTTGAATAGGTTGTAGTTGTGGATAGCCCGCAGATTTCATCTTCACTGAATCTGTTTTGGGACCTAAGTTGGCATAGCATTCGAGTGTGGTTGAACAAATTCACAAGCATACACAAACTGTAATTAAAGGACTAGTCACATACTTCAGTTTGGAAATAACGTGACTGGTCACGTGATTCAAGTATTGAAACAAAGTATCAGGTTCATCACATTAGGTGACTGGTCACCTAAAGTGATCCTTTGTGTGAATTGATTGTACGTGCCGTGACTTAATTAAAAATTACCCCCCTCATTGCCAACCTGCAATTGGCATCAGAGCAGGGCTTTAGACATACTTAAAGCAGGTCTAGGGACTGGTTGGTTAAGGGTCTAGTCATGGAAAGAGATCGAGTAGCCGGTTCGGTGAATTCACCTCCCTACTTCGATGGCACAAACTATGCTGCTTGGCGTGATAAATTTGAGATTTTTCTTGATGCTTATGATGAGTTTGCTTTCCAGTATCTGTCTGTTGAATGGCGTCCTCCGTTTAGAATTGTTGACGGTGAGAGAGTGAATGTTCCAAGAGATGACTGGACACAGGTCCAAGTCAATGCGTCTAATGCAAACAAAAAGGCTAGGAACGCCATAGCTGTTGCTGTATCCAGTGCACAATATTCACATATTCAGCACTGTACAACAGCTAGGGAAGCTTGGGATAGATTGCGTGTCATTCATGAGGGTGATGACCAGGTCCGGGATTTAAAACTTGAAATGGTTCTGTCCGAGTTCGAGGAACTCCGGATGACTGATTCCGAGAGCTTCTCGGATTTTTATCTCAGACTTGAGAGTGTCACTAATGCAGCGATGAGTCTAGGGTCACCAATTTCAGAGCTTACAGTTGTTCAAAAAATCTTAAGGGTGTTGCCTAGGAGGTTTTCCGCGAAGAAGACCGCAATCAAAGAATGTCAAAACATGTCGGACATAAAGCTTCCTAAACTTGTTGGTAAATTAAAGACTTATGAGCTGGAATTAAAATTGGAAGAGAGTATGCATAAAAAGGACAAAGGTGTTGCACTACAGAGTGTGACCGATCATCCTGAACCCAAAAGTTCTAAGTCTGACCAGTCATCCTCTGTTGATGATGATATGGCACTGTTTGTCAAAAGGTTTAGAAGAATCTTAAGGGATAGAAAGGATCACAAGGGTAGTACAAGCTATCCTAGAGAGTCAAAGTTCAAACCTCAAGGTGAAATGACTAATGAAAAGAAATTTGAAAAGAACTCAGGGTCTAGAGAGAATAAGTTCAAGAAGGGTCCTGTGAAGTGTTTCACCTGTGGTGGGACTGGTCATATTTCTGTTGATTGTGCTAACAATAGGAAAAAGTCATACAAAGGCAAGGATAAGGCCTTGAAAGCATCTTGGAGTGATAGTGAGGATGAGGAATCACTTCACTCTAACTCTTCTTCAGAGAATGAAGATGATGAGGTTGCCTTTGTTGTTAGAATTTCTGATCACAACTCAGCGAGTGAGGAATCCGAGTCGGGTTCACAACACATGACTGATGATGACCAGTCACCTGAGATGTATTGTCCTGTTTTTCATGATTATGATGCTCTTCCAGAGAATCAGACTTATGAGAAGATGTGTGAAAGGTATGATGCCTTATTTGATGAAACTTGTGTGATCAAGGCTGATAGCATTGAGCTGAAAAAGCGCTGTAATGAGTTGGAACTGGAAAAGGCTGCACTCTGTCTCGCTTTAGAGGATTACGAGACCGGTCATTCACATAAAGAAAGGGAGAGTGCAGATGACCAGTCATCTGAGTCTAGATTTGAAGTTTTGTATACACAGATGTGTGTTCAGTATGAAAAGGTTAAAAAGGAGAATCTAGATCTTAGACATCTACTGTGCACCTCAGAAAATGATATTAATCTCATGCATAGTAAAAGTCTTAAGTTAAAAGAGGAAGTTGAGTCACTCAAGCAATCTAATGTCCACTTGGTTGAATACAATAAATCACTGCAAGTAAAGGTTAATGATCTGTCAATTGGTTCGGCTAAGTTAGACAAGATGCTTAATGTTGGGAAAAGTCACAATGATAGGACTGGTCTAGGTTTTGTAGCTGATGGGTCTGGTCCCTCAACTTCACAAACCAGGTTTGTAAAAGCTACTCCAGCAACTTCATCTAAATCACCTGTCATCTCAGTTACACCTGAATCTAGAGTCAGCACAGACAAAATGAGCAATCAAGTGTCGTCTAGGTCCACTGTTCCTTCAAGGACCAGATATGTACCCACGTGTCACCACTGTGGTGTGACTGGTCACATAAGGCCTAAGTGTCCGAAACTTAAAATCAAAGGTCAGACTAAGCATAATGGGACACTTAAAGAACAGGTTGATTTGTTGCTTATTGAAGTAACCAGGATTGCTAAGCTTGTTGGGTCATCTTCTTCTTCACCTAGTGCTCCTAAGAACAAGTGGGTAAAGAAAAATGAAAAGTGTCTAGTCGCTTTGTCTGTCTTGAATGTGCGTGATCCAACTCGTTGGTACATTGACAGTGGCTGTTCCAAACACATGTCTGGTGACAAATCTGTCTTTGTAAATTTTAAAAATTTTGATGGTGGTTGTGTTGAATTTGGAGGTGGTGAAACTGCTAAGATGACTGGTCAAGGTAGTGTTAAACTTCCGGGTCTACCAGTCCTTGAAAATGTAAGGTATGTAGAAGGCCTTAAGTCCAACCTTATCAGTGTATCACACTTGTGTGATCAGTGGGCTGAGGAAGTCTGCATGTCAACAAAAGGTTGTAGGATTATTGATAGCAAGGGTCGGGATCTAGTCAGGACAGGCAGATCTAATGACAACTGCTATACACTTGATAGCCAAACCCTGGCTACCAAGGTGACCTGTCACTCTGTGACTGATAAGACCACTGCTTTATGGCATCAACGGTTAGGACATATGAATTTCAATGATTTGTACACCTTGGCCAAAAAGCAGCTTGTTAGAGGTATTCCTAAACTAGATAAGCCGTCTAAGCACATTTGTGGTCCATGTCAGTTGGGCAAACAGTCACGTGTCGCACACAAGAGAGTCAAGGATGTTGGGACTAGTCACCCCCTTGAACTCATTCATATGGATCTTGTTGGTCCAGTTCAAACCGTGTCTGTTGGTGGTAAGAAATACATTCTTGTGATTGTTGATGATTTCAGTAGGTTTTCTTGGGTGTCTTTTTTGAGAGAAAAGTCTGATGCTTTTCAAAATTTTGTGACGGTATTCAAGCAAATTCAGAATGAGGTTGTGACTGGTCACCCCTCTGTTGTTAGAATTAGGACTGATCATGGCACTGAGTTTGAGAATTCCTTGTTTGCTGAATTCTGTGCCAGCATGGGCATAAAGCATGAGTTTTCGGCTCCAATTACCCCTCAACAAAATGGAATTGTTGAGAGGAAAAATAGAGTCTTGATTGAAATGGCTAGAGTGATGCTCAATAGCAAAAATCTGGCTAAGAATCTGTGGGCCGAGGCCATTAATACTGCTTGTTATATTTCCAATCGAGTCTACTTGAGACCAGGCACAGACCAGACTCCCTATGAGATCTGGAAAGGGAAGAAACCAATGATCAGTCACCTAAGAGTCTTTGGCAGTACTTGTTACATACTGAGAGATAGGGAACACCTTGCCAAGTTTGATCCCAAGAGTGATGAAGGCATTTTTCTTGGGTACTCCACGACCAGTCGAGCCTATAGAGTTTTCAATCTTAGAACCAACACCATCATGGAATCCATAAATGTCACAATTGACGATCTTGATGCGTCAGTTGAGTTAGCCTTAGATGAGGATGGTCTGTTTCCCGAGAAGGTCACTGAGTCTACTAGTGAGACTCAGGCAGAACAAGATGACCAGTCATCTGGTTCTGACTCTGAAAGTTCAGAAGTGTCTAGTCATCCACCAAAGAAAAAGCCAAACTGGGTAGTGTCTAGACATCCTGAACAGAACATAATTGGGTCAGCAAAAGAAGGTGTGAGGACTAGAAGTCAGATCCAAAGTGAAGTAGCACATGTGTGTTATGTCTGCACAGTAGAACCCAAGAACATTAAAGAGGCTCTCATCCATGAGGAATGGGTGCTTGCCATGCAAGAAGAGCTGAATCAGTTTGAGAGAAATCAAGTCTGGACATTGGTCAAGAGACCAGTCACCTCAAATGTCATAGGTACTAAGTGGATCTTTAAGAACAAGAGTGATGAGACTGGTCACATAGTGAGGAACAAGGCTAGGCTTGTTGCTCAGGGATATTCTCAAGTTGAAGGCATTGACTTTGAGGAAACTTTTGCTCCTGTAGCTAGACTTGAGTCAGTCCGTTTGTTGTGTGCCATTGCTTGTCATCTTAAATTCAAGTTGTATCAAATGGATGTCAAAACGGCATTTCTCAACGGATACTTGAATGAGGATGTGTTTGTTGAGCAACCAAAAGGCTTTGAGGATCCTCATATGCCTAATGGTGTGTATAAGTTGAAAAAGGCTTTGTATGGTTTGAAGCAAGCTCCTAGAGCTTGGTATGATAGGTTGTCTAGTCACCTTCTGTCGAATGGCTATACACGTGGATCAGTTGACAAGACCTTGTTCATTAAGCGAACAAAAAGTGATGTTGTGGTTGCTCAGATTTATGTTGATGACATTGTTGTTGGTTCCACATCCGAATCCCAAGTTCAACAGTTCATAAAGATTATGACTAGTGAGTTTGAGATGAGTCTCATTGGTGAATTGAATTATTTTCTTGGTTTGCAAGTTAGGCAAGAAGAGACTGGTCTCTTCATTTCTCAATCCAAGTATGCTGCAAACCTTGTTAGCAAATTTGGTTTTTCTTCTGCCAAACCCGCTAGGACTCCCATGAGCAAATCCACCAAGTTGTCTAGTGATAAAACAGGAAAGAGTGTTGACCAGACACTCTACAGAAGTATGATAGGCAGCCTGCTGTATCTTACTGCAAGTAGACCAGACATCTCCTTCTCTGTTGGAGTTTGTGCTCGATTTCAAAGCGATCCTAGAGAATCACATCTTCATGCTGTAAAAAGGGTCATTAAGTACGTTAGTGGGACGTTGTCTTATGGCATATGGTATACATTTGACACAAATACCAATCTTGTTGGGTTTAGTGATGCTGACTGGGCAGGATGTAGTGATGATCGGAAAAGCACCTCCGGTGGTGTCTTTTATCTAGGAAACAACATGGTTTCTTGGTATAGTAAGAAGCAAAATTCGGTTTCGTTGTCCACTGCTGAGGCAGAGTACATAGCAGTAGGGAGTTGCTGCACACAGTTGCTTTGGATGAAGCAAATGCTTAGTGACTATGGCATAGTCGAGGACCAGTTCCTCATATATTGTGATAACACGAGTGCTATATGCATCTCTGAGAACCCGGTGCAGCATTCTAGGACCAAACACATTGATATTAGGCACCACTTCATTAGAGATCTCGTTGAGTCAAAGACATTAATGCTTAAATTTGTGCCCTCGGAAAAACAGCTTGCTGATATTCTAACAAAACCTTTGGAGGATCAGGTCCTGACTGGTCTTCGCAAAAGTCTTGGAATCTGCTCTATTGACTAGTGTGACTAGTCACAGTTAATGCTTGTGTATTTTTCAATTCCTGCATATCATGCATCATCTCTAAATTGAAAAACACCTCTCAAACTGGTTTTTCTTTGTGTTGATACTATCAATTGGATATTTGTTAGATATAATTGAAGCCCTAGATTGAGTCAAATGGTCATAATCCCGTCTCTTGATCAAGAAGTAAAGAGTGCATATTCTAAAGTTGGTTGATTTAAATTTGTTTTCAACACTTGTCTAATTCCCTTACTACTTGATGATGATTAATCATGTTGACTCTTGATTTTTCAAAAGATGTGTAGTTAAAAATAAAAATGGAGATTTTCCTCGAAAATGAAAACGAGAAGGACAATAAGGCCCTAACTCAAAAGAAAAATAAAATCAAAAGATTAGGGTTTTGGGCTTGAGTCAAAGAAAAGATGTGCCAATGTTGCACCACTACTTCAAATCGATATGATTGATCTACACTCAAAAAGTATAATTGTGCAAGTTATCACTTGTTTGAAAGTCTTAAGATGTTGTGGGTGCATGAAATAGTGAGTCTTCAAATAGTAATCTGTTTTCTTTGTAATGTACACTCAATATGACTAGTCATCCCCTTCCCAAATATGTTGTTTGACTTAGTCATTGAATCTTTTTTATCTCTTGAATATGTCATTGAAAGTGTCAAAATGAATGAGAAAATCAGTTTGAATACAAAAATACAATTCATGCATTTTACTTAATTTATTTATGTTTGCATCATATTTGTTCAAGCATTAACTAGGACAAGTCATACTAATTGGTGATGTTTAGTTGTTGACCGGTGAGTAAATATTGATCATTAATGTGTTTGTTTCGAAATATCAAATATGTTAGTGGGTCTTCATATCTTTGTGTGATGTTTAGCTATTGTGACTCTCGGCATGTTATAACTTGATGTCCAGTCATGTTTGCAATGGAAACAGTGTGGCTGTCTGATCATGTGCCATGTGTATTCCAATTCTTCATGTACAAACGATTCTTTGTTGACTTGTCACCAATCTTGGTATTTAAGACCCCTTGTCTTTTGATCTTCATGTCGCTTTCCCTGTTCTATATTCTCTGATATATCTTACTTAGGAGGAGTAGTTGTTGTGCATGATATCTGTTTTGTTTGAATGATTTTCGGTTTCATGGACATTATGTACTTTTTGACTAGTCATGTGTGTGACACAGTGTCAAGTGGTTGACTATGTCATGTGTCTATCTTCTCTAATCATTCATTGCCTCTTGTACCTAGTCA
This sequence comes from Spiraea crenata, assembly GCA_033992175.1. NCBI lineage: Eukaryota > Viridiplantae > Streptophyta > Magnoliopsida > Rosales > Rosaceae > Spiraea > Spiraea crenata. Next base: position 796,239 of record JAVBHV010000051.1, on the reverse strand, counting down.
CCCTTCTTGGAGTATCTGATTTAGGGGGAGTACTGGTCGTCATGGTATGCTTTTCAAATCTTGGTTATGTGACCTCAACATATACATCATTCGATCATTGATAATGTCTTGCACCTAGTCCTTGTCTAGGAGTGTTTGCTGATGTAGTGTGCTTTGAAAACTTGATTGCATGACCCCTTCTATCTTTGTTGATGTGTATGCCTAATCATGCTTGCTGCGAGTAATGTAATTAGGGGAAGTTCTTGATGATTGGTGTGTTGATTGGTCTGCTACTTAAATCTTATGATATTTCTGTGATCAGTCATGTCTGTGTCTGTAGTGATTAATTTCTGTTTACACTAGAACCATCACGTGCTGATCTTGAATGATAAGTGATGTTTGTGTATGACTAGTTCTTCTTATGCTTCAGATGTGATCTAAATTCGTCTTATGGTAAATTGTGATGGTTGTATCATGTCTTGATTGGATTAGTTAAGAAGAATTGTGATAGTGGTTGCTGTCATGTGTTGATTGATATGGTTAGTCATCTGACTTGCCTCGAGATTGATTCTCTGCTCTGTGCATTGTTGTTGAACGTGGTGTTTTATGGCCTGTTTCTGCTTGCTGATATTTTTGACTAGTCATTCTGAACAATGGTTTTGTGGTATGTCTAGTCTGTCATGTTGTATTTCTCAGGTTGTAACATAATATGCCCTCTCGGACATTGAGGCTTTTTGTGTGTTTGTGTTATGGTTGTGGTGCTATGCTTTCAGTTTCTTTAATTACTACATGGTTTAAGTTTCCCTTATTCCTTAAGTCATGCATGTTTACCTTGATTTCATCTGACTAGTCATGTATGAGTTTCTTAGTTTTTGTTGACTAGTCATGTTCTTACTACACTGCTTTCTTCATTGTTCTGTTTCTGCATAGTTTGTTTATTCATCTCTCCGTATTTACCATGTCTAAAGCTTCCGTTTGTGCTAATCCTTTGTCTTCCCATGACAAAAAGGGGGAGTAAGTTTGGAGTTAGGGGGAGTATAAAAATTGCCATGTTCATGATTGCTATTTTTTATCTGGCTAACTCTCTTAATTGTGGATATCATGTTATGGTACTTAGGGGGAGAAAATGCATACATATATACATATTTCTTGAGTTTCAATTGCAGGAACATTCATTGACTGGTCACAGTCATTTGGTGACTAGTCACATATGCATGGATATATATGTGTCTCTTGCAGGTACATTTGGTGACTAGTCACTGCTAGTCAATTCTTGGTGAGTGTGAGAGATGTGAGCATATCGGGTTGTTTTTGTCAAGGAAAGCCAAAGGGGGAGATTGTAGGATATTTGTATCTTAGACTTAATGTAATATTGGCTATCCTTGTAACAAAAACATTGTAAAATCATTCACATGCTCAATTTAGGTTTTAGAAGGTTAGGATGAAGTTTAGTGATAGGTGATTGAAGTGAAGATCAAGAAATGAAGAAGTGTTCAGATGCATTGTGACCAATCAGCACCTCATATCATTTGCATATGAATAAGGTTTTCATAAACTTAGGTTTAAAATTGAGAAAAATGTGTTCTTCATCAAAATTCCAGTTTTCATATGTTTGGTGACTGGTCACCTTAAGCTTTGCTTTTGACAGCTCAGTTCCTGACAGTGACTGGTGATCAGTTGCTTGACAGATCAGTGCTTTGTCCGGTTTTAAACAGATCAGTGCTTTATCAGGTTTTAAACAGGTCATGTTATTATCCGGGTTGACTGAACATCTGTTTAACCGATGGTTAGTCAGCTACACCCCACTACCTCGGTTTTGACTAGTTTTGACAGATCCTGTTGTTGTCCGGTCAAGCATGCTTTTAACCGTTATGTAGTCGACTGGTGATTGGTCTCTTAACAGATCAAGCCTTTATCCAGTTTTGACAGGTCATGTCTTTATCCGACTAAGCATGCTTTTAACCATTGGGTTGTCAAAGGCATCCCACTATCTCGGAATTGTCTATGGTTAAATGGGATGAATTAATCCGGTCCATCCATGCTCATTTCTAGAAGTCATCTTGTCCGTTCAAAACTCATCCTCACTCTCTATAAAGCCTAGACCCCCTCTCACACCTCACTTGGGGTTTTTGCGCATACATTATCTTCTTGCATCTTTCAAAAACTCTCATATTGTTGCTGCCTTCTTGTTTGGTTTTGAACCATAAATCCTTGTGATCTTTCATTCACATAAAGTTTCTACAAGGATTCTTAAGTTGGCAAGCACATGAACTTCTTTCAAAGTTTCGGTTTTTCAAACATTCATCTTTGAAGGAAACCTTGAAGAAGTTCTCATCTTCACCGTTTCAACTTCCAAGTTTTCAAAACTCATTTAGTTTAGAAGTTGAAATAGTGTCTTCAATCTTGTCTCCCATGTTCACACATTATTTGAGACAAGGTTGATATTTAGGAGTCATTTGACTTTGTGTTTTTCTGCCCAGTTTCGTGACTAGTGCATTAGAACACCCAGTTGTCCAGCGGATTTACTGAAGCTCCGTAGCTCTCTGTAACTCTGTTGGTGACTGGTCATACAGTTTCACAGCTTACATATTTGGTGCCGCTGACCAGACATACGTGTGTATTCTCTGGAAAGTGATTGACCAGTCATCTGTACCACTGGAGGTGGAGCGATTGAAGAAGAAGCCGCACGAGGGACTGCTGCATCTAAGACTAGGTACATTAGATATTGAGCATTGTCTGAACCTTGTATTGGGCATCTTTTTGCCGTTTCATAGTGGAAGGCCGGTCTTCTGATAGACCCCCGGTTTTTTACCCTTTTGGGGTTTTTCCGGGTACCAAAACCTTGTGTCCATTTCTTTGATTTGTTAACAACTTGGCTAATCATAAAATCAGATTTAATAATGCACCAACTTGACATGACATACAATCTGGACAAAACTGTGTGACTGGTCATCCTATAACTGCTGCATTAGAACCGCTGGATTTGAATAGGTTGTAGTTGTGGATAGCCCGCAGATTTCATCTTCACTGAATCTGTTTTGGGAACCTAAGTTGGCATAGCATCGGAATGTGTTTGAACAAATTCACAAGCATACACAAACTGTCAATTAAAGGACTGGTCACATAGTTCAGTTTGGAAATAACGTGACTGGTCACGTAGTTCAAGTATAGAAACAAAGTATCAGGTTCATCACATTAGGTGACTGGTCACCTAAGTGATCTGTTGTGTGAATTGTTTGTACTTGCCGTGACTTAATTGAAAATTACCCCCCTCATTGCCAACCTGCATGGGTTTTTTTTTTTTTGTTTTTTTTTTTTTTTTTTTTTTTGTTTTTTTTTTTTTTTTTTCGCTTTTTTTGATTTATTTCGCCTCACTTAACATGCAAACTGGACAAATCTGCCTCACTGGTCATCTTAATTGCCGCATTAGAAACGCTAGTTTGAATAAGTTGTAGTTGTGGATAGCTCGCGAATATCTAACTCACTGATTTCGTTGAGGACCTAAGTTGACATTGCATCTGAGTGTTGTTGAACAATTCACAAGCATCCACAAGTTATACTTGTTAGGTGATTGATAACTTTGGTAAAGACAAACACATTAAATAGTAAACGGTCAACTTCATCACTACGGTGACTGATCATCTTTGTGATTATTATTTGTGCTTTTTGATAAAGTAAAGAAATTTATTTTAAAATACCCCCCTCATTGCCAACCTACAAATACTCGCGTTGGGCTTTGTGGCATGCTGGGGGCCCATTTGAGGAGCAGATGGCCAATGATTGGGGGACCAATTGGGGAATAGAGGGCCACGAATTGTGGGAGCCAATTTGGGCTTGAGAAGGAGAGGAGGGCCATTGATTGTGGGGGACCAAAGGAGGCTTGTTGGGAGTTAAAAGGCTGCTGAAAATTTGAGGCGGCTTGGTGAGTGGAGGATTGATTGTGTTGCCCTCGACGCCCAGAAAAAGCGATTGCCACCATTACCAAAATTGTTGGGAGAAGAGTTTGAACGCCGCCACTGCTGATTAGGATCTCAGCCTGGGGAGAAGTTTGAAGAACCAAACGGGTGCGTCGCCATCAGAGCTTGACCAGAGGGAAGTTGACCGGAGCGAGGATTGGTGCTCTCGAATGTGAGGATCTGAGAGCGCAGTTCTGAGAAGTCGGGAAGGGGTGGGGTGTTGAGTATGACTATGCGGAGCATCATGTAGTCTAGACCAAGCCCCCGGAGTGTCGATAAGACAAGGTCCTTGTTGCTGAACGGTTCTCCAATGGAGGCTAGAGAATCGACAATTAATTGTTTTGGCAGTTTGCAAGTATGTATCGATGCTTAGATTGCCTTTGTTTAAATCAAGAAGCTGCATCCGAAGATTGGCCTCACTAGCAAGAGTTCGCTGGGCAAAGTGCATGGTGAGGGCGCCCCAAATCAAGCTCAAATCCGTTTCCTTCACAAAACAACTAAAAGCAAATAATACCTTTGCAAACACTCCAAACAAAATGCACTCCAAACAAAATGCACGGTTTTGGAGACAAGACAACCAATCAAACTCCAAATGCACCCAAAATCTGCAAATCAAATGCAAAACCAGTAAGGTTCCAACCTAAACTTAAAGGACACTCACAGAAAAGAAAAAAATACACTGAAATGTAAAATGGAAACTCCAAGAGATCAGCTCCGGACGCAATTTACCCCAAAAAAGGATGCACAACATTCAGCTTTTTGGTTGATGCTATTTAAAAGTCCATTAAGCTACCAGTAAACAGATGCAGTAATAATAGAGATGGAACACAGTGAATGAAAACTATGAGGCATAATACTAATAAACAAAAATCAGAGCAATAGGACACTAAAGAAACAGATAAAACCACACTGGTTCTCGTTGCAGGATGCCCTGCACTACAACAGTACTACCTATGGAAAACCACAAGAAAAGGAGCGCAACAAAACTAACTTGCATTCCTTGTCATATCCATTTTCGGCCAACCAGTGAGAACAAAAAATGTTCTAAACCAAATTATTTAATCTGCTTATGCAGAAGACATAGCCAGAAAGCAGTTGAAAGGGTGCCTGGAAGCAGTGGCGGAGGCAGGAAATTTCTCCAGCGGGGGCACTTCTAATATACATTTTGTTCAGGTCGGGACGGTCCGATTCAGGGTTTGTACCGAAACCATCAAATCCCCAAACCGACTTCAGGGCTCATCAACCAAACCCCCAAATCCCAACATCAAATCTCTTCCTTCAACTTTCTATACAGAGGGAGTGAAGGAGCTCGGATCAATTCCAAATGGGTTTTTGACAGAAATTCCAACCCAAAGCAACAACAAATCAAAAATAGCAACAAATTCCAACCCAAAGCAACAACAAATAAAAAATAACAACAAATTCCAACAAGGCCAACAATTTCAAATTCCACAAATTTCCAACAATTTTAAAATTCAACTCATCAAAAGCCGGTGGAGATCGGCCTCAAGTCGTCGCCGACGAGCACAGGGTCCCCGTCGAGAATTAAGCAAAGAAGCAGCGGATGGGGATTGGGGTTTTGGGATTTTGGGAGGGAGGATTGGGTTTTTGGGATTTTGGTTGGAGGACGGCGTGCGAGTTAGGTGCTGTAGAGAGGAGGAAATGAAAGAGGGGGCTGTATAAGAAAATATGAAAGAGAGAAGAAGAACACAGGAAAATAAGAACACAGGAGAAGAAAGGCGAAAGAAGAAAGAAGAAGAATAAAGAAATGAAAGATAAAAGTAAAAGGAAAAAGTGAAAGGAAGAAGAAGAAAGAAGAGATTAAAGTACAAGGACAAAAAGTAAACGGAAGCAGAGGGAAAGAAGAAAGAGACAAGAAGAAAAAATGAAGGAAAAGTATAAAAAGGGATCAAACTTAAATTTCAGAGGGGTCCTTATCTATCTATTATTTACAAAAAATACCCCGAATCACTACACAGTTAAAGGTTTGTAAAATCTCAGGTGGGTCACGTGCCCCAGCTGGGCCTTAGCTGCCTCCGCCACTGCCTGGAAGACTATGTATGCAAAGAGAAATGGTGACATCAGTGAAAATGGTAAGCATATATGCATAAACCTCAATTTTAAATCATTTAGAAAAAGCTGTTTTGGGGGGGAAGACAAACCCAGCCCCAGTTCAAGGTCCAATCTGCACAAAATAACTAAAACTCAACACATTTGCTCAATGAGATGATGCTGTTGGGGCAGAGCCACTCAAAGCCCAAAGAGAAGATTGAGATTAGTGATTGCATAATAGAGCAAAAGCTAGTACAAGTTCAATCCAAAAACGGAAAAGAAAACACGATAATATGAACTACAAACCTAACATCAAGCACGCCAAATTTCATATACAGATCATACAACAACACAAAAGAAATAGAGAAAAATATAGCTTCTTCTCAAATTAATTGCAAATCCATCCCTTAATCAAGCTCAAATCCAAACCTTTACGAAATAACTTAAAGCAAATAATACCTTTGCAAAAGCTCCAAACAAAATGCACGGTGTTGGAGACGGCCAATCAAACTCCAAATGCACCCAACATCTGCTAATCAAATGCAAAGCCAGTAAGGAAGGTTCCAACCTAAACTTAAAGGACACTCACAGAAAAGAAAAACAACACTGAAATGTAAAATGGAAACTCCAAGAGATCAGCTCTGGATGACAGTTTACTCCAAAAAAGGACGCAGAACATTCAACTTTTTGGTTGATGCTATGTAAAAGTTCACTAAGCTACCAGTATACAGACGCAGTAATGATAGGCATGGAACACAGTCAACAACTATGAAACATAATACTAATAAACAAAAATCAGAGCAATAGGACACTAAAGAAACAGATACAACCACACTGGTTCTCGTTGCAGGATGCCCTGCAATACAACAGTACTACCTATGGAAAACCACAAGAAAAGGAGCACAACAAAACTAACAAAGAAACAATCCTCTAAACCACATTATTTAAACTGCGCATGCAGAATACAACTTAATCCAAGAGTCCATTTCTAATCTTCCAGAAACCATTTATCCACAGAAGTAGGGAATTGTAGTTCAAGTAAGAATGCCATACACAATAAGATAAAACAGGTGGATATCCTCGAGTCATTTGAAGGAAATAACGAGACAAATAAGCATACAATTATGCTGACACATAGCAAACCGCAATTTGCAATCGTTTTGAAAAAACTGTTTTGGGGTGTAGACTAAACCCCTTTGCTAAAGAAGACCGCTCAAACCCCAAAGGGAGTTTTGCGTTTAGTGATCAAATAGCAGATAATACCTTTCGCAAACGCTTTAAACGAAATGCATGGTGACGGAGACGACCAACCAATCTCAAAATCTATGAAACATCCTGTAAAATCCAGAGCAAAACCAGTGAGGTTCAAACCTAAACTTAAGGAAAAATCACAAAGAATGTAAAATGGAAACTCCCAGGGTAAACCAAGAAAGCGAAATTTCTGAATCTTTACCCTGCTAGGGTTTTTGAGCGAACGAAGGAGGCGGTTGAGCAGAGCCAGAGATCGAAAGAGCGCTAGGGTTATTGATTTGGGACAATTCTAGGCAATTTGCAATTTGCTCTGCAAAAATAGTACACAAGGAGATGCTGGTTTACTTCACAAAGAGAGAGGGTTTTGTCAGCTTAACGCCCCTGCTAAGCGAGGACCCAACGACGTCGTCCCCTCGTATTTTCCCTCGTTTTTCTTTCCTTTTCTTGCTTATTTTGAACAAGAATGGTTGAATTTACCAGTTAGTCCTTCGATAAACCAAGCATATCTCTTTTTGCATCCCGGGCAATGCATGCTACATCTTAATTGCTTTGTGATATATTTCAACATTGTAGATTTTCATCTTGCGTATGCGAAACTATCTTTTATTCAAGGATGCTAGGGCAAATAGAAAAGGATTAATCAAAGTAAAAGCAGGTAAACTAGGATTTATTAAGGGGGTTGTTAGTTCTACCCAATTGTCCTATATTTCCACCCACCAATCTTAATTAAATTTTATTATTAAAATTTAATTTATTATATTAACCCAAAATTACCCCTCCTCCAAGGCTAGTTTCGACTGGAAAGCTAGTTTCGGATTCAGTATTTGATATTGAAAAAGGTAGAACAATCCCACATGCAAGTGCCTTATCGAAAATTTCAAAATACAGATCATATTCAACAACCTTCCTTTCACCCGCCAGAAAACCTATCACTGCAGCAGATTTATCATCTTCAGAAGAAAAAGTTTCTACCTTTTTGATATCTAACTTGCTGCGATCTTCGGCTAACATGCCACTGGAAAGAGCGCCCCAGAATGCGAGTGGTTCTTCACCTTCATTGATCTCCACAATTGAGCACATGGGTGATCCCATTCTACTTCAAAACCTCGCAGTTCTTCGCCACGACATCTCTTCCTAAGTATATATGTTCAGCAATTCTCAAGCCTTCTTTATCGAAAAAGGCAAGCTTATCTTTTCTAAACTCGAAATCTCTTCTCTTCTTCCCCCAACATCTCAAAGAACAAGTTTGACCAAAAATTCCAAAAACTAATTGATACCCATTGACACTGACGAAACCGGTGACGATTAAGGTTTTTGAGATTGAGGGCAATCTGGAAATTGAGATCAGAAACCCTCTCCCGATAGAATTGAGTGCGGTTAGATAGACATGAAAATTTTTTTTTGTTTATTTAGAGTTAAGAGGGGAAATTCTGGATTATCATAATAAATTAAATTATAATGAAATTTAATTAAGATTGGTGGGTAAAAGGATAGGATAAATGGGTGGAACTAACAGCCTCATTTATTAATCATAGTGAGATTTGACCTATTTATTACATTGAATCCATATTGATTTCATATCTAGTTACATAACCACACCTATCTTGGCAAAAAAAAAAGGGCAAATTACAATTACATACCCTATGATTTGCGTCAAATTCAAAATGATATTTGGTACTTTTTTTTTTTTTTGCATATTAATACCTTGTACTTTCAAATCCTTGCAACTGTGTTCCACCTTTTGTCGAATCGTCAATTTTCAACTGTCCAAAGATGATGTGGACTATATGAGATTGATTAAATAGTATTTGGGTAAAAATCATGGTTCTAGAACTACTAAAGGCCACATTCTCCAGTGACTCGAAGCTACTCGATGTACTTGTATTAAGTATTGTAGACCACAAATGACAGTGAAGAGTGAATATATGGGCTCCACAACGTTCACGTCATCACTAAATAGCCAAAAATTGACTATTCGATAAACGGTGAAACACAATTGCAAAAATTTGAAAGTACATAATATTAAAATGCAAGAAAAAAAATACAAATATTATTTTAAAATTTGACTCAAATTATAAAGTACATAATTCTAATTTGCCCCAAAAAAAATTACATAGCCACACCTAAACAATCCACATGTGACATGTCCCAATCTGATCCGATAACAACACCGAGACCTTTTCAGCACCCGAAAAGCGCACATATAAAACAGGGCCGCCCTCTTCTTCCGAATTGAAAACCCTAGATTAAACGCAGAATCAATCCGAAGAAGAAGAAGAGACGAAGCAGCGATGGAAGAAGAAGACATGGTAGCACGTTTGGAATCAGGGTTGGTTTTGGAAGAGGAGGACCCACTTTCTGAGAATTACGGCCCCGTGACGCTGTGGCTACGGAACAGGCCCACCGGACGGTGGATGCCGATCGACCGTCTGGGGCCGGAGTTGGAGGGCAAGCAAGTAATCGTACGGGGTATACTGAGGAAGAGGCTTGCTGACGACGAGACGAAGGAGGAGGTGATCTTGGTGTTGTCAGAGAAGCGGAAGTCCGTACATTGCTTGGTGACGGTGGAGCCCGGTGTGGTCAGCCCGCGGATGGTGCAGTACGCGACGGATTTGAAATGCTCCTCCCTCATGGATGTCGTTGGTATTGTCTCTGTTCCTCCTGCTCTTCCAATCCAAGGCACTACTCAACAGGTGAAATTTTATTTATTTATTTATAAGGTTCAAGTTCAATTCAATTAATTTTTTTTTTTTTTCTGATTTATTAGGAGTGTGATTTGAACATATGTTGTCTGATAGATTGATTGATTCATTCATTCATTGATTGCAGGTGGTGGTTCGAGTACTCAAATTATACTGTATTAGAGCATCTTGAGTTTGAACTAGGTAAATTGAGAGCACCAAACATCTTGTTTTGTCCTCAAAAGGTAGTCAAGCATTTGGATTGTTATGTGTTCCTGTATTGATGGATCAGTATATCGGTTTATCTGTTGAATGGTTATATTAGTTCTTGAATTCTTGTAATCCTACTGGTTCTCAATATATATATATTTTGAATTGGTTATATCGTCGGGTAAATAGTTGTCTGAATTTGCTATTATTCTCTTTCATCTGCCAACATGAAGCTTCTGGTTTAAAGACTTAGTTATGGGTCATCTTATGTTGCATCTTTCATAGTATTGAATTTCGTCCTGTGTCTCCTTCTTTGATAATAATACTTGGATATTGCTAGACTTGATTGCACCAGAAATCCAACACTAGAGTTGAGCAATGGCATACTGCAAATTCAGAGAGAAAATTAGTGCTCTGTTTTCTATCGCTCAACGACATAACAAATAATAGTTAGAATAGTGAAGCACTGTTGAAGATCAAGCTCCTGGATTGGCTGAGTAAGGAGAATGAAGCAAGAAAGGAGCTGAAGTGGAAGCACGCTTAGTCCACGTGACTAGAGAAGAGTTAAATGATGTAATGGACTGCAATACAGCAGATCCAAGACACTGTGTAAATGAAAGTTGTGTGATACAAAACGCACACTTTGTCAGCTAGGAATACAAAAGCTGTACTCTTATCATTTGCATAGTAATGAGAATATTCATTCAATTCCGTTAGCTCATTTATTTTTCTCTGCTCTCTTTCCTCTCACCAACACCCTCACTCCATTATCGTCTTCCCCAAGCAACAAGCATAAACACAGAAATACAATACATTACCTATCAACGCTACCTCAAAATCTATACACTAACCACATACAATCCAGTAAACCACAAAGCTTACCGTACAAGTAACCAAAACAGAGAAACATTTACATGGCCTCAGAGCCAGGTTCCCTCTAAATACTGGGTGTAGAGCTGTGAAAACACATTGATAGGCCGACCTTAAGCTCAGGAAGAAAACCCCGTTCGAACGACCTTCATCGGAGCTCTACCGGAAAAGTTACAGCTGATCGTAATTTTTCCAGATTCCGGCGAGAAAACCCAGAATCCGGCGAGAAGTCCAGATTCCGACAACGATGGCGGGTACGAGCAGTGTCGAAGTGAAAGGACCGCTGTTCACCGGCGAGAGCTACGAGTTCTGGCGGATCAAAATGATCACCATCTTCAAGTCCCATGGGTTGTGGAAGCTGGTGGAGAAGGGTATTCCGGTCACATCGAAGAAGGAAGAGACGAACGTCTTCGCTTGAAGCTGAGTCGGAGGATGAAGAAGACAAGAAGTACATGCTGTTGCTTATGAGGGATGCAAAAGCGCTAGGTATCATTCAAAATGCAGTTTCAAATGAGATTTTTCCTAGAATAGCTAATGCAGAAACCTCTAAGGAGGCTTGGGAGTTGTTATATAAAGAATATCATGGAGGAGATCAGGTTAGATCTGTGAAGCTACAGAACTTAAGAAGGGAAATCGAATATGCACGTATGAAAGATGGGGAGAGCCTTTCAGTGTATCTCACAAGGCTGACTGAGATCATAAACCAAATGAAAACATTTGGTGAAGTTCTTTCAAACAAAAGACTTGTGCAGAAGGTGCTGATCTCACTCACTAGAGCCTATGATCCTATATGTCTAGTGATCGAGAATACAAAGGATCTGAAGGAAGTTGAGCTACAAGAGATAGTAGCTATTCTGAAAAGCCAGGAGCAAAGGTTGGACCTACATACTGAGAATGTAGTAGAAAAGGCATTCTCAGCTTTGGCCTTGAATCAGAAGCACCAGTCAAAGAATACTGGTCCATCATCAAGCTCAAAGAAGAATCACACTGGAAAAGGGAAGAAGTGGGATTCTAAACCCAAGTCCAACCAGCCAAGGCCAGCTCAGGACAACTTCAATACTCAGAGCACTAATGAGGAAAAACCTCAATGCAAAGTGTGCTCTAAGTATCACTATGGTGAATGTAGGTACAAAGGGCAAACCAAGTGTCACAGTTGTGAGAGATTTGGACACTGGGCCAGAGATTGTCCAAACAACAAGGCCAAGGCCAACTGTGCAAATCAACTTGAAGTCACAGGAAATCTGTTTTATGTAAACAGTGCAGTCACAGAGAAGAAATTGGATGGTGACTGGTACATCAATAGTGGATGTAGTAATCACATGACTGGCAATGCAAGTTTGTTAGTGGATGTGACTACAAATATAGGTGGACAGGTTCAGTTGCCTAATGGAGTTATAGAAAGAGTTGCTCGAATGGGATCACTTGCAATAGAGACTAACAGAGGAAGGAAGTATATAAGGGAGATTATGTATTTACCATCTTTGAAAAAAAATCTTCTAAGTGTGGGGCAGATGGATGAGCATGGATACTATCTGTTATTTGGAGGTGGAAGATGCAGTGTGTTTGATGGTCCTAGCCTAGAACATCTGGTAGTTAGTGTCAAGGTAAAGAATAACAGGTGCTATCCTTTGACACTAACTACACCAAATCAGGTGGCTATGCGTGCAAGTGTTGTCCACTGTACAAAAACTTGGCACAAGAGGTTGGGACATCTTAACTATGAAGGGTTGCAGAAACTGAGAAATAAAGATATGGTCCATGGTCTACCTCAGCTAGAAGATCCTAAGGGTATTTGTGAGGGTTGTCAGTTAGGGAAACAACATAGGGAGTGGTTTCCTAAAGGGCAGGCTTGGAGAGCAAGAAAACCCCTAGAGTTGGTACATACTGATCTATGTGGCCCTATGCAAACAGAATCTCTAGCAGGAAATAAGTATTTCATGCTTTTGATCGATGATTTCAGCAGGATGTCTTGGGTCTACTTTCTGAGGAACAAATCAGAAGCATTTACATGCTTCAAGAAGTTTAAGGCAATGGTTGAGCTACAATCTGGTTTTAAGATTAAATGCCTTAGAAGTGATAGAGGAGGAGAATTTCTATCAACTGTGTTCATCAATATGTGTGAGACAGAAGGGATTCAGAGGCAACTAAGTGTAGCCTACACTCCTCAGCAAAATGGAGTTGTGGAAAGGAAGAATAGAACAGTAGTGGAGATGGCCAAGGCTATGCTACATGATAAGGAAATCCCATATTTCCTGTGGGCAGAAGCAGTTCACACAGCTGTATACTTACTCAATCGATGTCCTACCAGTGCTCTAAATGACACAACCCCATTTGAGGCTTTCAGTGGTAGAAAACCAGGAATAGCACATCTTAAAGTCTTTGGTTCAGTGTGCTATGTGCATGTGCCCAGTGAGCAGAGACAGAAGTTAGATGCTAAGAGTTGCAGAAGGATTTTTGTGGGGTATGGTACTTGTGAGAAAGGCTACAGAGTATTTGATCCCACTACAAATGCTCTAACTCTGTCTAGAGATGTGGTTTTTGATGAGGAAGCCAAGTGGGACTGGAAAGCAGGAGCTGAACAAACTCAGTTTCAGCAGTATATTGAAGTTCAGGAAGTCGAAAACAGATCTGGAACTATACCACAGAATGGCTCAGACAATGATAGTTCTTTTCCAAGTCCAAGACAATTGGAGAGGGTTACCAGGAGTTCTGTTGGTCAATATACACCTGGAGCTAGTTCATCAAAAGGAGCTGGAGTGACTGACACTTATGATGATACACCTCTGAGATGGGGAAATGTTAATGAGATTATAGCTAAGTGTAATCTCTGTGTTATTGAGCCTGAGAGGTTTGTGGATGCTGCCAAAGATCAGTCATGGATGAAGGCTATGGAAGATGAGTAAAGTATGATTGAAAAAAATGAAACCTGGGAACTAGTCAAAAGGCCTACTGGTAAACCAGTGATTGGGGTAAAATGGGTTTACAAAACCAAACTTAACCTAGATGGTTCAGTTCAGAAAAATAAGGCTAGACTAGTGGCCAAGGGTTATGCGCAAAAGCCAGGTGTGGACTACAATGAAACTTTTGCTCCTGTGGCCAGATTGGATACCATCAGGACTTTGATAGCCCTTGCTGCCCAGAAGAGATGGCAGCTGTACCAATTGGATGTGAAGTCTGCTTTCCTAAATGGGGTTCTTGAAGAAGAAGTTTATGTTGAGCAGCCAGAAGGTTTTGAAGTTAAGAACCAGGAAGACAAGGTTTATAGGCTTCATAAAGCCTTGTATGGTCTAGCAGTGCTCCTAGAGCCTGGTATGGAGAGATAGATGGCTACTTCAACCAATGTGGATTTCAGAAAAGCCAAAGTGAGGCAACTCTGTATACAAAGGCAAGGGGGGAGACAAGTTACTGATAGTATCAATCTATGTGGATGATATCATCTACACTGGGAGTGATCAAGGATTGATTGAAGAATTTAAAGCTGATATGATGAATAGATATGAGATGACTGATCTTGGTCTGTTATATCACTTTCTGGGAATGGGAATTATCCAGATAGAAAATAGCATCTTCGTACATCAAAAGAAATATGCAGAGACCTTGTTGAAGAAATTTGGGCTTATGGAGTGCAAACCAGTTGTAACACCACTTGCTGCAACTGAGAAGCTGAGCAAAGAAGATGGCAGCGGCTTGGCTAAAGAAGAGGAATATAGGAAGCTAGTAGGAAGTCTACTATACCTCACTGCCACAAGACCAGATATTATGCACGCATCTAGTTTATTGGCTAGGTTTATGCATGGACCAACTCAGAAACATTTGGGAACTGCAAGGAGGGTTCTCAGATATATCAAGAGGTCACTGGACTTTGGTCTAGAGTATGTAAAAGGGAAAGGAAATGTACTCATAGGCTACTGCGACAGTGACTGGAGTGGTTCCCAAGATGACATGAAAAGTACATCTGGATATGCATTTACATTTGGCAGTGGGATCTTTTCTTGGGCGTCAGTCAAACAACAATGTGTTGCACTGTCAACTGCTGAGGCTGAATATATCAGTGCCTCAGAAGCTACTGCACAAGCCATTTGGCTCAGGTTTGTGCTGGAGGATTTTGGAGAAATGCAAGCTGAAGCAACACCTATGCAGGTGGATAATACCTCAGCTATAGCAATTACGAGGAATCCAGTCTTCCACCAGAAGACAAAACATATTAACAGACGTTATCATTTCATCAAGGAAGCGCTGCAAGATGGAATTGTGGATCTGGTGTACTGTCCAACAGATGAACAAGTGGCAGACATCTTTACTAAACCACTATCCAAGGAAAGGTTTAATTATCTAAGGGAGAAGCTAGGAGATTCAACCCCTTTAGGGGGGGGGGGGGGGGTAGAGGACGGAATTGCTTTGGTTGGGGGGAGGAAGAAAGAAAGAGAAAGGAGGGGAGGGGGGGGGAGCCTCGTTCCCCTCGACGAGGGAAGAGTGATTTATGGTGTTGAATCCCGCAACACCAGACCAAACACAACGCTTAATTTAGGTTTTTTTGTTACAAAACCCTTCCTTTTCTAGCTTAGAATACCAAAGCTTTTCCCTTTCCATTTTCATTGTTATGATAATTTTTTTTCAATTCCCTTTCCTTTTTTTTTTTTTTCTCCTTTCTTTCCTCCCACCCACCCCCCCCCTCCATTATCCTCCCCCCCAAGCAACAAGCATAAAAAAAGAAATACAATACATTACCTATCAACCCCACCTCAAAATCTATACACTAACCACATACAATCCAGTAAACCACAAAGCTTACCGTACAAGTAACCAAAACAGAGAAACATTTACAAGCACTGTGTATCATCTAAGTTCTTAGAGTTGTTTAAGCTATAACCACGTGAAAGTGTCAAATCATCCATAGTCTGCCAATTTCAGTGTATGGTAATTAGTCAGATGGAAAAGTTCAACTTGTTTCTCTTCCTTTTCTGTGTGTGGGTAAGAAGTTGAGTGCGGTTTTAAGCTAGTGTGGGACTTACCTGCAAAGGCTTTTACTGCCGTATTTTCATGCTTAAGTAAAGAAACTTTCATTATCTCAGTGACTCTACAATACTCTTCTCGGGCATGTTTATATCAGTAACTGTGGCAGTAATTCAGTATTTCTATTGATGGCATTATAGTTTTCTTCAAACCTTGCTCTGGAAAAATTGTGTTGTAACCTTAAGCATGCTTAATTAATTGCACGATTTGCATGAGTTCCTGCTTCAGGTTTGTGCATAACATAGACAATAGTAAAACCAAGCTGCTGTACCACAAATCAAATCAGAAGTCTAAGGCTTATGTTCTCTGTACGATTGATTTGTTATAATAAATCTCTATGTGTGTTATTTTTCTTATCTGCAACTTTTACGTTCTGTTTTGCAGGAAATATGGGAATCCCAAAGTAGAGGTGTCGTGGATGGAATAAATGGATATTATGGTTATTATTAGGTCGTTACGCTTTTGGATGCTGCATAATGAGTCACAGACTTGCTGTGTGTTATGCAATGTTGCATGTGTATCCGTAAACATCTTTTGTTGACATAATATTTACTTCTAGTTCAATAAACTGTACTATTCGCACCCTAGTTGTTGTTACCCTTTTTCTGCTCTTGTTAACGAAATAACGAATGAAGAAACAACAATAAGAGAAATCAATTAGTGTATGGAGATATATGTATCCAGAAGTTATACATAATAGATAAAGCAGGAATATGGCAATAGATCTTGGTCTGGTTAGAATTAGAATTCTATTTGTTCTAGCAGGACTGGCCAGGCACTTGTTAGTGATCGGAGCCAATTGCAAGTCAGTTTTCTTTTGTTGAACTGTTTTCCAGACAATAGTTGTTACTCGCTCTCTGCTTTTCTGAACCAAATAGTTGGGAATTACAGATACCAATTATTATGTGAAGATTAATTGTCTTGAAGTTAGACGTACAGATTAGAAACAAGGCATTACTTCTTCTGTAAAGTATTTCACCACGCCTATTACAATCTGTATATATGATCTAATTAGCTAGGACAATCTGTATGCTCAAGGCCAAAAGCGCCATGAACTAGTGTGTAGAGTTAATTACTTTCCTCTTACAAAGGAAGTAAAACTTCAAGTCCTAACCCGACAATTGGATGCTTCCGGACACTGATATCAGTGCAGTTCTCATGAAGAACTTGGGATTGCATTACTCGAGGTGCTCATGTCTCTGTTTTTTTTTTTTTCCAAAACTCATGTCTCTGTTGAAAATTCTCAAAAACGTGTTTGGTGCACTTGATGAAAAAACAGTCACGAAAACACCAAAAATGATTCTGGAGAACGAATTTGGATTTTGTACTAGAAATGTGAAAATGTCAAATTGACGTTCTCGCCAAATCTAGAAAATGCAGATTCACATGAACATGACAACCACCATCGCGCACCATCACTAACACAGAACCACCACGACTACCATGACCGGCAACCACCATCGATTGGAAACTACCACCAGCCAGAAACCACCACCTATCGAAAACCGCCATCACCTCTGCTGCGGACACAGTTTCCGCCAATCATCGCCTTGGTCGGGAAATTGCGAAGCCGGATGCAGAAGGGGAAAGAGGAGGGAGATACTGAAAATGAACAACACGGCAGAGAACAACACGAAGATGCAGAGCCGTGGCTAAGATTTTTGAGGCCTAGTTCAAAAATTTTGTCAGGGCCCTACAACTGTCAAAAAAATCATAATGATTATTTTTAATGCTAAATATATTAACGATGAAAAGGTAAATTTGAAATACGATTTATAACAAACTGCAGAAAGGATAAAGGCTTTGAATCCAAGCAAAGCGTATTATGAACAATATTTATAGAAAAAATAAAAAAAAAATCAACAAACTTTAACCCTACAACATTTTAGTATGTTAACTCAATATATGACAATCTCCTTGCAGGGACAAAAACAAGAAAGTGCACGAGTGAAGAATGGTGTTAAATGGGTATAAATTTTTGATTTAATATTAGTATTAATATAATATAATTGTATAAAATATTAAAAAAATATAGGGGCCCACTCCAAATGGGGCCCGGTTTCACATCTTCGACTGGAACTAGCTGCTCTGCGAAGACGAAAAAAATCTTGGGCTTTTTTTGGGTGTTGGGATTTTTGGTGGATTTTCTAGAGAGTGAATGGAGAATGTTTGTAATAGAATATGGGGGTGGGTGTTGTCTGGTTTCTCCCCCCCCCTTCCCCCCCCCCTTCCCGCGGCCCGCGGCGGCAGCCCCCCCCTGTGCAGCCCGCGGGGGGCGACGGCCTTCCCCCTCCCCTTGTCGCGTCCGCGCCCTCCCCCCCCCCCCCTTTCTTTTTTTTCCCCGGATGCCCCTCCCGGGGGCGATGACAATGGCAAAACACTATTCATGTAATTTTTTAATATTATTTTTTATCAAAAAATATGCATAATAATTATAATTAAGTCATATTCAAGTACCCTGATTCGCCTGCTACGTGTCCATATTCAACATATTTATCACAATGAAATTTCAGATTTTGTCGGTCCAATCATGTAGTGACACGTGTCCATATCTATACGGAAATCTGAGTGAAATTTCTGAATGGATTTTCATCCACTCATGTGATGACACGTGTCACATCTTATCAAATGATTCAGAGCAAAATTCTCCATAAATACAGCGTTGCCAGCTGCCTATCCCTCTTCTCACAAATCACTCATTTCTCATCTGCCTCAATCTCACATTTCTCATCTTACTTTGAAATTTCATATTTTCCAATGTCGTTGGTTAGAAGATTGTTGGCCAGAAGGGCAAAGGATGCTGAACAACGTTGACACACCCCGACCCAAAAAGTAGGGCCCGGGAGTGCGGCCATCACCCCCAAAAAGTGACGAAGCCTTAAACAAATAAAAACGACAAAAACGGAAGAAAAAGAAATACAAATTAATATCAGAGCATCTACAGCGGAAGAGAAAACAACACACTACAACTGCCCCAAGGGCGGAATACACAGCTGTACAGCTAAACTCATAACCTGGCTGACAAAGACAACGAAGATCTCCTACCCTTCGTTGATGGAAGTAGAGCTATCGGCAGGTCTCTAGTCGTCTCGGTGATGCACTTCAGAATCAAATCCTCAGGGGGCGCAAAAACAAGGGTGAGTGGACGGAAGAAGAAGTCAGTGAAAAACATTTAACAGATATGCCAATAACCCCCTCTGTCAAAACAAATAGTATAATAATATCATACCTCAATCCAGCCAACACGTACTGTAACTAACATCCGAGCAACCTATACACACAAAACATTCCCAACACTAAAACGTAATGTGGTCGAGGGTCATATCACCCGACCGAGATATACCTCTCATGAACGAGGGCCATATCACCCGTCCAAACAGCGTTCCCACGTGATCTCATGGACGAGGGCCATACCTCCCAGACCATGATTTAATGGACGAGGGCCATACCACCCGATCCATATAAAGCGCCCCTAATAGTACTAATCGCAAACAAACTACCTACGAACAACCCAGCAACGATTACCAACCATAGTCACAACTACCAACAGCATAACCAATTTATAAGCATAAAAACATACGAATATAAATATACGAAAACAAAGCACACTCAAACACATTTAAAACCAAAACCCGTCCACTCATAGTGACACAGGCGATCGTCGTTGTCCTCCTCTGCTGGCACGATTCGGTTATGCTGATTCCTCGAAATCTGATCACCTAAAAATCCCAATAATCCAAAGTTAATAACCGAAACTTAACGAATAACCGAGAAACCCTACTTTTCCTTGTTTTGCTCAATCGGGGTATAACCGTATCTCAGATGGCAAAACGAAGTTCGCCATTGGATCTGGAACGTCGTTTCCACTCGGAAAAGTGGTCGGTCAACAGTGGTCAACGCCGGTCAACGGCGTGCCGTGGCACTCGCTTGACGTGGCGATGACCTGGCAGCCACGTGGTGCTGACGTGGTGTGACACATGGCGCTGATGTGGCGCCACGCGGCACACGCGTGTCGTCCACGTGTCGCTGACGTCAGCACCGCCGCGCCGGCCGGAATCTGGGGATTTTCCTGCCGGTTTCCCCAAAATCCTAAAACCTTCAATTCTCAACCAAATCCATCGAATTTTATGTCAAAACGCATCTACGGAATCCCAGGAATCCAAAAATCAAGGTTTCACAGCTTACCACGCATTGAGACTGGCCGGAATCACGCCGGAAAGCTCGCGGATTCCGTTCGTCTTGTTACCGGCGATTCCGTGGGTTTCCGTCGACGATGTGGGGTGTTTTGGCTTCGTCTCGGTGAGGGGAAGCTGTTTCTGGGTTCCGTTTCTCTGATCTGTGGTCGGACGGAGGAGATCGGTGACGAGGGGCGTTCGGCGGTCCGCGGCTTTCTCTTTTGGGAAAGTCGCGACTGGTTCTGGGCTTGGCCAACCCGGTTCCATCTTTCCCAAAATATCTCCCTATGTGGCCAATCAAATTGTGCCACGTGTCAAGCACACACCCATTGCATGTGTTTTTGTCCGTAAAGCCTTCGTTACAAATCGGAATTCGATTTCGTCTTCGTAGACGTGTTCGTATCGTCGAGTTCTTCACATAGAGTCCACTATTGTCTATGTATATTTCCACTGTTCAAAAGTCAACCGTTTGACCCATGAGGGTAATTTGGTCATTTCACAAAATTTTGGGAAAATTTCTAAATGGGTCGTATCAAACTTCGAAGAAATGATGCCATGGAAGATGAGGAAATGGAACAAGAAGAGATGGAGCTTGTTGCAGCACTTTCAGCCATGGAGGACGAAGGCCAATCCAGTGGTGGATCAAGACAAGGGCGTGCTCCGAATATCGAAAGAAAAAGGCACTCTCGAGGTGCAAATCTCCAAGAGGATTACTTTATCCCAACTCCACTTTACCCAGTTCATGCTTTCAGAGCGCGGTATAGAATGCTTCCTCCTCTCTTCAACCGCATTATGACGGATTTGTGCAACCACAACAGCTACTTCATACAAAAACCAGATGCCCTTGGTGTGATGGGTCTACCTGCCTGAACAAAAGTTAACAGCTGCCCTCCGGATGCTTGCATATGGAGCAGCTGCCGATCAAGTTGATGAAATAACCAGGTTAGGAAAGTCTACTGCTCTTGATGCCTTACGTCAATTTTGTGATGGAATATATAAAGTTTACCATAGTCAGTACTTACGCCGCCCAACAAGGGCTGACTTGCATAAACTTCTCAAAAGAGGTCAGCAAAGGGGATTCCCAGGAATGATTGGTAGCATAGACTGTATGCACTGGGAGTGGAAGAATTGCCCAACTGCCTGGGCCGGTGCCTACCAAAATAGGAAGGGGAACAAGACTATCATTCTCGAGGCTGTGGCATCCTTTGATACTTGGATCTGGAGCGCGTTCTTTGGATGCCCAGGTGCCCAAAATGATATCAATGTTCTCCATCAATCAAACGTGTTTGACACCGTGGTGAGTGGAACTGCTCCTCAGGTTCAATATGTGGTGAATGGGTGAACCTTTTCAGGTACTTATTTTTTAGCAGATGGGATATACCCGCAATGGGCCACATTTGTTAAATCAATTTCGACTCCCACTTCGGCCAAGGAAAAGCTTTTTGCCACCAAACAAGAGGCATACCGCAAGGACGTAGAAAGATGCTTCGGTATCTTGCAAGCTCGTTGGGGAATTGTACGAAGCTCTGTGCGTATGTTTAAAGAGGACACCATTTGGAAGATAATGATGGCATGCATTATCCTTCACAACATGATCGTGGAGGATGAGTACGACTATGATGCAGTGGAGGATCTTGAAGAGAACCCATACAATACTTCAGCAACAAGAGTGTATGAAGCTCCTATTGTCAATGGACAACCTCTTGTGTACCCCCCTCCAGATCGGGATGAACATTACCTGCGATTATGCATCAACAGGTATATTGGTCTTCAAGACCCTTTTATTCACAGGTCACGACAAGAGGAATTGGTGGAGCACATTTGGAAGTTTGAGACTGATGAGTGAAGAAGATGAAGAATGCTGTATTGTTTTACTGTTTTAAAAGTATGTATGTGTGGTTATTGGAAGGCATAAAAATGAACGAGTGGTGTGAAGAAGAGTGAGTAGGAGAGAGGTAAAGCCATAAATGTGTGGTCTATTTATGTGTAAGTGTGTGGTCTGGTTCTATGTTTCAATGTGTGGTAGAAATGATGCTTCAATGTTGATGATGTTGGCAGAAGCATTGAATAATTCTGACATCTTTGGTAGCAAGTGGCTGTTGGCCCTTCCCCCTCTTCAACCTTTGCCTTCATTGCCGACATCTGCCTTCATTACTAATAAATGTATGTGTGTTTATTTCGTTTAAATACAAAAGTACGTTCATTTGCCACGAATAAATATTTATTTGAATTTAAAATTGAACATTACATACTAATAAAACGTTCAAATAAAATAAAACATTACATACTAATAAAGCGTTCAAATAAAATAAAACATTACATACTAATAAAGCGTTCAAATAAAATTAAAAATATTACAAATTAATCACTGCTGATTATACCATTCGTTAAATTGGGCAGAGGCGCTAGATTGGCCATCCCTAAAAAGCCTCCTTCTCTGAGTAATTGCTTGTCTCTCCTCCGCCCAAAAGGCCTTAGCGTTCGGAGTCATCTGACTTGTATCCATTGCCATAGTTACGCGGTCATCATTTTGTTGTTTTTGAGCTGCCTTTTCCTCTGACTTTCGTTGCCTTCGAGCTGCCTTTTCCTCCTGCGCTATCCGAAATATTTCTTCATCTCTCGCACGCTCTTCAATTCTGACCTCTTCCGTTTTCCTTGCGTCTTCAAGCCGCAATGCATTATTCTTCGCAAATTCACTCAACATTTCTGTTTGGTAGAGATTGGGGGACTGTTTCCTTGCAGCTTTCGCTGCCTTTCTTCCTAGAGGCCGAGGCACTGGAGTAGGAATATGATATGCTTCACTATCATCGGCTAAATTCACTTCACCCGGGGTTACTCCCGGTGACTCTTGCATCGGTTCACCCTCACCCATGAAATCATTTCCGAAATCATTTTCAGTAGGGGTTGAATCCCTGTTTACGACAATCCGGAACCTCGGGCAATCCTTGATAATCTCCCAGCCAGTATGATATGTGAAAGTCTTGCCTTTATCAGCGCCAAACCACAATTGCGCATGCCTTATCTATTCAAATCAAATTCAACTTATCAACCTCTATAAAAATTATAATACTTCAAAAAATGACAAAATATGTACCTCGTCGTCCAAAGCATAGCCACTCCCGGTATTGTCCTTCGCTTTGCCCAATGCCACCTTCCATTTTATGAAATCCTTGTTCAAACACTTTGCCCAATGACTCATCAAAGCTCCTCTATTTCGAACCGTGCCGGGAATATGAGCAGCAAAGTGTTGTTGGATTTTTTGCCACATTTGCGGAGATTGCATTTAGGTACCGGTGACCGAGTCATGGCATATAAATTTCCATGATTTGCACAACTGGACATTTTCTTCATCGGTCCATGAAGTGCCCGCGGCTTGTGTGGAAGTTTCGGTGCGGCGAGACATTTTGCTTGAATGAAGATGAACGAAGAGTGATGAAATTTTATGTGGAAATGAGCAAAATCTAGCAAAAATAGATGAATGATGGAGTGAGAAATGATTTTGGTGTATAAGAAAATATAGGATGTGTAGTATTTATAGGAAAAAAAATTTGGTTTTTTTCGGATTAAAAAAAAAATAAATAAATTTGAACTGCACTGCCACGTGGCAGCTTCTAGGCCGTCGGATTGCCAACGGCTACTTTGATCCGGCGGCTCAGAGGCTGCCGCGTGGTAGCGCGGCAACGTTCGAAAAATTAGCCGTTGGAGGCCTGACATCAGTTTCCCACGCGCGTCTGGCGCGTATACTGCACGCGCCGGAATTAAAAAACCTCCGAGTGCGATCTGACGTCAGATCGCGCGCGCCGTTCGCTGGCAGAGGGGGCGGCAATTTCAGCCGCTGCCATCGCCGCCCGGAGGATTGCCTGCGTCTTGCCTCCCGTTTTTTGTCCCGCTGCCGCGCCGAACAGTGATCGGAAGGGCAATCCGACGGATCGCCCCTCCTTTTGCCGCCGCAGTGCCAATGCTCTTATGTGGGGGTGGGGTGTGGTGTGTGTGGAGGTGGGGGGGGTGGGGGTGGTGGTTGTGTTTCGGTCCCTGGGTATATTTTATAGTTTTGTTACATCACACTTTTTTATATCTCAAATACTATATTTACTTTTTTTTATTTTTCTTCTTTATTTTATAAACGGCGGAAAAAAACTAAGAAAAATCGTCCTAAAACGCCCCAAATATTTCCCCCTTTTTTATTGTCTCAGAAGGGCGTGCCTTCCCTTCATGTATGTGTGTCCGTTCAAGCAAAGATAACTAAACACAAATAGATTTACATTCATAAATATAAGATTGTATATGTATATAAATTGTATATGTGGGTTTGGGGGAGTCTTTTTTTTTTTTAATTTCCCCAACCCTTATTTTTTAATATTAGTTTTTTTTTTTTTATCTGTTTAGTTTGTTGGTTGTTATATTAAATATAAAATAAATCGGTTGGTTTTTTATTAATTGTTGGTTGTATATACACGTCCACACTGTACTTGTCTTTGGTTTGGGGTTGTAAATCAAGGCGGGCCCGCCCCCATTGGTTGTTTAATCGTTGGTCCCCCAGTCGATGTTCCTTCAAGCATATCATATGTACGTCCTTTATAGATCGTACTTACCAATGTATGTTCTTCTACTTATGGGACCTTAATAACTTAAATGGCACTTACAATTAAAGTTATAATTAAAAGGGAAATTTTATTTACACCCCAGTTTTTAGTTAATACACCCCAATTTGGTTTTTAATTTGAAAATAATATTTTAACCTTATCTAAACTTACCAATAAAGACATAATATTTGTGTATTTTAAAAATTATTTATGAGTTTATACCCCAATTATAATCTCTACGGCATTCAATCTTATTTTCAAGTTCATCTTCTTTAACTCCTCAAACCCTAACTAGTAAATCCATGGATAATTACACTCTTTGATGATATGGAGCGCAAACCGGTCGATAATATCATAATCCGAGGAATCCGCCTCAAGTGGGCTTACTAATCGGATGCCCTAGAAGAATTCATAACACCCCCCTTTAGGAAGAATTGAAATCATAAGTCAGCGTGATTTTGATTGTGATAGTGGATTTTGATTAAGGTGAAGCCGCATGCAAAGAATGCTAAAATTGATCAGGGATGTATTGAAGAACCCATTAACATAGTAAAAACCGCACATGTTGTGAAGGGGGGTGTTTTGAATTCTTCGCATATCCCAAAATCGAATTCATAGAAGCTTTGTCCCCCCTTCATTGAGTGTTGAGGAAGAATTCATAACACCCCATTCAGGAAGAATTGAAATCACACACCCCTAACCAAATCCATAGAATCTTTGTCTCCTTCGCTTGGAGTCATATTCCTTTTCTTTAGCCCAGATCTCTATTAGCTTGACTTGAGTTGGGAAAAGTCATAAACAATATGACTAAACAATCAAAACTATAGGTAAATTCATAATAAAAGAGGGGTGAATTCATAATAAAGATGGTGTATTTAAATATATTTTTTATTTTATTTTATTTTATTATTAAGGGTAGTTTGGGTAACATTTGGGGTACATTAAGATATTTTGTATAAAGATAAAAATTAATATAAGGTGAATTAATAATGGGGTGCATTAACTAAAAATTGGGGTGTAAATAAAATTTCCCTAAGGTTGTTTTCTGTTTTTTTTTTTTTTTCTTTTCGTTTTTTTTTTTTTCCTTTTGGTTTTTTTTGTTTTTTTTTTTTTTTTTTGTTTTTTTTTTCTTTTTTTAGGTCCCTTTGTTTTTTTTTTTTTTTTTTCCTTCTTTTCTTTTTTTTTTCCTCTCTTTGCCCCTTTTTTTTTCTCCTTTTTTTTTTCCATCAATTATGCTAATGTGTGCCCATTTTCTATACAAAAGTGGGACTCAATTATGTACAACTCAGCATTTTCTACTAAGCCGAAATAAAATTAATAATAAAAAAGGGCCAAACGAAAATATCATTTTGCCTTGCCGAAAAGAAGATCTTATCTATCACAATTTTCAACGAGCAGATCTTGTTCTTCTTGATCGGCTCGATGACCTCCGCCGGGACGCTGTGGAGGTCGCCGTGGACGTCGTAGCGCTCGAAGTAGACCGGCGCGTGCATCGCCTCCATGACCTGCTCTACGGAGTTGGTGACGAGCGGGCCGATTTCGTCGCCGGGGATGATGGTCACGGGGCGGGGGCGCCGTCGCCGTGCCAGCGGCATGTAGGTGACGGATCGGGTGTGCGGTGGAAATCCAATTCCCCCCATTTTTTGGGAGAAACAGAAGGAACAAAAGGGGAAGCAGGTTGTACCCAAAAAAAAGTCGAAAGAAAAAAAAAAAGCAGCATTTTGACGAAAATGCCCATCACGTGCAGGTCACGTGTGTTTTTTTGAAGGCTCCGTTAGTCAATTTAGACGGAAGGGGGCAAATTGGTTAAAAATGCAAGTTAAGGGGGTTAATTTTCCAAAATGCAAGTTAAGGGGGCAAATCAAAAGTAGAGTACAAGTTGAGGGAGCAAATTGGCTAAATACCCTTATAAAGTGATGTTTTAAACCACTGCATTTGGAAGACTTGTGAAAGTTAAATCAAAGATAACCCGATGAGTTTCTTGATTAACAGTTGTAGGTTTAAATCCACGTCAACACTGTACTTGTCTGAGATGTGAGATTGTAATGAGGGCGAGCCACGTCACATAGGTTGATTACAGCATGGTGCCTAGACTCTATGTTCCTTCAAGCATATCATATGTACGTCCTTTATAGATCGTACTTACCAATGTATGTTCTTCTACTTATGGGACCTCCTTAATAACTTAAATGGACACTTAGAATTAAATTTATAATTAAAATCCCTAAGTTTAATTTGTCATATTTTTCCACCTTTAACTCAGTTATTTTACTTCATTACGCCTTTATTTTTTTCCTTTATTTTTTTTCCATCAATTATGCTAATGTGTGCCCATTTTCTATACAAAAGTGGGACTCAATTATGTACAACTCAGCATTTTCTACTAAGCCGAAATAAAATTAATAATAAAAAAGGGCCAAACGAAAATATCATTTTGCCTTGCCGAAAAGAAGATCTTATCTATCACAATTTTCAACAGCAGATCTTGTTCTTCTTGATCGGCTCGATGACCTCCGCCGGGACGCTGTGGAGGTCGCCGTGGACGTCGTAGCGCTCGAAGTAGACCGGCGCGTGCATCGCCTCCATGACCTGCTCTACGGCGTTGGTGACGAGCGGGCCGATTCCGTCGCCGGGGATGATGGTCACGGGGCGGGGGGCGCCGTCGCCGTGCCAGCGCATGTAGGTGACGGATCGGGTGTGCGGTGGAAATCCAATTCCCCCCCCATTTTTTGGGAGAAACAGAAGGAACAAAAAGGGGAAGCAGGTTGTACCCAAAAAAAAGTCGAAAGAAAAAAAAAAAGCAGCATTTTGACGAAAATGCCCATCACGTGCAGGTCACGTGTGTTTTTTTGAAGGCTCCGTTAGTCAATTTAGACGGAAGGGGGCAAATTGGTTAAAAATGCAAGTTAAGGGGGTTAATTTTCCAAAATGCAAGTTAAGGGGGCAAATCAAAAGTAGAGTACAAGTTGAGGGGGCAAATTGGCTAAATACCCTTATAAACTGATGTTTTAAACCACTGCATTTGGAAGACTTGTGAAAGTTAAATCAAAGATAACCCGATGAGTTTCTTGATTAACAGTTGTAGGTTTAAATCCACGTCAACACTGTACTTGTCTGAGATGTGAGATTGTAATCAAGGCGAGCCACGTCACATAGGTTGATTACAGCATGGTGCCTCAGTCGATGTTCCTTCAAGCATATCATATGTACGTCCTTTATAAATCGTACTTACCAATGTATGTTCTTCTACTTATGGGACCTCCTTAATAACTTAAATGGCACTTACAATTAAAGTTATAATTAAAATCCCTAAGTTTAATTTGTCATATTTTTCCACCTTTAACTCAGTTATTTTACTTCATTACGCCTTTATTTTTTTCCTTTATTTTTTTTCCGTCAATTATGCTAATGTGTGCCCATTTTCTATACAAAAGTGGGACTCAATTATGTACAACTCAGCATTTTCTACTAAGCCGAAATAAAAATAATAATAAAAAAGGGCCAAACGAAAATATCATTTTGCCTTGCCGAAAAGAAGATCTTAGCTATCACAATTTTCAACAGCAGATCTCCGTCTTGGGATACTGCCACTGGCGCGGTGGTTTCCACTATTTTCTGAAGCCAAAGAATTGCCTCCTTGATGACAATTGGAAACCTGAAGGTCTCTAATTTCAGGCTCTACACCATGACGGAGCAGGCCCCGCTGGAGGGGCTCCTTCACACTCCATTGGATCCCTGCCTATGTGGCACCACTAAGCCAAAAAAGTACATAGATGACACTTTCCGGACGACAGTTATTATAAAAACCGTCGTTGAGTTTTTACTATCGTCGGAGATGATGGTTTTAGCTTAAAAACCGTCGTCTCATAGGAGGAAAAGGGCAAATGTAATAGACGACGCTTTTTTTGACAACCGTCGTTAATACAAAAACACGAAAGACACTGTAGCCTTAAAATCCATTCTATTTTCCTTCTCACTCTGCTTCTCTTTCACCCCTTTCTCTTCTTCTTCCTTCTTCATCGCCGGATATCTGCAACTCTCCCGCCCTATTTCTTTTTGTCAATCTCTGCAATTGAGTTCCCCTTCAGTTCTACATCTCTCAATTTTTGCTCGATTCACTAACCCTAATTGAAAATTTTCCCAAATTCGTTCGTCACTGAAATGCCCAAACCCTAAACACCAATTCGGAGCTCCGCACCGAGTTCGCCCTCGTCTCATCTTCCTTCATCGAGAACACTGACCCGTCATCCCCTTGCCAAGACCCACAGCGGGGCTTCGGTGAATTCGGTGTCAATTCGATGCCGCACATCAAACTCGTCGGACCCAACAAATGGAGCACGGCGATTTCTCCAGATTGGCTGAGTAATGTCCGAGTTCTTCAAGTCGACGACATGACGGTGGAAATGCTATGTCGATAATCTCCCCACTGGGTAATTCTACAGCTTATTTCAGCTTGCGTTTGTTTTCAATTTTTGATTGGGATTGAAAAGACTCGTGGATGATATAAATGCTTCTTGGGTTATGCTTAAGTGATGCTTATTTGGTTATTACATGGAATTTAATTGGATGTTTCTTTACTGGGTATTATCTATTCGTTGATCTCTCCTTGTCCCCTTTTTGGAACAATATCATTAGCCTTGCTCTTGGTTTGTTCCACTCTGTGATATCTCTATCTTTGTTGCCTTGCTCTATCTAGGTGTTTTGATGTTTTGCTTTGTACTGCAGGAAGAGCATTGGAAGATGAAGGAATTAGTGCCTTCCGTTTTGACTTTGCTGGAAATGGGTAAGCCTGTGGTATTTCAGGATTTAAAGTTCTTGAATTAACAGGTTTTCTGAAGAATTGAGTTGTGTCAGTTATGCTTATGTACATAGATATGTTTGTAATTGCAAAGTTAGCATTGTCATGTTATGGAAAATAAATATTAGATTGTGTCAGATTAGTTCTGATGGTAGGTATTTTGGAATGACATGCTTGGAGGAAGTGTTAGTTATCGTGCGACTGAGGTTTGACAGATTCCCTAAGTACTGATATGCATGAAGCACGCCTTCAGATTGACAAAGAATGTCGGTAAGCTCATACTCGTCGCCACTTGCAGTGACACCCTTGCCCACATATTTTTTTCTTCTGATTTTCAATCTAAAAGCTCTGATTTTTCTCTGCTGTTTGGTGAAAGTTTTGATTTTTATTGTTGATTAGCATGTTTTCTCAATTGGTTTCTTCAATTCGTTTTGCCAATGCAATTTTTCTGGAATTTTAGTTGATGCCACATTGCAATTGTTCAAATCAAATTTGACATTCTGTGTCGTTTTTGATGCCACATTGTAATTGTTCGAATCAAATTAGACATGCAGGTGGCAGCAAAGATGACAAAGAGTTGCATTTCTGCAATTCTTATGCAGAAATGCTTTTCGGCTATGTTTGCAGGTTTGCTTGGCCAAGTCGTTTCGGAATCAAGGTTTGGTTCAATTTATGTGTCCCTAATCTTTTCAACTGTGATACTAATTTAGATAGTTGGTTCCTTTTATTGAAAACTGTGATACTGATTGTTTCTCATCTAATTTTCTCAAGCTTCAATTTAGGGACTATTGGCAGCTATTGGCGTTAAGAGTGGTGAAATCAACCTAATTAAGTCGACAGACCTCCTCCGTCTCAGGTTGGTCTTTCTTTTTTCTGATGAACTCACATGTCCACAGTCTCTTGTTTATCTCATCTCCCTGGATTTGGCTTTTATGAAATGCATCTTTTGACCAAAAGAAAAAACAATTTTGCGCTTATCTTAAGAATTTCTAAAAGAATATAATTTATATTTCCTTCAATTACTGGTTTTGACCTATGGCCTCTATTGCACCCTAGAAGTAGCAGGATGATTCAATTTGCCTTGGTATCTAATTTGACCTGGGTTTAAAAACAACGTTTTGTTCGGATTTCCCTGTTGGGGGTGGGAAGTACATAATATCTCAATAACTTCTAGTGCTCTCTCTTTCATTACCATTAATATCTAAACTGAGTTATTTGATCTTTATTGTAGGTCTTGGCTTGAGGAAGTGCATCAATTCTTCACCCTTGGACCAGCAGAACAATCTTGGTCTTTGGTATTCCAGTTATTCTTATTGAATACCAGTGATTGTTAATCATTCAATTATGTACTTAAATTACTATATGCTTAATGTGATTCAATTATAGCAAGGAACACAGAGTTTGTGTTGCTTTCAGTTGAACAAAACTAGAATTTATCAGATTCAGCAGCATTGAAAAGAGGTATGTTTGAAATTGTGAAACCCCAGATTCCGTTTACAAGTAAACTTTATCCTTTGTTACTGCTTTCGGAGACTAAAGGAAGAATTTAACGAGTAGACAACTGGGAAATTTAGTTTATGTGTTGTTTGTTATGGAAGGCCACAGAAAATTCGAGTATAGTTAAGTACCAAACACATCTTTTACTAAACTTTATCCTTTGTTACTTGTGAAACTACCAAGTCGTAGTTTCAAGGCAAAAGCACTCCTATGTGCGTTAACCCACCATATTTTTTAATCCGTCAGCCCATTCAGATTATTGTCAATTCATTTCCTTCTCTTCCTCACATTTCCGTCAGACTGCATGCAAGTCCCAAAACTCCATCAACCATGTCCCGATTGAGAAAACTTCCTTCATAAAAGTTGTTCAAAATTGTGTCTGTTATAACATATCCAAAATTCAAGTTCATCGCATCTCTGTACCGATCTGGGAGGCCATTTTCGTAGTTGCTGCTCGTGATATTTGAAATCCTTGATATTTAGAGCTTATTTCACAGTGGTTTCTTCATGAAAGTTTCTTATATTGGTCTCAGTTACATCATATCAAAAACTTAGCTAAATCTAATCATTTGGGCTCTCATAAATCTAGCTCGAGTAGAACCTGCTGTGTGAGTTCTTATTCTGGGTGTGCATGCTTGAAATCCATTGCTGCATGTCATTGATTATTCATAAATCAGCAATTATATTTCTATGATTGTTATCTCCTGACTCTATTGAGCTATTATTCCTCCAATAATAGTATTTCATCGAGCTCCTCTACTTGCATACCAAGTGTTTGTTAAATTGTCTCATAGAACTTGCCAATTAGCCTATGATTCTTCCATAGAAAATCTCGTTTCATAAGCTCAAAGTTGAAACCCCACATTTATATTCAATGTTTGGTACTCTGAACTAGTCCATGACAACGTCACATAATTCCACTAAGGGTTGGAAACCACATTAGAAAGTGTTAGTGGCTCGGTGGTTAATTTTGGGTAGCTCTAGGTGGCATAGAAGCTGCTAGTTCTCTGTGGACTACTTTCCGAGAGTGAACGTTATGTTTTGAAACAAGGTAGGGGGTTTTAAAAGATTTTTATGCATTATTTTCATGAGTTTGTTTGCATTACTGATTTGAGATGATAATTTATGAATCATTCAATGGTTCTTACTTGGTGGATCTGTTGCTAGCTGGTTTTCAAAGAGAATTGATGTTTAGAACAAGATTTTCTTGGTTGGACAGAAACTACTTTCTTTTCTATTAAATGTATACTGTTTTGAACCCGATGTGTATGCCTCCATGTTTCTTTTCCTTTATGAAATCTGCACAATAAAAGGATTCTCTTTAAGTACCATGGAATTGAAAAGTGGAAATGGGAACTGAAGTGGTAAGATGATGTATTGTGGGGACAATGACCTGCATGTTGTTGATGTATGGGCACAATGACCCAATTCCCCGGGGAAAGCTCCTTGTGTGGGCTGTTGTGATGACATTGGTATATGCAAAGGTATGTTCGAATCAGTTCCTAATTTTCTGACAGAAATAGTGTTCATGACAAACAAATGATTTGTGATGAAGTTTTCGTTAAAGAAATTATTTTTATTGATTTTACCATGGTATAAATTTATCCTTGGTGTATTTTCGGAGAGAAAATCATGATTTCCCTACTGGACTTTGAAATATATGTATGTAAGAGGCATACAAGAAATGTTTGCAAAGAAGCTATTTCGAATGAAAGCTACTGAGAATTTCTGTGCTCACCCCATGTGTTTTATTCCCAAATGTTTCAGGTTGGCATCTTGTAGATAGAGTTGCTATTTTCATCGAAAACGCCATAAGCGGTGTAGGAGCGAAATCTTCGAGAACATGCTAGAGTTTGTCTTCAGTATAGGTGTGACATTGGTCCTAGACCTCTATTTATCTGGGCTTTGAATCGAGTCATCTACTGTAAATACATCTCTCATTCTTTCAATGCTCCCCATGCTGTACTTGGTCAACTAGAGACCCTTAATTTCTTATTGTAATTATTTGTTTGGTCATTTGGATGACTTTTAATTAAATTTGAGTTACAACTTGTTTTGTGTAATCTGTGGCATGTGTTGGTATTTCTGATCATAAAGCTCTCAATGACTTGATAGTAGACTCATCCAGCTTTGCCTCAAACTTTGTTTCATTAAATTCAAAGTTGTATTCATTGTTCTATGTGAAACTGGCAGCAGGAATTTCCATGAACATTTTATGTACAGCAGTTTTGCATTAAAGATATCAAATAGCATTTGAACTCCGTTTCACTTGAAATTTTGGTAGGAGTTAAGTATACATGTCGACTGATGATCTGCAAAGTTTCATGTTTATAGCTCAAAGAATCATTTTTTGGTGAATTTTACAAAAAGGTCGACCCCCAGTTTTTCATTTGTGTAATAATCTGCTTTTGGTTTCTTTGTGTTCAATTTCTTTTTTTTTTGAAGTTCTCTAAGCATATTTCTACCAATCTTTGCATATTAAACTCCTCCTCATGTCAATGTAACTCTTGCTTTAACTTGTGCTTATCGTTGATCTTGCCTTTTCCGTTACTTCTTCGTCAACCGTATCAGTCGTACCCCGGGTTGGGGTGTGACAGAAATGCTCTTGCAGATTCATAAGGTGGATTTCTCTATCCGTTGTGGTGATTTATCATGAATTATTTGAAATAATTGATTCTTGTATCTTTAATTGATTAAGTTCAGGTGTAAAAGCTACGGCAAATAAAGCTGGTAGTTGAAAACTTTGTGAATCTATTATTTGGTGGTAAGCACATAGACCATTGTACTTCTTCAATTCTAGTTAATGATTATTGTTGCTGTAATTAACAAAGATCTAACAAATACTGTCTGTAATGCATGTTCCCTCTATTTTATTATTGTCCTTTGCTGATGAATCATACAAAACATGAGAGAGCGGAGAAGATTGGGCAACTGGCATGGCAATTGTATTTATCAGTGCAGGTAATGGACTTGAAGCTAGCTTAATTTTTGTATTGCTGTTTATTGTGGTTGCTAACCATGATATCCTTTGCTTATGTGAGATGCATGACTCTTAATTCTGTTTAATTTGCTGAAACTAGTGTAAGGAATGATACTACCTTGTTCAGCAGTTTATAACAGGTTAGTAGATAAATACTTTTCGACTTGGGAGGAGCTGGACAGGTTGTTGTGGAGCTTGAATGAAGCTGGATTTGCAAACATATCTTGAGGAAGACTGTTACATAACTGGAAGTTGAGTTTTTGAGTTATTAGTCTAGATAGTTAGGGAGTACTCCTGATTTGGTGGAACACATACTTATTGGAATAATTGTAACATGTCTCTCAATCAATGAAATTCAATTTTTGTATCTATTTCTTTGTGTTACCACTGTATTAGGAATGGTTTCAGTTATGAATGGTTTTCAGAATTGCTGAAATAGTGGTTTTAATTTAGAGAGGCCTTGGTTTTGATGTTATATACGACGGTTTTCGCATAAAAGCAAATTCTTCCCACTTTTTGGGTCAATATAGACGACAGTTTTTGATCAAAAACCATTGTTAATTTTGTTATAGACGTACTAGACAGTTTTGGTTAAAATACCCTCGTATATCGCTATCATAGTTGACGGTTTTTAGTACAAAACCGTTGTCTATCACCTAATGAATCAACGGTTTAATTCAAGAGCCGTCGTTTTAAAGATACATAGTTGATAGTTTTCACTTAAAACCGTCGTTTAAAGTTGTCATAGGCGACGGTTCACTGACTTTTCTCAGTTTTTGGATTTGTATAGTTGATGGTTTTTGAAATAAAACCGTCATCTATTCCCTTTTATACAACGGTTAAAAACCGTCGACTATAGTCCTACTATAGTCGACAAGGCTCTATGCGATGGTTTTTTGCAGCACTTAGTGACGGTTTTTAACTGTCTTTTATGACCTTTTTTGGCATAGTGCACCCAAAATTCTTGAGAAGGAGGAGTACGATGGCACGACGGTTCATGTGTGGTCATGCGACATTGTTTCGTTCATCTTGAATGCGGGGTGTTTGACACACCACGTCCCCAAAAGTGTGGCTGGGAAGTGTGGCCATCACCGTAAGGATGACAAAGCCTTGACACCCAATAAATGCGCGAACCACAAGCAAAAAACAACAAAAGAGTTAGGTCCTGACCAGCATGCAAAAGACAATACAAAAGACTTGGTAATCAGAACATCTAACAATGGAAGGAAACACAACAGATACTCTTGTCTTGAAAGATGAATTCTCACAATACCGATACAACTAGGATTTTCCATGACATCCTACTTCGTCTGGACAAAATCAGAGCTATCCACATATTCTGCTCATCGTCAGGGAGGTCATCACTACTAAACCTGAAGGGGGAGCAAAAGAAGGGTGAGTGGATGGGAAAAACAAAAGATTTCAAAAAAAAAAAAATTTTATTTTCTGCAAATATAACCCCCTCTATATAACCCGTAGTAAATATAATAGTAGTAAAATCACAAGACAACTATAGTAGAAGCCCAAGTTCAATGAGCATCCACTATAAAACCATAACCTTAACATATCATGTACACTCTCGGTCAGGCATATTCAATACCCTGGCAATCTGCAGAGTAAAGGTTGTACGTATAAACAATAAACCCCACGTATAAACAATAAACCCCATGTACCTACGATCACGTGAAAGATGTGGGTTGCCCTTGGTGTCGCCTCCAATACCATGGATAGACATCAGGGCACTGGAAAGGAATCACTAGGTAATGGGGTCTTCGTTGCTGAGAACAATCACGTGAAAGCAATGTCCTATGATTGTAGTCCGGGCACTAGGAATGTACACATGCTGCTAGGTATACATATAGTAAAGGATAACTTATAATAAAACCATCCACTCGTAATCCTCCTGACGATCGCCATCGTCCTACAAAGCTTAACCAGGTCGTTGCACGTTCAGCTACCTATAATTTTCAACAAGTCAACTCGTTAGTCAAGCAGGAATAAAAGTCCACCTCACCCTAACCTTTGGTTTTCTTCAAATCGAGTTTTGTTCCAACATACGACTCAAACGGGGTTTGTAGATGCATTCAGAACGTACGACTTTTTGGGAGCCGACGGTCAAATGTCACCACCATTGACCAGCTTTGACCAGCATTGATTGATGTTGACAATTATTGATCGTCACCCAAAAATCAACTTTCACCAAATAGCTTCAAAATTAACAATTCAATAGTCCAAATTGAAGCCCAGAGAATAAGAATTCCGAATCTACCTTTACTTTCTCGAACTCCACCGGAAATGGCTGGAAATTACCCTAGAAAAGTCACCACCAGCGACTAGCTCCCGGGTGTGCTACTGATCTAAGTGGTGCATTGGCGGTCGGAATCATAACTAATATCGAAACGAATCCAACGATACTGCCCCGCAATCGGATTCAATGGGGCACAGCCATACTCTCCTTCGCTAGATTTTGCAAATTCCATTGGAAAACTCGCAGGAAATTGGATATTCTCGCCAGAAACTTGAAATTTTCCAATGAGTTATTCTTGCTTCTATCTTTGACGGTGAAGATCTGCTTCAAATTAGGAATTAAGGTTTGTTGGGTTATGTTCGTGATGGCGAGGAGACAAAGTTTCTGAGTTCATTTCGTCTGGTCCTTGGTCGGAGTAGCATCGTCAGCTGCAGATGATGGCAGCAGCATGTTTGTGGTGGTTTGAAAGAAGGAGTCCTGAACAAATGAGAAAGGAAATGAAGAAAAAAATAGAAGTCTGCAATCAAAATCTAGAAAAGTTCCCATCCAATGAGGGTATGCAATATGGCAGGCTCTTCAACCCCATTTCTTTTCATTTTGCATCTATAAAATGTTCGATACAACTCGAAATTAAATTTCTCTTTCACTTGCCCGCTAGTAATGACAAATACTTAGAAAAGAGCCCCATATTGAAATGGTTTGAAGTCAACCAAAATTCACAAAAGTCAATATTTGACTCGTAAGGGGAGTTTGATAAATTTAATGAAAATTTTGGGACTGGTCATAACAGTAACCCCTGTCTAGCGACCTGAATCTCATGGTGATCACACTCCAATTCAAGGAGTTCAATGAGAAGTATTTGCGAGATAGGGAAAACGACACGTCGTTGAACGCCTTCTATTTGATCTTGTTCTCATTCCGGTTCGATATTTAGGAAATGCTTAGTAAAATCCATAATTTTAATTTGCAAGGTAGAATACTAATTTCATTTGGTCATATTGTATTTTATTTTTGCTGAGTTGGAAATGCTAACTGAGTCCCATTTTTGGACAGAAAATGGGTATAAATCAGCATAATTGATGAATAAACATAAAAGGAGGCAACAATGTAACAGAACTGAGTTGAAAATGTTCAGATTTGGCAAATTGGACTTGGGGATGTCAAATATGACTAAAAATGAATTGCTTGTGTCATTTGAGGTATTAAGGGTATGAGATATTATCTAAGCAGCATGTTTGTGGTGGTTTGGGCCGTGTGTCACGATGCTTAGCCCTTTGGGGGTAGTCTGCGCGCGTATGACATTGTCCCTCATGGGTCTTGAGGGTGCTCCTCATGAGTGGCTGGCTCACGTGGGTCTTGAGGGTGATCCTCACGTGTGGCCAACTCGCTTCGGCGAGATTAGCTTCTCCGGTATTGATGGTGGGGTTTTCCAGCTATTACTTCATCTCAGTATTTTCAGTATTGATGATATACTTTTTTGAGTTCCTTATGGTTTTGGGCCCCTATTGGCTATTCTTGTGGTATATGGTATTTTTCCTGACTATTATAGTAAAGCTTAAGTTTTCCATTATGATGAGATTTTGTACCGTCGTACTTGTATTTGGGAAAGAGATATTTTGTTAAGTTATATTTTTAAATGGACTATTCTTTAAAAGCTGATTTTGTCCACTCACTGAGGCTTTTCCTCATAGTTTTTTGTTTTCCCCCTCAGGCTCATAGCTAACTGAGACTTGTCCCACATTGATCACAAGTAGGTTTGAACATCAAACCTACAAGTCAAACCCCCATGGGTCAAAGGTATTCAATTCTCTCACCTAAACCCGTTACTTGCCTTAAAGACTCATCCTCCATCCCCGCTGACTTAAGCATCGGAGAGTCTTTGGCCGGCACCCCACCGGTGCTCTTCCGACACTTGCTTTCTGTGCAGATCCTCTTCTGGCCGGGAACTGACACCACCTTCTGGACAGCCCAAGACAGAGCAAGAGAACCTCCTTCCGGTCCCTAGCCGGACACCAACACTTGGAGCTAGCCTCTTAGCTCCCTGGAACAGACAGATCGATTCGATCCTGACACTCTTCACATACATTGACCGTTGATCCATTTTTTGCATCAACAGTTTGGCGCCGTTTGTGGGAATTGACCAAATTCCTACGTGTTTTACCACAAGCAAAGATCGACCATGTCTTCCTCTCATCATGACAACGATCCGAAGGACAACGTCACTAGTCCCCGACACCATCGGGCGGAAACTAGCACGGCTTCGGAGACTCGACCTCCTCCAGCCGATTAAACAAAAGAAAAAGAAGAAGATCGCCCGTGACGAACTGACATAGCGACTCGCGGCGATGGAAGAACGAGCTCAGGCCTTGGAGGCCGAGAACCGTAACCTGCACGCCGGGAGCCAGGTCCTCGGCGAGAGTTACCAAGCAGCGACCGAGAAGCTGCTGATGGCTAACGTCAACATGCAGCATCTCCGGGAGTAGTACAGCCGGGAACAGCCTCCTGTCCCCCAATCCCAACTTCACATTCCAGACAATCCTATCGTGGCGACACAGCCCGCGCAACCGACTAAGAGCAACCGTCCGGGCCCATCCCGGGCGGCCCGGTACGACAAGAACCATCTGTCAAGCGACTCCGCCCCCTCTAACTCCAACATAATCATCGGCCGGAAAAATGGTGCGGTGAAGGTCTACAGCGATGCTCTCCTCCTTCTCAACGACAACCGCGAGAGGGCGAGAGTTGAGGTGGTGACCAGGAACATCAATCCCGCCGGTATGAGATCTCCTCTGGAGCCTACTCCAGTCCAGGTAGTTCCGATCATCACTCCCCCGGAGGAGGAAACGGCGGAGTCCAGCCACCGTGCGCAGCCCACCATCCCGGCAACAACACCTATTCTCGGGCGAGCGGCCGCGACTGTCCGGACACAGGCCGCAGCAAGTCCAGCACAGCCGTCTCCAGAACATGATCCAGCAACTCTTAGATCAAGTCCTGGAGCTTGTCAACAATAGGGCCAAGGAGAGCCAAGGGAAGGCTGCCCAGCCCAACGTTACCCCGACTCGGGAAGGACCTTTCACGGGTCGTGTCCTGGCCTGCACACAGGAACTCCAGGAGATCGACTCCCGCACGTTGCGAATCGCCCTTTATGGAGGAGGCCCGAGCGAATGCCCCAACGCCCATATGAATAGCTTCAAGTCTAACATGTTCCACAAAAACATCTCCGACCAAGCTCAATGCCTGTACTTCCCCAGCACGCTCACGGGGGCCGCCCTCAATTGGTTCTTCTAATTGCCTACAGGGAGCATCGGCAGCATGGCCGAAATGGAGACGACATTCGTCGAGCAACACCAAAGCCAGAGCTCGACCTTCTATTCATGCAAGGACCTTTATGCCATCATCCAGGGAGAGGATGAAAAGCTGTGGAGGTACGTCGCCCGGTTCAGTCATGAGTACGCCAAGTGTCCCTGGACGGACGATCGTACGGCCGTGAACGCCTTCAAGGCCGGACTCCTGTCAAGCCCATTCCTGTACCAAATCAATCTGGAGACCGACATGACCTACTCCGAGTTGATGAAGAAGGCGAACCTTCACCCCCGGGCAGAGCACCTCACGGACCTCAACCCGCGACACGCGGTAATGGGAGATGGCCAGACATCTCCGCGTGCGGCCCCTGCCCCGGCAGTCCAATACAATCCGGCCCCTGCCCGGCACCCGACGGCCTACAGCACACCCATCTCGAAGGGAAACGACTGCACCTCGAACAAGAGGAAGGAGGGAGCCCACCTCGTCTTCGGTAACCGCGACAAGCGGAACCGCGGCGACGGCCAGCAAGTGTACCAAGCGTACCAAGCGCCTAACCCCCTACCTCCGGCGCCCCCACTGCCTAGACACGACGCCTGGAACCGGAAACCCCGGAAGGAATACATTCCCAAGTACGACCGTCATGCCCCCCTCAACACCACTTATGAGACCCTCCTCCCGGTCATCGCCGATCTCATCCCTGCACCCCCGCTTTGGAGGAACTCCGCCAAGGCAAAGCAAAACACTGGCGTCTTCTGCTAGTATCACCAAGCCAACACTCACGGTACGGAAGACTGCCGGGTGCTAAAAGATCGTATTGAGGAACTCGTCCGAGAGGGAAGGATCGCTGAATTCCAGCGAGGCTATGCTCCTCCCCAACAGTAGCTCCGCCAAATCAACACCATCAACGGCGGCACAACTATGGCCGGAGACTCCAACCGGGCAAGGAAAGAGCATGCTCGAGCCTGCTACCCTGGGCAGGAGGTGATGGCCCTCAACAATCGGGCGGAGAAAATCCCCAAGACGGGCTGGGGATCGATTACCTTCTACGAAGAAGAGGAGGCAGGAATCTTATACCCCCATGACGACCCGATCGTCATCCGGGCTGAGATCGCCCACTACGATGTCGGACGGACGATGATCGACACCGGCAGCTCCATCAACATCATCTTCATGGGAGCCTTCCGGACTCTCAACGTTGCAGATCATCACCTGGACCGGACTCAAACCCCACTCGTGAGTTTCTCCGGGGACTGCATCCAGCCAATCGGAAGCGTTTACCTGCCCATCACTCTTGGCGAAGCGCCTAAGCGGACTTGCGTTGTAGCCACCTTCATGGTGGTGGACTGCCCTACCGTCTATGTCATACTCGGGCGACCCGCCCTCAATCAGATGACGGTCATTCCTTCCACCCATCTCCTTCTCGTCAAATTCCCCACTCCTCACGGAGTCGGCAGCGTCCGCGGCGATCAGCGAACGGCGAGAGGTTGCTACTCCGTAGCCGTGAAGCACAGATCAAAGAACACTCCCCCGGCTCTCCGGGAAGCCTGCTCCATCACAACCCTGCCCTCGACTGAAGTGCCCTCCCCGGACAGCAGCCCAGACGACCCGAGGGACGAAGCCACTACATCCCAAGCAAAACCAGCCGTATGCTTGGAGATGGTTTGCATTTCGGAGGACTATCCGGACAGGCAAGTTAAGATCGGCGCGAACCTCCCCCCTGTCATCCGGACCTCACTTATCAAGTTCCTCCGGGACAATGCCGAAGTCTTCGCCTGGTCGTACAGCGACATGCCGGGCATCTCTACCGATGTCATTTCCCATTGACTGAGCATCGACCCGAAGGCTCAGCCGGTGTGCCAAAAGCGCCGAAAATTCGATGGAGAGCGATACGACGCAATACAGACGGAAGTAGAGAAACTGTCCTCCATTGGATTCATCCGGGAAGCTAAGTACCCGACTTGGGTAGCCAAGCCCGTTGTCGTGCCAAAATCTCAAGGGAAGTGGCGGATGTGCGTTGACTATACCAATCTGAACAAAGCTTGCCCCAAGGACAGTTTCCCGCTTCCCCACATCGACCAGCTCATCCATGCCACTGCCGGGCACGAGCTCTTGAGCTTCATGGATGCCCATTCCGGGTACAACCAAATCTCCATGTATCCGGAAGATCAGGAGCATATGGCCTTTGTCACCGACCAGGGACTCTATTGCTACAAGGTCATGCCGTTCCGACTCAAGAATGTCGGAGCAATCTGCCAACGGCTTGTGAACTCCGTATTCGCCGACCTCATCCGGAAGAGTATGGAGGTTTATGTCGACGACATGCTCGTCAAGAGCAAAACCTCCAGAGAACATGTAGGGGATCTCTCCACAATATTCGACAAACTCAAGAACTACAACATGCTTCTCAATCCTGCCAAATGTGCCTTTGGCGTGGGATCCGGGAAGTTCTTCGATTTCATGATCAGCGAACGGGGAATCGAGGCCAACCCCGAGAAGATTAAAGCCCTCACCGACCGATGTGCGCCCTTCTTCAAAATCCTCAAGGCGGGACAAAAGCTTGTCGATTGGACCCCGGAGTGCGACCAGGCCTTCGGCCAACTGAAGGAATACATGAGCAAAGCCCCGGTACTCGCAAAACCCGAGCATAGAGATGTACTGACTTTGTATCTCTCTGTCTCCGGAACGGCAGTATCCTTGGTCCTCATCAAAGAAGTAGACAAGGTGGAACACCCGGTGTACTACACGAGCAAATCCATGGCTGAACCGAAGACAAGATACCCGGACATTGAGAAGCTCGCTCTTGCCCTCATATGCTCCGCCCGAAAGCTTCGCCCCTACTTCCAGGCTCACTCCGTCTTAGTCCTCACGGACCACCCACTTCGACAAATTCTTCAAAAGCCGGAAACTTCCGGCCGACTTGTTAAATGGGCTGTGGAACTAAGCGAGTTCGATATAATCTTCAAGCCCCGGGCAGCAGAGAAGGGACAAGCCATCGCCGATTTTATTTCCTAGTTCACCTGCCCGGCTACGACTGAAGCCGGCAGCGTGCAGCTCCCTCTGGCCCCTCCGGCCCCAAGTGCTTTGGCCTCGGAAATCACCAACCCCGACGGAATGGGTTGGAAGCTATATGTTGATGGCTCAGCTAACGCCAAGGGCAGCGGCGCGGGAATAGTGCTCATATCGCTCGACAAGGACGTCCTCGAGTACTCCCTCCGATTCAACTTCCGGGCATCGAACAACGTCGCCGAGTACAAGGCTCTCCTGGCCGGCCTCCGACTTGCCAAGGAGGTTGGTGCAGAAAGATTGTCCATCTTTAGCGATTCCCAGCTGGTAGTCAACCAAGTGACAGAAAACTTCGCCACAAAGGATGGCTCAATGGCCTCTTACTTGGCCCAGGTTACATACCACTTGAGCCACTTCAAGTCGTTCGAGATCAGCCAAATCCCCAGATCTGAGAACAATTATGCCGATGCCCTCTCTCGGCTGGCATCGGCCATCTCCGAACCCGCCAAGCGAAGCATCCCGGTGGAAACCTTGGCATCCCCAAGTTCCCTCTCACTCGGCGTCATGCAGATTGCCGCCGACAAAAGTTGGATAGATCCCATCCGGACTTTCCTGACTGAAGGAAAGCTCCCGGAGGATCCCCTCGAGGCCCGACGCCTACAACGGCGGGCAGCGCGGCACTCCATCCTCCAAGGCAAACTCTACAAGCGAGGCTTTTCCGAATCTTGCCTCCGGTGCCTATCCCCTGCGGAAGGCGACAAAGTCGTCCGGGAAGTTCACGAAGGCATCTGCGGAAACCACTCCGGGGTACAGGCATTGGCCCATAAAATTATCCGACAAGGATATTATTGGCCAACACTCAACACCGACGCCCACGCCTTTGTCCATAAATGTGAGAAGTGCCAGCGCTTTGCAACCATTCCTCATCTCTCGGCTGAACCTCTCAGCCCGATCGTCAGCCCTTGGCCTTTTGCCCAGTGGGGACTCGACCTGATCGGGCCCATGCCTGCCGGAAAAGGCCAAGTCAAATTTGCGATCGTGGCCGTAGACTATTTCACAAAGTGGGTGGAAGCTGAAGCATTGGCAACAATCACGGCCACCAAGATGAAAAGCTTCGTCAGGAGGCACATCATCTGCCGCTTCGGAGTTCCAAACGCAATCATCACCGATAATGGCCCCCAGTTCGATTGCAACATCTTCCGGACATTCTGCAAGGATTTCGGAGTCAACCTCTGCTTTGCATCCCCGGCACATCCCTAATCCAACGGCCAAGTCGAAGCGATCAACAAGATCGTGAAGAGAACTCTCAAAACCAAACTCGACAAAGCCAAGGGATACTGGCCCGACCTACTCCATGAGGTACTCTAGTCCTACCGAACCACTTTCCGGACTGCTACCGATGAGACTCCCTTCTCGTTGGCCTTCGGCAGTGAGGCAGTAGTCCCCATCGAAATCACTGAACCAACTTTCCGGGTTGACAACTTTGAACCCGGGCAGAACGAGGAGAACTTGGCTATCAACCTCGATCTGCTCGAGGAGCAG
Organism: Spiraea crenata; assembly: GCA_033992175.1. Lineage (NCBI taxonomy): Eukaryota > Viridiplantae > Streptophyta > Magnoliopsida > Rosales > Rosaceae > Spiraea > Spiraea crenata. Next base: position 752,101 of record JAVBHV010000051.1, on the reverse strand, counting down.
CGCGACCGTGCGCAAACCCGGAACCTCGTTTACAAGCAGCGCATCTCCCGTTACCACGATGCTCGTGTCCGCAACCGGACATTCAAAGTCTGGGACTGGGTTCTCAGAAAGGTCAACCCAACGACCAAGGGCAGCCGACAAGGCACCCTTGGCCCAAACTGGGAAGGCCCTTACGAGATCATTCGAGTCTGCTGCAGAGGAACTTACGAGCTCCGGGATTGCGGAGGCCGCATACTCGGCCATCCTTGGAACGCCAACCACCTCAAATATTTTTACAAGTGATTGCTTCCGATTTTTGTACTTGCCCGACTCTGCCTCCGGCAACCTTATATCGTCTGTAATCACTTGTTAAGTTATTTGAATGAAATCACCCTCTCCGACTAGGAGTTCGGGCCCCTTTTTGCATGTACTAAACCAAATACCTTACTTTTATTCCAAAATTTTTGCAAAGTATCGCTTTCCGGCGACTGAACTCAGTCATCGTGCAAGGGTCTATCCCATCCGATAACTGATTGTCCAGAAAGCGACGAAATCATAATTTTTGCAAAGTATCACTTTTTGGCGACCGAACTCAATCATCGTGCAAGGGTCTATCCCATCCGATAACTGATTATCCGGAAAGCGGCGAAACTATAATTTTTGCAAAGTATCGCTTTCTGGCGACCGAACTCAGTCATCGTGCAAGGGTCTATCCCATCCGATAACTGATTGTCCGGAAAGCGATGCCACCATAATTTTTGCAAAGTATCGCTTTCCGGCGACCGAACTCAGTCATCGTGCAAGGGTCTATCCCATCCGATAACTGACTGTCCGGAAGGCGCATAATCACAATCTTGTCCAAACTTTCCATATAAACATGATAAACACATTCGTAAACCCGGAAACCGCTACATGAGCGCCGGTAGAATCCATACAAGTGCCAAACGATTGTAAACAGAGGTCAAAACCGGAACCGCCTCACGGCGCCGGTACTTATTACATAACATATTGTCTCGATGCAAATCAAACAAAAAAAAAAGGGGGAAAAGTTAAACACTCAGTTTCCGACTGGCGGTGCAGCATCCCCTCCCACAGGCTAATCTCCGGCTGGCAGGTTCACGGCTCCTTCTCCGGCCTGCTCGTCTGCCACTTCCACGACCTCCGCTTCATCTCCGGCCCCCTGCTCTTCCTCCTCCTCCCCCTGACTGTCAGAGTCAACCATCTCCACTCCGATAAAGTCCCGGAAGGCCCGGAGCTCCACCTTGGAAGGCTCGACTAGTCAAAAGGCCCACCAAATCGTAGCCATCATCGATCTCCGCATCCGGGTTGAACATGCGCTGGATATACTTATACCAGCAGATGGGCACCCGCATACCCCTGGAGCAAGGAACTCCGGCTCTTGGGACAGGAAAGAGGACCCTCCGGCTCGCAGCTCCGCTAGCTCTGCCCACAGGGAAGCCACCTCCGCCCGCAAAGTAGCAGCCTCCTCCGCCGACTTTGCCCCCTGGCGTCGGCCTCCTCCTGGGCAGTCTTTTCCTTCTCTTGAAGGGTTAGCGCTTCCTACGGGGCCATCCTCTCCTTCGCCACCGCCCGCTCCAGCCGGGTCTTATTGCCCTTGAACTGATCAATTCTCTCCTTCAGTCCGGCGACCTCCCACTCCAGCTCCTCCCTCCGGGTGGCCGAGCCCCCCAGATCCTCGCTCAGCTTCTCATAGTGCCGGCGAGATTCCACGGCTGCGGCAAACATGTGCTTGGCCTGCTTGAAGCCCTGCTTGAGCTCCCACAATCCCTAACACAAAAAATCACACAAGTGCTAGTTTTCGGATGCTTACATGACAGATCATGGGAATGGCCATGTCGGGCCGGACGTCGCCAGTCTGGGAGCCCGCCGTGAATGTCTCGCCCGGGGAGCTGAAGCCGAAGAGGACTTCATTGATCAGCTCAACGGCGTGCCCCTGCACCGCCACATTCACCTCACCTTCTTTCCGGCGGCGCAGTGGAACCTCCTCTGCCTCAGCAGGCTGGAAGTGCTCATACAGAGCTTCCACATCCGCTGTCCGGAGCTTTTAATCTCCCGGAGGAATGCTCCCAAAGAGAGGGTACGTCTAGCCCCAGAGCGTCTTCCGGGCGATCACAAACGGATCCGCCGTGGAGGGGATGCCAGACATTTGGGGGAGTGAAGGCTCAACCTCCGGCCCAAGTGGGGAGACAGGCCTGAAATCCTCCTTCCGGGACCTCTTCCCGGACCCCGCCGTTTCCACCTCCTCCACCGGCCGCTTCCCGGCTGCTTTCATGGGAAACTTGCTCCAAACCTCCCGGGGAGGAGGCACAACCTTCCCTCCGGAGCCAAAGCCGGAGGAGGGCGCCGAATGCTGCGGCGCAAAGGCCCCATCCTTCCTTTTGGGCACCTTCAAGAGGCCGCCCCCGGACTTTTGGCGCGGCACGCTGGAATGGGGAGGAGCTGCCTTACCCTGCTTTTCAGCCGAGGGGGACTGGCTTGACCTCCGGCGGCCACCCCCCTGTTGCTCCTCCACACGCTCCTCCAGGCGCTCCTCTCCCCTCCCCTGCTGCTGCTCGTTCCCACCAGCTGAAAAAAAAAAAAAAAATTCACCAAGTTATTCTTTCTGGCCAACAATATCCGGATAATTAGACGGAGTGAACACCCGGAAAAGACACTTACCCATTACGAAACCGTACTTCTCTAGGTTTTCCAGGAATAGAACGTCAATGTGCCGCTGATCGCGCGGAAGATTGCACAATTGCTCAACTTCTGCCAACTCCCCGCCGGGAAAGATGGAAACCCTTATTCTTCTTCTTTCCTGAAATGGAAAACACAACTATTAGTTTCCGGAATCCGTAAAGTCAACGATGGAAATACAAATTTTTTCCTAACTCTACCCACCCGTTGGCACCCATTCCCATCTTGTCCGGACATCATACTTCACCCTTCCCCTCGGAGGCCCTCTCCAGCCGGACGCCATAAAACCTACCACTATAAATACAAGTCAAACCCCCATGGGTCAAAGGTATTCAATTCTCTCACCTAAACCCTTTACTTGCCTTAAAGACTCATCCTCCATCCCCGCTGAATTAAGCATCGGAGAGTCTTTGGCCGGCACCCCACCGGTGCTCTTCCGACACTTGCTTTCTGTGCAGATCCTCTTCTGGCCGGGAACTGACACCACCTTCCGAATAGCCCAAGACAGAGCAAGAGAACCTCCTTCCGGCCCCTAGCCGGACACCAACACTTGGAGCTAGCCTCTTAGCTCCCTGAAACAGACAGATCGATCCGATCCTGACACTCTTCACATACATTGACCGTTGATCCATTTTTTGCATCAACAGATGTAACACCCCGAAATCCGGGGTAAGTAAAAACTTAAATTTTAAGTGTTTGGGTTTGCGGCTGCACTCAAGAAACATTCTCGAGCTGTCTACGCATCCATAAAGGAATCAAGCCAATCGTAGTTCAAATTTATATTTGGAACAACACATTTAGCACAAAAGCTTTCAGCAACTTATTTAATCGTACAGGAAAAACCAATATACTATAATAGCATTCTAATTTATTTAGCAACTTCAAGCAGAGCCTAAGAATCCCAACAGAGACCCAACATATACCCTAAATCAAGTATATAACAACTTCTAAATCCTTTAGCCTACACGGCAAATGTGAACATACACCATTGGGATCCCATCAATTAAACCAACGTAGCCACTAGGACACTCAAAATGGTCTACAACAATGAACCAATATAAGGTAATATCATACCACCACCACCTTCTACAACCCATGCGTATCAACTTCAGCCAAACATAAAGCATACTAAAATAGTTAAATGCACCAGGGCAACAACACCTAAAACAATTAATACAAAGGCACCAGAATCCAGCCGGTCAACTTATTCAAAGAACCCAAAACACAACCTATCACTAGTATGAATGCAGTAGCCTTTGAGTCTTACTTCCCAAAAATTTGGAACCAAAACCCCAATCGAGAATGTCGTTATCTTCAAACTATCTCACCATTTCACTGCATGTTATAAGCTCATGGACAATTTTAATTATAACAACACACAACATTTTCAGCTTAGAATTAAGTGCACAAAATCATTTACAACAAACATGCATAAACTATTAGTTTGCAAGTTCACTCAAACATAATCATGGAAACTATCCCACTTGATTCCACATTACACTACTAAATTGAGTGTCAGAATGTCTCAAGTTTCTGTAATTCAATGTTTAAAAACATGTTAAATTCAATCAGCAAGACAGAACAGAGAACTATGAGCAGAGCCCGATATTTACCGAATTTCAAAAGTTTGGTTAGTCAGATTGCTGCTAAATTTGGATATGTTGTAGAGGACAGATTCCTGAACAACTTTGGTGGAGACATCATCATCATCCAATCACTGTAAACTGACATGCAATCCCTCAAATTGAACCCAGAATCACTTCGGATTCTCACGAACTGCCTCAACTTAGACCAGATTATCAGGAGCTACAACGGTTGAATTGAGCTGGGTTTTGGATATGTTGAAGAGAACATATTCTCGAGCAACTTTAATGAAGACATCATTGTCATCTAACCACTTTAAACTGACATGCAATCCCTCAAACCGAACCCAGACTTACTTCGGATTCGCACAATCTGCCTCAACTTAGACCAGATTATCAGGAGCTACAACAGTTGGATTGAGCTGGATTTTGGATATGTCGTAGAGGACAGATTGCCAAACAACTTTAATAAAGACACTTTTATCATCCGACCTCTGTAAACTGACATGCAATCCCCTAAGGTGAAACCAGCAGAACTTCGGATTCTCCCGAACTACCTAGTATTGGACGATATTAGCAGGAGCTACAACGGTTGGATTGTGCTGAATTTTGGATATGACGTGTAAAACACAAGTATGAACATTTCTCTGGGAGGAATCGTCTCCATCGGGGAACTCATTCTGGATGTTTCCTCCTAATGAAATCTGACTGGGAAATCTTTCTCCTTTTGAGTTGCAGACAGGTGGTCCTTTCCCAAGTCTCTAAACACAGACAAACGGGTGTGGGTGAATAAACCTAAAGTCGAAACACGCTCCTCCCCTCTCCTTTCTTTCTTTTCTTTTTTTTGTTCTCTTCTTTTCCCAAGCGTGCTGGTTCCCCAAGAGGAAATCAACCCCCCCGTGTAGGAAGCACTTTCACTTCCTTTAATTTAAGACCAAACCCCCTCATTTTCCATCGGCCAACTCGGTATGAGCTTTACACATGTAAAAACAACGACTTCCAATAATAATCAAATAAGTGACTTTTATCGACATCAATTAAGCACATTAATCTAGCATTTAAGTGCTTTTTATCATACTTGGGGTCTAGTTTAGCAAATTTGTTTTTCCCTGAACTGAAATGAGATTTAAGAAAGGGAAACCCATTGCGACAGATTCAGCATAAGCAAATTAAGCAATTTAAATCACAATATTTAGCCAATTCACACTACCTCAGTATCTCGATCCAATCTTCAAAAGAACATTCTAAAAAGTAAATGAAGAAACAAATATGGAGTCCTGGAATGTCAAGCTCCGGTTACTATGTTTAGTCCATGTGACATAGAAGATCAATTGAGGAAGAAAATTAGAATCACCATACATTCAGGGCTCACCATACAAGGTTAAACTACAAAACTATTGTCTAGTAACTTCTCAAAATTCAGGATGTCACATCGGACCAACGACACGTCGAGGCATTCCTTTCATTGTCATCTGTACTTTTCCGCTGCATGGTAATTAGAGTTCCGAAGTTACAGTGAAGTAAGGAGTCTGGCATACGAAGTGTGTCGGATTCTTCAGGGCACCCTCGGGTTTTGGGAAAATCTGGGGCGGGTCCTGACAACAGTGTTCTGGGAACCAGCTCGATATTCAATCGAATAATCATATCCCATGAGTTTGAGTAACCACCGCTGTTGGATAGGAGTTAGTATCTGTTGATCCAAAAAGTGACGTAGTGTTTGGTGATCCGGATAATGCGGAAATGGTGTCCTATCAAATAAGGCAGCCACTTCTGAATTGCAAATACAATAGCCATCATTTCCTTCTCATACACGGATAAAGCTAAGTGTTTAGGAGATAATGCCTTCGACAAGAATGCAATAGTGTGATTGTGTTGTGAAAGTACAACACCGATTCCCCCATTGGACGCATCACATTCAACTGTGGAGTCGGATGAGAAATCTGGAAGGGCAAGCACTGGTGTGGTTGTCAGAGCAGTCTTGAGTGCATTGAAGGCATTGGTTGCTTGTGTGGACCGAATGAAAGCGTCCTTTTTCAGCAGTTGAGTGAGCGGGTAGGCTAATATCCCATAGTCCTTTACAAATTGGCGGTAGTAGCCAGTGAGGCCTAAGAAGCCTCTAAGAGCCTTGAGAATCTTGGGTTGTGGCCAGGAGAGTATGCATACAACTTTATGGGAATCCACCTCTACTCCGGCATCGGAAATGGTATGACCCAAGTACTCCAGAGATTGTTGCCCAAATAAACACTTAGAGAGTTTTAAAAACAAAGTGTTGGATCGGAGTACCTGAAAGATAGTAGCCCGATGTAGAATGTGCTCATTCAAAGAATGGCTATACATGAGGATATTACCAAAAAAATATTAGCATAAATTTCCGTAAGTAATGGCGAAATAACTCATTCATGAGGCCTTGAAAAGTAGAGGGAGCATTAGACAAACCGAAGGGCATGAATGGGAATTCATAATGTCCTTCATGAGTGCGAAAAGCTATTTTGTGCACATCATCAGGGTGCATTCGTATCCGATGATAGAATGAACGCAACTTCAGTTTGGTGAAGAATTTGGCACCACGGAGCTCGTCCAGTAACTCGTCGACCACCAGAATCGGAAACCGATCCTTAATTGTCACGAGTTTAAAGCTCGATAGTCCACACATAGCCGCCAGTCATCATCCTTCTTGGGAACCAAGAGAATGTGAGAAGAGTATGGGCTGGAGGAGTAGCGAATAACGCCTGTATGCAGCATATCACGAACTGTGCTTTTGTGAAAATGAGGGTATCGATAAGGACGGATATTGATTGGAGAAGTCCCAGGTACAAGCAGGATTTTGTGGTCTATGTGAAGGTGTGGGGGCAATGCCGTGGGCTGAGCAAAGAGGTCCACAAATTCCTCTAACAAAGCTGAGATATCCGCTGGAATGGGAAATTGTTTTGGAACAGTGGTAGTGCCGTTCACAATCTGGGCCAAAATACCAGCTTTATGGGTCAATAACACATCATCTTCACTGTGTTGATCCACGGATATGGATGAGGGGTTTTCAATACCGGTCAATGTGTATGGTTTGCCATCGACTTTAAAGTGCAGAATTTTCTCGAGAAAATTGCATTGGAACCAACCCAGGGTCTCAAACCATTCAGCACCTAGTAATAAATCACAGCTAGCAATCGGGTAAATGCGAAAAGGGCTGTGATAGAGTGTTCCCCTGAGCTGTCACGGTGATCAGTTCGGTGGAACCCCTGGTCTGCACCTGTTGGTCATTAGCAGTGAACAGGGTCAGAGGGCGTGTTTCACAGACATTGAAACTCAACCGTTTGACGATTCTCGGTTGAAGGAAGCTGAAAGTTGCCCCACAATCGATGAAAATGTCTATGGGCAAATTCTGAATATCACCGATCAACCTCATGGTGATGGAAAGGTAGTGCTGGTGAGGGAATGGATAGTGGCATCGGTCGGAGAGGTGACCACTGGGTGGGGTTGGGTCGGTGATGTTGACTCACAATTATGGAACTCGAGGTGTTCATCATCCAAGGGGCCGGCTTCAATAATGGTTATGGATGGTTTGGCGCAACGATGCACAGGCTTGAACCGCTCATCACAATTGAAGTAGAGGCCTTAGATGCGACGGTCTTGAGCTTCTGCTTGGGAAAGACGGCGAGGGGTAGCCATCGTGGGTTGGGAAGCACGGGTTGGGGTTGGAACGAGGGCCGCTGAAGCTAGTGTTGATGGTGGAAGAGTGTATCGAGGAAGTGTAGGTTTGGTGCTGGATTTGCGGGCCTGGATTTTACAGTTGAAAACAGGGGCCAAGCGTTTGGCATCTGAAAGGTAGGCTGGTTGTTGGGCTAGACATCATGTTTCAATTCACCTTTGAGCCCACCAATAAATATAAACTTAATGGGAGTCAGACCAGTCGAATGCTCTGCACGACAATCTTGTGAAGGTATTGACGTAGTCCTCCAAGGTTCTTGTCTAAGTGACGTGGGATAACTCTGTCTCGAAATCCCCTGAATGGAGCCCCAAAAATGTTGTAAGAAAAGGTCAGCAAAAAGGGGTCAACTTGGGGGGTGTCGAGCATCAAACCAAGTGACCCAGTGTGCGGCCTCACCACATATTTAAACACCGGCAATGGCGATGCGCTCGTGGTTGAGAACGTTGTAATAAGGAAAGAAACGTGCCGCCGAAAGGAGCCAGCTTTCAGGGTCTTTCCCGTAAAACTTCTCAATGTCAAGACAAAATGGTTTCATGTGGGTCAGGGAAGGTGGTGGTGAGAGTTGGAAGGTATTGTTTGGGTGGGCTAGTGGAGTGGAGGTTGTGGAAATAGATGTAGTCTAGGTAAAAGTGGGTTGGTTGGAAACTGCGGAAGTGAGGGTCAGGGAGGAAAAAATGGCGGAGTATAAAGGGCGGTGGTTTGGGGATGGGGAGAAGGGCCTTGTGAGGGGGATAGGGGTGGGTGTATGGGTAGATATGGGCACCGTTGTCGACGGTGGGGACCTTGAGAGATGTGACTTGTTTGTGACCAAAGAGGTGAGGAGAGTACCGACTCCCGAAATTGAGTCCACCGACTGCTGCAAGGTGGAAAGATAGATGGCATGAACCGCTTGGTGAGCTCGGAGAGAGGACACGGTGTCCTGCGTGTTGTGGATCTTGTCTTCCAACAGGTCTTGCCCGACGTGAAGAGAAACCACCGTGGCAGAGGAGGAGGAGTCCATAGGACCGCAACCGTCCTTTTTGGACATAGGGACTGGCTCTTGATACCAAAATGGTAGAGCCAGCTTCAGTGTTTAGTGTGTTTTACAAGAAATAAAGGAAATAGACATGTTCTCATTCATAGCTGCCAATATAGCTTACAAACAACATCTATACTCTACCAACCCTAGGGATTGATGAGCCAAAAGTGCCACCTAAGAAATGAAATAACAGTCCTATCTAGATAGGTAGGAAAAACAACATTCAAGAATGATGGAGATAGAAACTGGGCCTAAAGACATGGGCCTTGAAAGGTCTTGAAGAGTGGTGGAGTTGGGCCTTGATAAGTGCACACATTAGAGAGAGAGATAGAGAGATGAAGGCTCGATCTAGAGAGAGGCGGGGTCGGGAGTGAGGAAGGTCGCAATGTCCAGAGAAAGTAAGGATTTGGAAGTCGAAGATGGGAGGCAACGGAGGTTGAAGATGGGGGTTGGAGAAAGGCAGTGAAGATCGCGAGAAAAAGTAACAAGGGAAAGAGATAATCGCGTGTTTACTAACCTGGAATGGGAATGAAAATATTGGGAGTCATTCCCATTCATGATGATTCTCGTGTTTACTAAAATTCGGGAATCAAATTTGTGGTGGGACCCACCACAAAATCAGGAATGCGATTCCTAATTTTCAAGGAAAGTGGCTCCCTGGGTTGAGTTGGTATTAGGATTCCTAGATATTAATTCCAGCAGGGATTGAAAAATTTTATACCTAAATTATCCTTCAAAATCTAATAACCCACAAAAAATTTGTACCCGCTGAAAAAAGAGATAATTATCCACACAAAAAATATCGTAGCAAATACTCCTCTATGGTGATTATGACTTTTTGGTGAAGATTGATAGGTTGAGGTTTATGGAAGTTAGAATCATTTTCAAATGGAGATTACAATAGTTTTGGTATGAAGTTTGTAGTGGAAAACATGATTATTTTCTTATAGAGACTAATAATTATTATGTTTAAATTACAATTCTTTGTAATATTATTTATATAAAACACAGTAGCAAACATTCGGTAGCAGGAGAAATTTGTACTAGAAACTTTAATTTTCATCTTTATGTTGGAAAAACAAAAACAAAAACTTTATACTAAGGGTATTTTAGCAATTTAATTGATTTTCATTCCGATTCATGAAAATTAGTAAACATTTTAATGGCAATCAACTTAATTTTCACTCCGATTCTTAGCCATAAGTAAACCCTTCAATAGGAGTGCCTGCTCATTCCGATTCATGCTCACTCCGATTCCTGTCCATTCCGACTCATGCTTACTCCGACTCCGAGTTAGTAAACATGCTATAAGAGGAAACAAATGTTAGATATAGAAATGTATAGGAGAAACAAGCGTTTAGGATAGGCATTGGCGGATATTTGTGCCTAAAACTACACAATAAGTAATATTATATTTGTTATAGGCACAAGTATCTCTAAGGTAGATGTCAAATCTTCTACGACTTTCCCTCAGTTGCGACAAATAAGAAAAATTTATGCTCATTTTAAATAAAAAAGAACTGCCCGTACAATTAGGTAGGAAAAGTTATATAAAAAAAGGTTTAAGTCCAAAAACTAATATACCACCTTTATTATACCCAAAAACACTACTCCAACAAATTTATTACTATATCATACAACTTCTTGAAAAGCCAACTAGAAGCCCATTCTCGCACTAATGGCAATTGTAACTGTCGTTCCCTCCCATCAATACCCTACCTTTCCAGTTGGCAACCAAACGTCACCTTTCCCAACTCCCAAAAAAACTGTACGTCTTTCCCTCTGCCTCACTCTCTCTATAGAAGACTACCAATCACCATCATGGCCACCGTCTTCCACCGGCGCTGCTGTGAAGAGAACCAACTCCACCGCCTATGACGTTCCTTCAAAATTCAAACAGAATCCAGGTTTTGAATGACTATTTCTCTAGAATCAAAGCAGAAGTTCAAAAATGCATACAGACCAGCAACAACATAGAATAAAAAGTCTCTATTCTGCAAAATTATTGCATCACAAACAATTCACAATCAAGCAGTAAAATCCACGAATGAAAAGTCACGTTGATTCAAAAGCAAACATCAAGCAACACAAAACGATTCTAAATCTTCGATCGTGAAGAACAAGCAAACTATCGAGGTTTTGTCATTTGGAAATCCAGAAGAAAATCAGCTGTGGGTGAAGAACGACGTGCTTTTATACTACCCACCACAGGCAGTTGCTAATTAATGGCGTTAATGAGTTAAAAGGTTTTGATAATTAAATAATGTCATGTGTCTAGATAGTACTATTTTGTACTGTATAACTTGTCACAAGCTTTTTAGGCATTTTGTCTGTTAAGTTGTATCATTTTGCAATTATCTCTTTAAATTTTTTTTTTTTTTTTTTTTTTTTTTTTTTTTTTTTTTTGGGTGGGGTTTGGGGAGAGAGAAAAAAAAAAAAAAAAAGTTTTTTTGGTGTATAAGCGGGGGGCGCGCCCGCCCCCCCCCCTCCCCGCCTCCTTCTCTCTCCCTTTCTCTCCCCTGGTCGGGGTGGGGCTTGCTTTTTTTGGGAGGAAAAAAAAAAAAAGGGGGGGGGGTGTTTTTGAGAAAATTATTTTTGGTTTTTTTTTTTTTTTTTTTTTTTTTTTTTGGTGGGTGGTTTTTTTTTTTTTTTTTTTGGGTAATCTAGGGGGGGGGGGGGGGGGGGGGGGGGAAGTTTGGTGTGGGGTGGGGGGGGGCGTGTGTGGTATATGGAGAGAGAGGAGAGAGGAAAAGGAGGGGGGGGTTGGGTGGGTATACCGTAGGTATACCGTACCAAACATGACAAACCATGTACCTGTTGTAGGAATCTTTATTCCGGTATGATTGTGTAAACTAGAAGTAGGAAACCCTAACGGACTTTGTATTAGCTAAAGCCCATTCCTATAGGGATTGGTGGAAACCCTAGCTTGTTTCCCTATAAATAAAGGCACTACGAAGGAGGACAAACACACCTCTCTTCTATTCAGTTCTTCTATTCTCTCTTACTAACGATTCTCTATCTCTAAGGCTTAGCAATTCATTATTACTGCAACACGTTATCAGCACGAAAGTTCTACTGCTGCGCATTTGGAGATTGACGAATCCCCGTTCGAGAGTTCACGAAAGTTACCGTTCATCCAACCGAATCCAATCACCAAGTAAATATGATTTTACCTTTTGAATTTTGTGATTTGATGAGTTGATTATGTATTGCAAATTATCAAGTTGGATATGGTTGAAATAATATGTTGAACAAAGAAGGAAAATCGGATTAGGGTTTCTGGAACAGTGTTCGGCAGCCCCTGCCGAACGCACTGTAGCGTCCAAACAGAGGTTCGGACGCCGCACCCGAACGACGCGCGAACGTCGCCCAAAAGCCGCGAGCTTCGCCGTTCGCTGCCGCCGCTTCCGACGCCTGAAGCCGTCGCCCAGAAGCCGCCGGTCACCCCTGCAGGGTCGCCGCGCCGTTCCGTCGCCAAAACCCGAGAACCCGACTCATTCTCAATCGGGTTATCGCGACCCGACGCCGTCGCTGTCGAAACCCGCCGATCTCAGGCCAATTGATCCCGGAGCGGAGCTCGGATCGATCGCACGCCATCCGAGACACCTGCCGCCGCAATTCCCGTCGCCGGAATTCGCCGCCGCCTCGAATCCCGATTTCCCAATCGGATTCCGTTTCGGATCCGTTCCCGCGCCGCCGTTGTGGGCCCTGCAGGCCACCACCGGCGTGACAGGACGTCGCCGCGCCGAGCCTGAAGCTCCCCGCCGCTCGTTGTCGCCGGAACCGCCACCGGAAGCCGCCGGATCGTCGAAATCCGCACGGATTCCTCACGGTCAAACAAACCGGGCCGGACCCGGTCCCGACCCGGTTCACCCCAGAACCGGTCCAACACCAATGGGCTTGACCCATTGGGCCTGACCCCTGGGCCTGATCCACCTGGGCTTAGACAGCCGCCTTTGGGCTTTGTCCCTGGGCTTTGGCAGCCGCAAGTTGGGCCTGCCCCAACGGACCTGGGCTTCTGCAGCCAGCAGATCCGGGCCTTGCAGCCCTCTTCCTTTTGTTCAGCAATGGGCCTTCACAAGCCCTTGGTCCAGCAGACCTATTGTTTTGATACCCAGTGGGCCTGAAGCCCATATGCTCAGTAAGCATATCAAAACGGATCCTGAAGATCCTAGACCATCAGTTATTTATGTTTTATGTTGAAATATTTGTATGTATGTGTGTATATGCAGGTATACATGAACCCGAAGTTCATGGAAAATCTCGAACCCGAAGTTTCGAGTATATGTGAAATATGAAACCCGAAGTTTCTAGGTTCCTAAAACGTCACCATACCAATCATAACCTGAAGTTATGAGCTATAACCTGAAGTTATATGCTATAGTGAAACGTCACATGTTATAACCTGAAGTTAGCATGTTATATCCGAACCATGTCATAGAACCTGAAGTTTCTTACTTTGTCTTTCGTAGTTGCTTTTACCTGAAGCTAATAAGCACTACTAACACACCTGTACCTTGTGTTTTTACAGCATGTCGAATCTCGCAAAGCTCGAGTTCAGTGCGCTTGAGGTTTCCGGCAGAAACTACCTCAAGTGGGCACAAGATGTGAAGCTACATCTCACCCTCATGAAGGCGCGCAACGTCATTGAGGACAGCGATAAAGAGGCTGACGCTAGCACTAAAGCTGGTGCAATGATACTCATCCGAAAGCATATGCCTGAAGCACTGCAGAATGAGTACCTTGGGGAAGAAGACCCCAAGACCCTCTGGAAAGCGCTCGCTGAGCGTTATGATCATCAGACTATGATCTACTTGCCTGAAGCAAGGCATGATTGGCATAATCTCCGTTTTCAAGATTTCAAATCTTGTAAACGAGTACAATTCTGAGGTTTGCAGAATCCGATCTATCCTTAAGTTTTGTAAGGAAGAACTGACCGAAGAGGATCTCCTGAGAAGACCTATTCGACCTTCCATGCCTCTGATATGCTCCTGCAGCAGCAATACAGAGAGAGGAAGTTCACTAAGTTCTCGGAACTGATTACCACCCTGTTGCTCGCTGAAAAGAACAACAGTCTTCTTATGAAGAACCACCATTCGCGCCCTACTGGTTCGAAACCGCTCCCTTTGCCTGAAGCAAACGCTAGTGTTTCGAATGGCTTTAAACGCCGTAACAGGGGCCGAGGCAAGGGCCGGAAGCCCAAGCCTGCGAATAGGGGAAGGGGTAATCAAGGCCCACCAAAGGACAACAACCGCAGTAACAACCGCGGTCCTTCTGGTCCCAAGGCCGCAACCTTCAAGAAGCCGGGAAAAGCAAGGCTTACCCGAGATGCTGATGAGCCAAACATGTGTTATCGCTGTGGAAGTACTGAACATTGGTCCCGCGTTTGTCGCGCCCCCACCAATGTTGTCCAAGAGTACCATTCCCGCCGAAATGCTAGAGAGACAAACTTTGCGCAAGTTGATGATCCAATGGAGGATGCAACCTTCGCAACCACCGACTTCCAAGCTCCAACAGAAATGGAGGAGTAGTCTAGGACATGGATCGGCCCTGTTTGGCCGAATTTAGCTATCAGTTTTTAGTTATTTCTTTTCGGATTGATGTTGAACATTTACAGTTTTAAAGTTTATGGATTATGGTGCTTTTCGTTTTACTATGGATACCATTTCGCATATTTTGCTATCGAATATCATATTAGATTGAATCAAATTACCTTGTATGTATTACCGATTCAAATCAATTTATCGCTTAGGTATGTCTAGTGGGGAAGTCACTTGCCTCATTGACAGTGCCACCACGCACACTATACTCCGCGAGCGGAGGTATTTTTCTACCTTTACACCTAAGCCAAGCCCTGTGACAACTATCTCAGGTCCGTTTAACCTGATTGAAGGGCATGGCATTGCCCACATAATGTTGTCTAATGGTACAGAATTTACCATTAAAGAGGCCCTGTTTTCTCCACGTTCCGGAAGAACGCTGTTGAGCTTTAAGGATATTCGAGCAAATAACTATCATGTTGAAACCACTGAAGAGAGTGGGAAGGAATATCTTTGCATTACATCTTTCACATACGGCAACAAGCGTATAGTGGAAAAGCTAGAGCGCTTACCTAATGGATTGTACCGCACAACCATTCGCTCTATAGAAGCACATCATATAGCCGGCCTGAAGCCCGCTGAAAATGATGCTTTCTCGCTTTGGCACGACCGTTTGGGACACCCAGGTCGCGACATGATGATCCGGATTCTGAAATTATCCCATGGTCATCACCTTAAGTCGAATAAGGTCCATGCCATTAAGACCTTATGCAAAGCTTGTTCATTGGGAAAGTTGAACATTCAACCATCCCCTGCAAAGATAACCAAAGATCCACCTACTTTCCTTCAGCGGATTCAAGGGGATATTTGTGGACCAATTCAACCACCATGCGGACCATTCAGATACTTTATGGTGCTGGTTGATGCTTCTACCCGTTGGTCACATGTATGCCTATTGTCTACACGCAATGCTGCGTTTGCTAAACTCCTAGCACAGATCATCAAACTAAGGGCTCACCACCCTGATTATCCGTTGAAGTCGATTAGACTGGATAATGCTGGAGAGTTTACATCAAAGGCTTTTGATGACTATTGCATGTCCCTTGGCATTGAGGTTGAACATCCAGTTCCTCATGTTCATACCCAGAATGGCCTTGCAGAAGCGTTTATTAAACGACTGCAAACAATTGCTCGGACTTTGGTCATGAATACCAAACTCCCTGTATCTGCTTGGGGCTATGCAATATTGCATGCAGCTATGCTAGTCCGTTTGAGACCTACCTCCACCCAATCTTATTCCGCGTTACAGTTGGTAACTGGGTACGAACCTGACGTTTCGCACTTACGCGTATTTGGGTGTGCCACTTATGTACCGATTGCGCCGCCACAACGTACTAAGATGGGCCCCCAAAGGAGGTTAGGCATCTATGTTGGCTATGAATCTCCCTCGATTATCCGGTTCTTAGAACCCTTGACAGGCGATCTCTTTACCGCCAGATTTGCGGATTGTCACTTCGATGAGACAGTCTTCCCGCCGTTAGGGGGAGGGAAGAACGTCAACGTTCCTGATGAACGACGAGAATTGACGTGGTGCGTACCCACTATGTCTCATCTTGATCCCCCTACCGCACAACGTGATAAGGAAGTGCGACGTATCCTAGATCTTCAGAACGTTGCTTCTAACATGCCTGATGCATTTACTGATCTAGCGAAAGTGACGAGATCTCATATACCCGCTGCAAACGTGCCTGCAAGAATCGATGTCCCTGTAGGACGCCATGTTCCAGTCGAACGTGGGTTATTGGCGGCTAGCCAATCGGCTGCCCTCGGCCAGAAGCGCGGCAGACCATTCGGTTCAAAGGATTCCAAACCCCGGAAGCGGAAAGGAATTCCGAATCCCATCACAGTCTCACACGTTCCCACTCATGAGGTTGTACAGGATTATGGATATGTCCTGGGAGACGTCCCAGGGGAAACTCCAAATCCGACCCCCGAGAACCAGGAGATCTCGGTCCATTATGCTAGCTTGGACGAGTTGTGGAATCGTAATGAGATAATCATCGATGATATTTTTGCTTATACAGTGGCCGCTGAAATTACAAAAAGTGATGATATTGAACCGCGTTCCGTTGATGAAGCTCAACGTAGAACGGATTGGCCAAAATGGAAAGAAGCAATGCAAGTCGAACTTGATTCCTTAGCAAAGAGAAAGGTGTTTGGACCAGTTGCTCCCACACCGCCCAATGTCAAACCAGTTGGTTACAAATGGGTTTTCGTAAGGAAACGTAATGAGAAGAATGAAATAGTGCGTTACAAAGCACGCCTTGTGGCACAAGGTTTCTCTCAACGACCTGGCATTGATTACGAGGAGACGTATTCTCCCGTAATGGACGTGATTACGTTCCGCTACCTTATCAGTTTGGTAGTTTCCGAAAAACTGAATATGCAGCTTATGGATGTTGTAACCGCATATCTCTATGGGGATCTAGATACAGAGATATACATGAAAGTTCCTGAAGGACTTAAACTCACTCACTCGAATATTTCCAAACCCCGGAATACCTTATCTATTCGACTGAGACGTTCACTTTACGGATTGAAACAATCTGGGCGAATGTGGTACAATCGCTTAAGTGAATACCTGATTAGTCAGGGA
This sequence comes from Spiraea crenata, assembly GCA_033992175.1. Taxonomy (NCBI): domain Eukaryota; kingdom Viridiplantae; phylum Streptophyta; class Magnoliopsida; order Rosales; family Rosaceae; genus Spiraea; species Spiraea crenata. Next base: position 734,925 of record JAVBHV010000051.1, on the reverse strand, counting down.
TATGTGAATGATGAACTCTGTTCCTGCGTGTTCATTAAGAAGTCACAAACCGGTTTTGCGCTAGTCGCAGTGTATGTCGATGACATGAATCTCATTGGTACTCCTGAAGAGCTTGAGAGCACTGCTGCGCACCTTAAATCGGAATTTGAGATGAAAGATCTTGGGAAGACTCGGTATTGTCTCGGCCTGGAGCTCGAGCACCGCACGGATGGCATCCTTGTGCATCAATCGAATTACACCCAGAAGGTGTTGCGTCGCTTTAATGAAGATAAAGCGAAACCTTTGATTACCCTCATGGTCGTTCGCCACCTAGATGTGAAACGAGATCCTTTCCGTCCTAAACAGGATGATGAGGAAGTATTAGAACCTGAAGTTCCATACTTAAGTGCAATAGGCGCATTATTGTACTTGGCTCAATGCACTAGGCCGGATATCTCATTTGCTGTGAACTTGTTGGCTAGGTATAGTCATGAACCTACACGCCGTCACTGGAATGGTATCAAGCATATCTTCCGTTACCTTAAGGGTACAGTGGACTTGGGTCTCTTCTATCCCTATCCATCTCAGGAAGGATCACCCCTCTTTGATCCTAAGAATGATGGACGCCTTGTTGGTTATGCCGATGCTGGTTATCTTTCGGACCCACATAGGGCGCGTTCTCAATCTGGTTATGTCTTTACCATTGGGAACACAGCGATATCATGGAAGTCTACAAAACAGACTCTGGTTGCTACTTCTTCAAACCACGCCGAGCTCATCGCTTTGCATGAGGCTACACGTGAGTGTATTTGGCTACGATCAGTTATCGAGCACATACGGCGTACTAGTGGTTTGTCTTCCGTTTGTGAAGTCCCGACGACTTTATATGAAGACAATGCCGCATGTATTGATCAATTGAAGAAGGGTTTTATCAAGGGTGATAACACTAAGCATATTGCTCCGAAGTTCTTCTTTTCGCATCAACAACAAGAGCATCAGAAAATAGATGTCAAGCAAATTCGTTCTCAAGACAACCTCGCGGATCTCTTCACCAAGTCTTTGCCGAAGTGTACCTTTCAGAAGCTGACTAAAGGTATTGGTTTACGTAAATTGTCTAATTTACCATGATTGTAGTCTTCAGGGGGAGCATTGTCGAATTCAGGGGGAGTATCCTGAAGTATACTCACTTGGCCTTAATGTACTCTTTTTCCCCTTAGCACAGGACAACTTTTCCCACTGGGTTTTGTTGCCTGGCAAGGTTTTTAATGAGGCACCCACATCGGGTTGGTCATACTGTACGCTTTTAGTGTCGACCTATGCATGCTCACTTTTCCCCTTCGCCTTTGGTTTTTCCCATTGGGTTTTCCTTTGGCAAGGTTTTAGTGTTAGCATTCTTCCCATGGATTCCCCGTTGACTCATGTTCCTCCATGTGCCTGCCGCGACGTCTCCATCAACCGCTTTCGCTATTTGTCCGAAGACTTGACTAGCCTACTTCTTGAGTTCTTCACACTCAAGGGGGAGTGTTGTAGGAATCCTTATTCCGGTATGATTGTGTAAACTAGAAGTAGGAAACCCTAACGGACTTTGTATTAGCTAAAGCCCATTCCTATTGGGATTGGTGGAAACCCTAGCTTGTTTCCCTATAAATAAAGGCACTACGAAGGAGGACAAACACACCTCTCTTCTATTCAGTTCTTCTATTCTCTCTTACTAACGATTCTCTATCTCTAAGGCTTAGCAATTCATTATTACTGCAACAGTACATACATTATATTTTCTTTTTTTTTTTTTTTTTTTTTTTTTTTTTTTATTTTTTTTTGTTTTTTTTTTTTTTTTTGTTTGGTGGTGGGTTTTTTGTTATAATTTTTTTTTTTATTAATATTTTTTTTTTTTTTTTTTTATTAAAATATTAAAAATGAATAATATTTTTTTTACCATAAAAAAAAAAAAAAAAAATTTGTTCTTTTTTTATTTGTTTATTTATATATAATGGTTTTTTTTTTTTTTTTTGTTTTGTGTTGGGGGTTAAAAATTTTTTTTTTTTTTTATTTTTTTTTTTCCATTCCCCCCCTTCCTTTTCTATGCCCCGCCCTCCTCCCCCTGGGCCTTTATATAGGTTTACCCCCCCCCCCCTAAGTCAATCACTAGTGCACACTAAAGCTTCCACCATTTTAGGACTCAATGAAAGGATCAACAACTCTCTTGCCTAGAGAAAATGCACTCTCACTTGTCACGGTTGAAGATAGGATGGCAAAGATATCCTTGGCAAACTTGGAAAGAACTGGGTATTTGGATTGACTACATTTCCACCAATCCAAGAGGTTGAATTTAGGAGAAAGTAATTAGGTTTTAGTGTTATAAAAATGGTATATGGTATATATATTTTCAGTGTTTTGGTATACCATGGTATTGCATACTCCATACCATATACCATACTAAAAACTTTGGCATGGTAATGTACCGTACCGAATAGTGATTGTACCGAAATTATACCAAACCAAAGTGTACCAATCGGTATGGTTTGGTTGGTTTTTGGTTTAAAAATTCCATCACTATTCCAGAAAACAAATTATCTGTTAAAACAGAAATGGCATATCTCATGCCTATACTTAAGGACTTGACTTGGACTATTAAGTACTATTCGTGAGGCAGGAATTCCTGATAATATATGCCTACAAAACTACTGGTGATATTGGATTGAATCGACAGCCTTTAAACAAAAATAATAATATTATCAAATGTGAAACCCAGCATTGTGCAGTTTGTTCTTGTTTCTCCATTTTTCACTCAGGTATCTCGCACTCAGCTCTCTTTAAAATTCCAGAAATCGATGCTGTTATTCTTCTAATTTTGTTCTAGTGATGTACTTTACCAGATTATGTGTAAAATGTAGCAATTTCAATGTATAATGATCTTAAAAGACTTATATTAAACAAGATTGGTTGATTTGCATTGTCTTAATAGACTTGGGGTATTTTGTGCATTTGTAAATAATCTTAACTAACAGAGGTACACGCTCATTTGCTAATGAGCATAGTTTTCATTGCAGATTAAAGGAACCTAATGGGTCGGATTCCTCATCCGGTCCTCAAAGGACCAAACCTTATCGTCGAGATAGGATTGGGGATTTTTGTGGGTGCGTGTGCTGGACTGAGCTGGAAAATGCATCAGTGGAATGAGCAGAAGAAGGTCAAGACATTCTATGAGTTGCTAGATAAAGGTGACATCAGTCTTGTTCCACCAGAATAGACTAATGCCGATCGTCATCCTTAATTTGCCTTTGGCTCTTCAATTGCTTGTATTATTTTTCGACTTTTATGAATAAGTTTCTTGTACAACTCTAGTTGTGTTCACTATGGTATTTTGGGAATAAAGTTTTGTTTGCTTTCTTGGTTTTTGCTTCCGATCATGACTTTCGTAGTTGCTTTGGCCGCAGGCGAATGGCATGTCAAGTTTGCTTCTTGTTATTAGCATTTTCTGGCACTTTGGTGGTTGTTATCTCAAATCTGGATTTTGTAGTATCGTTTAGTTATGTAACACCACTGTTGTTTTAATAAGTTATATATAGATAACGAAATGCTTTTACTGAGTGAAAAATGTCAGGAACGAAATGCTTATATGCCATAGATCAACAGCCGGTGAGAGAGGGATTCAGCAATTTGCTTAAACCAGCGGCTGATCCGCCATTAGTACTGAAGAATTAGGGCACTGGATCTCAAAACCAACTGGCATCAAATCATTATAGTTGAGGCGCATGGATGATCGTGATATTGACAAGCCTTCATCACTCAATCTGGTGTCTTTATCTCAAGGAGCTTCAGAAAGCTTACCCATCATGTTCGAGAAGGGTACATTTGAGTTTCCCCTTTTCCTCAGCGGGGAGCTAACACTATTGTCATTCTTATTGCTTGATGTGGATCCAATGCCAAAGCTCAGGCAGCCTCCCAACTTGATAGCCTCTAAGCTTTTGGGTAGTTCATACGTTGGAGACATAATATTTTGCAAACGAGGTGGATTTAGTTCACATATGATACTGGAATATTCGGAATGGGAGGCTGAGAAAGGCGCAATGCAGAACCTCCAGGAATTGGAAATCAGACAGAGTAACAAACTAATAAAAATTCCGAAAACACTTCTCAATTCGACAACCTTGGAAGTGTTGACTCTAACGAGCTAGCATGAGGAATGTGTTGCACAAAACTGATGAAGTGTATCTGATACGACCCGTCCCGAAATTTTCCCAAAAATAGTGAAATGACCAAAATGTCCTTGTTTGGTCAACCTTTGACTTATGAACAGTGAAAAATTTCATATTCGATATTGGACTCTATGAAAAAAGCTTGTCATTATGAGCGTGTCCGCGAAGACGGAATTGGATTTTGAGTTGTAACGAAAGAGTTACGGAGGAAAACCGTTTTGAGAAGTTGAAAGCTTGACATTTGGCAAGCCCTCATTGGCTGCTGCCACAGTGTCAAACAGGGTTGGGCCAGCTGGTTTGGGTATTTAAACCGGTTTACAAAACCGGGCTTCCAAAAACGGAAACCCGATCGCCAAAAAAACCGCCAAAAGCCCTATTGTCGTTTACCCTTCGCCGGCGACGGATCGAGTCGTCGATAACCACCGTCGGCACCAGCGCGGCAAGACGAACCCGAACCACCCAAGATCGGCCCAGAAAACCCGTCGGAGAAGCCCCAACGATGTTGACAGAATCCGCAACTTTCCGACGCGATTTCCGGCCAATTCTGGCCGAGGTGAGTCCCCAAACCGTGATCCGTGATATTTGGATTCCTGGGATTGAGTAGATGAATTTCCATATAAAGATCATTTGATTTGGTTGAGAATTGAAGAAGTTGGAGGTTTTGGGTTTCGGCCGGAATAGTCGCCGGAAACTGGGGATTTTCCGGCGACGGCGCGGTGGAGCTGAAGAACACGCCGAAATCTGGAAATTTTCCAGATTTCAATGGGATCTCCAGCGACGGTGCGGCAGCGCCGGTGACATTGATGGCGGCGGGGGCGGTGTGCCACGCAGGCGCCACGTGTCAGACGTGGTTGCCACGACAGCGCCACGTCAGCTTGTGTCAGTGCCACGTCAGCACCAGCGTGCTGATGTCAGCAGCCGTTGACCGGCATTAACCACTGTTGGCTTGCCACTTTTCCAAGTGGAAACGATGTTCCGGATCCAATAGCGAACTCTGTTTTGCCATCCGAGTTACGGTTATACCTCAATTGAGTAAAATATGGAAAATTAGGGATTTACGGTTATTCGTTAAGGTTCGTTGTTCAACCTTGGATTATTGGGATTGTTTGGTGATCAGATCTCAAAGAACTAGAATAACCGAATCGTGCCTACAGAGGAGGAGGACGACGACGACGATCGCCCAATGTCACAGTGAGTGGACGGGTTTGGTTTTAAATGTTGTTTGAGTATGCTATGTTTTCGTATATTTATTTTTCGTGGGTACTTATGCTTATAAAATGGTTATGCTAGTAGTTATGGCTATTGTTGGTTATTTTTTGTTTGGTTGTTGCTAGATATGTTTGTTTGATATTAGTACTGTTGGTGGCCCATTATTTGGATCGGGTGGTATGACCCTCGTCCATTAGATCATGGTCTGGGAGGTATGGCCCTCGTCCATGAGATCATGTTGGTACACTAATTGGTTTGGGTGGTATGGCCCTCGTCCTTTAGATCATGGTCTGGGAGGTATGGCCCTCGTCCATGAGATCACGTTGTAGTGTTGGGAATGGTTTGTGTCGTGTAAGATTGCTTCGTGTATTAGCTTTTGTATGTGTTGGCTGGATTGAGGTATTGTATTTATATTTTATCTGTTTTGACAGAGGGGGTTATTGGCATATCTGATAACACTAGGCCAAAAAAGGTTATAGACGACGGTTTAAAACCATCATCTATAATAAAATTAAGGACGGTTTTTGTTAAAAAACCGTCATCTATATTGACCCAAAAGTCTGTTTTTATGAGAAAACCGTCGTTTATTGTTACTATAGATGACGGTTTTAATCAAAAATGTCGTCTATTGTTACAATAGACGACGATTTTCTCATAAAAACCATCGTCTATAACATCAAAACCGCAATGAAACAACGATGCCTCTCTAAAATAAAACCACTATTTTAGTAATTCTGAAACCATTCATAACTTCCCAATACAGTGGTAACACAAAGAAATAGATACGAAAATCGAATTTCATTGATTGCAAGACATGTTACAATCATTCCAATAAAGTACATGTTCCACGTAATCTAGAGTACTCCCTAACTCTCTACTTGACTAATAACTCAAAGATTCGATCTTGCAGTAACTTGGAAGAGCCTCCGAATAGAATTGATTCAAGCTGGCTTATGCTTTATTCTTTCCTTTTTGCCTCTCTTCTTACTCTGCCTCTCTTCATCACTTTCTCTTCTAGACAAAACAGAAGAGAAGATAACACAAGATCAAACTAAAGACACACAAGAAAGCAGAAAGAGGAAAAGGAATTAAACCAAATAAGCAACTAGTCAAAACAAAATTCTTCGATGCAAGTTTATCTGCATGGATAGAAGCTGAGTGTGTTGCAAATATAATCTCATATAGATGCATGCATATAAGTACGAAGCTCATCCAAATAGCCAAAAATTTTAAGAGAAAGAGGGAAACTGCAAATCTTAAGCCTGAGGAAATTAGATGAGAAAAGACATGCTAAGCAATCAGTATCATAGTTTAAAAGATTAGGGACACATAAATTGAACCAAACCTTGATTCCAAAACAACTTGGCCAAGCAAACCTGCAAACATAGCCGAAAAGCATTTCTGCATAAGAATTGCAGAAATGCAACTCTTTGTCATTGCAGAAGCCAAAAAAATCAGCCATTACAGTAGGCCATCCAACAAATAGCATAAAGACTATTACCCTATTCAACAAGAGCAAGGATACCATCTTCTGAAGTAGGTAAAATATGTGAAGAGGCATGCCGCACATTTGAAGACTTTGAATAGTGGTCATACTGTACCTCCCAAACCTCACTTTCGCATGGTGAATGTGTTGCTTCACCTGGCCCAACCCCAGAAAGAAGAATTGGCTGTTGTGGCACAAAGGAAAGTGCTGCACAAAGGATCAAATCAAATAAGCAGGACGAGCATAAAGATAAGAATTCAGCCCTGTTCCTTCAAAGCACTTTGGAGAGAGCAATTTTTCTAATTGCCAAATTAGATGTAAAGTCAGACCTGTACATTAAATTTCAATCTAATCCTTAATCAAACCCAAGTATTTTAACTTCACCAACAAATGCATTGATCACTAAGTAGTAAATGAACAAAAGGACCCAAGTAAAGATGATCTAATCCTAAAGTAATCTGACCCAAAAATGGCAGAGAATGTAAGTTTGGATTTTTGTTCTTACCTGGAGTGGGACTTTGATCCTGCATCTATTCTTTACAACCCACAAAACAATATATACGTATATAAATAAACAAAATGAAAACAATACGAAGGCAATCTCGCCGAAAAATTTCACAACCCATAGCAACCAGAAGTGTCTTAACTAAACATTGGAAGAGAATCACTATCTCATAGCCAACTTTGGTCACCGAAACTAGACTACCAATCAACAAACCCCAAGGAATATCACGGAAAACAGAAAAAACCAATAACAATTATACAATCACAAACAAAACTTGAAGGCTGCAGAACCTAACAATTCCCAAATACAAAGGATAAACAAACCATTCACAAATGTGAAGGCAAAACCGAAACATTTGTGCAGGACATTGGCCAAACCACTCGCCAATTTTTCCAAGAAAAGTGATGGAAACGAACTTGATAAATGAACCCACTGAAATCAAAAGGAAAGTTGGCTTTGATTAATTTGGTAGTGGTAGAAAGAAAAGAAATCGAACGCTCAAAGCAGAGTGGGGAGGGGATGAATGCGACCGAGGGATGGAATTGCAGGTGGTTGAGAGATGGAAATGCGCTAAGCAAACCAAACTAATCACGAACCAAAATGAAAATCACTGATTAATCAGAAATTAAAATCTAAACTAACAATCCCTAAGCGAGCCCCAAAACCCTAATTCCTCGATTCGATCCCCAAATTGAAACCCAAACTAATCAGAACGGCAAAAACAAATTGAACATCAATCAAACCCTAATTCCTCAATTCGACCAATAAAATAAATTGCAGAAATTATACCTGCTTATACTTCTTCTGGCGCTTGCCGTCGGTAGTCCCAACAATTTCACAATGTAATCAGCCAAAGCTCCTTGAATAGATCCTCCAGAAATCATACACTCAAAAAGCACCACAACAAATTCAAAGCAATAAAAACCAAAATCAACAATAGCTAATTTCGGATTTAAAATCGATGAAATTGAAATTGAACCTCATTCAATCGATTGAAACAGCAGCTGCGTCCGGCGCTTTACGCAATCGCCCAGCGCCGCCAGAATCTACGACCTCAGCCCATCCAATTCCCTCCTCCTCGCCGTCCCGAATTCTCTAGACAACCTTAGAGTCGTCGGTGCGGCCTCTCTTCACGCCTTCATCGCCGCCTTCGTCTTCTTCTCTACCTTCGCGACGGCGACCTCGACGCTCTCCATCATCGAGACCTCGCGCTGCTCGAGCTTGTCCAAGGAATCCTTTGCAGAGGTCGGACGATGAAGAAGAAGAGAAGAACAAGAAGAAAGAGGTGAAAGAGAAGTGGAGTCGTGAAGGAAAAATAGATCTGGTGTAAGAGAGTGAGAAAAAAGCTACAGTGTCTTCCGTGTTTTTGAATTAACGACGGTTTTCAAGAAAAGCGTCGTCTATTTTATCATGCAGCTATGAGACGACGGTTTTAGTTAGAAATTGTCGTCTTTGTTGATAGGAAAAACTCAACGACCGTTTTTATAAAAATCGTCGTCTGGAGAGTGTCGTTTATGACCTTTTTTGGCTTAGTGTAAATGTTTTTCATTGACTTCTTTTTTCGTCCACTCACCCTTGTTTTTGCGCCCCCTCAAGATTCGATATTATGAAGTGCACCACTGAGACGACTGAGACCTGCCGATAGCTCTACTTCCATCAACGAAGGGTAGGAGATCTTCGTTGTCTTTGTCAGGCAGGTTATGAATTAAGTTGTACAGCTGTTGATTCCGTCCTTGAGGCAGTCACTATGCCAAAAACTGTTATAGACGACACTGAGAAGATGACAGTCTTTGAAATTTCCGTCGTTAAAAAACTATAGACGACAGTTTTGTTCCAAAATGTCATCTAATACCCCAAAATTTGAAGGAATACGCTCAGAATATGTAAAATGGTAAGGGAATAGACGACACTCTTACAAAACTGTCGATTAGAAACCCTTTTTCTTTTATTCGATCCCATTATTTCTCTAGGTTTGTTTCTCACAAACACTCTCAACACCGCCGCTTTCCAATTCCTCAAAAAAATACCTCTCCAAACGGTGCCCCCCCCTCCTCTTCCTCGATGACGCCGACGAGCTCCACCTCATAGTGGCTTCCCCCTCGGCCGTGAATTCACCAAAAATAGAATGCCCTAGGCTTTTTGAGCTCATATTCTCTCTCTTTATACACATCTCAAAACACTTCCCCCAAAAAGCAAAACTCTCCTCAGACCTCAACCCCAGCCAAATCTCTTCGACCCACCCAAAACTCTTGGATCCGGACCTTCAGTTCGAGAATTCCTCTACCCACACACCAAAGATGATTGAAATTGCCCCAAAAAGTTGAACTGAAAGTTAGGGTTTTAAGCGCAAAACGCCTCTTTCCTCGTCCGACGAGGTCGACGCCGCCGTTGACGGTAGCGATCTCTAGTAAGGTTTCAATTACACGGACGTCGACGCCTACGTTGACGCCGAAAAGAGACGAGTTTGAAAGAGCTGCTTCAGTCTTTCGTAACAGGTAATTGATATATGTTCTTCTTTTCTTTGATCTTTCTCTACTGCGTTTCCATTTTGGGGTTTGGGGAAGTGATGGTTAGCATATTCAAGCCACGTGGTGCTCAGGGAGTAAAAACTATAGCTTAGAATTTTGTTGGTTAGCACATTTCATAGAGTTCCTTTGCTAGGTTTCTGCGTTTTATTTGGTTTTGCTTTTCTGGGTTTTTGTTCCTTTTGCCAACAATAGATGGTGTTTTTCTTGGGTTTGAATTAGGGGTTCGATACTGTCAGGCGAGGTCTGAATGCTATGCATCTTTTGTTTGAACCCAAATTATGTTTCTTGTTTAGCCTCTAATTCATTGTCGTTTTGTGCTTTGCAGACCCATAAAGCTTTCTTCAAGCAACCCAATGTTGATTGGTGGCTTCTCAATTGTTAGGATATTGATAAAAGCAACACTAATACCAACCGGCTCAAAGTACAAATTGAGACTGGCCAGAAAACTATACAGAGGTTGGCAGAGGTCATTGAAGAATTGAAGAATGAGAAAGAACAACTTTGTGACAAATTCAAAGAAATAGAAGAGAAGGCGTTTGCAGTTAAAGAGAAGTACGAGGGAATACAGAAGGTTCGCTTTTTCATTACTCTCTTATCAACAGCCACCAAGGTAATATTGAAAATAGTAATGTGTCTTACTTCTGTACAATGGTTGTATCTTTTGCAGCTTATTGATCAACATAAAGATCTGCTGGAAACTGAGTGCTTGCTAATGAGTTTTGATAATGCTTGGTGTTGCCAATGTGGCTTTGATTGCAGGGAGTGTGGCAGAACCGCAAGTTACAGCTGTTGCTGAACCGCTTCTGCTCAATGCGGTTCACGAGGACGAAATTGAGAGGCCTTCGGTTTGGCTCATGAGGCAAGCAGGGAAGTACATGAAGGCATGCCTATTAAGCATTTATTACTTTCTCATTTTCTGTTCATTAATGATCAGCTAGTATAGCGTAAAGTTAGAGTTTCTACTTACTTCTCTGCGCATTTGGATATGACGTCAGAGTTATCAAAGTCTCTGCAAATTTATCCTTCAAATTGATTTGTGCTTTTTAGTTTGGTATTCATCTAACAAGGGTTAGTTCTGTCATTGATGGTGATCCATTTGGTGAGCACTAGAGGCATTTGAGAGATAGTGAGTTTTCATATACTATTGAAATTACATGCACTGGCAGATAATTGTGAGTTGCAATTTCATATAGGTCAGTGTAGAAATCTTTATAATTCAATTTGATACAACTGCAGAGATGAACATGGCAAGTAGCAGAAGCCGTTGTACTAACAAAACGTTGAGCAAGAAGTAAAGAAACATTGCAGGTATTCTTTGACCATTCTGAATTGGCAGGTTGAAAAATTTAGTGTCAAAGTTGGATTGTCTGGTCTTGGACACTCTTAATCAATGGAAAAAACTGTTAGTGTGGTTTATTGCTGAATTCTTATCATTTGTATCTTCTTATGCATTACAAAGTTAGCTCAACTACTAAGTAAGAAATGGAAATGCAATGATGGACTTGTTGGTAATCTGGAGAGATTTAACTGACACCAGAATACAGTAGTTAAGATGTTTTTGGAGACAATGCACATCTGCTTTATACTTTTGGTTGCACTGAAAACTTATTCCTAACCTATATCATAGAAGTGATCTTAGTGATTTACATCCAATACATATTGAAGAATGCTTCGTTCACGCCATCTTTGTCTTGTATGATAGGTACAAGATGTGGAAGGAGTATAACTATAACTATGTGGCATTCTCCAAAATGTTGTTTTCATTTGTCAAGGATAGCAGCACCTTCGAAAGCTGTAGCGTTGCTGATCTCATTACAACTGCTGGAAAGAAGCAATAAGGATTCCTTCATTCTGTTTTTTTTGGTTGTTATGTTTTTTTTTAGTCTTTTGGTACTTGAATATATTCACCTTTAATGTATCTATGAAATGGTTTCGATTATATTGGACATGGGTTCTACTATATTTTGTATGTTAAATATTTGGACATAGAAATGGCAAGAAATTTGCAAAATTATGTGCACAAAACAGGCTAAAACAATGGGGGACGACGTTTTCGGAATCCCCCTATCAGTTTAAACACGACAAAAAACTGAAAAATAGCATCGTCTAAGGTCATAATAGATGACACTCTTTACAAAATAAATGTCGTTTATTGACAAAATAGTTGTTGTTTATTGACAACATAAACGACACTCATTATTTAAAAAATGTCGTCTATGATTGTAATAGACGACACTCAAGCTCAAATTCAACGATTTTGGCTTCGTTAGACGACACTCTTATTTAAAAAAGCGTCATCTCATTATAATATAGATGACGGCTAAAAGAGTGTCGTCAATTAACTTGTAATAGACGACACGGCCATTTACGACGGTTTTAATGGTATGCGGACGACGGTTTTTGGCCGTCGTCTATAACGATTATTGGCATAGTGAGTTGTGGTTGTGTCTCATCTTCTGCTGTAGATTCTCTGATATTATATTGTAACTCTTTTCTTCCGTTTTTGTTGTTGTTTTTAGTTGGTAAAGGCTCCGTCACTCTTTGGGGGTGATGGCCGCACTCTTGGGCCCCACTTTTTGGGAAGGGGTGTGTTAGTATCAATGGCAGAAGCTAGCATCAAAGGTTGGGAATCACTACCAAAAAAAATGCCGTTTTACAACGGTGAAAATCCGTTGTAAATTGGGGTGGGTCTTCTGTTGTTAAATCCCCTGTCGAGTATTGAACCTCTTCAGATGACGGATAAAATCCGTTGTACAAATTTGTGTTTTACAACGGCAAGTAATCAGACGACGGATAAAATCCGTTGTGCGAGTATTTGTTTTACAACATAAATGGTCAGACGATTGATAATATTGTTGTGCGAATATGTGTTTTACAACGGCTTCCACTGGCCATTGTAAAACCGAGCAAAAAAAATGTGTTAAATGTATCCTTTTTACAACTGTTTTTCTAATATCTTTGTTGTCTTTAATGTACTTGTACAATATATTTTGTTGTTGTATATGCAGCTGTTTCACAATAGTTTCCATAACAACATCAGTTGTTTGAATCAAACTTTTTTTTCTTTTCCAGAATCTTATTCAATTACACACCTAGAATCTCATTTGAGCAAACCAGTAAGAATGCATTTCATTAAATAATGTTCCACACCAAATACATTAGGCAATTCGTACTAGCATCAACTATATCCAAAAGCAATTCGTACTAGCATCAACTATATCCAAAGTCCTACCATAGTAAACACCATCCTAAGATCTCCCTTGTTCATATTTTCTAGCCTATAACTCCTACATATTCCCCATATCTACAAAGTACCAAAATACTGGCCATCAAAGTTAGGAGCACCAAGTGCTATCTGTTCTTGACTTTTCGGGATGGTCATACAAGGTAGGAGCACCAAGTGTTGCATATTTGGTTGCTGCGGAGATGTAAGCATTACATGGACCATATCCACCCTGTGCCACTCTGCTTACTGGTCTGAAGTCCTTTTCCTGAAAAAAGGATATTAGATATCTTGGTACTTAAAGGAAGTGCTCACTTGATACTGCATTCTATTGCCAAAAATGTGGGTGACAAAAAATGATTTGTCGTGAAAAGCTTCTTTTGGTGACAAACTATAAGGTTTTTCGTCTAAATAATGGCACCAATTACAACAGATGGCGCCAGTTGGGGTGTGACGAAATTGATTCCTGGGCCAACAAAAGTGTTTTGTTAGCATAAAATACTGGAGACAAAGACTAATATTTGTCACCTAAAGAATACGTAGGACCCACTCGAAAATGTTTGGCGGGGATAAATGGCGCCATCCCAAAATTCTAGCCGACAAAATAACGGGTTTCGTCGTCTTACATTTTATATTCTTAAAATTTTTTAGAATCCTGCTTTTTTGACTTAGCTCTTTTCTTTCTTCTCTGGGAATATTTTGTCCAGGAGGAAGCTCTTTGCCGTCGCCTTATCTCCCCAGATCTTCAAACCTTCGCGTCGTATCTCCAGCCCGTCGTCGATTCATTGAGGGTCCGAACCCAAGTCATCGATTTCACCAAGCCTTCGCCGTCACTGTTCTTCACCGAATTGGCCACCACCGACGCCACCCGCGAGCCCTGGTTTTCCTTCTTCGTCGCTCACCTAGTCACTGGTACGTAAGCTTTTCTTTCTCTTGGAATTCAAAACCATGAGCTCCTTTGTCATCTAGACGCTCTCTGCACTCCCATGGAGTCTTTTTCTCTGCACTTCCATGGAAACCCAATGCTCGCCGGAAAAATCAACAACTGAGAGCCTGAATTTCGCCCATCCGCCCCTCTGGTCCGCTGGAAAGCTCGACCTCCATTGAAGCGGCGCGGAAGAAGAAGGACGTCGCTTGCGTTCTCATCGTCGCTCTCTCGACCCAATCCAATTCGGCTTCACCATAAGCACGCACACACTCGTCTTCGTCGTTCTGTTTTTTCCAATCTCTTTTAGCTGATTGAGTTTTGGACTAGCTGAGCTGAAGAAATGACAAGTTTTATGTTTGATTTTGCATTTTTGTGTGTTGAAATTGTGTTTCTATTGACAGTTTTGTGTTTTGTGCAGTCTTGATCTTCACCGACCCAATCAACAATCACTTAGGATCTTGGGCCGACAGTATCAGAGGTTTGAATCTCATTATTTTCAATAGAATTTATAATTGTCTGCATATTGGGTTGTTGTCTGTGTAGTTGAAGTTTCTAACTGCCATTGATTACACAGAGACCTTTTCTCCAGTTTCTTCAAAAGATTGCATGAGAATCATTATGGCCTTAACTGCACACTATGATCTAGAACTTCATCAAATGGATGTAAAGACTGCATTTTTTAATGGCAACCTAAATGAGGAGATTTATATGGAGCAACCTTCTGGATTTGTTGAAAGGGGGAAAAAGAATTATGTTTGTAAGCTAAATAAGTCTATCTATGGGCTTAAGCAAGCTTCAAGGCAATGACATTTCATGTTTGATGAAGTAGTCACATCTGTAGGGTTCCAAGTTAATAGATTAGATGAATGCATTTATCTTCGCACTCAAGGTTCTCAATTCATCCTCATGGTACTATATGTGGATGATATACTACTAGCAAGCTCCTGCAAATGGCTTTTGGGGGAAATTAAGAAGATTCTGTCATGGCATTTTGAAATGAAAGACTTGGGACAAGCTCATTATGTGCTGGGAATAGAGATAATCAGAGATCGAGCTAGAAGAATGCTAGGATTATCTCAGACAGCATATGCCGATAGAATTTTGAAAAGATTCCATATGTCCAACTATAGTGGAGTAGTGTTTCCAATTCAGAAAGGAGAAAAACTCAACCATGATCAATGTCCTACAACTGACATTGAAAAGGAAAAGATGAAGAAATATCCTTATGCATCTCTCGTTGGAAGTCTGATGTATGCTCAAATGTGTACAAGACCTGACATTGCCTTCATAACCAGCTTACTCAGTAGGTATCAATCAAATCTAGCAAAGAAGCATTGGGATTTTGCAAAGAAATGTTTAAGGTTTCTGCAAAGGACCAAAACCTTATGTTAACTTATAAACATGTAGAAAACTTGGAATTGGTAGCCTATGCAGATTCTGATCATGCAGGAGATAAACATAATAGAAAATCAACTGGTGGATATGTATTTATGCTAGCTGGAGCAGCTGTATCTTGGAGATGTGCTAAACAAACAGCAATTGCAACTTCAACAATGGAAGCACAGTTTATGATAGTTCTCAAGAAAGTCAAACAAACCTTCACAAACTATAAATTCAAACAAAAAACTGTTTTACCTGCATTTTGATTTTGACCAAGATGGAACATGCTGCTTATAGCCTTTGTTTGGCAGTTTCAGGTCCATCATATACTTGTAAATCGCTTAAAATAGTATGCAAATAGAGTGAAAATACCAAATATAACAAATTGAACTGCCTAACTTATCAAATGAAAGGTACCATGCAGGAAACTACAAGTTCAAGAGAATAGCAATTTCTGAACATGAACCGCAAAAAAATAAAAATAAAATAAAATAAAATAAAAAATTCAGACACAAAATTGGCAACCAAAATTCAACCAGCAGGGAACTTAATACATTTCCAATTACACCTTAGCTACAGTTAGAGTCATACAATCTGGAGAGCTAGTTTTCGTTAAAGCCTTACATGTGTGTTCTTCATCATTGGCCCTTCAACTGTTTCGCATACACAGAACAAAAGCGATTTCACGTACTTCTTCTGCAATGCATTGTATACACACCTACAAATATATTATGTAAGACATAGGAGTTCATAACCAAACAAGACATATAAAACCAAAATATCATAGCAAATTTCAACTAAATGAATTGACATGAAGGCATTAAAAAATCAATGACCAGTGCTGGAAATAGAAAAAATTCCATGGATCAGCTTGTTAAGAACCATAGCATACAAACTCATAGTGATTGCAGTATATGCGAAGTTATGAACACAAGCCAGCTGTTGATAAAATGTAAGATTATATTGCTACAAAGGCAAAACAACACTGATCACATTGTAAGAACTAACTGATTCAAATCAACTTCCAAAGATAAGTAAACTTCTATAGTTTGAAGGCCAAGGGTAGCAAATTATAATGCACCAATGGAAAATCAGACACAGAACCATATATTATTGACTATCTCAAACATGAAAGAATAATGTACCGTGCAGATCTTCATTCACCAGAGAGAAAGGAGTAACACATCCAAGTGGGACTATGCAACAAGAAACAGAATCAGAAAGGAAATTACAGCACATATGACACTTCTTTCACTAGAATGAATATGCTTTTCTTAAATATATATGAGATATAATCAATGGAAAATACAACCTATGAGTTGATATGAGAGACGAGTCTAGGAAATGAAAGAACCATTATGGTCTGAATTTTCTTCAATCGACAGTTACAGAAAATTGTATATTAGGATATGCCAACCTGAAGTAGTTCTCCAAGTGCTTTGGGAGCCATTCTCAAGCCACCTTTTCCCAAATCAAGCCTTATAGATAGAATTGCTCAGCTTTCAAGTCACAAATGAAGCTCATAAAGATTCAAACATGCTCCCAATGGTACAAAAAGAAAGTATCATTAACACAATAACTCAAAAACCACTTTTTTGTGGCATCTGAAATGCTGATACAGACAGAATGATATATGCATACCTTTCAAATCTACTTTAGTATCTGCCAAGGCGGAAACAATATAGAATCTATTCTTCTTCTCCTGCATTTGTACAAACATTGTAGGTGTTGAGCGCAGTGGCGAATGGAAGAAGAAAAACTAAATTTCAGACACGATTTTTATTCCACTAACCACACAACGGTTCGAATAGGAAATTTTCTAAACTTCACAAAATTGACTTGAGACTTCAATCAAAGAGAGATTGGGCTCGAATCGGAAGAAAACTAAACGAGAACAGATAGAAATTCAAGTAAACACTATGTAGGATATTTGTATCTTAGAAATTAAGTAAATTTGGCTATCCTTGCACAAAAACTTTGTATTATCATTCACAAGCACAATTTAGGTTTTTAGTGTTTAGTTATAGACTTAGTGATATGGTGACTGGTCACCTTAACTTCGCATATGATAGCTCATTCTCTTGACAGCGACTGCTAATCAATCTCTTGACAGAACACGTTTTTATCCGGTTTTACTGAGCATGCTTTTAACCGTTGGGTAGTCGACTACACCCCACTATCTCTGATCTGCCTAGGATTCAATTCTTTGAGGAAATCTTAACAGTTCATTTCCTATCCTCTTGGCTTATAAAAGCTAAACCTTTCCACCACTCTCACAAGGGTTTTTACATATTCAAAATTGTCATTGCATATTTCAAAAACCTCTCATTTTGTTGCCTTCTTCCTTCGGTATTATACCTTAAATTCTTGAGAGCTTTCACTCATATAAAGTGTTTACAATAATTCTTAGAACGGCATGCATATGAATTTCTTCATAAGTTTCGGTCTTTCAAACACTCATCATTGAAGGAAACTTTGAAGAAGTTCTCATCTTCACTGTTTCAACTTCCGTTTTCTAAAACTCATATAGTCAGAAGTTGAAATAGTAGTGTGCAATCTTGTCTTTCATGTTCACGCATTTTTAGAGATAAGATTGAGTCATAAGGAGTCTTTTGACTTCAGTATTTCTGCCCAGTTCTTGTAACTGTTGTAGAGTACTTCAAGTTGTCCAGCGGTCCTTGTTGAAGCTCCATAGCTCTCTGCAACTCTGCTGGTGACTAGTCACATAATTTTTCACAGCATTTACATTCGGTGCCACAAAACAGAAATACTTATGTATTATCTGTATAGTGATTGACCAGTCATCTGAACCACTGGACGTGAAGTGATTGAAGAAGAAGCCACACGAGAAACGATTGAACCCCAATTGAGCAAAAACAAGGGGAATTAAGGTTTTATGGTTTTAGTTTCGAGTTCATTTATTAATCCATATCTGTTGGGACTTATAGGTGTTCAAGTTCCACAGAATCAGCGTAACTGAGCCGCATCTACAGAGGAGGACGACGACGATCGCCCAGCCTTTCTGTGAGTGGAGAAGTTTTGATTTGAACTATCGTTTGAGCATGTTACATATATGTATATGTATATGCTTAAAATGGTTTTGCTGGTTATATATTTGTTATTAGTATTGTTAGTGGCACACTTATTGTTCAGGCAGTAAGTCCCTTGTCCAATAGATCACGGTCGGTCAGTAAGTCCCTCGTCCATGCACAGTATCACGGTCAGGCGGTAAGTCCCACATCCAATAGATCACGGCCGTAGATTTATGATATATTGTGTATTTATATATTGTGGTTTATTTACTGTGACCGACTAATTGCTATATTGTCCCTCGTATACTACTACTTTTAACTATCGGGGTTATACTGATAAATGTTTAAACTGTGTTTTACGCTGACATTTATTTTCCTTGTCCACTCACCTTTGTTTTTGCATCCCCTCAGAACCTAATACAATTGAGCACCACCATGACGAGTGGCATGACTCAATATAGCTCTGTTGTGTTTCTCAAAGAGTAGGAAACTCTTTGTCGTATGTTTTCCTTCACACTTTCGTATGTAGTTCGGTTGTATTTATTCTGCCTTCGAGCAGTACTGTTGTTTAATTCTCACGTCTGCTAGTAGACGCTCTGATATACTGTTGTGTTTGTTTTATTGGGCTTCAACCCGACTAGTTTAGTTACTTGTCTTTTCTTTGTCCGTTTGTCTGTTTCATTTGGTTAAGACTTCGTCACCTCGTCCGGGTGATGGCCGCACCTCCTAGGCCCCTCTAGTTGGGGAGAGGTGCGTTAGTTGGTATCAGAGCTCTAGGTTTCCGGTTTGCTGTCAAGTTTTTTTGGTCTATGTTCTTATTGCCCTCATGATCGATGTAGTTAATACATAGCACTATGTAACTGCCAATACACCGTGAGTTAGGCTACAATACTTGTTGATCTAGGTTGAGAACTTGTGACAATCTTAGTCCCAAGGTCAAGAACTGAAGGAAATTAAGGTTCCACCCCTAAACCAATTGGCAATGGGGGGAGTAATCCAATCCTTTATGAATATCACCAAGGTCCCTCCATTAGCCAATGTGGGACTTCTATCACACCACATTCTCAACAAGAACATCATTATAGATCTCTTTTTACTCCATAACCTTATAGAACAATCATCTGGTACATGAACCTTAACTCCGTCACCAGCCCCCAGGTTTACCTCAGCCTTCTTAGAAATGAATTCTTCTATGAATTTGCATATGTGGACGCTAGTTCCAGAAGTGAATGCATTTCGAAATTGGTTGAGATATTCCGGAAAATTTATATCCTTTAGCCAATTTGATCAGACTTCTCAACTTCTGCTCAAGGATTGATCTACATACTCAATACAGGATTGGGAGGTTTTCAGTTTATGCCAATTGTGTATTTTGTCGGTGTACGTAATAACTTTGGAGTCTTATGCAGTGGTACTTTGTGTTTTTTGTATACTTCTAGCCGTGTTCGAATGCCAGCATTGATACATACTCATACCGGCTAGCTTAAAGAAAAAAAAAAATTGTTCATAAAGAAATTGCAGCCCATCCCATTTTCCAATCCTAGATCGGTCCTTGTTACTATTTACTTGTATGGCAAGAGTCAACACATTTGTATATTGGTATTGTCTGCCTCTAGATACATTCGAAATCTAGATGTTCATACTCTTACTGCAGTTCTATTTGTACTTACCAAATACCAAATGAGTAATTAGAAATGGAGATCAATCTGAGAATACTTTCCGTTATGATGTAATAACAAATACAATATTGGGGAAATTATCAAACAAACAAAAAAGCAAGATGAGAAAACAAAAGTAACATGGTTTGAGAAAGAAAATTCCACAAGAAACAAATACAATTGAACTCTTTTGGTGATCATTAATTATTTGTATGTTTTTCCCCAGTTTCTATTATATGCCTTACCTGTTCACATTTCCCAACGTTTTAGCCCAACAACAGGTCATGAATTCAACAACATACTGCCCGAAGCAACAATGCCACAAGACATTGCCCCGTGCAGTTGGAGCTGTGCCAATTCCATTTAACCATTTGTGCGTGAATGAAAACATGTGATGACCACTCAATTTTTGGTGTAAAATTCTCAAAAATATTTACACATCCAATTCCAATCCAAATTTAGACTCTCCAAGGAATAAGGCCACATCTAATAGAATAAACAAAAATATTGCATTTTGTTATGTCAATGCACTAAAGCCACCTCCCTTCATCATTTGCTTGAACTCCTTGTAGTTGACCCTCCCATCTCCATCCACATCCACCTTCATGATCATCCTCTTGCAATCCTCTATGGTCCTCCCTTGCTTAAGCCCCAAGGACGACAAAACGGACCTCAGCTCATCTACGGTTATAAACCCATCTCCGTTCTGATCAAACACGTTGAACGCCTCCTTCATGTCCTCCTCCTCATCCCTCTCGTCCATGATGGACTGATACAACTCACCAAACTCATCAATGTCCACGCAACCATCTCCGTTGACATCGATCTTTTGGATCATGCTGAAGAGCTCCTTATCCGGGATGAAGATTCCCAAATTCTCTAAAGAATCATTGAGCTCCTGCTTTGTGATCCGGCCGTCTCCATTGCGATCGAACATCTGGAAGACGCGTTTGAGCTCGTTGGGGTCCATTCTGAGCTTATGGGATCCGCACAAGGGCAATGAGGCTGAAGAAGTACAAGACAAAGGCGAAGAAGACCGAGTTTTGTTGGTGGTAGGGGTGGCAACAAGATTGACGGTGGTGGTGTGGTGGGGGAACCAACAAGAGGGGAGGAGAGGCCTAATTAGATTCTTGGGGACCAAAGAGAGGAGGAATGTATTAAGAAGATTGTAAATAAGGAAAATTCTTGGCAAGATGGTTGGCATTTGGCTACCTTTTTTTCGTATGGTGGTTATTTGCCTTTGCTGTTGAGAAATTCTTGGACACCAAATTTGGGGTTTTCTCTTAAGAAAGGTTATGAGTTTGGAAAACTTTGGAGGATGCTGGAATAGGACGCATGTTACCAAAGTTTTGGGGTGCATATTGGCCTTATAAGGAAGAGAGAGAGCTGTCCTTGTGACTACTACTCATCATTGTTAATTGTTTTTTCAGATTAATTTACAGGTTTCAAAAACGCGTTGTTATAATTGTGGGTTTGGTGCAATGTGGGTGGGGGGTCTCACTAATGTTAATGAATTATGGGGTTTGATGGTATTTTTTTTTTTTTTTTAAGTTTTGCTTTGAGTTCATTTTTAAAAGAAAAGATGTGGACGTTGAGAACGGATCTATAATTGAAAAAAGGGAGAGAAAGACGTTGGGGACTGGAACGCGGCATAAAATTTTGGGGCCGGCAGATAAATGACCGTTGGATTTACTCCAACGACTACTTCCCGTGACGTTGTCGGTAATTGGCATGGTGACAGGTGGAGGTGTGTTAGGAGAGGGCTGGTAATTGGCTTTATGGCCATCGGTGGCATTTTACTTTCATACCTTCTAAATCAAGTTCACGGGGCACCTAACCTAAGATTAGTCAAATTAAGTGGAGTAGAGTGCTCACATATCTACACTCGAGTTTGAATTTTTATGTTCGTAATGAAAAGAATAAAATTTCACTTACAAGAATCAAAATCAATAAACGTAACATTTATTTACAATTAGTGTGCGTTTTAATTGTCCTTTTCATTTTGAGAACAAACCATATATATATCCATCTAGTAAATGGAGGTAATTTTATTCCACATTGTTCAACAAGATCTCAAGTTCAAATTCGGTCCATCGTAGTCATTTTGCCTGGACAAGTTCTTCTGTTCCTAGTTGTTTCAAGAATATATTGGTCAATTTTCTCGTTAGATAGGAAGACACTAGTTCTTGCATCTATGCCTGTATGTACTAACATTTCTTGCGACTTGCGATCGGATTCTGACTATGTGAATTATAAGTTGGCCTTGGCCTAGCCACTATGATGTTTTTTCTTTAATTTTTAAAATCTAACATAAGACCTATGCATAGACAATACTCAAGGTGTCCAGACACGGGCAGACGCAGCTGTCCCTCATCCAATTTAATCCCAAAAGTTGACTCAAAAAAGAAAATCGAAACAACTTTAATCACAACTGAGCAGCAATTAGGGGACATTATATACACGTCCATCTGTTGATGAGCTGTTATCTGCATAAGTTAGATCCAAATCCTTTAATCACGCCCGTGCAAGCGCCGCAGAGACCACAAGCGCATGCAATGCAATGAGATGTCAACGGTGCCAGCTACATCGTCTCAAAATGTCTTCCACTTTTCTGCTCTCTTTCTGCAATTCTGGACACATTAAGGGAATGAATTTGCTAGCCACACGATAGTGCATCATCACATGACAACGTATATCATCTGTTGAATTTGATGATTCATTTGTGTTGTTTTTCTCTCGGTCAAGTACTAGAACTACTAGTACTACTAGTACTACTAATCCAAGTGCTAATAAACCGCAGGAGACGAATTATTTACAAGGGTGGCAATTGGGGATACCGAATCGGATTCATGTGCAACAGAAATGAACATTGATCCAGCTTAGTACAACTAAGTTGAATGACTTGATGACCATAAGTGATTCTTCAATTACACATGTTTGACACTAAGAGGAATTGTTTCTTAATAGTACTAGGAGTTAGTAAACAGCTAGTGCAAAGTATAAGAAAAGACTAATGACCAAGTACTAGAGATAACAGAAAACAAATCAAAAGTAAACTTAATATTACAAATTCCATCTCCGCAATGATATCTCAAACTTAGCCAATACAATCTCTTAGAAACATGAAGCATAGAGAAATTGAAACTTTCCTCTAACATCTTTTATGGGACAATTCAGTCTGCAAACTAAAAGAGAAAAGGTGAAGACAGAAATGCAAAAGGCTGACAACGCAGATATTCCAGTAACATACATTTCAGATCGATGGCAATCTTGCCACTGGTGTGTTCAGCCGAAAGCTGCAATGAGAAAACCCTTATAGATGCTCATGAACTTGGCCACGAATGCTGAAAACAATGATTCAGAGAAACTTCATTAGAGGCAGTACTAGCTCAATAGGCAACTTCATTAGTAAATATATAAAAGTACCTTCAAGGTGAAATATGGCTTTCTGCCCAAGACGCATCCTGTGTTCCTGTAAACATAATATAACGATATTTCAATAATAGATACATGGAAGTTGGAACCCTAACTTTGTTAAACTATTGCAGCAATTGATACTGACTACTCTCCCACCTTTGCTGCCACTCAAGTTAATGCCTTTAGGGCTCGTTTGGTTCACGGAATTGGGGCTTGGGAATGGGAATCTAATTCTATTCCCATGTTTGGTAAGGGAGGGAATGAGAGGGAATGGGAAAGTGGGGGGAATATGATGGGTTTAGGATTCCCATGCATGTGGGAATCATATTCCCATCCACCCCCATGGGAATAGATTTTGTTTCCTAGGAATCAGAAATTATTGGACAAAAATATCCTTAGAAAAATCTACAAATTACACATATTACCTTTTAGACGCTCTTGAATTTAAAATAAATATAAGGGCATAATTGAAAATGTCAACCAAACATGATTCCTATTACTTGATATACCAAACATGGGAATGGAAAAAATTATTGTTTCCCATGCATGATTCCTTGATGTATCCAAACATGGGAAAGGAATCATGAATTCCATTCAAGGAACTGTGGTAAAGATATACATAACCCAACCACGAACTTGTTCCCAGTACCAAATAATGACATCAAAACTAGCGACCATGTGAAAATTAGCGACCAGATTAATTTCCCCAATTCTTATGCCCTAAAGAGAATCAACCGTAAGTACCTCACTGCATTTCCTCTACTCTGGATTCCATCATCTACCAAGATATGTAAACCAGGTGGCAGATAATTAAAAATTAAGTTGACTACTGTGTCACTAAGATGCAAAATCATAGACTTGTGGTTATTGATTGACTTATGGAGCAATTTAATGGATTTGGAGACAGTAAATATATACAGCCTGATCTAACCGCATTGTGCAAAAGGAATTCAAGGTTGTTAACATGGAAAATGATTATATACTTACGTAGTACGCAGCCCAATGGCAGACCTCATGTTTCAACTCTGCATCCAACTTCTTCAATAATTCATAAAGCAGCCTCTGTAACAACAGCAGATATAAGCTTCAAATGGATTTGGGAGAAATTATAAAAAGCAAAAGTAACGGGGAACTCTCGAAAATCAGTCTGCAGGAATACAATTAAAAGGGAGCTTATACAAATTTTACTACACTTCATAATGCTAAAAAATAAGGTCGGGAAAAAACTGTAGGTAAATAGAAACATAGGAATATATTTGTACCTTCAAGATGATCTCTGGAGGAATACAATTAAGAAGCAACTCATACAACTTTTGCCGCACCTGATAAAGCCTTCAGCAAACAGAACAATGCTTGATCAGAAAGTTGAAAGAAATACCTGTAGATTCAATCAATAAAAACTATTGGCCTATTTCACTTTTATGTTACTAAGAGCAAAAACAATGTTGCTCTATAAACCCAAAAACTTATCCTAAAAACCCAAATTTTCACCTAAATCTCAAATAATGTTGGAGGAATAGGGTGTATAAACCCAAATTTGAAAGGGGTAAATGTAAGTTTGGGTGTAAATATACACCCATTTTTTAAGTTTTCCCCTTGATGTGGCATGAGTAAGCACCACCATCTTTTCTCTCTCTTTGACACTTGGAGAGATGAATGGTTAAAATGAGTTAAGTTTTTATACCCAATTTTTCCCTCTCATTTTTTCCCCCTTCACATTAGAAAATCATATATTTTTTTCCTTTCAACTTTTTCCACTCTACCTTTTTCCCCCAATTTTTTTCCCCCACATTGTTTTTGCTCTAAGTCTGGGGTATCTTAGTATTTTGTTACCTGCAGCTTCTCTTCAGGTTTAGTCCAAAATTTACACAGTAAGTGTGATGCCTAAGGCCTTTGATTCCTACAACCCTACTTGACTGATGGTAGGAGTTTGTATGCTTTTGTTATAATTCTACCTTTTCCTTTCACTTATTTCCTATTAACTTTACATCCTACACTCTTACAGCAATTAAAGAACTTAATTTTAGAAAAACGAAACAGCCGTTGGTATTTCTCCTTATCCTGCAGCACTTTATCTCTACAAGGGCAAGGTTAAACTGAAACAAGAATAAAATTCTGGGAAAAATGTAGCTTATCTAATTGTTACCATGAGAACATGAAATTTCCAACAGATGTTAAAGTAAACAGATAGAACGTGTAAGAAGCTATTAATTGAGCTGGCAAATGATTTTTTCGTGTATCTTTGATGAGAGCAACATAGTTGAAATCTGAAAGAAGAATTACAGTCCAACAAGAGAGCCTGTTTTCAGGTCACCACAGACAGAAAATAAAGCCTCCAAAAGATACAGCCAAACAACAATGCTTTGTATTTCAGTTTTCTTCCTTTGATAAACTAAATAGTGAAACTTACGAAAAATTTGAGCACGAATTTGCCCAATATCTAAGGGAGTTTTTTTTATGCTAGAGCCAGTTCATGATCATATATCCACCTATGGTGGTAAGGGAGAGTCCTTTTTATGCTAAAGCCCCAACAGAGAGGAAGAATTTTAATGAAGTACTAGCATCCCGCTTGCCTTTTGATTTTAGTGGTATGAAATTGAATTGTTAAATTAAAAAATTATTAAAATGCCCTTACTTAAGTGGTGGCTTATCTTTGATTCATTAAGGGTATTTTTGGAAAACACTTGTTGTACCACCTTGGGTGCACTTAGCCTTATGTGCACCCCAAGTATTTGATTAAATATATAGATAAAGTCATAAATGAATAATGAACATTTAAAGGAAAACATAGTAAGGGCCAGCCTCGACTAGACAAATAAAAGGTCTTCCTATGTCCTTCCCCATTCTACTGTGCCTTTTCTTTTATTGGTCTAAGTAATTTATTGTGCTTTCTTGGATTTGATTTGATCATTAACTAGAAAATATTTCAACAGAACAATATGCTGCACAAGAGGCGAATGAGAGGTGAATATTGAAATATCCAGAAAATCATACCTTTTAGGACTCTGCTCCTTCATAATATCCGATGCAATTTCAGAAACGTATTCCTCCCAGTCCATTGGGGGTATAGCTTGGTTACTTGTAAAGGGATACCTACAAGAACATCAATGGTCCACAGAAAAGACCACAGCTATCAGGGCCTGTGCTATAACTGCAAGGTGTACAGAAAGAAATGAAATAACTGCTTCACGCATCAGATGACCAATAAGAACTTTGGCACTTAACTGTTGAACACGACAAGTTTCTAATGACAATATAGCCCTCCTTAAGCTCCTATTTGATTTTTCAGCTATACGAGTAGCAAATCCAGAAGGAAGCTGCAGCCCTTCCTTCTTTCCAATGAACTCTAACGTCTTAACAATCTGGGACAAGAAAATTTCACATAGAATAATAATTGAGCTATAATTAGAATAATAATTGAGCTATAATTTCAAAAACATACTTTATAACATATTTTTCCCCAAACTTTACTAGTTTCTACCTGCTCTTCTGCTGGCGCATTTATTCGCACGTTTAGACACCTAGACCGGATTGCTTCGGTAACCTTTGAAGAGCTGTTACAGCATAATATAAGCCGGCAATAAGCACTATATTTCTCCATAGTTCTTCGAAGAGAATGCTGCGCTTCCCTTGAAAGTTTGTCAACTTCATTCAGCACTAGAACTGACATACAAAAGAGGATATTGTATCACTATAAAAAATCTTTAAGACTGAAGCGCCCAATTAAATAATCATCCAACTGCTAATTTTTAAGTTTTCTTAGCTTTTGGGGTGGGGGGAAGCAAGGGTCAATCAATTCAATGGACAAATTGGATAGTATGCAATGCATATCTCTCAGAAGTCAGAACTGTGGAAAAGATGAGAAATCAACGTAACCATAATATAAAAGAGCAATTTGCAGTAAAAAGCCGCTGCATACTTTTGAAGTAAATGTACAAAAGACAGACTTCTAGAAAAATGGGGTATAAATGATAAACAAGTCAACTTCTTGAAACTTACTTTTATATGCTTTTCTCCCTTTGGTGTCAATCGGTCTATTCTTGGCCATTTCTTTAATTATCTCTTGAACAATATATCTATCTTGAAAGCCTGCATCACTCGGGTTCAGTTCAATGTGGTTTGTACTTGATAATGTAGTCAGTTCTAGGTCAATGGTTCTACTGCCAGCCTGAAAATAAACATACCAAATTCTAGTTAAATGGAATACATGAAAGTTAACAAAACCTTCCAAGAACATAATAATGTTACAATAAGTCCAAATAGCTCAAAGAGACTAGAATAAATGATTACATTCAAGACGGTTTCTTTATAACATAAAAGTAGATACAAAACTTCGATCTTTTTCAAAAAACTAGCAGGGAAAAATAATAAAAACTAAAACGAAACTGAATCATAAAGAGGCTAAAGTTGAATTTTTCAGGTTGAAGTTTTAAAATTATTCAGAGACGTAATGATCTATAAACATAATGCTTTAGCATATTCTAGGAATTTATAATATGCCCAGTTAGTATCAACACTCCAGATATCAACACAATTTTACCTAAATGACAATTGAAAGAAAGTTTCAACAGAAACTTCATAAATGATGAATCACATCAATCAGAAAGAGGAAGAAGCTTACATCGACTTTCCATGTCCTATTTTCCACCTTCACCTGCCAACCAAAATCACAATGATTTCTCAGAAGCCATAGATTTGTACACACAATTTGAAATGCACCTCAGTTATACACTATAACCGTTACAGAGGTAGTTAGAAAATGCTTTGCTCCTCATATATAAGGACCCATTCGAATCCTTACAGTGAAACAAAACTTCATGTGTTTCGACTATAACGCAGACTGATCATACGGGAAACAAAAAACAAAATGCATACTTGTCACACTCTGGACTCACTCTTTACATACATACTAGGATCTAAGCATTTTCCATTGCTTTTCAGTTCTATTGATTTAATCATTCACCAAAACCAACAACTGCAAAAGTTGAAGATCAGACCCAACCCAAAACAAAACATAGTCAAGTTACACGCAGATTAAGGATTTCAACTCCAACAGAAAATTAAAAAAAAAAAAAAACTTGAATGAATAATTGGGAGAAAAGCGGACCTTATCGGCGCTGGGGCCGAAAATCTGGCGAATTAGGGCAATAATTAGGGTTTTCTTGCCGGAGCCAGACGGCCCGTAAAAGAGCAAATGGGGGCAATCCTGCTCTGCAACCTGCACAGGAAGAAGAAGACTTTAGGAATTAGGGATTTTGAAATCGTAGAAATTAATTGGGAAATTGAAATTCGCGAAAGATGGGGAGAATTGTACGAGCTTCTTGAGGTTTTGGGCGACGTCCTGGTGGACCATCGCCTGGTCTAGGGTTTTGGGTCGGTACTTGTCGACCCACAGCATCTTCTTCAACCTTCAATTCTCGAGAGTCAATCGGTGACAAGTCGGGCCGAACAAGAAAGTGGCGGAGAGAAGAAGAGAGCAAAAGTGGCGCGAAAATCTGTGCCGGGCTGGGCTCACTTTTGATGAGCAACTGCTTCGCAGGAGGGCACTCGATTAATCGAACGGTAATGGAGCAATCCCACTGCATTGGGTCGATCCAACGGCTATGGATCAATCTGAGACCTAAATCCCACTTTCTACCTGTTTCTGTGGGTGCGACAAATGCCACATTGAACCATCTACATCCCAAAATTCCCAACATTTTTTTGCCCATTACTAGCATCGTACCACCCGCTTACGCGGATACCAATTTGTTTTTTCAACTTATATTTGTATTTTTCATTATATTAAATTTTTTTTGTTTTAAATATAAAAAATTTAGTTTTTATAAATTTACTCTTTTTAGTTAAGTTGAAGTAAGTTTAACTTTTTTATTATATATGGGTAAATTTGAAAAAATACAAATTTAACCGTTGGTGTATTTAGTCTTAGTTACACCCAAAATTTCCCTTTCTTACTTTGCTGTGGCGTGGTGTATTAAATTTGTCACTTTTGGCATACATGGTCAGTTGGTTGGCACTTTAGTTAGATGGCTCATGGAAGCTTTCTAACTTAAGATTGTATAAACATAGAATACAACGTAGTGGTGTGAAATATTCGAGTTTCGAATTGGGTTTTGTCAAAGCACAACTAGGGGATATAATTCCGACTCACACTCAATACACGAAATTAGAGAAAATAAGGGATAGAAGGAGCAAAGCTCCGAAACTACTACTTCACTCAATAGCAATTCAAGTCTGAATTACAATGAAGAAGGACAAGCCTTTTTATAGTGACTTTAACTGCTAACTCTAATGGTTAAGTAACCAATCCATTAACCGTGAGCTAATCACAACTGACTTAACCCGAAATAACAATCATACTCTTAACATATATGTAATCGTTAAAGAACTCGTGGCATTGATAAGAAGGATCATGTCACTAGGGTTCTAAAATTTGGGTACATCAAGTGGTCCCTAATCCTTATGTAAAGATCAAATCTAATGATGTAAGAAATCAGGTTAACGAATACGGCTAATGGCACTCCCACCGAGAGTGGCAAATTGTTCGGAATTCAATCTCAATGGGAATAGTTGCTTATAAAAAAAGTTTGGACAAAATGCTAGCTGTCTTGAGAGTGATCACAACCAAAAATTTTGTCTAGAAAGTTTCTAAAGTTCGGGGTGGAGTTTGCCAAGTGCTTATAAGGATCATGTCACTAGGGTTCTAAAGTTCGGAATTCAATCTCAATGGGAGATTGTCTGGGCAGCCTTGAGAGTGATCACAACCAGTTATGGGGTAATGGTGGTGGTGGAAATGCTTGGACCGATCTTTCGGGTTTCGTTGCTTCTACTAGCC
Source organism: Spiraea crenata (assembly GCA_033992175.1). NCBI lineage: Eukaryota > Viridiplantae > Streptophyta > Magnoliopsida > Rosales > Rosaceae > Spiraea > Spiraea crenata. Next base: position 704,546 of record JAVBHV010000051.1, on the reverse strand, counting down.
ATCTCTTGTGAGTAGTTTGATCCCCTTCGAATTACTACGGGTTTCACTACAATGAGATCATAATCAACTACTCTTCTGACTTAACCCCAATATATGTACGCTTAGAAATGGTAGGCTTTTGTAGTTGTGAAATTGTTTGTTTGTTGTTTTTTCATTGATTTTGCTTTAGTTATTTGGGAGGTATTAATCAACTAGAGGTTGATTAATTTAAACCTATTCAAGAATTAAATTCACTAACAACACATGATCCTTGATGTTGGATGTAGTGATCAATTTATTATTTTATTTTAGATCTTTAAGTGTAATTTTGTATTCGGATAAAATAGTAATTAATAAATAAAATAAGTGATGGGTATGAAGATCAAATTGATGAGTGTGGATAAAATCACCCTTCTTATTTTCTTTTCTAATTATGCAACACACTTTCATTTTGTCTTTAATTGTATTTTTGTTTCTCACGGGACGTTCGATAGCATTTTCAAAGCTCCATTTTCATTTTCCGGGTGCAAAATTGCCCAGATATCGTATCCATATGACTCTTTCCTCACCCTGCTTACAATTAATGTTTAGGAATCAAAACAATGGGTATTACAGCAGGCCAGTCCTAATTGATTATTCTGACCAAATACATGTCACGATTCTCTAAAAAAAAAAGGTACACTACAAAAAAACTGCACAATGGGCACAGACAAAATCTGTGGCTATGAAGGCTTTATCCGTGCCTAAACGCAAATTAGCCACGGATATCCGTGCCTAATCTCCAATGGGCACGCTACACCCATCCGTGGCTTAACTCGCCGTCCGTGTTGCTCATTAGGCACCCCGTTAGTGAACCGTGGGTATAGCATGGCCACGGATAATGCAACTGTGGCTGGCTGCAAAGTAATTTAAATATTTAGCCACGGATGATGCAACCGTGGCTATGAAGTATATTTTAATCCGAAAATTGCCACACATGATTCATCCGTGGCTGAAGAATTTAGGGGCAAAAAAAAATTTATGCAGAACTAAAATTCAGCCTATAAATCACAATTATATACCATAAACCAGTATTTTCACATTGAATTTCTCTGCAAATGTATCTTTCCACTCAAATTGAAATCTACGAACTAATTCCAATTGAATACAATATCATTAACTTGAAATACAAGCTCATGGTAAAACACAAGTCCAAACTGCAAAATAGTGAGGATACGGGGTGCAGATGCAACTACAACCATGTCGTAAGTATTCAAAACCTCAGCAATTAGAACACGTTGTAAGTATCCAACTTCCTGAAAAGAAAAAAAAAACACAAACGAGCAATCAATATAAAGAAACTGCCAGAAATCACTACTTACTTTGCATTAGAGAAAAGATATAGCAAAGAGGGTAATAGAAACAGAACATCTTAGTAAACTCTATCCTTCTGTCTCTCATTATAACAAAAACCAACAGAAAGAACCAAAAGCTATCCAAATATTACAGAAAACTAAGCTATCAGTGTCCACACAAGTTCTCAGAACCCATAACAAATGCTGTCCTTTTTATTAACACTCAGTTTAACATTTCAACTTTGCTTCTAGCCACATTATAGAGAGCGTGATAAGACTTAGCAGAGTATATAGTACTATGCTTAGCAAGTTAGTTTCCATGGTGGACAGTTCAAGTGCATCTAAACAATGCAAGGAAGAATATGAAATATTGTGACCTTAATGTGAAATATCAAGCAAGAATATGAATTTGTCACGTTTAATAGATAGACAATACGGCAATCAAGTTCCTCAAAAACTTAAATGAGCATTCTTTGGAGCAAACATTGCTCTTTTATATGATGCACGTACCAGTTCTATGATATTAAGATCATAATATAGTGCACGCCCTTTGGTTGTGAATCCCCTGGTTCAAGAAGATGATAAAAGTTATTTCCCATGGAACACTAGCACAGTTCTCAGAAAATTGTCTAGATAACTAGCAGAGTATTTGAAATACTATAATTGAAACAAGCCTGCATAATTGTCAAACGTGAACCTGTGGCTATCAAAGTTCACATGAAGTACCACAACGCACAAAGGGTATCTTTCCTCAACTTCTGTCTGACCAACCAATCTTGCTTCCTCCTGCAGTTGGGCAAGCAAATTTTCATGATTGTAGAATAGAGAACACAGAAAATGCCTTACTTCCGTAGAGAAAAACAGTACTGCATTTTGTGAGTACTATACCACGTAAGATCTCATCAAATGTACATTACCTTTAACTAAATATGAAAATACTAACTCTGCAGAAAGCAGAGACCACTTTTTGTCTTCAGAGTTTCTATATTAGAGTTTCATGGTATACAAAAACATCAAATTAAAGGCATGCCAAATGCAAGACCTGACAACACAATCTAGACTAAAAAAAGATCAAATAGCAATTTCAAAACCTTACTTGATCTAATTGAATTGACCCAACCCAAGTATCCATAAACACAAAGTCCGTTACTCTGTACTGGCCAACAAACTTTGGCTGCTTTCCTGCAACAAGAAACAACCAACATGTACCTGCTTAGTTGCAAATTAGAGCAGATAATAACTATCCACAACATTACAGACCTTGTATCCAATCCAATAGAGTATTTCACATAATTCCAAGATTTAGTAAGCCCTAAAGCATGAAAAGGAAAAATTTGGATTAATTACAAACATATACAAGTTCCTTCCAAACATTCTCCTTTGCTTAAGAAACGGTACCAAATTTGAACCAGATTGCACTAAAAAGGACTCTGAGACTTTGGCTGATAGAGATCATCAGATGGCAAAGAATAAGCTGACAATAGTTCCATCTCTTATTATAAGGAATGAAAAAACAATGTTCAGAGATACAACAAGTATCTCCTCTTCATAACCACCTCCAGAAAAGATCAAAAGTGATATTCCACATGGAATCTTGATTATAAAGCTAACAATAGTTCCACTCCTTACTTTTTCTTCGAAAGTTGAATGGTCTACCGGAAATGAATCTTGATTATAAAGCACGCATAGTACTTGTACTAAAACTATTTTCAAAAACTATTTCTAAAGGAAAATACTTCGTTCTTCTTTTTCTGTTTTATTTCCTGTTTGTAGCTTTAGATTACAGATCCAAAAACATAGGGTAAAATAATCTTCATTTCCAAAATCAATAAAACAGAAAAAAGGAAAATTAATGGGTGGACTTACTGGGTCTTTGAATTGCCTATTAACTTGTTCAATCACATCCTTCATGCCCTCGAGCCTTCCCAAAATTGCGTCCTCTCCAAATTGTTCATCAACACCAAAGAGGCTTGTCATCTGCCTCAATTAATTTCATAACACTTAATTCCATCAACACAGACATAGTAATGATTCCATATGTCTTGAGGTCATAAAATTGCATACAACAGAAGATACAAGAAAGGAATCTGCAAAAATCGAAGCGTATGGCCAGTTGGTGCGTGTCAAATACTATAACCGAATAATCCATTGTTTGGACCAATCTACAATGAAAAATTTCCACGATCATATTAAAACAATGGCCGGTAAAGAACTAATGAAAATAAGCAGCATATGCAAACAACCAAACTACACAAAGGAAGTAAAATGTAAGTATGATCACAACCGAAAGGATCAAACTTCAGAAAATGCAAACCAAACACACACGACAATTCCAATGCTAAATTCATATACCACGAGCTAAACATTCAACATATACTAATCCAGGTAATAAATACAAAGAATCCAGATTACGAAACAATACCCAACTCAAATAAGAGCAATAACCTGCAAAGAAACAATACCCACAACCCAAATCAAAACTTTAGCCTCCAAATCAATTCCAAAATCCAAAACAAATCAACCCAAGAGCCAAATTCAAGCCCCCATATCAAAAACCTTACCCTAACACGCGAGCCCGTAGATCTGGCTAGATCTACTCACCCACTTCAGCTGCGAGGTCATGGCGGAGACGTGCGAAGCCGTTGGAGAACAAAGCATCAAGCTCACGCTGGAGACACTCGAAGCCCTAAATCTCTACTAAAAATCCAAAAATTGAATTTGGTTTGCCCAAATCCAATTAGAGTTAGGACAGAGGAATAACGAGGAAGTGGCTATGGTCGACATATCAAGAGAGATGATGAAGATTGGAGGCAGGAGGTTGAAGATGGGGTTGGAGAAAGGCAGTGAAGGTCGCAAGAAAAAAAATAAGGGAAAAAGATAGAGGAAACAGATACGAGAGAGAGAGAGGTATTGGAGAAAAGGGCGTAGGATACGTATGGAATTGTTATTTTGTTTTGTTAGCCACAGTTAAGAGGAAATGTGTCTAAAACAATTGATATTATATTTGTCCAGCCACAGTTTTGGTGGAAAGTGTGGCAAAAATTGAATTCCCACATGTTGGAGTGTGGGAAAAGGCTTGTAGCCACACTTGACAGTCAAGTGGCCTAATTAAATAGAGAGGACAAACTATGGCTAATTGGTGCCTATTGTGCAATTTTCTTGTAGTGGTAAGAGAATCATGCAAATCAGATAAGATTTTGGCTGTAATATTTGATTCATGTACAGGAAATCATACAAGAAGGTATATTGAACAACCATGGGGGCATATAGAGAGTGGCCAAGAAATGGAGTTTTCCAAACCCTTGTTCTTTGTGTTATTATCCATTTTTCTCTTGCTACCTTATCATGTCCTTGTGGATGCTGGTTCTGCTGCTGACTACACATATCTGTATCCGAGGAAGATGCTTGTTTCATCTTCTTCTTTTCCGTCTTCCATCCAACAAACTTCAAGCTCCGCAGATGCAAAACGCCGTCTCCTCTTGACGCTCTACTGGAGCAAGAAGCACACTACACCATCAGGTCCCAACCCTTTACACAACAACGGCCTACCAATCCTACTCGCTGCAGGTGCAGCCACGCCTTCCAATGTTTACAAACAACTGAGAGTTATTCCTTCAGGCTCCAATCGTGCGGAGTCTCCTAGCTATTAATTCCATGGAAGATGTTCATTTAGAATAATCATCAATAAACTTGGATTTAATTCTCATTTTCTCATCAACCCGGAAACTAGACATAGATACGACTAATTTTCTACCTTTACGATTAATCTTATGCCGTCGATGGGTTTATGATCATTCGATATCATTTCAGAAATCGTTTGATTCACGATGATGGGCTTTCACAAATGGCACCTAGCGCTTAGGCTACAACAACAATGAATGTTGATTTATATATATATTATATATATACACACGTACATAGAAGGATATGCAGAAATGGGCATGTTGCATTTCTATGGAATATTCCGTCAATCATTTTTATCAAACTTCCTACTTATGCGTGTACTCTTTTATTAATATAATTTTCATTTGGAAATCAGTCATAGACAACTGGAATTATGGAATTATCAGAATCACAAAAGATCCTTGTTGTCGTAAATAACTTTCGCGGTAATAAAAACCAAAGGAAACGTACGCTAAAATGGAATCGTCTTGATCACGTCACCGTAGTTGTCAACAAAGGCAAGTGAGAACAAGAAAATAGTACGTAATCCCAAATAATATTATATCAAAAGTTCTCAATCTACCAAAAACATGCACGATCGAGGAGATTGAGCGGCGAAATTAATTGCTCCAGAAAATGTTTGCTCGCGGTAATTGTGGCCTCTCGGGTGAATCGATGACAGCATCTTTGTTGTTTCTAAATGGGGAGGGGGTAAGCAAATCACAAAAGATTGCATACATGAAGATGTAAAACCCTAATAAGATCTACCCTAAACGAAGCCCAAAACCCAACACCCTATAAGAAGCATGCACATAGTTGGCTGTTGAACAACAAGTTCGCCAAAACATGGAGTTTTCCAAAACCTATTTGTTTGTCCTCTTCACTTCTCTGCTGTTCTTGCTCTCATTATCCTCTACTTTCGCCGATCAAGAATTGTCCGATCTCGAGAGGCCATCCGCTAAGCTATTGAACTATTGGATCAAGAGGCAGCAGCAGGTCCCTTGGGGCCCAAACCCTTTGCACCACAACAACCTTGTTCCGCCGCAACAACGAAACTTGAGGGAGGTCCCTTCGGGCCCAAACCCTTTGCATAACAAGGACGTGCCGCCAGGACATAACAGATGATCCTACAAACTATCATCTCACGAGACTTGTTCCTACCGGCCCGAACCCGCAAGAGTCTTTCCGAGGAGCTGCCTCCGACTCCGAGAGACTACTATTATTTTGCTCCGACACCGTCTTCTTCGACCATGGAAACCATGAAGAAGGCTTGACCTAGCCCTTTTGTTATACTACCTACGCCATGCAAATTGCAATTGTGGCACATTTTGTCTCAGTTTCAATTTGATATATGTATTGGTTATTGGTTATTGGTTATTGGTTATTGGTTTGGTTTTTTTTTTTGACAAATTGGTTTGGTTTTCTGCTTGTTACTTTACTTGTGAAAAAAGAAGATTAGGGTTCTTTGTTTCCAATCCCTGATGAATACATTCTTAGATTAAAACTTTATTAATACCCAATGATTCAAGGACAAATTGTTATGTCACTTATCACATAATCACTAAACAATACCTATATATACCAAAATTTACATACCATGCCACTGAATATTTATTGGGCAGCATTCTAAGCTACTAATTACCCCATAAATACCTGTTGCTGATCATCTTTCCTAACCTTGTGTGTCCCTTTGTGTCCTCCCCTCACGTGACTCGTGGTTTATTAATTAATACTCAAATTAATAGCACTTAACCTATTTAACCCCCGAGTTCCAACTCCGTTAACTCTGTCCTGGTTCCTCTTGATCAATTGCCACTTAGTTTTTCAGTCGTCGGTCTCATCTTCAAATATGGCTTTGGTCGCCAGCATCGCCGGTCTGCATCATCTCTCCAACTCCGAAGCTACCAAAGCTCTCAACTTTCCCACCCGGCACCCTCTTAACAAAGCCCAGAGTGCAACTCACCTTTGGTCTCTCCCTAAAGCAATCCAATGACCAAAAAGTCTCACAACAACCAATGCCGAAGCCGCTGTTGACAACCTCCATATCTTCCCTAGATCTACACCTCCAATCCGCTCCCCCAAAATCCTCTTCCGCCCTTATCAATTGATCAAATCCGTAATCTACAACTACTCAAAAATTTCATGATTTTGACCCCTACAATCGTCTCCGGCACTAGTGGCAATGTTTCGTTTACCATCGCCCAGCCGCAAAGCTTCCCATTACTGTAGCAATTGTGCTTCTAGAATGTATACACAACTTTTCTATATAGAATGCATCAAGAAAACGTCACTTCCACTCAATTTTTTCAACCTCGTGATATCCCACTTATTGACTTCATTGTTGGCTTTAAGTAACTGATTGTACAAGACCAAACAAAAGCGATCCCCAAAATGTGTGCATATAGACACAACAACAAAACCAACATCGCATTGACTGCATCCCTCAATTTAGGAGAGTATAGCTTGCAAGGAGGACCACAAGAATGAACGCTGCTTATGAATTGTGTTAAGCCCGAGACCAAGCATGTGGACTGCCACTTTTATATACAAATTTATATGTTTATTATCAATTATTCCATGGTTACCATGTTGCAAGAAGAAATTAATTTTTTTTTAAGTATGCCAAATCGTGCATTGTAGATCTGCCGAGGTTCTTGACCAAAAAAATGATCTGCCAAGGTTATAGGAAACAATTTTTTCATAAAATAACAAACTTCTAGAATAGTCCAATCCTGTTTGTATTGCCATTGGGAACATGTATCATGCAAACCAGGACGATTTGTTGTCAATTATTCACTAATTTATAATCAGAAAAGCGTCAAACGAATTATTATAAAGTTCTTTGAGCATCACCAAAATCTATGAACATCAATTGATGCAGTTGCTCCATTGGTGGCTCTAGGTCTGTCTGTTTTGGTACAAGTCAAATTTTTACGGGGAAAGGTGTGGTGCAAACGCGAGAAATCCAATGCAGAATTTTCGGATAATTAGTAAGCGTTTCAACGGGAGTGCTTTACTCAGATTCCTACTCATTCTGATTCCTGTCCACTCTGATTTCTGCTTATTCCGATTTTGCTCATTCTGACTCAGAATTAGTAAATATGCCAATAGGACTGACTATGTATATGTATATATTGATGTACTATGGTGTGAATAAGATCATTGAGCACCAAGTTTTTTTTTTTTGGTAAGCAAATTTATTAAAAAAACACCAAAGAACAATACACAAACAAGCCGCAAACGGCAACAGACCCTTACGAGCAGAAAGAACTAGCAGCTAACTAAGGAGAAGGGACATTCCAAGTTAGAGCAGTCTCCAAGTTTTCTGTAGAAGAAATGAACTTCAAAGTACAGAGACGACATCGAATCATATTAAATATGGACTGCAGAATTATAGCACGAGGGGAGGAAGTGTTCTTAAACATCCGGTTGTTACGCTCTAACCATAGGCAATACACGGTTGCTGCCGCCAATGGTGGAAAGAGCTTTCTGAGAATGGTGGAAAGAGCTTTTTGAGACTAGGTTGTTCAATAAACATGGATAGGATTATAATGTTTATGAAGAAGAAATAAGGAACTAATATCTAGTTTTCCCTTTTGAAGTTATATATGGCACCACAATCCAGCAAGTAATGTAGCTAGAATTGAAAAACATCTAGATTACAAGGAGCCATAGTTTATGAGGATGTTCAAAAAAAAAAAAAAAAGTTTTGCTTCCTGGCAAACTTATGAGATTTGGTAGATTTGGTTAGCTCCTTTATGATATTTGTATTTATTGGTAGAGAAGTAATCTGCAAATCTTATAGGTGGAGAGCAATTAGGGTTTTCCTATATAGAAGATATCACACGTGTATTTGTTAATTAATCGAGTTTTGTAAACAATGTTATTTCGCTTTTGCAGCCGTCCTGCAATAGTCTTCGATATATGTAATGTTTGTGTTTGTTCGTATTCGTCTAAATTTTTGCCTCCTTAATTTTGAACAACCTCTATCATAACTTTCCTCTAAGACTCTTCTCAAAAAAAAAAAAAAATTTCCTTTAAGACAGTAGAAATTGTGTGACACCTTGTAAATGGCTGAGTGAGATGCCTTAATTGTCTTTATTCTATATGATGTTTATTTATGCTTAATTCTTTTATACAAGTTAGCCCATTGAGATGGAAGTTTTGGGCTGAGTGAGTATTAATGTAGGGCCTTCTAATGGCCAAAGCCCGGAGGAGGCGGATTGATGATGAAAGAATCCATGTTTGGAAGGAGATAGCTTGATTTGGCAGCTAGGGTTTTGGTAAGAGATTGGGAAAGTATTTCCCATGGGCCGAAGGAGATAAGTTCAAATCAAGGAGGGTTCTAAGAGACCCAACTTAGGAAGGATTTGGAGAAGAAAGAAGACTTTTAAGTAGGAGAAGGATTGCTTGCCGCCCAAGTTAGAGCCCGGTCCACGAAGTGTTCACTATATAAGCAAGGGTCTGCATCAAGGAAAGGATCCCCGATCCCTCAAACACAAATCCCTAAAAAGATTTAGCCGAAAGGCGCCAGATTTGCCGCAAGGCACCCAATTGCCGCAAGGCACCGACGCAGAAGAAAGGTCACGAGTCGGACTCCAAGGGACGATACGAGTATCGCTCGGTACGCATAAGCCGATCACGAGTATCAGGCTCTCGACGACGCAGAGACTAGGCCGATCTAGTTCTCTTTCACAAGCAGGACGCGCATCGGTTGTATTTATCTTTACTTTCATTGGCTTTGTACTTCAATTCAATAAGGATTCTAGTCCTTGACTATCGTTGTAGCACTTTGAATTTTAATAAAGTCCTTTATCGCCCAAAGGCAAAAAAGAACTCTAGTCTAGACTTACTCTTGCATGTCCCTGTCTAGCACAATCGTTTGGCGAGAGGTCAAAGACGCGCAATCATCCACATTCAAGTCCAATAGACCATTGCGGTGCTATTGGTGGCACGCCGCGCACTAAGAAAGTAAGGTTTCCTTACGTGGAAATTAGGGTCAACATATTTGGCACGCCAGTGGGACAAAAGTGCTACGCCTCCTATATGGCGAATGAGGAGCATACCCCGCTGGATCCAATGCTTCTGGAAGATCCCGAAGTCGGTCTCTGCATCACCATCATCGGCCACGCGCGACGAGTTGATGACGGCCATCAGCAATATGGCCCAGACACAAGACGACTTAGACAAAGCTTGAACCAGACGTTAGTACAGGACAAACCAAGCCGAAGCTGCGAAGCTCTCTCATGGAGAGTCAGAAAAACATCGAGAATCAGAACGATCCATCGAGCTGCTATTGCTATATCTCTCAGGGAACAAGAAGGACTTTGAGAGATCCATGAAGGAAGGATTAGAGATGGAAAGCAAGGTTCTGACCGACTTGCACAACAGCTGGAGAAAGCTAAAGGAATGGCCGCTGTCCAAGTAGGCGAAGATCGCCCACCTCCCAATCCGATAATGGGAAAGCAAAGGTCGGGATAAAGAAGCCATGCCCAACCTCACGTTCGGCTCGATGGCTAAACCATCATTCGGTATACTTTCATCGGCCCAGAACAAATTAGGGGCCACAGGAAGCACATGGCGACAAGGCATACTCTTCAACATGAGGTCACCTACGACCATCACACGCCTGTCAAATCACTTATCGAGACTCAGTCGGGAAAGATGCCGTACCATCCAATTAAACGGCTGGAGCAGCACCTGATTGGGATAAGTGGAATACCAAAGGGGCCAGCAGCAATGGCCCAAAGATGATCCACCAGATGTCTGCATCGAAATCTTCCACATCTGATGGAGCGTCTCCCACATTAACCTTGAGGACGAAGTCAAGAGACGAGTCGCGAAAGAGCTGCACAACAAGCAAGGGTGTGGGAAGACGCATGCAGAAAGTAGAAAACGAGTTTACACAACAACAGGGAAACCAAGGCCAACCGGTGGCCGACCAAAGTATCGCAAACCGTACCCTGATTATATAGATGCTTTGGAGTTCCCTAAAGGGTTAAAGTCCCATCTTTTTCACTGTTCTCAGGGGAGAGAAAAGGGCTTACCGTGGAACACATTGGCCGATTACGCCAATGCTTGCTCCTGGAAGGTCCATATGAAAATTTGAAGTTACGTTTATTCGGAAGCTCACTATCCGGATCAGCGTACATGATCCTCTGGAGCAGGACTTCACTTGAATGTGGAAGAAGAATCAAAAAGTCCGAGTGGAGAAGAAGACATAAGACTTCTCATCAACAGAAGAGACGAAACGAAGACTTTCGCGTAGGAAACTCGGATGAAGTGTCGTCATGAGGAGAAATCGCATCGATATGGAAGAAAGAGACGGAAGCCTGCGAAGTAATCCTTGATTTACAAGATATTTAGAGGACGGGATAAAGATGCTAAAGAGAAAGCTTCGAGAGAACTATAAGGCCAAGTAAATAACAGTGAAGTGAGACACTGAGGAAGAAACGCATCTTAGGTGCCGTGGAGATGGTCCATAAGAAGCCTATAATTTTGAAATCAATGGTGAGAGCAATCGAAATACGACCTAACCCAACTGGGGATGGCTAAAACCTCGCCCAAAGGATATCCGTGATACTCCCAGTGCGTGTCGGTTAGATAGCGAATACAAAGATGGAAACTTGCCTAAACAGAAGACTTAAAGGGAAGGATATTAACCCAATCCTGACATCCCAACAACTCACACAAGCATCATTGAAATGGAGGAATGGATCTCATGTTTTCGAGTCAATAGACCTTGAGACAAAAATACTCTTAGGCTACAGTAGGCTGGGAAAAGTGAGTGCCATACTCATTTACAGGTACACACGTAATAAGCCAAATAAGTTGAGTCATATACGAGTAGGAACTCATAAGTGTGATGCCCAATCATAGTGAAGCATACAACTATGGGAATAACAGCGTTTTAAGAGCATAATATATTAGTATTACCTATAAAACTATGACTTGGTTTCGGCCCAGGGAGGGGCTTAGGAAGCAGTTTTGACTGCGGTCGAGGTCCTCAAGAGTAGTCCCATAGGTCTTGAATAAAGGAAGGCTAAGTGGTTTGTCCTCGATTTGAAGGATGTTTTTATGTGTCCCTTAGTTGGTTATAGTCAGATAGTCAGTTGTGATGATTGTCGGTTGAGAGGATATAAATAATTTTTTTTTGCTAGGTAATTCCTTACCTTTTTTTGTTAAAAGAAAACTTAATTAATGGGGCCAAATATGTACATAGAAAAAGAAATATAAAACAATTACAATTCACTACTATTTAAGAGAAAAATACCCAAAAACACTACCTCACTTTAAACATTATAATTCAGAACTACTTTGACAAATGTTGACTTTTAATTGGCTTATACACTTTTAATAACAATTTTACACTCACGCGCTGGAATAGTTGTATAAATCTGAAGGACGTGTTCCTTCGAATTTCAATTTGAAGGATGTGTTCCTTCAATTGCTGAAATAGTTGCATAAATCTGAAGGATGTGTTCCTTCAATTTGAAGGATGTGTTCCTTCAAATTTGCAGGTGTTCATTTCAAATTTGAAGGAATACATCCTTCAATTTGAAGGAACACCTACAAAATTGAAGGAACAGCTCCTTCAAATTTGAATTCAAATTTGAAATGAACACCTGCAAATTTGAAGGTACACATCCTTCAAATTAAAGGAACACATCATTTAATTTGAAGGATCTGTTCCTTCAAATTATTTTTTTCTTTCAAGTCATTTTTTTTTCAATTCAAGTATGTGGGGCGAGTGAGCCCCACGCACGTGGGCTATGGTGGGCTTGTTGGTTTTGATTTGGTATTAAATAGTAAAAGTAGTAGTAAATTGTAAGAAAAAAAGTGAGGTAGTGTTCTTGATAAGAGAATGACGCATATAGTAGTTTTTGGTAAGAGCCCCAAGAAATATTTTCCAAATAAAATGTACCTCCATCAAATTCCACATTTACTAGCTACCATCTTGAAAATTTTGGTTAAGTTTTATTTTTTATTTATACATTCTATGTTGGAGATACACTTATTTGTTCAAATGCCCTCTGCCAATCATCTTTAGTTTCATTTTGCCTTCTGTAAGTTAAAATGACTCACTTTGCCCTTTACCATTCACTCCGTTGTCTCAGGTTACCCTCTACCGTTAGTTTTTGCTTTCACTTGCCACATGGCAGTTTTTTATTGGTTGCAAAAAATGGTGGGGCCCACTAAAAAAAATTAAATCTCCAATTTTCTTTCTCAAATACAAAAATTAAGAATTTTACTTTAATAATACTTACTTAAAACACCATTTTTTTTTACAAACTCCACTAAAAATTTGTCAAATGTTTTCAACATCATATCCATTATAAATTTCTTCAAAATCATAAAAAATTATCACCTATTACACCCATTCCATATTTTCTCAAAAAAAAAAATCAAACTCTCCCAAAAAAATCTATTCAATGTTATATTATCCAAAAAAATACATTTGAATTGGATTGAACGGCACAAGCTCTTAGAATTTAATTTTTTTGGGGAGAATTTGATATTCTTTTTGAGAAAATATGGAATGGATGTAATATTGGGATAATTTTTTATGATTTTGAAAAAATTTATAATGGATATGATGTTGAAAACATTTGACAAATTTTTAGTGGAGTTTGTAAAAAAAATGGTGTTTTAAGTAAATATTATTAAAATAAAATTCTTAATTTTTGTATTTTAGAAAACAAAATTTGATATTTTAATTTTTTAGTGGGCCCCACCATTTTTGGCAACCAATAAAAAACTGCCATGTGGCAAGTGAAAGCAAAAACTAACTGCAGAGGGAAACCTGAGACAACGAAGTGAGTGGTAGAGGGCAAAGTGAGTCATTTTAACTTACATGAGGCAAAGTGAAACTAAAGATAAATGGCAGAGGGCATTTGAACAAATAAGTGTTGGAAATAACATTTTTATCGATAAAAATTTGTACGTGAAATTTGCACTTACTTCACATGTTCCCCGGTTGCTAGTGTATGATTTAATTGATTGGGTTTACGCCATTGTAATTCTTGAAGCATTTTTTTTCTAAATATCCTTTTACTTGTTTTATTGGTCAAGAAGTAGTACACAAAGGTGCATGTGGAATTGGAGAACTAATGCATGGGCTGTAAAGGGCATGAGTCCACCATTTTGACAGCCTATGTTGAAAATTGCATGCCCAATGCAACGGAAAAAGGGGCTGCAAAAGAAGGAGCCACCGGAGGGCTCTAAGAGAAGGCTCTACATTTTGAGCCCCATGTTCAGCCCTTCAACCCAAAAGGGCCCCACATAAAATTTAATTTTCTTTCCCATTGGCACCATCTCCCAACACATATCAAGCATGGCCCACCACATAAAATTTAACTTATTTGCCTATTTGAGCTTTAAATATCAATATTTTCCATAAAAATTTCACCACCACCACCACAATTCTCTCCATTCTATCTCCATTTTAGTTTTCTTGCACATGGCTAAAAATTCCCATTTTAGTTCAAGCATTGGAAATCAATTCATGGTGATGTTGGCGCATATATTCCTGCCTTGTACGTGCTAGTATGGGTTGAACGATCAACATGTTCCCAAGGCATTTGGTTGTTGTGTTTTGGTCTTCCCATGGAGGCACTGATGGTTGTCACCGAGTTTTCAAGTGGAGTGATAATCATAGATAAAAAACAATCTAATCCAACGGCTATTATGCGAGGAATTCTCATCATGTCGAAATTAGATTTTTTTTTTTGGTCAAAATGTTCACACAAAAAAACTATTATAACATCAATTAATATTGATTTAAGAAAAATTAAAAGAGAAAACGAATTAGTACATAAATAAATTATGGTATATAAACAATTATAGAGCCCCCCACTGTAGCAAATATTCCTTTAGAGCCCGAAAGATTCCTTATTCGGGCTCTATAGGGGGCTCTACCGTCACTTTTAGAGCCCGAAAACGGGCTCTCCATTGGTGATGCCCTAAAGACTTGCGACTCTGTGGTTGAGAGTGTTTGACCAAATTGACCTTACATTTGAATGCTTGAAACTGAATCTCACACACCCACCACCACCCCTATTCATTTGCTCTTAAAAAACAGAAAAACAACGTACACTTGTAATCAAATCATAAAAGATATTATATAACAACATAGTAGACCACACGCAAATATTAATGTTCATGACCCCAATTTGTAAGATACACTTGTGCATTTTGTTACTAAGGTTCATCCCAAATGATTACGGGAATTCCTTAACGACACAGAAAAAACGTCATGCATGCAAATGAAAACAAAGCCAAAAACCAAGAGAAAGTGTGATGTGTGATACAATTTGAAACTGGATAGGAAAAAGCAAGATTTCAGGAGGGGCAAAATTTGGTTGCATTCTGCATAAAAAGCAAAACCAAATTTGAGGAGGGTAGACAGAGTGTGCTCCAATCCAGGCATGAAAAGAAGAAATTGCATTAACTTCCTCATTTAATGTCTTCACCTATACTGAGGCCCCCTATTCAGAATTTGCAGTTTCATGCCATTAAATGTTCTCTTTTTCTCACTCCTCCTCTTCTCTGTTTCTGCAACAACAATACCCTGCAACTCCAACCACACATGCAACAATCCATCTTTCGTTAACTTCCTCTCAAGAAATTCACCTCACCACCAACACCCATTCAAAGCAAGAAATTTTTTATACTAAAAAACACTGATTATTTTCCCTATTCCTGAGGTCTGTGGGTTGGTCCGAGAGGTTATTTAGTTTGTGTTTCTTGATTCAAATATGCAGAAAAAGTTCCAATCTTCAAGTGTAAAGGTGTTCTTTTCAGCAGAAAGTGAAGACAGAGGAGATTTTCTCAAATGGGTTTTGAAGAATAGAGCATAATTAGGTGTGGAGTTCTCTAAAGTTGCTGTCTTTATTGAGGTCTTTGACTGAAGTTTGCTGGTTCAGAAAAGGGTTTTCTGATTTGGGTTCTGCTTGGTTTGGCTAAGTTGTGGCATCTGGTACGTGGGTTTGTCACATATTCCCCTCTTTTTCTCTGTTCAATCATGGCTACTTAGTTTCACATTTTTGCCTTTTTCTTCATTTCTGCTGTGGAGAAAAGGGGAGTATAATGTAGTTTCAGTTCAATAGAAAAACTGTAGAAACCCAGCTTTTCCTTGTAGGCTACTGCATTATATCAAACTTACTCACTTTGATTTCGAAGGAAAGAAAAGTGAGGAGCAGTACAGTTATACTCGGCAATTAGTTGGTGGGTGAATTTCTATGCTTGAAATAGTTGCATTGATTGTAATGGGGATTTACTTCGACGGTTTCCTGTTCTGGATGCTTAATATCAGCACATTGAGAGCTGAATTGCTTATTAAGCTCGTTATTTTGTCGAATTTTTGGTGTTTAGCTTCAGGACTAGGTTCTATGTCAGCCATTGCAGTTTCTTATGGGGAGAAAGGTCCAGTTTTCTGTGGTTTGAAGTTAGATGGGTCACATCTTGTGACCTGCTATGGATCAAACTCAGCGATTACATTTGGAACCCCAAGTCGCTTCCCCTTTATAGGTCTGACGGCCGGTGATGGCTTTGTCTGTGGCCTTCTTATGGATTCTAACCAGCCTTATTGTTGGGGAAGCAGTGGATATATCCAAATGGGCGTCCCTCAGCCCATTGTTAAAGAAGCTCAGTACTCCGAGATTAGTGCTGGTGATTACCATTTGTGTGGATTGCGAAAACCTTTAACTGGGAGGCTAAGAAATACTTCTTTTGTTGATTGTTGGGGATACAACATGACTAAAAACTATGTGTTTGATGGGCAGATTCAGTCGATATCAGCAGGTGCAGAGTTCAATTGTGGATTATTTTCCCAGAATAGAACTGTCTTTTGTTGGGGTGATGAAACTAGTAGCAGGGTTATCCGCTTGATCCCTAAACAAATGAGGTTTAGGAGGATTGCAGCTGGGGGTTATCATGTTTGTGGGATTTTAGAGGCCGTGAATTCTAGGCCTTTCTGTTGGGGAAGAAGTTTGGAGATTGAAGATGAAATCTCAGTGGTGTATTCAGGTCAGGGCAATGTTGAATTGGTTCCAAATGAGCCAATGCTTTCAGTTGTGGGAGGGAAGTTCCATGCTTGTGGAATTAAGAGCTATGACCATGGAGTGATTTGTTGGGGATTTATAGTGAAGCCGAGTACACCACCTCCTAATGGTACTAAGGTTTACGCCATTGCTGCTGGAAATTACTTCACTTGTGGAATTCTTGCTGACAAATCATTCTTACCTGTTTGTTGGGGGCTTGGGTTTCCAACTTCGCTTCCGTTAGCTGTTGCACCTGGATTTTGCAAATCTACTCCTTGTGCGCCTGGTTTTTATGAATTCAGTAACGATAGTGCCACTTGCAAAAATCCTAATTCTCACATTTGCATGCCCTGCAGTGATGGTTGTCCTACTGAAATGTACCAAAAGACCGAATGTACTTCAGATTCTGATAGAAAGTGTGAATATAACTGTTCTGGTTGTTATTCAGCTGACTGCTTCTCTAATTGTTCATCATCGTTTTCCAGTACCAAGAGGAATGAAAAGTTTTTGTCGATGCAATTGCCTATCATAATAGCAGAAATTGCCTTTGCTTTGTTCCTGGTGAGTGTTGTATCTATAACTGCAGTGTTATATGTTCGCTACAAGTTACGAGACTGCCAATGCCCGGCAAAAGGTTCAAAGTCTAACAAGAATAGTCGGAATGGTTCTCCTTTTCAGAAAGACAATGGCAAGATTCGTCCGGATATGGATGACCTGAAAATAAGGAGGGCCCAGATGTTCACGTATGAGGAACTTGAGAGGGCCACAGCTGGCTTCGAAGAAGATTCTGTTGTGGGAAAGGGAAGCTTCTCCTGTGTTTTCAGAGGTGTTTTGAAAGATGGGACCGTGGTTGCTGTCAAAAGAGCAATAATGTCTCCCAACATGCAAAAGAATTCCAAAGAGTTCCATACTGAGCTAGACTTGCTCTCAAGATTAAACCATGCACATTTGCTCAATCTGCTTGGCTATTGTGAAGAAGGTGGACAAAGGCTTCTTGTTTACGAGTTCATGGCTCATGGATCATTGCATCAACACCTCCACGGCAAGAGCAAAACTGAGAAGGAGCAATTGGATTGGGTTAGAAGGGTCACTATTGCAGTCCAGGCAGCTCGGGGAATTGAATACTTGCATGGTTACGCTTGCCCACCTGTGATTCATCGAGACATTAAGTCTTCAAACATCCTCATTGACGAGGAACACAATGCTCGAGTGTCTGATTTTGGCTTGTCATTGCTGGGACCTGCAGATAGTGGCTCCCCATTGGCAGAGCTACCAGCTGGGACTCTTGGGTATCTTGATCCTGAGTACTACAGACTTCACTACCTCACAACAAAATCTGATGTTTATAGTTTTGGTGTCTTGCTGTTGGAGATTCTTAGTGGCAGAAAGGCCATTGATATGCAATATGAAGAAGGAAATATAGTGGAATGGGCAGTGCCTCTTATCAAGTCAGGAGACATAAAC
This sequence comes from Spiraea crenata, assembly GCA_033992175.1. NCBI lineage: Eukaryota > Viridiplantae > Streptophyta > Magnoliopsida > Rosales > Rosaceae > Spiraea > Spiraea crenata. The sequence goes on along the minus strand of JAVBHV010000051.1, from coordinate 686,065 downwards.
GCAATCTTGGATCCGGTTTTGAAACCCCCATCTGACATTGAAGCCTTGAAAAGAATTGCCAATGTAGCCTGCAAATGCGTGAGAATGAGAGGGAAGGAGAGGCCATCGATGGATAAAGTGACGACAGCTCTAGAACGAGCTCTTGCCCTGTTAATGGGCAGTCCATGCAATGAGCAGCCTATTCTCCCAACTGAGGTGGTATTGGGAAGTAGTAGAATGCACAAGAAGTCCTCCCAGAGATCTTCAAGCAGGTCAGTCGACACTGATGTGGTAGAATCTGAAGATCAAAGGTTCGAGTTCAGAGCACCTTCATGGATCACTTTTCCAAGTGTTGCTTCTTCCCAAAGGAGGAAGTCCTCGGGCTCAGATGCCGATGCTGATGGGAAGATCGTAGAAGCTAGAACTTTGGGCCACTGTGGGAGTGGTGGAGATGGGTTGAGGAGTTTGGAGGAAGAGATTGGACCTGCTTCCCCTCAAGAGAAGTTATTCTTGCAGCACAACTTTTAAACTGATTACCCAGATACATCTCGAGAAGAAAGGAGGTGAATTCACATCAAAATCTTGATCCATGTTGACAGGTTTTGTTTGTTGGTAGATAAATGTAAAAAGATGAACCTCATGGTGTAATTTTCTAGAGTTATTACTGGCGCGGCTGCCCATACCACTTGTATTTTGCAACTCTCTAAGCTGTTCGTTTAATCAGATTGCATCTTCCATTGAGACTAAACTTCAGCATCTTTTAGGACTTGGAGACTGTATTCTCCAGCGTGCCAAATTAATATCACGGCTGTACCTCAATTTTGGATTTCACTGTGGACCGGTCATTTTTTAATATTTACTCCTGTATCTTATTTTACGCACGGTAAACTTCCTGGTAAAATGCAAGCTCCCAGCAATTTAAGATGGATGAGGCCTTCGGAACAAAAGGTTGAGGGCTTCAAAGCATTTTTGCTCGAGAGATATGAGAGAAAAAGTTCAATAATAGAAAAGGTGAATGCCCTAAAATAAACACAAATATAACACTAGACAGCTATAAAATTGCCCCCACGCAGGATCGAACTGCGGACCTTCAGTTTACAAGACTGACGCTCTACCACTGAGCTATAAGGGCTGGTTACGTATGTGTGATGTAATAACTTATATAACTCAAATATTCAGAAAATTTCTCTTTCTATTCTCAGTATTAAAGGATGATAATATTATACCTAAAAAAACTGCTCTGAGAGGTACCAACTTCAAGTAAATCTTTAGAATGTTTTCGAAAAGGTGACACCTACTTGATGTAAAATTAGGTCATGCGCATTGGCAAATGGATACTCATTGGCTCACATGACATCTGCCTGATCAGACGCAATGGGACGAAAAATGAGGGCTCATTCGTATATGAAAAGAAACATAAATCATGAAGCTAGCCCCAACTAATTAACAAGATACAAAAATAAGCACGAATATACAAGTGATTATTGAATTAGAATTATTTGAAATCACCGATGAAAAAGAAATCTAAACAGTGTCAAACAAGCCTTCAATTCTCCATGTGAATGTTCCGAACAAGTCTCGACTCTTCATCATCATACGAAACAATGTCATCATTTATCCTATATATATATATATATATATATATATAGAATATGAGAGACCTTTTAGTGCCTTTGAGCAGTCGGGAGATGTGGAATTAAATGTCAATTGCACTAGTTGTGCATGAATGCAACACCAGAAGTGCATGTATTCAACCATGGAATTTAAAAGAGTTATTATAACTGCAACTATAACGGGTTACAATGCACACAACCATTTGACAGCCTTCCAAATTAACAACCATTTGACATCACATTGCACACAACATATAACGGGTTACAATGCAACTCATAAGCGCCTAACATAACATCTTCCAAAAAAGACCTTAATACTAGCGAAGAAAAGCGCAACAATAGAGGGGTGTAAAGGTAAAATGAATAAATGAGGACAAACTCAAAGAGCACGTCTACATTCGTTCATTTCTCTGCTCCTAGTCAGGTACAGCCAGACTCCATCTCTCTCGCCCCCTCCTCGCCCTAGAGCGGTCCCAAAAGAAAATCAAAACCGAAACGGCGAGTCCCCAAAAATTGGATCTCTAAAACCGCTTGGAGGAGGCGAGAAGAACTCCGATCTCGATTTGGGCGAAGATGCCCTCGTCGCTTTTTTCAGAAGGGCTTTGCCCTAGACGGGGACGCCGGGCGACGCCGTTTCGGTCGCCGTGGCTATTTACTGACGCCTAGCACAACTGGTAACTTTCTGTTTTGTTCTTGAAATCCTTTCATTGATCTTAAGTCGTAGATTCGATTGCCCATAATTTGATGGCTCAATAATTAGGGTTTTCAGACTCTGCAAGGATTTTTGAATCAATGGGTGCACTGATGCTTAAAGTGGTATGAGGGTTTTTGATTCTACCACGAGGCTTCGTGATTCTGTTCTATGAATGAGAATTTGATCGGTGAAAATGTTGCATCATGTTGTATTAGATGAATTTCATGATTACTCATTGCATTCATGGCTGTTTGGTTGGTCACTTTGAGAATGCGGGTAAAGTTTGAGTTAGTCAATTAATGGATGTTCATACATTGCAAAAAAAAATACTGTTTATGGTGAGCCGTAGTCAGATTTATGGTGATGAAGGTAAAGTTTGAGTTAACTAATATGATGGTGAACTTGAGATGCTCAATTGACATCAAAATGCCCATTTTGGTTTTCATGGCAGATTTTTAATATAACTCTGCAATGTCCCTCGTTCATTTTGGAGGCTAATGTGATGGTTAAAGTAAGGTGTTCAATCGATTCCGGAATGTCTCTGTTCGATTTTTAAAGCAGGTTTATAACCTGGTACTGAGATGCCCCTTTCAGTTTTCAAAGCAGATATGTAATTTTACTCTGCCATGTCCCTCTTCGGTTTTGGAAGCTAATCTGATAGTTAAAGTAAGGTGTTCAATCGATTTCGGAATGTCCCTGTTGGATTTTTAGAGCAGTTTTATAACCTGATGCGGAAATGCCCCTTCCGGTTTTCATAGCATATTTTTAATATAACTCTGCAATGTCCCTCTTTCATTTTGGAAGCTAATGTGATGGTTAAAGTAAGGTGTTCAATCGATTTCGGAATGTCCCTGTTCGATTTTTAAAGCAGGTTTATAACCTGGTGTGGAGGTGCCCCTTCCGGTTTTCATAGCAGATTTGTAATGTAACTCTGCAATGTCCCTCTTTCATTTTGGAAGCTAATGTGATGCTTAAAGTAAGGTGTTCAATCGATTTCGGAATGTCCCTGTTTGATTTTTAAAGCAGGTTTATAACGTAGTGCAGAAATGCCCCTGTTCGGTTTTTAAGGCTAATATGATTGTGAAAGTATGTTTGATATCCAAATGCCCCTTCTCAGTTTTGAAAGCAAATATGATGGTGAATATAAATATCAATCTAGTACTTTTGCTATTTTGAATGCGGATTTATATCTTGCTACTGCTGTCCCTTTCCATTTGTTTGAGCTATGGTGAATGTGAGATGTTCTATTGACTTCAAAGTGCCCCTTTTTGATTTTTGGAAGCGATTATGGTGGTCAAAGTGAGGTGTTCAATTGAGTTCGGAATGTCCCTGTTTCGATTTTATCGCAAGTTTATAACTTGGTGTGCAAACACCCATTTTCAGTATTTTATGGCTTATATAATTGTGACGGAAGTGAATATCTACGCCCGTTTTTGGTTTTGAAAGCTGATAGGATGGTGAATGTAAGGTGTTCAATTGATATCAATATAGTACTTATGCGGTTTTGAAAGTAGTTCTATATCTTGATTCCAGAATGCCCCTTTCCAGTTTTTAAAGCTAATATGATGGTGATAGTGAGATGTTCTTCTGACATCAAAATGCTCCTTTTTCGGTTTTCATAGCAGATTTTTAATTTGTATCTGGAATGGCCCTCTTCGGTTTTTGGAAGCTAGTATGACTGTTAAAGTAAGGCGGTCAATTGATTTGGGAATGTTCTTTTTCGGTATTTAAAGCAGGCTTATAACCTGATGCGGACATACCCCTTTTCGATTTTATGGCTAATATGATTGTGAAAGTGAGTTGTTAAGTTTGATATCTCGAGTTTGACAGCTAATATGATGGTGAATGTAAGGTGTTCAATTGATATCAAACAGTACTTTTGCGGTTTTGAATGCAGATTTATATCTTGATACTCTATGACCCTTTTCAGTTTTAAGAGCTAATATGATGGTGAAAGTGAGATTTTCTATTATTTATAATTTGACTCTGCAATATCCCTCTTCGGTTTTGGAAGCTAACATGATGGTTAAAGAAAGGGGTGTAATTAATTCCGGGATGTCTTACATTTTTTAAAGCAGGTTTGTAACCTGGTGCAGAAATGCCCCTTTTTGGTTTTTATGGCTATTACGATTGTGAAAGTAAGGTGTTTGTAAGCCTCATTTGGAATGGAACTTGTCACATTCAATTTTAGTACAATTCAGTTGGATGTTGGGAAGTTTTGATTTCTGACTACTTGTGTAATTTTTGTTTTTGATTATTTATCAGGTCATAAGAACATGGGGTGTTTGTAACAACAATGACTTCCTCTCATTGTCATATATTCGTCATGCTGAAGATGTTTGCCATGTAAGGACATTTCTGGACAGTGTTTCCTTGTTCACTATAGAATCATTGTTAAATAAAATTTTACCTGACTTTTAGTTTCCTTAAAGCAAGTACTCTTGGATTGTTATATATTTTAACTGTAGATGTTCTTGCATTATGCAGGCCCGTGAATTTCTTTTAAAGTTGAGTATTCAGATTTTTGCAAAAATTGAAAATGGAGAGGTTAGTTTCTTTGAAAACAAAAGAGAAAAATACTAATCTTGCCACCATCTGCTCTCTATCAGGGTTACCAACTCTTGCACGTGGATTCCACATTTGTAGGTAATCCTCAGTGTCATGGCTGTCAAAAAAGAATCATATGTAACAGCCAGATTTCTAAAATATAAATTTCTTTGTTGTGTTTGGAGGTTAATTAGTATATGTTTCTTTTCCTTTATTAGGGGTTAAATTATTGTGATGAAATTTTACAAGAACCTGATGATATTATCATCTCTCGCGAAAATTTGGGAATAGATCTCCCACCAGAGAAAGTAAGTTTTCTCATTCAAAAAATAAATAATCTTCCTAGTACTCGTTTTTATACGTCAAAGTCATTATTGTCACAGTTCATACTTGTTTGTTTGGACATAGTTATTGCATTTGTAGGCTTAGGTGAGAACTATCTCAAACTTGTATGTCACGTCCACGGTTTCTTATTGTGTGAACGTATCATGGTGTACCACTTGCATAAGTTTTATTACCATCTTGTCTCGACCAGTAATCGAAGACTAAATAATTGTTTAAATTCTAGATTTCCTTCAATGGCAACTAGAAATTGCAGTATTGAGGATAGAAATGTTCATTTAGCTACATATGGGTTGCATGCTTGTGTGGATATGTATCTTCATGGACTTTTTCCTTGGCTGTTATTTTACACAGCGGGTCCTGAATGTGCTGGTAACATAATCCTTGAATCTTCCAGGTGCTTTTATTTCGAAAGGCTGCTGTATACAAGTGCAACATTGCTGGAAAGCCAGCAGATGTAACACGAGTTGCAGACAGTATGACAGGCAACCTAAGACTGACTCATGCGGAAGCAACTGATGTTGCCAATGCAGTATTAGATGGTAAGTCTGTTTACTTTGGCATGAAACATGTTTATTACTACCTTTGGTGGATGCCAATATCTTATTGTACTATTTTTCGTAGATGATGTGATCATGATCAGTATCGTACTATTATTGATGCTGAGCTTTCTTTAACAAGATAATGCTATCATTAGGTACCAGTACAAAATTTGGCAATTCAGATCTTAATGATCTACTTTTCATTTTTATTCGTGCAGGAAGTGATGCAATTCTTCTAGATGCAGTGACCCTGCGGGTTTGCTCTGAGGTAACCTCATATCTTTTCGGTTCCTTTCTTTGGAGTCTTTTATTCATTATTTGTTTTTGCTCGCTCTATGTCATATGATGTCATTAATATGTCATCAGCGCTCAAGTGGATCAATTTGAGTCTTTCAATGATCCAGGATCAATGGCTATATAAAGCCTACTTGTATGAGATTTCAAATTTAGTCAACAATGAAAGAGATTACTGTGAGCTCCTGATTATTTGTAATGCATGTGTTGAAGTATAGTCATTGCCTCATGTTAGCTTTCACCTTTATGTGGATGAGTGTTCTATATTAGATACTAGACAGTAATAAAACCCCATTATTCGTACACAGGGCTTGGTTTTTATGGTTACCAGTAATTACACTTTTTATTGTTTTTTGGGTTCTCCAAATGCAGTTAAGAACTTCTCACTTTACACTAGCATTGCTCAGAGTGTTCTGCAGACTTATCTATCCTCATCTTGAATTTGATGTTTCTACCATAACCTCTAATCCAGAATTATAGTGTTGTTTAAATATAGTATTGGTGAGTTGGAATATATTTATGACTTTGAAGTTGGCTATGAACCTTCTTTTCCCTATTTGGTAGGCCAATTGTTATATTTAAGACAAGCTTATATCTTTCTTGACAGAGTCATGGGTGTACTTGGATGGTAGTCATACTTGACGTGCAGTAGTATTTATTTATTTATTTATTTTTTTTTTTGAAAAGCAGATTCCCTTCTGAAGGGTTGGACTTCTTTGTCATTTTTAGGATGCATGTGCTATAGGATGGATTATCAAAATATTGTCCAGTGAGAAAATTAACTTTCTTAGTTCTTTCTTTTCTGAAGTAAACAGTTACTACAGTAGTTCTTGTGTAATCCTATCTTAAACTCAGGTGTCTTTAATACCAAAATTCTGCCTGCAGGCTGAGGAAGTTTTCAATCAAGATCTATATTTTAAGAGGGCTGTCAAATATGTTGGAGAACCAATGACCCACTTGGAATTAATTGCTTCCTCTACGGTAACTTTCTACTTCCAGTGTTTTCCAATAATTTGCTTAAGTTCATCTAAAAGAGCTTCTAAGTAATTTGCTCTCATCTCTTCTCCTATCTTCATATGTAAAGTACAATTCCAAATGCTTAATGAGTGGGTTGTTGTGGCTTATGGGATTTGATTATATGTCCTTATTCTTCTGATTGAATGTCAGTTATTTAGGCAGTTCTCCTTCAATGGCTTATCATGTTATATACAAATCTGTGTAATTTTTCGTGCTCACTGATGCATATATACTGGTTTTAATACTTGGGGATTATGGCAGGTTGATCGCAAAGTACAGGCCAACAATGTCGGTGCTTTCTGTCGTCATCCCTCGGGTCAAGACAATTCCACTTCGGTGGACATTTACTGGTGCTTTTGAGAGTTGTGACTGACCTGTTGGGTAGTTGCAAAGATGAGGGACTCAAGCCTTATTTGGAAGCGAAAATAACATTTACTACCGAAAGGACAAAGTGAAAAGAACGTCAGACCAATAACAAGGAATGAGTACTATGGAAGAAACCATGGATAATGAGCTGACTAAGCATGCAAATAAAAGACTTCGTGTAGAGTACAATCAGAGTGATAGCTATTTGAAGTTTAAGAAGAAAGAATTTGAGATGCGTAATATTTGCTATGCATGGTCAGAATATCAGAAATATAGTTTCTTGAAAAGATTATTGTGGTGAGGCAGGAAGAATAGAAGAGAGTAAGTTTATTCCGCGCTTGTCAGGTAGTAAATAAGGATGAATTGATGATTGAAAGCTAGCGAGTTATTTGTCCTAGTGGTTAGGTTGTTGAATATTTTAGTGAGTTTTTTCGAGTAGGGAGACCAAAAAGCATACTTTGTTTAATAGATTTAGACATTGTATGTTTTTTGTGATTCAGAATGGGAAGCTGATGGTGCTGGTGGGGGCTTCTACATCAGTTGCTGATTCCTTTTATGGTATACCCACATCTAGCAGTACCTAATAGGAACAGCTTTGCGTATAGTTTAATCTCTGCATTTTCGCCTTTTTGATTATCTTTGCTAGTATGTGCAAATAAATTATTTGTACCTGGCCCAGTTCAATTATCACCTCGATTTATCTGCAGACTCGCTATGAATTATCTTCACACGTTTCTTGCTCTTAATAAGAAAATGTGTGCATAATAATTGAAGTGTGATAATTCTCTCCTAGCACCTCACCTTCAGCATTTCTACCTGATCAATTCTCACTAAAGTGGATCACAAAGTATCTAATGTATTCTTGTTCACAAGTCCAATGGAATTGTCAGAGATGATTCTTGTCTAAGAAAAGTTTTTAGGTTATATAGATAATATGATGTACAACAGCTAGAAGACCAATTCCTCTATCAATTGGATCAGAATAAATTCCCCATGAGATAGGTTTCTAGTTTTCAGATTTAGAAAGGTTAAAAGTTATTTTTCTTTTCCTTGAAGGATTAGGTGTTTTATTTCCCTAGGTTGGTATGAAGTCTCTTTATTTTTCCTTATTAATTAGGTATCCAATTCTTAGCATGATTTAGATTCATCGCTTATATAAAGTTGCAGCTATGTTTGTACTTTTCATAGATTTGTTTATTATCAATATATTCGAGAGTTTTTCTCTTATCTTTTCTGGTGGATTCCGAAATGCTAGTGGATTCTAGTGCGTGTTCTTGGTTTCGCTGCGTCATAATAGGAGTTTGCTGCCTAAATCCGAACATAATACTCTTTTGCCTGTGATTAGGTTGTTTAACATTTTGGTCTTCTATGAGAAGTCATTTTTCTTTCTTGGAAAAAAAAAAAAAACATACATGTTTTTGTATATACTGTTTCAGAATGAGATGTAGTTGGTGCATGAGGGGGGTTGTAATAGTATTAGAGCATCTCCAAAAGAGTTTATATATTTCACTTTACAAATTCACATTTGTAGACCTATGTGACAATTTGTTAATTGAAATTTGTAAAGTCTAAAATTTCATTTCCAACAAACTCCACAAAATGATGTTGCTTCATCTTCATTTAAATCTTCAAGTTGATCTCCCACTTTTAATAATAAAAAATATTTGTGGACTACTCCACAAAGTTGCAAATTTGAAGAGTAGTCCACAAATTTTTGAATTTGGAGAGTGAATTTGTGGAGTCTATTGGAGATCAATTTTACACTTTTTTGCTTATGTTGCTCTACAAATTGGGCCCCAATTTAGTTTTGAGGAGTTTTTTGGAGATGCTCTTAGTATCATGTGCTGAATCATAAAAAATGCGTTACCTATTAAATTCATTTCTCACTTGGCTTGTTTGAGTTAATTTCAGCAAGCTGTGATATAAGTGCGTTTGATTTGCAAGAATAATTTCAAAGGTTGCTAATGACATATCCAACTTCATGCTACGTGCCAAATCCATGTAGTGTATTAGTGTGGTTGGAATGGTGGTTGGAAGAGATAAGGGGTGATGCTGAGTAGGTGATGCGAGGTTCTCAAAGATGATCCTATTTCTTTCTGTCCAAATCACCCCAAAAAATTGCTAGAACATACAGGAATACACAATTGAAGGCAAAGATAGGAATTTGACATTTTATTGTTAAGCAAATCACATGTGTTAACCTTCCTATTAGCCACAAAGTAAGTCATGACTTTCACTTTAGTATGGAGCTTGGATTTCCTTATGAGATCATAAGGCTGAAAAAACACTTACTCATCATTCTTGAGAGGACGAGTGGACACCTCCCTGATTTAGCCCTTTAGAAATAAATCCAAATATGTTCAACACTTACCAGCGGAGCCATTAATTTTGCAACGATTTTCCTCCCAACCAAAGATCCCCTTTCTGACAACCAGCTAACAACTCAAAAAAGAATTGAGAAATATCTTTCCAAGGAATTTGGCTGGAGCCATTCACTACAAACTCTTGAATTACGGCTCGAATTTAGGATTGAGCAAGATTTAGTTTGAGTCTTATTTTTGGTAGAAATTGGTTTGTACAAGAGATTTTCTATCCTCTTAGAATTTGGGTAACTTATTTTAAAAGAGATAAAAAGTTTGGTGATGCCTACAAATATGCATCATAATAAGGGTGTAAATAAGATTGTGAGATTTTGGAATGGATGGTTTGGGTTTTTGAGATTCAAAGACTATTCCTTTAGCGAGTTAAGTTCCTTGTTGTATTTGTCCGTCACATTTCTATGCAATATGAGAACTTGACATTCCACCCATTCTCAGTTAACTTATATTAGCTTCTGACAGCATTCTAAAAAGGGTAATTATTATGAATGGTGCTTGAACTTTCCTTGACCGGACTTCATGGTGCCTGAACTTTAAAAGTGATCAATTTGGTACTCAGACTTTTAAAAACAGGACTTTATAGTGCCTGAACTTTAAAAGTGATGAATTTGGTACCCAGACTTTTAAAAATAGGACTTTATAGTGCCTAAACTTTAAAAGTGATCAATTTGGTACCCAGACTTTAAAAAAGAGGACTATGTAGTACCTCAGTCAATTTTTTTTTATCAAAATTCCATTAAAATGAGGGATAAAATGATCTTTTGACATTAATTTTCATGCAAACTACTATTTTTACCTCTCAACCTCTATATAAATATGTACTATGATGTTTTGAAAAAATAAAAATGTGCATATAGCTATTTTCGAATAATAAATAAATTGATTAACAAAAATATACTCGAACGGTAGATTTTTTTTCTATTACTCAATTTATGTTAAAAATATTTTTTTTTATGTTCGAGTATATTTTTATTTATCAATTTATCTATTATTTTGCAATATCTATATGCATATATATTTTTTGAAACACCATAATACACATTTATATAGAGGTTGAAAGGTAAAAAAATAGTATTTTACATGAAAATTAATGTCAAAAGACCATTTTATCTCTTATTTTAATGGAATTTTGACAGAAAATTGAAGGAAGTACCACATAGTCCTCTTTTTGAAAGTCTGGGTACCAAATTGATCACTTTTAAAGTTCAGGCACTATGAAGTCCGGTTTTTGAAAGTCTAGGTACCAAATTGATCACTTTTAAAGTTCAAGCACTATGAAGTCCTGTTAGTGAAAGTTCAGGCACCATTCATGATAAAAACCCTTCTAAAAATCAGTCTAGGCTGTGGCCTACCGCCACTATTTGGCCCTAATCGTGGGAAAATCGGAGAGGGCTTAGGGCGGTCTCCAAGCAGGTTCTGGGCGGACTAGGTGGGCTTTAGTCGCCACGATTGTCCCTAAATCGTGGGAAAATCGGAGCGGCTCTAGGCAGGTTTGGGTGGACTAAGCTGGTCCTATGCGGGTTCTAGGCGATTAGGCGGCAAGGTCAAATCCGGCAAAATTGCAATAGGAGGCGTGGGGGATCTGTAAATTAGGGTCTCTCACATCAATAGATCAACTAATTAGTTGGAAGGAAAACGTGTCGTTTTTTGAGCTTTTTAATGAAATGCTGCGTTAGGCAGTGGGAGAGTTTTGTTTGTTGTGGTCTATTTTGTCGCCCACCATGTTTGATGTTTGAGTGGCCCACTTGGAAACTAATAGAATCCTCTGAGTAAAGACAATGTTGCTCCAAAACCTCAAAAATGTTATGAACTGTATTCTAGTATGACTGTGTAAACTAGAAATATGAATACTATATGGACTCTATGTATTAATGAGGCCCTTTCCTATTAGGGTTAGTAAAACCTGGGAATCCTCCACTATAAATACAGGCATAAACAAGGGACTGAATACACAATTAAGATCAATCCCCATATTCTGGAATTCTCTCCTTCTCTCTCCATGGCTATGTTCTTCTACAACACGTTATCAGCACACTCCTACAGTGCGCTTAAGGTTTGTTCTATGTTTTTTTTTTATGATCAAATAGTGGTTGAGTTATGTGAAAGAAACATCGGTTCCTGATGGGAGCCAAGAAAATGGGGGTCCTGCTGGGACTCCAACCAACAAAAATCGTTCCTGATGGGAGCCAAGAAACCCGGGGTTCAGCTGGGACTCCACCAAGCTGCAAGAGCAGCTTAACCCGCCAAGCCGCGGCTTGAAAGAAAAGTCCAACAGAGGGTCCTGCGTGGACTCCATGAAGCCGCTCAAACTGAGCCGAGCCGCGCCGCGCCGGCCGCTAGCAAGCGACGCCGTTTAACTTGGTTGGTCTCCCCGCCGTCGTAGACGCCTCGCCGCCGGCCACCTCACGTTGTAGCCCCAGTAACTCGCCGGAGCTAAGGGGAGAAATCGCTGCGTCTTCATGCCGATTTTTGAGAAAATAAAACGGCGAAACTTGCAGGCCATCGCGATTTGCTGCCGCGACAGCGACGACGAGCAACGCCACTGCACTGTCGTCTCCATGGCCGCAGCACCTGGCCACCGGCGAACCCCGTAGATGTCAACGCTGCAAACCCACGGGGGACGACGGCAAGCCCGGTTCGGCAGAACCAGACCGAACAAATATGTGGTGTTCAGAAGAAACTTCCGAACAACCAACTGGGCCTGTCTCCAAAATTGGGCTTGAGCTCGTTCGGATGACCCACCCGAACACGCGCAAGAGCCGCCAGTTACGTTCGGATTACCCACCCGAACACGCACGCAGGGGCCGCCTATTTCGTTCAGAAGCCTTACCCGAACGCGCGCATGGGCTCCTTTCCCCTGTTCGGCAGCTGTTCCCGAACGGGCATGGGTTTCTTTTTCCCTTGTTCGGCAGCACTACCCGAATGCTTTGGGCAGCAACTATGGGCCACTGTTTGGGCCAAAACAGATTCGGCCGGTGCCATCATGGGCCAGTTTTTTGGGTTTTTCCCAATTAATTTTGGGCTGGATATGCATGGGTTTTTTTGGGCCAGATTCTTAATGGGTCACCCCATTTATTTTTGGGCTAGGCTTCATTATTTTTGGACTAGATTGTTGTTTCCCAACAATGCTAAATTAAGCCTTGAGGATGTATTTCCCCTCATTCCTTTCAATTGGATTTCATTCCAATTTGAACCCAAATGGCTCCACACAATGCATGCGGATTTGAAGGACCAAATCGCATGATTTTTGCGTTAGACTCGCGCGCTTGAGTACGCAAATACTATTGAACTGTAAGTTCATACAAAAGTCTCGACTTGAAGTTTCGAGCATAGAAACGTGATGTTTCTTAAAAACTCACCACACATGGTGAAACTTGAAGTTTCCATGCTTAAATCCGAACCATGTCTTACCTTTCGGTCATTGAGAAATCACAAGTTTCTCGCCTGAAAGTGGAAAAGTGAGAGAGAAATCTCACCAGCATCAATTTTCCGTGGCAGAGATTTTAATCTCGCCGGATTCATGGCAGTAAGGACCTTGAGCTCTCAGCTAAGACCTTTGAGACCGCACCCACCAAATGGTTTCCCCCATTGGCGCCGTTGATGCCAGTATTGTCAGTTGTTTTGTTTATGAACAAAACTAACGCTCGTCTCTTGTTCAGAGATCACAAGAAGCATGATTTCTTGATCTCCTTGTTACAGCAAGACATGATTGGCAAAACTTATGTTTCAAGACTCGAAATCTGTGAATAAACATACATTTGAAGTTTGCAGAATCTGATCCCTCATTGGGCTATGCAAGCTGGACTTGACCTAGAATGATTTCTTGTAGGAGACCTTCTCGACTTTCTATACTTCCAATGCGCTCATGAAGCAGCAATATAGAAAGTGAAAGTTCATCAAGTCCCTGGATCAGATTAGTGCTTTGTTGTTCGCTGAAAAGCACAACAGCTCGAGTCCCATTAGCTCGAACCGCTCCGTTTGCCACGAGCAAACATAAGCGCTATCTGGAGCTCAAATCGCGATTATTTGCCACCAAACTTCAGGAATTAGGGAAAGGTTTAACTTTCCTAATCACCAACCAGCCAATCATATGCTATTGTGGTAGTGGTACATCCATTAGTTGTGCACTCATAGCGCCCCCTACTAATGTTGATTATGAGTACAACTCCGATATGCAACCAAGAGAGACATGGGACGGCCTTGTTGGCCGATATGATTTAGCAATCTGAGATTTTGCTCTATTATTCGGATTTAAGTCTTAGACTTTGGTGTTTGTTTTAGTATTTGTATATTGTTCTCGAATATCAATTAATTGAATCAATTGGAACTAGTTGTTTCCTTGATCATGTGACCGATTTAATTAATTCATGTTGAGGTATGTCTAGTGGGAAGTTAGATGTCTGGCTGACAGCGCGACTGCGCATGATATTCTCCCTGCATGGAGATATAAATCTAACTTCATACCTCCATAAAGACCTACAAAGGCCTTATACTCACCTTCTTCTGGAAGAACATTATTGATCTATAAGGATATTCGATTGAACAATTACCATGATGAAACTGCTGAAGAAAATGGTAAGGAATATCTTTGCATTACCTACTACTTACACGGCCATGAGCGTATATTGGAGAAGATGGAACGCCTTTCGCATGAGTTGTGTTACACAATCATTTGATCGATTGAGGCGCATTGTGTCGCTAGCATAAAGCTAGGGCCCACCATATAGCTATTGTGACACTAGCCAACTCGAGCACTTATTTGCTTTAGCACGATCGTTTGGGACATCCTGGTCGAAATAGATGCGCCGTATCCTCAAAGGGCATCCCCGTGTAAGACTTCGTGTCTTTAAATACACTTCGCTAAGCACGCTCGTTGGGAACGAGGTATACTCTACCTTCCCATGCAAAGATACTTAATGTTCTCCTTCTTTTCTTCAGCTTATTTAAGGGTAAGTTTGTGGACAAATCCAACCAATCCGCGGACCATTTAAAGATTTTATGGTTTTGGTTAATGCACTGACTCGCTGGTCACATGTCTATAGTCCACCGGAAATGCTACTTTGGTAAACTCTTGGCCATATTGAGGGCTCACCACCCCGGTTATCCCTTGAAGTCTAGAAGACTGGATAACGCCAAAGAGTTTATATCGAAGATTTTTCGATGATTATTGCACGTTCCTTGTGATTGTGATTGCACATCATGACCCCCTATGTTCCCACAAGTCTCGCAGAAGCGTTCATAAAGCGTTTTTAATAAGGACCTTGATGATGCATACCAAGCTTCCTACTTCTGCGTGGGACTATGCAATTCTGCATGTAGCCATATTGGTCCGCTTGAGGCCCACCTCCACCCAACCCTTTTTGACGTTACAGCGGGTTACTGGGTACGAATTTGGATTTCGTATTTACGCATCTTGGGTGCGTAGTTTATGTGCCAATTGCGCCGCCGCAATATACCAAATTGGGTCCTCAACAGAGGCTGGGAATCTCTGTAGGTTATGAATCCCCCTCTATTATGTGCTTTTACAAGCCATTTACAGGCGATCTTTTTCTCGCATATTTGCGAATGGTCACTTTGATGAGACAGTATTCCCGCCGTTAGGGGGAGATAAGAACGTCAACGTTCCTGATGAACGACGCAAATTGACGTGGATTATACCCACTTTATCTCATCCTGATCCCCGTACCGCACAGTAGGATAAGCAAGTGCGATGTATTTTAGATCTTCAGAGTGTTGCACATGCATGCCAGACGCCCGCTCTGATCTAGATAAAGTGACGAGATCGTATATACCTATTGCAAACATGCCTGTAAGAATGAGATGCAGTCTTGGAAAGACATCATATATCGGCAGCTAGCCAATCATCTGTCGTCAGCCAGAGGCGAGGCAAATTAATCGGTTCAAAGGATTCACTCCCTAGAAGAGAAGAAGTATGACACAACCTAATCCTATTGCTATCTCAACCGATCCAACTCATGAAATTGATGAGGATTATGGAAGTGTCCTGGGAGACGTCCTATGGGAGACCCCAGATCCTACTCCCGAGAATCAGGAGATCTCGGTCCATTATACTAGTTTTGGATGAGTTGTGGAATCGAAATGAGATAAGCATCGATGATATATTTGCATATGCAGTGGCCTAATACTACAAAGTGCAACAATGTCGAACCGTGTTCCATTGATGAATGTAGATGTAGAACTGATTGGTCAAAATGGAAAGAAACAATGCAGGTCGAAGTAGATCCCTTACCAAAGTGAAAGGTGTTTGGACCAGTAGTGTCCATACCTCCCAATGTGAACCCTATAGGTTACATGTGGGTATTTGTAAGGAAGCGTAATGAGAAGAATGAAAGAGTACAATGTAAGGCACGCCTCGCGGTGCAAGGCTTCTCTCATTAGCCGTGTCATTGATTAGGATGAGATGTATTCTCCCGTAATGGACGCAATTACGTTCCACTACCTTGTCAGTTTGGTAGTTTCCCAAGAACTGAATATGCAGCTTATGGATGTGGTTATAGCATCTCTATGGGGATCTTGATACAGAGATATTGACGAGAGTCTTAGAAGGACTTAAGCTGAGTCAAATAATTCTGAACCACGGAACACCCTCTTGATTCGATAAAGGCGTTCACTTTACAGATTGAAACAATTTGGGCAGATGTGGTATAACCGTATAAGTGAATATTTGATCAGTAAGGGATATGTAAATAATGAACTATGCCCCTGCGTGTTTATCTAGAAAGCACATTTCGGATTTGCAATAGTTGCAGTCTATGTCGATGACATGAATATCATTGATACTCAAGAAGAGCTTGAGATTACTGCCTCTCACTTGAAATCGGAATTTGAGATGAAGGACCTAGGGAAAACCCGATTTTGTCTCGGCCTTGAGCTTGAGCACTGCACTGATGATATTCTGGTCCATCAGTCGAACTACGCCCACAAGGTGTTGCGACGCTTTAATGAGGATAAAGCGAAGCCTTCGAGTACACCCATGGTCTTCCGAGTGCTAGATGCTAAACAAGACCCATTCCACCCTAAAGAGGATGATGAAGAGGTATTGGAACCAGAAGTTCCATATCTAAGTACAATCGGCGCTTTATTGTACTTAGCTAATTGCACTAGGCCGAACATCTCGTTTTCTGTGAACCTGCTAGCTCGATATAGCAGCACGCCAACACGCTGCCATTGGAATGGTGCTGAAGACATTTTCCGTTACCTTATGGGTACGACTAGCAGATTGCCTTTCATTAGTGATGTCCCGACAACTATCTGTAAAGACAATGCCACACGTATCGACCAGATAAAGAAAGGATACATCAAAAGAGAGAACATCAAGCATATCGCCCCGAAGTTTTACTTCTCACATCAGACTCAAGAGCATCAGAAGATTGAAGTCAAGCAAATCCGATCACAAGGTAATCCCGCAGATTTGTTCACCAAGTCTCTGCAGAAGGCTACTTTCCAGAAGCTCGTTCATGGAATCGGATTGCGTCTATTGTCATATTTGAAACGTATGTAGTCTTCAGGGGGAGCATTGTCGACTTCAGGGGGAGTATACGAAAGTATACTCGCTTGACCTTAATGTACTCTTTTTCCCCTAGCACATGTTAACTTTTTCCCATAGGGTTTTGTTGCCTGTGAAGGTTTTTAACAAGGCACCCGCGTTGGGTTGGTCATACCTCTGACTGCTTAAGTGTCGACATGCGCATGCTCACTTTTCCCTTCTCTTTGGCTTTTTCCCACTGGGTTTTCCTTAATAAGGTTTTGGTGTTAGCATATCCCTGAATGGATCCCTTTTGGACATACATATTCCCGAGTGCCTACTACATTGACTTCATCAACTGCCTACTTCTTGTGTTCAACACATTCAAGGGGGAGTGTTGTAAACTGTATTCCAGTATGACTGTGTAAACTAGAAGTAGGAATACTGTATGGACTTTATGTATTAATGAGGCCCATTCATATTAGGGTTAGTAAACCCTGGGAATCCTCTACTATAAATACAGACATAAACAAGGGACTGAATACACAATTCAGATCAATCCCCATATTCTGGAATTCTCTCCTTCTCTCTCCATGGCCATATTCTTCTACAACAAAAAATTCATTATGTAAATTTATATTTTTCACCCAAATGAAAATAATGTAGTGAAAATGGGTTGTAAAAGCTTAAATGATAGGTGAAAAATGCAAATTTGGGGGTTAAATACACCATTTCTTATATTTTTTCAACTTCATGCCATGGTGAATCTCTTTCAGTGGAAATTGCCACAATATTGCCTAACCGTGTCATGTTTCTACAAGCCCCCTTTGTCCTTCTGTTTTAAAACCACTTCCCAATTAACAAGGTGTGCTTCAGTCATTCACCAATTCCTGCCCAAAGCAAGTTTTTCATTAAGCATTCTAATCTCCTAACCTTTCTTGGAATCTAAGAGAGATAGATAGGCAAGGTTCCTAGAACAGATAACGCCAGTCTTCCTTAAATGAAAAACACCTTTCTAGCATTGCTACCTGCTCTTAACTTTCTCCACCAGTAGATTCCCAAAACTAGTAGCTTTGCCCAGGAGGCAATTGCAAATATTTTGTTGGCCAAGATTCGAATCCATATCCCCAATAACTAGTTAGCCTCTCGAACCTATATTTTGTATTAAGTCTCACCAAAGAACAATTTCCTTTATTCAAGTTCTAGAAAGTATAAAAGCAACCAATAATGTTAAAAAGGGTGGCCAATAGAAAGAAAATGCGGAAATTACAATTTTCAAAATGATACCTGTACTTTTTTTTTCTTGCATTTTAGTACCCTGTGGGGCCTACATATTCACTCTTCCCTCTCATATGTGGTCTATATCAGGTGGTAAAAGTACATCGAGTAGCTTTGAGTCATTAGAGAATACGACATTTAGTTGTTTTGGCACCATGATTTTTGCTACAGATACTCATTATATTTACTGAAACACCAGTTAATCAAACCCACATAGTCCGAATCATCTCTGGACAGTCGAAAATTGATGATTCTACAAATGGTGGAACACAATTGTAAGGATTTGAAAATACAGGGTACTAAAATACAAGTTGAAATTCGACCCAAACACAGGGTACGAAATTGTAATTTGCCTAAAGAAAATTGTGCCATTTGCAAACTATAAGTATGTCACTTAAGCATGAAAGCAATTAATTGCTAACCTAAGGTTGGCCAACCATGCACATTGCCAAATAGAAAGAGTTTGTGTCATTACCTTTCTCTAATAATCTGCTAAGAACGTCTAGTGCAATATTAATCAAAAACGGTAAAAGGGGATCACCTTGTTGAACACTTCTTGAAGCTTCAATTTACACATAGGCCACCCATTTACTGTAATCGATTTTAAATACAATCCTTTTTTTCTCACCATTGTCCCCTCTACCCAAGGTTTAAAATATGGATGTCGACAAAAATATCGATAGTTTATCTTACGGATATTTCGAATATCGATGTAGATATCGAGGACCGTGAAAGAAACTGATGGAAATGAGCTTAAAAAATTGAAAATTTTGAATGAAATTGTAGGAAGTGTTTAATCATCTCACAATGAATGTTTAAAACTAATAAATATCCTAAAATTCCCCGATGATATGATAAGAATATGATATGTACACTAAGCCAAAAAAGATGATAGACGACGGTTAATAACCGTCGTCCAGCACACAGAAAAACCGTCGAAACACGCACCGCCGTCTATCACAAGTATAAAGACGACGGTTTTTAACCGTCGTCTATATCCAAATTAACGACGGTTTTTGATGTAAAACCGTCGTCTACTGCCCCCCCAGAAATCAGGAAAATAGGGTTAACCGTCGTCTTTTAAGAAGATAGACGACGTTTTTTCAAATAACCGTCGCACCACTATTGAAAACAACGACGGTTTTTAAAATAAAACCGTCGTTTATGTGTACGAAATACGACCATTTAAAAACAAAAGTTGTCCCTGTATTATAAAGACGACGTTTAGTCATAAAAACGTCGTCTGTATATTTGGTAGACGACGTGTTTATTCAAATAACCGTCGTCTATATAGTTGAATTTTGTTTGAAACTGCCGATTATGTTTTGTTTCCATTACTGTTCAAATGGTCAGCCAATTGGTTTTCCAGAAAAAATGCAGCATTTTTGCAAGCAACAACCTGATCCTTTCCAGTGCACAATCAAAAATAATTGAAACCAGTATATATATATAATGCTACCAATCTGTTCAACAAGCTTCAAGTTCAAAAAAATTACATGTAAGCTGTGAATCCCTAACACAAAGCATCCTTGAAGATATTTCATATTCTCCAAACCTAATCAACTTGAAAACTAGGCAGAGCTAGCAGGTAGACCCAAAAAACAATTCCAGAATTGGATACCCAAAAAAATTACCTAAGTACTAAAGCCAGCAGCCTACTGCACATAACGTTGAACAAAAACTGCCCACTCATTGCGAACTTCATCAATGTCGTCTTGGGTGTATGACAAGTTTGATTTGCCTCCCCACTGATATATAAAGAGGAAAAAAATGTTAAAATGCTGACATTCCATATCTAGCTATCTACATATATAATCTGGGCACTAGTATGTATATTGGTCATCAATCATATTGGAATCAAGCTGATTATGCATATAATTAATTACCTTGGACAGAAAGTCTATTTCTGCAACAATTTCCTTCATATATCGCATTACAAAATAGCCACACTGCTTGTTATCAGGTTGCATTGGAATGCCCTAATTAAAGCATATATGGTATTAGTCCAATATATATCTATATTAATTATAACACAGCACCTGTAACTGGCAAGTAATTAGACAAAAGAATATATCATACCGCCAAGTTTTTCCACACAACGGATTGACGCACTTGCTTAATCTTCTCTGCCGGCAGATTGACATGAGCCTTGGCAATTTTGATCCCACTAGATGAATAGAAAAAGGATATTAGGATTGTTACGTACCACAAACTGTAATCAAGTTCTCACATTCAGTAGCCTAATATGTATGACTTACCTATCCACAACCATTCTCCACTCATCACAACCCAAGCACCGACTCAAAGGATCCATGAAATAGACAATTGCTTTGTCCACGTTTATAAGCGTCAACGTCCAATGAAAGCTGCAAAGTATGAGCTGTAAGATAGCCCTCTAAAATATTTCTCCATTATATGCAATTCCTAGGGAAATAAACCACAGTAAAATAGCCATATAGCATTTCTGCATAAAAACTGCAGAAATGGTTTTCAGCTATTTTACTGTGGTGTTCTTGATGGATTCTAAGTTATCTAAGAAATTCCAACATGAACATATATATAACACAGAACAATAGAGACAGATATCATCCAAGGTTGAAGTTTTACCCTGAGTTAAAAGGCACTAAAAAAAGCTGGCCAGGATATGAATTTGTTAGAGAATCGCCTATGTGGCGTGCCCTATCATCCATATTTCCACAACCTTGTGCACCAATTCTAACGGGGTCAATAAAACCAAACATCTTTAACATATTGGACTTTTTCAGCTCTTCATAAAGGAACCTATTAATATATAGAACAAGTCAGCAACATATGACTATATATATAATGACTAGAATAAATGAAAATCTCATATACCTCATAATGACTACATTTACCTTATATACATGACTATGCAATTAGCTGAAATCTCATCCATGTTAGCAAAACTCTGAATCTCTGTACACAGAACAAATGCCTTGCGCACATAGCCAAATGCTTCCTTTTCTAACATGAAGTGGATTGAATCATCACTCAAAGGACTAGCTGCATACCCCTGCAGTATTTTTAAGGCAGATGGCATTGTTTGTTTCTTTGAAACTAGTTCATTCACCCGGTCCTTCTGTTTTCGCGGTTGTGTCTGTTAACACAAAGTAGCATCATGAATGAACTCCACTGTTGTAAATGACCTAAACTTTTAAAATTAAAACTTGATGGAATGACTTGATTACCTCCTTGCTCGAGGTTACAATAAGAGCTTTTGGCCATGCAACAACACAGTCCAAAGCATCTGCAACGATATATTTTTCACCTTTCACCGGACAAGGTAGACGAGCAAAGTCATCAATCGCTTTTTCAATTATTACTAGAACACAATCTTCTCCCAAAGGAACCGACTGGATACTTGGATTTGCATCATCAGTAACGACAATTCTTCCATGAGCAACAACCTGATCTATGCACTCTACAGCCAAACCACATTTCTTCCCCTGCACATACTCAAAACTAGCTCATTCAACCAAAGACCTATCCCACTTGAATTTCTTCAATATTGTTGGACTATAAGCTATGTGCAGGTATGATCAAGCTATGAAGCTGGTGTCAGTGTGCATTGTAGCTGAAGAAAAGAAGAAAAGAAGAAGAATTGAAGATATAATGAAATCATGGCTACTGCTATTGGCAGATTGCCTCACACAATTCTTTCCTAGTATTATTTCCTCATTTCATCATCTCTCTATTCTCTCTCTTTGTTCATACTAGCTTGTTCACCAAGAATACACAAAACACAGCAATATACATAAACCCAGAAACCTTCAAATAAACCCAGAAACTTATACAGAAAACCAGTAAACCAGAAACTTACACAGCAAGCAAACATTAACAAATATATCCCAAATACAGAAAGCATGTGAATTACTAACCTTATTGGCTACTGGAACCATTTTTGGAGGATCTTTGTCAGCAAATTTGAGTTCTGTGGCAATCCTTGGTTCCTTTGGGACATTATCTTTCAAACTGCAGCTTGCTTTTTCAGATCCAACACTTGGGGGCGTAACAGGGTTACCTCCAGCTGCCACGAAGTTGGCCTTGAACTCTGTTAACATTTGTTGCCAAACAGCACGCTCTTGTGCCACTAACTCTTGCGCTCTAGCTTCAGACCTTTCCCTTTCTGCTAATAACAATTGGGTCACTATTTCCTGCAAACTTTGCTTATTCCTTTTGGGCTTGTTGAAGTAGACGCTTGGTTTTACATCTCCAACGCCTCTAACTCTTCCCATGTGCTCTGGTGTACCTAATGCCATTGTCAGCACATCGTTATCTCCAGCAGGAACCAAAGTACCCTCCTCCACTTGCTTTCTTAAGTCATCCTGTCCAATTAGAAGAATTAAATCACACTTCCACTTCAATATATAACTTAACATTAATAAGTTAAGTTACAGTTAAACAAGTACAATCTTCTACTTACAATCATTTTTGCCTTCTCTGCTACTTTTGGATTAGGTATACTCCCTTTTTTGTCTTCTCGTGCCTTTACCCAAAGCACATCTCTATCAATTTGTTCCACCCCAGGCATTTCCTTTAACTACCAATGCAAATGTAATTAGTAAATTTAACAAAATACTCATTACATTAACATAAATGATAAGTACCAGAAAATCTTTACCATTTCTTGCTCTAAACCAACATAGCCTTTACGTGACATACGATGGTTGTACTCATTACGTGCTCGCCTCTCTGACTGAACCCGGTGTAATTCCTCCCAATCAGCTGATAACCTTTTGGCTACAAAGGCTTTCCACTGTACCGGGGAGATTTCCGGATACCTTGCTGGAGGGTTTATTAACAGCTCTGGATCATTTTTGAATGGGAGAATGAAATCACAGGTTAGCGTACACTTGTAATCACGAAATGTCTTGGCAGCAACGCTCATGACTTTTTTTTTGGCTCCCGGACCAAGTACAAATGCACTCTACATATTAATTGGAAATAAGACAAATTAATAAAATGAAATAGCAATTCCTAAACAAGACAATGTTAAACTACAGAGCCATAATGTTACCTCTACTTCCTCCCAAATCTTTTTTTTAGTCTCTGGCAAAACACCCTTGACCCATCCTCCACTAGTTATTGGGACCTTGCTTTTAACAAGATTGCCAATGTAAGATGCCATGGAGGATTTGGCTGGACCACACATCTGTCCTTTATAGTTGTATTCCATTTCTCTCTTTTCTCCCTTGAGCTTCATCTTTTGAATGCTTGGCATGGTAACAATACCTTTTGGCTGCCTCCCTTCATTGAATGTTGGGTCAACAGATTGTTGAGCCTTTTCGACCTGAGAAGCTGATGGAGCAGATTGCTGAATCGTTCCGCCTTGCGAAGGTGATGGAGCTGATTGATGGTCCACTTCGACCTGAGAAGGTGATGTGACTTTTGGCTTCTTCTTAATTTTTCCTGATGGTGTAGTCCTTGCTTTTGTAGTTCTTGCCCTGGAAGAAGTTGAATGATCTTTTTTGGATTTGGATGGAGCCATAATGCACAAATCTGCAAACAATAAACACAACAATCAACTAAAGATTAAACACAGCAATCAAATGTCGATCTTTAACCAAACAAACTGAACTGGAAACTAAATATATAAATAAACACAGCAATCAAAGGTCGATCTTTAACCAAACAATCTGAACTGGAAACTAAGTTATAAAACCAATCATTCATAAATCTCCATAATATTATAGAAGCAATCTGAACTAAAAAACTGACTAAGTCATACAAAACATTCATTTATCAACCCAAAATCCCTCTTCCCCAGCTCTGTGGTAGCTCTTCTCCTCTTCAAAAGTCTCAATCGGTGGCAGCTGTGTACAAAAGGGGTGATGATCAACACCAACATCCTCTAATTCATCGTCATAGTAAAATCTGTTAGGCATGTGCAATACAGCAAACCAACTATCTCTTGTAGGATCCTTGTAGTAAAACACTTGGTCAACTTGGCTGCCTAAGACAAAAGGCTCTCTTTTGTGACCTTGTTTACTATGATCAACAAAGATAACCCCATACTCATTGACCTCCATACCATACCTGTTACAAGCCCACTGACAATTAAATAATGTTCTAGTAAACTTGCCATAGTCAAGATCCCAGATCTCTTGAATAACCCCATAAAACCCCATATTTGTTGTGACAGGTTTCTTATCCTTTCCACTACTAACTTGCATTGTATCTGCCACTAAATGAACTCCACTATTTTGAACAGCTCTCATACCATCACGATCAATTGAGTTAAAATTGACCCCGTTGATCTTATAACCCTTATACATTGGAAGTTGCTTCTTAGGGCCATCTGCTAGCCATCTTATGGTTTCTGAAACCTCATGAGACTCATTATTCAGTTCATATTCCACCTGTACAGAATTAAAAGTACAAGTAAATAAAAGTAATATAACTTCTACTTTTAATGTGAAACCTGAATTAGTCATGCTTACCCACTTGCGAAACCATTCAACAAAGGTTTCATGGTGTTTATCTTGCAGCCACTTTGCATCCTTTTTGTGTTTAGGATAAGCCTTGTTCAAAATCTCCATGTGTTTACTAATTAGAAAAGAAAAGCTACTAAATATAAAAGACACATACAAGTAAATTCTCTGATTTGAAAAACAGATGCAAAGATACTTACGTGATATAAGGGCTTACTTCAACTTCATTCTCCAGTACATAGAGATGTGCCTTATTTAGGAGTTGACGATCAGCAGAACGAATATTAGCACCGGATAAAGGCCTACACTCTCTAGACCGCGAAGGATCAATACTAGCAGGAATTCCAACAGTGTTACTCAATTCTATATGTTCAGCATATACCTCAACAGCTTCTTCCCCAATGTAATTGTCAACCATGCAGCCCTCTGGACACTTAGGGCTAGTTTGGTAGGGCTGAACTTATTTTAAAAGCTGCTTCTGCTGTGCTGCGAAAATAAGCTGCTTAAAAAATAAGTTGTGAAGCGTTTGGTAAAATAAGTAGCTTTAAAAAAAAAAACATAAGTTTTCTGTTTGGTAAACTTTTACAAAAAAAATTGTTCTGAATGTGTATAGAGACATGATATGAAGAGTGAATTTACTTATTTGTTTGGCAAATGTAAAACAATCTCTATGTATTATTTTTTTCCAAGCACGATTAATATCCAGCACCACCACCATCTCCGTCCGACAAACCCGCCATCGACCTGGAAACCACCACCACCAAGCAGCTATAATTCATCACCAAAAACACATAAGCAATGAAATTTCCTCCAAATTAGCCAAACCCACAAAAAATCTCCAAAATTCACAACAACCCACCCGCCGATTGAGCGTCGTCGGGACCAGAAAAGATCAAGCAGGGTTGTGCAGAAACCCATAGGTATACCCGACCTCCGTCTTCGAAACGCCGGGACCCTCTGAAAGGCCAATTCGACGCCACAGAAGCACCCCGCTCCGGTGGAGTGCGCCGGTCAAGGAACCTGCAGCCCGTCGCTCCTCGCCCATCGCCCACCGCCCGTCGCCCATCGCCCATCGCTGTCACTGCCCGTCGTCGTTGCCTGTCGGCGTTGCCCACAGCCGTCGTCGCTCGCTCGCCCGTCGTCGCCCACGGCCCACGGTCATCGCTCTCTCGTCCGACGCTGCCCACAACCATCGTCTTCGGTCGCCCGTCGCCATCGTCTCCAGAAAGTCATCTCTTCTGTCGCGACCCATCCCCCAATTCTTTTGTTTATGTTGCGAGAGTAATGAGAGAGAAAAAATCAGAAGCCCGAGAAGCTCCTTTTTCACGCTTCTCCGTATCCTTCTTTAATTCGGCTTCAAAATGAAGCTGACTTCTTTTGGAAGCAGCTTTTCTGCTTTTACCAAACAACAAAACTTATGAAATAAGCGCTTATTTCATAAGTTAAGCGCTACCAAACACTACCTTAGTACTCTTTACATACCCTTCACTACCAAAAAAGACCCTTTTTGGCATCAGGCATTCTCCACAGCCTATTCCATCCACCTACCGAGGTTTTGAGCGGTGATGCCTAAAGTGCTAAGAAAAGACATCGTTGATTAACTGATGTTGTTCATCACATACAACAACGCTTTTTACATATAAACCGATGCCTATAGAGCTTTAAATATTGACTTTATTGATATTTTAGTTGACTTCTGATGCCTAAAAGGATTTTTGGCATCACTTATTACATATGTACTGATGCTACAACTAGGAATTAACAACAGACTTTATGTGATTTATTAACAAATATACGATGCTGCTTTTTTCCTTAATAGGCATCATTTTTTTTAGAAATTTTCCGAAGCTTGTGAGATACTAGGATGCATAAATTTTTCTAAATTCACATATTATATACACTTATAATTCTACAAAGTCATAATATATACATCAACCTAAACCAAACGGGTCCACATTGTTCAACTTCTCTGATTAGGTGCACGGTCAGATGTATCATAACATCAAAGAAGGATGGAGGAAAATATTTCTCGAGTAAGCAAAGTGTTATTACTAACTCCTCTTGCATACTCTCTAGCCTTGAAACATCTACAACTTTGGCGCACAACGCATTGAAGAAATAACAAAACCTGATAATAGCATCCCTCACTGGTTTGTTCAAATTTCCTCGTATGGCAATTGGAAGCAACTGCTGCATCAACGTGTGGCAGTCGTGAGACTTTAGGCCTTGAAGTTTTAGCTCTTCCATGTTCACAAGACTTTGTATATTAGATGAATAGCCTTCAGGGACCTTTAATTCGTATAGAGACTGACAAAGAGACCGCTTTTCCTTTCTCAACAGATTCCAGCATGCTGTAGGTAATCGTGCTCTCTTCTTTTCCTCTTCAGGAGCCTTCAACTTGTTTATCCCCATCGCTAACATATCTAGACGAGCAGCAAGACCATCTTTTGTTTTGCCTGGAATATTCAACAATGTGCCAAGGAGAGATTCAAGTGAATTCTTCTCGATATGCATTACATCCAGCATATGTCGAACAGGGTGGAATTTCCAATATTCTAGTTCAAAGAATATGGACTTCTTTTTCCAGCAAGGTCGATTGTTTTCATCAAATTTGGGCTGTGGCACTTTCTTCCCAAATTTACAATTGATAAGCTCGACTTTTTCTAATACTTCCTCTCCGGTTAAAGGCACCGGAGCAGTTCCCTCCTCTTTCTGCCCATTGAATGCAGCCATTTGTCTTCTATAAGGATGGAAGCGAGGCAAGAACTTACGATGACCAATGTACGCACATTTTCCACCATTACCTAACCACTGAGGTTTTGTATCTGCTGCACAGACTGGACATGCATTGTATCCCTTCACAATGCACCCTGATAAGTTTCCGTATGCTGGGAAGTCATTGATAGTCCACATTAGTGCAGCTCTTAGGATAAACTGCTCACCTTTGTGTGCATCATAAACCCCCGGAACTCCATTCCATAGCGTCTTCAAATCCTCAATCAAAGGTGCTAAGTATACATCGATGTCATTTCCCGGTTGTTTTGGACCAGAAATCAGCAACGTCAACATCATATACTTCCTTCTCATAAACAAGTGTGGTGGAAGGTTATAAGTTACAAGAATAACCGGCCAACAAGTTGTTTTGCTGCTCATTGCTCCATGTGGGTTAACTCCATCAGCGGAAAGAGCAAGTCTGAGATTCCGAGGGTCTTCAGCCAATTGAGGCCACTTACTGTCAAGCAACTTCCATGCTGGTGAATCGGCTGGATGTAGCATGTGACCCTCGACAACTTTCCTTTTTGAATGCCAAGTCAACTCCTTGGCTGTAATAGGTGATTGAAACCACCTTTTAAACCGTGGGATTATCGGAAAGTACCACAATACCTTTGCAGCCACCCCTTCCTTGATCTTCTTATCAATTTTTCCCACCTTCCACCTTGGCAGTCTACACGTAGGGCACTCAATTGCATCCTTATACTCCTTCCGATACAAGATACAGTCATTAGGACATGCATGTATCCTTTCGTATTGCATTCCCAGCGCATGCAATATCTTCTTCGCTTCATACATAGTTGACGGTATCACATTTTCTTCAGGAAGCATAGTTGAAAGCTCTTGTAACAAATCATTGAAGCAAGCATCGGTCATTCCGTGCTTAGCTTTCAAATTGTACAATTTTACAAGTGTACCGAGCTTGGTGCTTGTTGTACAACCAGGGTACAACGGCCTATCACCATCCTCAATGACTCTCAAGAATTCATTGGACTGAATATTTAATTCATCCAAATCAGCACCTTCCATGTCTACACTTTCCGAGAAAGTGTCATGCTCAACTTCTACATTTCTACTTGGAATCGCATCAGACCTAGACGGTTCTCCGTGCCATATCCAATCCCTATAAGTTTTATCAACCCCATTGAAAAACAGATGCTCCTTCACAACCCCAACACAAAATGATTTTGTATTCACACACTTGGAACACGGACAACTAATTAGATTAGGGTTTGTAGCATTCTCGATAGCCTTTTTCAGGAAACAATTAACCCCTTTCTTGTAAGCTTCTGATCTTCTATCGGCAAATATCCATGACTTATCCATGACTATGACATCCACAAAAACAAGACACTAATAAGCGAAAAGCCAACCCTAACAGTTACAAATTCACTGCCAACATTCATTCCAAACCAACCCAACAAGAATCCTAAGCATGCTTCTTCTACATTAATAAAGCATTCATTCTAACAACTAAAAGGTCAAACAACTGAGATTCTGATTGTGACATACCTTAGAAAGGACCCTTCGAAGACACCTTTGCAGAATAGAAACTCAGCCTTTCACAATTCTTTGGACCACTGAAATATACATTACGCAAAATACATTACTCACAGAGAATCGAACGAAATTTGAGGCAGGAAAGCAAAACCCAGTCGCAACATATACCATATGAATTACAATTTGTTGATTCACATTCCCATTTACCCATTTTCCACAACAACCATCAATACGAACAATATAAAAAGAAAAGGGAGGAGAAGTTGTAATGGAGACCTGTGAGAAGCGAACGAGGAGGCGGCGGAGATTCATTCAATTCACCCAACCCTCCCATTTCTCTGAACAACAACAGAACAACCAAATCAGTAACTCAATTGAGCTAAGAAGCACAAATTTCTAAAAAGCCCTAAAAATTTACATCTGAAATTTGACAAATATTAAAGTATAGCAACGAAATTCGAACCTGGAATCTTCGCATCGCATGAACACCTGCTTGAAAACCCATTAAAATCCAAAGTGAGGATGAAATTTGAAAGATAGTGAAGGTGTTTAGGGTTTGGGCATTTCAGTGAAGAATGAATTTGGGGAAATTTTCAAATAGGATTAGTGAATCGAGCACAATTCAAAGATGTAGAACACAATTGCAGAGATTGATGAACAGAATTATAGGAGAGTTGTAGATGTATCGGGGTCGAGATGAAAGTAAAATAGAGAACAAGGAAAAAGGGTCGAAAAGAAGGGTCGAAAATGAGAAGCGCGCGAAAGGACAATAAAATCGAGAACAGATTTTAAGCTACAGTGTCGCGCGTGTTTTGAACTAACGACGGTACGCCAAAAAAACGTCGTCTATTGCATTATCCCTTTTCCTTCTCTAGCTATAACACGACGGTTTTTTTTATAAAAACCGTCGTCTATGTCGGTACCCAAAACTGGACGACAGCTTTTCAAATAACCGTCGTCGGCCAAGTGTCGTCTATCATCTTTTTTGGCTTAGTGGTATAAAGATAAAATGTCTGTAGATTGAGAATAACACTAGAAAAAGCTACAATGCAAAACACATAAAGCATAACTTAAGTATTCAATAATGAGGACATTTTTTGTTGGAATTCCTTAATAAAAGGTAGAGTGCCTAGCAGGTTCAAAGTTATATCCGCTTCCATCTAACATCATGCAATAGTTTATCCAAGTGATGTTACTCGACCAAGTCGAAATATAAGATTGCACATGATATTCATATATTTCTCTTCAGCGGCCTACCATTCCCCCATAGATAGGATAATTAGGATTAACCCAATTAGCATGTGGATTGCTTTGATCGACAAAAGGAATATCATGGCCTTGGTACCCATAGCTCATCTGTTGGGGATATTGATAAAAACGATCATAACTGTATTGACCCTGAGTTGAAAGATCATTCGAGTTGTTACTATGCTGAGTTGCTATACTCATTTGAGTCAAAATTAGCGGTCATCGAATCTTCAGAAAATGGATTTCCATATCCTTGATAGGTATGGTGTCTCTTAGTATAATCTTTTCCAATTGCACCTATCCCTACTCTAGCTTCTATACACCCATGATCTTCATCTTGGGTGGCAGGAGTAAATCAATCCTCCCCAGTGAACGGACTCAACTGTATATCTCCTTGGGAGAGTTGTTCATTTCTTCAGCCACTATCGCCTCCCACCATTTCCATCATCATCGTCTGAAGAGCTATCTCGAGTATTTTCTCCATAAGTAGCATCACTTGAGCTCATAACTTCTTCGGACATCACTCTATCAACATCAACACCTTCCGAACTAGCCATATGCGCTATACGGGGGTCAGGGTTCCCGTCTTCGGCATCCAAGTGAGTTGGCATAATCCATGTCTGAAGGGGATCCATATCATTATCATCAACGAGTCGACCAACAATTTCAAGAAGGTCAACATAATCAGTTTCTGCAACCTTACTAGCTTCGGCCTCTTCATCTCGTATCTTAAGCTTCATGTTATATTAGCAGAACACAAATTTTTCTAGGTAAGAGAGTATGCTAGACGGTTTCTTTGTTTTGTGTGGATGAGAGCAAATGTACTCCACTTTCACTCACAAGCCGAAGATGAAGTAGTTTGTGATAAAATGCGGACATCAACTCTCTGTAGGGACGGGGCACACTGACTATACATTTCCCACCATTCCCCTGTCAATAGACAATATAAATCAAGTTAAAAAGATAATCTATAATGCTTGTTGTACTATTTATAGTTTTAGTTAAGCAACAACGTACAGGGGGGCATTTTAGTTCGTGATTGCACGGCCATAGTAGTCCAGAATGTCCTCTTTGGATATCTAAAGTTGATCAACTACATCAAAAATGTTACTTCTTCATCATGTATGCTGTAAAATCACAATTAGAACATGAATAATGGATACTTACCTCAAGTCCAAAGTTCTGCAAACCTGTTATCCCATATGAGTTCAACTTTTTAAAAACTTCCTTTACTGCTTCAATGAGTTATGTGTCATGTCCAACTCCTGCTTCGTATTGATATTTTGGGTTCAAGTAATATGCTGCACAAATAATAACACTTATTGATAAGAATATGAACAACTTTCTAAATTAATTGACAATCTTTAGGAAAAAAGACTACATACGAGCTTGATGTAATGGATGCTTTAGTGTTCTTTCCCATCGATCCTTGATGATATCAAGAACCCATTTCTTTTCTGTAAGGCGGGTGATCTTTTCTTTCATGTGGTCAAACATCTCAAACAAGATTGGCATCGTAGACACTACCTTTGTGTCTACTATTCGAAGAATGCTCTAGAGAGGTTCATAAATGGATACAAAAATGTGCATAGACTCCCAGAATCTCTGATCAGGGATATGACCCTCAACCGTTGCTCCTTGCGTTGTTTTACTCATTCGATTACCATGTCATTAATCACTTGTGAACATTTGCCTGAGGCCAGCTTTCTTGTTTAGTATGCTATTGATGGTAATGTAGTTGGTTGCAAATCGGGTTGCACCGGGGCGGACCAACTTACCCTTACAAAATTCCCTCATGAGAGCTTGTAGCCAATTATGGTTGTAAATGTAGTTGGTTACTATCCGAGCTGTTTTTATAACCTTGGCGATGATTTCATGTTTCCCGATGTCTTCAAAAATTAGGTCGATGCAATGTGCTGCACAAGGAGTCCAATAAATAGGATAAGTTTTCATAAATTCTTTTCCCGCCTTGACAAAGTTTGAGCCATTGTCAGTGACGATTTGGACCACATTTTCTTTCCCAACTTCATGCACTATCTTTATCAACAACTCCTTGATGTAAAGATGGTTTATGATTCGGTTGGACAAATCAACTTACCGCAAGAAAACTGTTGAACTTCTGCAATACGCCGTAAAATTAATTATGGACAACTTTGTTGGACCAGTCCATCCATCGCACATTATGGTGCATCCATAAGTTGACCACTGTTCATTTTGTAACTTGATTTATGTTGTCTATTGACAGGGGAATTGTGAGAAATATATGGTCAGTGTGCCTTGTCCGTACAGAGAGTTGTTGTCTGCATTTTATCACAAACTAGTTCATCTTTGGCTTGTGAGTGAAATTGGAGTACATTTGCTCTCATCCACACAAAACAAAGAAACCGTCTCGCATACTCTCACCTAGAAAACGTTTTGCTATTATAACATGAAGCTTACGATACGAGATGAAGAGGCCAAAGCTAGTAAGGTTGCAGAAACTGATTACATTGACCTGCTTGAAATTGCTAGTCGACCCATTGATGATAATGATATGGATCCCCTTCAGGCATGGATTATGCCAACTCACTTGGATGATGAAGACGGGGAACCCTGATCCTCGTATAGCGCATGTGGGTAGTTCGGAAGGTGTTGATGTTGATAGAGTGATGTCCGAAGAAGTTATAAGCTCAAGTGATGCTACTCGTGGAGAAAATACTCGAGATAGAGCTTCAGACAATGATGATGGCAATAACGGAGGAGATGATGATGGAAATGGTGGGAGGAGATAGTGGCTGGAGAAATGAACAACTCTCCCAAGGAGGTATACAGTTGAATCCGTTCACTGGGGAGGATTTCTTTACTTATGCCACCCAAGATGAAGATCATGGGTGTAGGGAAGCTGGAGTAGGGATTGGTGCAATTGGAAAAGATTATACTAAAAGACACCACAACTATCAAGGATATGGAAATCCATCTTCTGAAGATTCGATGACCGCTAGTTTTGACTCAATGAGTATAGCAACTGAACATAATAACAACTCAAATGATCCTTCTACTCAGGTTCAAGACAGTTACGATCTATTTGATCAATATCCCTCACAGATGAGCTATGGATAGCGAAGCCATGATATTCCTTTTGTCGATCAAAGCAATCCACATGCTAATTGGGTTAATCCTAATTATCATATCTATGGGGTAATGGTAGGCCGCTCAAGAGAAATATATGAATACCATGTGCAATCCTATATTTTGACTTGGTCAAGTAACGTCACTTGGAAGCGGATATAACTTTGAACCTGCTAGGCTCTCTACCTTTTATTAAGGAATTCCAACAAAAAAATGTCCTCATTATTGAATAATTATGTTATGCTTTATGTGTTTTGCATTGTAGCTTTTTATAGTGTTATTCTCAATCTACAGACATTTTATCTCTATACATATCATATTCTTATCATATCATCGGGCATTTTAGGATATTTATTAGTCTTAAACATGCATTGTGAGATGATTAAACACTTCCTACAGTTTCATTCAAAATTTCCAATTTTTTAAGCTGATTTCGATCAGTTTCTTTGACGGTCGTCGATATCCGAAATATCCCTCGATATATCCGTAAACTAAGCTATCGATATTTTTGTTGACATCGATATTTTAAACCTTGCTTATTGCTAGTTAGTGGAATCGCATATTTCCAAGCTGGATCAGATCTTCCAACTTCAGCATTGGTAGGTTGACTACTGCTACTACCACCACCACCAATGCCACTTTCCTTAGTTACATAATTTATCACCTCCCACATGTAAATAAAACATTCATTCCATTTTTAATTTAAGTGGCACCATATTACTACCAGTAAACAATGAATTAGAACACCATGCACTTGCACAACAACGTTAAATAATGTGATAGCATACTATACAAATAATAGTTAAGCATATATATATATATATATATATATATATATATATATATATATATATATATATATATATAAAAAAATGACACACTTACACTCATAAGCATAATTAGATACACATACACTCATAAGCATACTTTAAAAATAGATAATAAGAATTACACACTTACACGGAACGTGATAGTTTCAAAAACAGCAGTTACATACTTGTAGAGTTTTAACTAAAGAAAAGGCATAGACATTTGCAGAAGGGGGTGGGAAAGATTAACGTCGAGAGAAAGATAGAAGGAAGGAATTAATTGCTCTTGGGTCAAGTTTGAGATGCCAATTCTTTGTTGGGTGTCTTTGATTTGTATGCAAAATTTAATTGGTAGTCAACAAAATCATGGAAGAATTGAAATTGGCGGACAAGCTCTGCAATTGGGATGGCTAAAATCTTTGAAATGCAGTAAATTCTTCTACAAATTCATAGCCACTCTGAAAAATAATTTTGTATTGTCAAAAGCTTCATCATTCCAAAAGTTAAATATGCTGGCAGCCTGGCTGGCCCATCATCTTTATCTTCCTCACTAGTCACGGACTCACAAAGTCACAATTCACAACAAAACCAAATATGGTGGGCCACGACCATCATCTTCATCTTCCTCACAAGCAGCCCGTTTGGCTGCCATGAAAATCCAAAACAACGGAAATCCTCAGATTACAAAGCTTTCTCAAATCACCCATTTCTTACTGAAATTGAAAATCTGGTGAAAATGGCAAGCTATCTGTGGCGGAAGTATGCAGACTACGTGTACACAAAACCAGCTCTTCCTCTTCATAAATGTGACACACTAATGAGGTTGGACTTAAGGCCTTCTACATACCTCACACCTTCAAGTAGAGGCAAACCGGGGAGCTGAACATCCCCTTGACCAGTCATTTTTGCAGTTTCACCACCCCCAAACTCAACAAACCCACCATCAAAATCATTCAAATTTACAAAGACAGATTTGTTACCAGACATGTGTTTGGAACAGCCACTATCAATGTACCAACGAGTTGGATCACGCAAATTTAAGACAGACAAGGCAACCAAACACTTTTCCTTTTTCTTTACCCATTTAGTCTTGGACTTACTAGGTGGTGAGGAAGATGACTCAACAAGTTTTGAAATTCTGGTTACTTCAACAAGCAACAAATCAACCTGTTCTCTAAGTGAGCTATTGTACTTTGACAAACTCTTGACTTTTAGCTTACTGCACTTAGGTCTGATGTGACCAGTTACTCCACAGTGGTGACACGTGGGTACAAATCTGGTTCTTGTGTGAGCAGTGGAACTGGACAACACTTGGTGACTCTTCTTGTTATTATTGCCCCTAGGTTCTTGTGGAGCTGTGATGACCAGTGACTTCGGTGAGTGTGGCTCACTAGCTTTGACAAACCTAGGTCGTGCAACTGAAGTAGATGACTCACCAGCAACATATCCTAGACCAGTTTTATCATGAAAACTTTTTCCAACATTAAGCATCTTGTCTAACTTTGCTGAGCCAATTGACAGGTCATTAACTTTTTCTTGCAGTGATTTATTGTAACCAACCAAGTAGACATTAGATTGTCTGAGTGACTCAACTTCTTCTTTCAACTTAAGACTCTTACTGTGCATAAGATTAACACTGTGCTCCGAGTTACTCAACTGATGTCTAAGGTCAATATTCTCCTTTTTAACTCTTTCAAAATCGACAGACAACTGTTCATACATAATCTCAAGTCTTGACCTATGCGGCTGGGCATCTGCATTTTCTCTTCCTTTGCTAGACTGACCGGTCTCGTAATCTTGCAAAGTGAGACAAAGTGCAGCTTTTTCCAACTCTAATTCATTACAACGCTTTTTCAGCTCAATGCTATCAGCTTTGATCACACAAGTTTCATCAAACAAGGCATCATACCTTTCACACATCTTCTCATAAGTTTGATTCTCTGGAAGAGAGTCATAGTCATGAAAAACAGGACAATACATCTCAGGTGACTGGTCGTCATCAGTCATGTGTTGTGAACCCGACTCGGATTCCTCACCCGCTGAGTTGTGATCAGAAATTCTAACAGCAAAGGCAATCTCATCATCTTCAATATCCGAAGAAGAGTCAGAGTGATGTGATTCCTCATCCTCACTATCACTCCAAGAAGCTTTCAAGGCTTTATCCTTGCCTTTGTTAGACCCTTTCCTATTGTTAGCACAATCCACAGAAATATGACCAATCCCACCACAGGTATAACACTTAACTGGACCCTTCTTGAACTTGTTATCTCTTGATCCAAAATTCTTTTCAAATTTCCTTTCATTTGACCCTTCACCTTGTGGTTTGAATTTTGACTCTCTAGGGTAGTTCGCACCACCCTTGTAATCCTTCCTATCCTTGAGAATTCTTCTAAACCTTTTGACAAACAAAGCCATGTCATCATCAATCGAAGATGACTTTTCTGTTTTTGAACTTTTCAGCTCAACTTGATCAGTCACACTCTGCAGTGCAACACCTTTATCCTTCTTATGCATGCTTTCTTCCAATTTTAACTCAAGTTCATAGGTTTTCAATTTTCCTACAAGTTTTGGAAGTTTTATGTCGGACATGTTTTGACATTCCTTGATTGCGGTCTTCTTCGCGGAAAACCTCTTTGGTAACACCCTCAATATCTTTTGAACAATTGTTAATTCTGAAATAGGTGCTCCTAGACTCATCGCGGCATTGGTGACACTCTCAAGTCTGAGATAGAAATCAGAGAAGCTCTCCGAATCAGTCATCCTGAGTTCTTCAAACTCGGACAGGACCATTTCAAGCTTTAGGTCCCTAACCTGGTCATCACCCTCGTGAATGACACGCAACCTGTCCCACGCTTCCCTAGCTGTTGTACAGTGCTGAATATGTGAATATTGTGCACTGGAGACGGCAACAGCTATGGCGTTCCTAGCCTTTTTATTAGCATTTGATGCATTGACCTGAACCTGTGTCCAGTCATCTCTAGGTATGTTCACTCTCTCACCGTCAACAATTCTAAACGGAGGACGCCATTCGACAGACAAATATTGGAAAGCAAATTCATCATACGCATCAAGAAAGATTTCAAACTTATCTCGCCAGGCAGCGTAGTTTGTGCCATCGAAGTATGGAGGTGAGTTCACCGAACCGGCTACTCGATCTCTCTCCATTGTCTAGACCCTTAAACCAACCAACCCAAGACCTTACTTTAAGTATGTCTAAAGCCCTGCTCTGATGCCAATTGCAGGTTGGCAATGAAGGGGGTATTTAAAAATTAATTCCCTTTTGGTTAACAAACAACACAAACAGATCACACAGATGACCAGTCACAGTGTGATGAACTTTAACAGATTAAGTACTTGATGGATATTACTTGTGGATGCTTGTGATTTGATCAACAACACTCATATGTAATGCCAACTTAGGTCCTCAACGAAATCAGTGAGTTTGATATTCGTGAGCTATCCACAACTACAACTATATCAAACCAGCGTTTCTAATGCAGCAGTTAAGATGACCAGTCAGGCAGAATTATCCAGTTTGCATGTTGAGTGAACTTGTGCAAAATTAAATCCAATTTTAGTTAAGCCGAATGTTTAACAGTACACAGATATGGACACAGAGTTTTTGTACCCGGAAAAATCCACAAAGGGATAAAAAACCGGGGGCCTATCAGAAGACCGGCCTTCCACTATGAAATGGCAAAAGATGCCCAGTACAAGGTTCAGACCAAGCTCAATATCTAGTTACCTAACTTAGATGCAGCAGTCCCTCGTGCGGCTTCTTCTCAATCACTTCACTTCCAGCGGATCCTCGCTTGGTCAACACGCTACAAGGACATACACAAGTATTCCTCTAACGTGGCACCTAAAATGTATGCTGTGATGATTTATGACCAGTCACAGATTTATTTCCAGAAAGTAGTAAACTTGCAGGAAATAAAACCGTGGCTGTGTTTGATGCTTGCAGCTATAAACTGGGCAGCAAACCTACTAAGGTCAGAGACCTCTAATACTCAACACCGTCTACAAACATGTATGAACATGGGGGACAAGTGTTGCACACTCCTAACTCGACTCAAAGTATGGAAACTTTAAAACAAGCCGAACTAGGAAAGATGAACCTTCTTTTAAAGTTAGCTTAATGTGATTTCAATGGAAAACAACTTTGAAAACAAGATTCAATTACTAGCTGTCCTCACTTTCTCATAAAGCTTCTATATAAGTGATCTAGGCACTCAAGAAGACAAGTAAGAACCGGAGAGGAAAAATGCAGCTAGTTAAGAGAGTTTTTCAGAAAATATGAATGATGTTTAGCTTGAAAACCCTAGCCGTAATAGAGGATGAGGTTGTGTTTATATAGACACAAAAGGATAAGAGATGAACGGCCAAGATGAAACCTTAAAACTCTCTTTTACCGGAACCTAGGCAGATCCGAGTGAGTGGGGTGAGGTTGACTAACCGGAGGATAAAAGCATGGGCTGTTTATTCAATTTGTCAGAAAAAGCAGTCAACCTCCACGTGCAGGAAGAAGATGACTAGACATAGAAAAACTGAATTCCTTATTCTTGTAGGAACAAGTAAAAAAACCTTAAAGTGTTTTGGAAACGTTTTGACTAGAAAACATAAGGACTAGTTTTTGACACAAAATATTAATGCAAATGAACACTAAATGTGAGTGCATCTTCAATCATCATCTATCTTCACAACTTCCAAGCTTCTTCAAATTTCCTAAAGTCTAGAAATAAAACTTAAAGACTAATTGAGCTTGTTACATTCTTTACAATGTTTTTGTGACAAGGATAGCCAATCATAAAATAACCTACAGCTTGAGAGCGGTGAATGTGAGATGAAATGAAGAGAGGCCGAACCCTTGCTTAAATACCCACTCAACCCTAATTTGGAACCGCTGCCATGGAACACGAAAGAACGCAATGGTTTATGACCAGAGCACATGTGGCAGAACACTAGACAACCTGGGGAGACATCTTATTAAAGAGGAACCGGTTCACAAGAACTATACCCCTTTTCAAAAATGTAACGGTAATTATGGTGGTCTATACTAGTCAACCAACACACAAAAATATGAAGACCCACTCACATTTCGGATTCCGAAACAAACACATTAATGATCAAACATTTACTTCTTGCATACAACTAAACATCATTAATTAGTACAACTTTCCATGGTTAGTGCTTGTATTAATATGATGCAAACATAAACAAATTTAACTAAATGCATGAATTTTATTTTTAGACCCAAACTGATTCTCACATTTTAGTTTGACATTCCCAAGAGCATATTCAACGGATAAAGATGATTCAATGGCTAAGTCAGACAACATATTTGGGAGAGGGATGACTTAGTCATATTGAGTGTATATTTCAAAGAAAACAGATTACCATTTGAAGACCCACTATGCCGTGCACCCACAACATCTTTAGACTTATTAATCAAGTGAAAACTTGCACAATTTAATTTTTAGTGTAGATCCATGATAAACATCTCAATTTCAAGGAGTGGTGCAACATTGGCACATCTTTTCTTTGACTCAAGCCCAAAACCCTAATCTTTTGATTTTATTTTTCTTTTGAGTTAGGGCCTTATTGTCCTTCTTGTTTTCATTTTCGAGGAAAATCTCCAATTTTTCTTTTAACTACACACTTTTTGAATACTCAAACTCAACATGATTAGTTATCATCAAGTAGTAAGGCAGTTAAGAAAGTGAGGAAGACAAATTTAAATCAACAATCTTTAGAATATGCACTCTTTACTTCTTGATCAAGAAAGCGGGATTATGACTATTTGACTCAACCTAGGGCTTCAAATATATCCAGTCGAATATCCAATTCACAATATCAACACAAGGGAGACTAGTTTTTGTGGTGTTTTTAAATTTAAAACATGATGCATGATATGTATGAATTCAAAAATGCACAAGCACTAACTGTGACTAGTCATACTAATCAATAGAGCAGATTCCAAGACTTTTGCGGAGACCAGTCAGAACCTGATCCTCCAAAGGTTTCGTTAGAATGTCAGCAAGTTGTTTTTCCGAAGGAACGAATTTAAGCATTAATGTCTTTGACTCAACGAGATCTCTAATGAAGTGGTGCCTAATATCGATGTGTTTTGTCCTAGAATGCTGCACTGGGTTCTCCGAGATGCATATAGCACTCGTGTTGTCACAGTATATGAGGAACTGGTCCTGGACTATGCCATAGTCACTGAGCATTTGCTTCATCCAGAGCAATTGCGTGCAGCAACTACCTACTGCTATGTACTCAGCCTCTGCAGTGGATAATGAGACCGAATTTTGCTTCTTACTATACCAAGAAACCACGTTGTTTCCTAGATAGAAGACACCGCCGGAGGTACTTTTCCGGTCATCACAACATCCTGCCCAGTCAGCATCACTAAATCCCACAAGATTGGTATTAGTATCAAATGTATACCAAATACCATAAGACAACGTCCCACTAACGTACTTAATGACCCTTTTACAGCATGAAGATGTGATTCTCTAGGATCACTTTGAAATCGAGCACAAACTCCAACAGAGAAGGAGATGTCTGGTCTACTTGCAGCAAGATACAGCAAGCTGCCTATCATACTTCTGTAGAGTGTCTGGTCAACACTCTTTCCTGTTTTATCACTAGACAACTTGGTGGATTTGCTCATGGGGGTCCTAGCGGGTTTGGCAGAAGAAAATCCAA
This sequence comes from Spiraea crenata, assembly GCA_033992175.1. Taxonomy (NCBI): domain Eukaryota; kingdom Viridiplantae; phylum Streptophyta; class Magnoliopsida; order Rosales; family Rosaceae; genus Spiraea; species Spiraea crenata. The sequence goes on along the minus strand of JAVBHV010000051.1, from coordinate 644,929 downwards.
ATTTGCTAACAAGGTTTACAGCATACTTGGATTGAGAAATGAAGAGACCTGAAACACCCAGGCCTAATCCAAAAGTGCTAGCTGAAGGTAACCTTTGGACTCATGGGCCTGCATATAAACCATTGCTTTCCCCAGCGTATTTCCGATGTGGGATGCGGGGTGTTACAATCTCCCCACCTTAAGAACTTGGCGTCCTCGCCAAGTCTCCATCTCCGTAACCAATACACGGGCCTTAACGATGTGGGACGCAACCATTTACCTGCCTACGGATCCGCATTACCCTGTAGCGCAGGGGGGGCGGCGCCCTTTCCCACATAGGCAGGGAACCGTCCATCATAACAGTCCATAGGCCCACATAAGAAATAGGCTGGGTTGGCTCTGATACCATACTGTAACACCCCGGAAATTTATCTAGTTTTGGGGTGTCACGACCGTACAACTAGATCATGTTTTAGCATGCGTTTAATAATTAAGCATTGGACAACTTTATTATTGTAAAATGGTTTCAAGGTCACACATACTAACTCAACAACTCTAGAAAGAGAAACCAATATCAAACTCTCAATACAACAACCAAACATGAATTCATCATCAAAAGGAAAGACTTGGAAAAGGCTCTATGACTCTATGACTTGACGTGGGGGGCTGCCGTCGCTTGTCCAATGCCTGCTACCATCGCCTACTCCTCGTTTATATCTGAAACTCACAAACGGGACTATGTGAGCAGAGCTCAGTAAGCGACTATCGAACAAGCATAAGACATTCAAGAAAACATTTAAACTGACTATCATGATCATGCGACTGTGCATATGCGATGCAATGTACCAATGTATGCCTTTTAGAAAAAAAAAATCTCTTTTAAAAGATAATCAGTCTTCCTTTCTTTTCCCTTCGGGTACATACCTGGGAGGCAGCTTCGTGGCTAATAGGGGGCGCCTTCCCTAAAAGCAAAACATTTCAATAGACCCCACCTCTCGAGTCTATTCCTTTTTTTGTAACCTTTTAATAAACCCCACCTCTCGAGTCGATTAAAAGGCTCCCTTTAATAGACCCCACCTCTCGAGTCTATTAAAAGGATCCAGTCTTTAACTTTCATCACTACCTCCCTAGGTGTTTCCCCTTCGAAAACCTTTCTTTCATTTAAACCTTTTCCTTCAAAACATTTTCATATGGCAGCATGCCATCATGCAGTTTGCTTAACAATTCAATACAATCATGAAACCAATGTATACATGAGCATCCATTCTTTCATCATATCCATGAGTCAATCAACAAAACCATCTCATACATATAAATCATAAACAATCAACCACTGCAAAACAAGCCAAACCATCCCGTTTGTCGTTTCAGTCAAACAAGCAATCACATAGTCACTTACCTCGAGCCTCTTGGATCTCGCCTTCTATTTCAGCACCTAAAATATTAGAAATAGTTTCTAATCAATCACTATAGCTGTACGTTAAAGTAGGGACTCAACAAATGATTCAATAAACCTCGTCACAGTTTCTGTCTTAATACCCCTCTGACTCAAATCGGCTGTAACTAACGTTTTACTTTGTAGAAAAATATAATGATTATATCCCTAGATCAAGAAGACATAATTCTACAACTTTTATTCAGCACACAAAAGGAAATAAGGAGCTTGACTTGTCCTAAAACTCATTACAAAGTAGGCCTCCCGAATCTGTCCTGGGAAGCGACCAGTCCTAATACTCAGTTTCAAAAAGGTACCAAATGATGTCCGTTTTCTATAAAATTTCTACAGTAGGTCTATGAACATGTTATCTAGACCCTGTCAAAATTTCATCACAAAAGGATTCCCTTAGGTTCGGTTTTCTGTCTTTACCATTTAAGTCGACGAATCTGCCCGGGAAGCAGAATACAGACCTAATTTGCTAAGTTTCTCCTAGAAATATGAGATGACGTTCTTACCTTGAAACTCTTACAGAGCACGCCCCTCTTCTTCCTCCAAACGTGCTGGAAATTAGGAGAATCCTTCTTTGCCCAATAACAACCTCTCACTCTCTCTCCTTTCTCTCCAAAACCCGTGTCTGTTAAGGGGCTGAACTGTGTACGTTTTCAACAGCCTTTCTTCAAATAAATACCCTCAATGTCAGCCATTCCACTCCCTCAGCCGTTGCTCCATCCCTTCCCCCACTAAATGGTATTGATTTCCTTATTAATCCCCAATTAAGAGGTTGTCTACTCATATTTCAAAAGATATTTGTTCCTAAAACTGATTTTCCCTTAATCAATCCTATTTAACTACTCTTTAATCATCAGCATTAAGTATCTCTAATCAAGATATTGAAGGTCTTAGTCACACTCTGCAGTGCAACACCTTTGTCCTTTTTATGCAAACTCTCTTCCAATTTTAACTCAAGCTCATAGGTTTTCAATTTTCCAACAAGTTTAGGAAGCTTTATGTCAGACATGTTTTGACATTCTTTGATCGCGGTCTTCTTTGCAGAAAACCTTCTAGGCAACACCCTTAAGATTTTTTGTACAACCGTAAGTTCTGAGATTGGTGACCCTAGACTCATTGCAGCATTTGTAACATTCTCAACTCTAAGGTAAAAATCAGAGAAGCTCTCTAAATCGGTCATCCTAAGTTCCTCAAACTCGGAGAGGACCATCTCAAGTTTTAAATCCCGAACCTGGTCATCGCCCTCATGAATGACACGCAGTCTATCCCAAGCTTCCCTAGCTGTTTTACAGTGTTGAATATATGAATATTGCGCACTGGATACAGCAACAGCTATGGCATTCCTAGCTTTCTTATTTGCATTAGATGCATTGACTTGGACATGTGTCCAGTCATCTCTTGGAACGTTCTCTCTTTCACCATCAACAATTCTAAACGGAGGACGCCATTCAATAGACAAATACTGGAATGCAAACTCATCATACGCATCAAGAAAAATCTCAAATTTATCGCGCCAAGCAGCATAGTTTGTGCCATCGAAGTAGGGAGGTGAATTCACTGAACCAGCTACTCGATCTCTTTCCATGACTAGACCCTTAACCAACCAGTCCCTAGACCTGCTTTAAGTGTGTCTAAAGCCCTGCTCTGATGCCAATTGCAGGTTGGCAATGAGGGGGTAATTTTCAATTAAGTCACGGCAAGTACAAACAATTCACACAACAGATTACTTAGGTGACCAGTCACCTAATGCAATGAACTTGAACCTTTGTTTCTGTACTGAACAACGTGACCAGTCACTTAGTTTCCACACTGAAATATGTGACCTGTCCTTTAATTAACAGTTTGTGTATGCTTGTGGAGTTGTTCAAAACACATTCGAATGCTATGCCAACTTAGGTCCCCAAAACAGATTCAGTGAAGATGAACTCTGCGGGCTATCCACAACTACAGCCTAGTCAATTCCAGCGGTTCTAATGCAATAGTTGATTTGATGATCAGTCACACAGTTTGTCCAGATTGCATTGTAAGTTAAGTTGGTGCATAATTAAATCCGATTTTACGACTAGTCAGCTTGTTAACAAATCACAGAGATGAACACAATGTTTTGGTACCCGGAAAAACCCCAAAGGGTAAAAAACCGGGGGTCTATCAGAAGACCGGCCTTCCACTATGAAACGGCAAAAAGATGCCCAATACAAGGTTCATACAATGCTCAATATCTAATGTACCTAGTCTTAGATACAGCAGTTCCTCGTGCGGCTTCTTCTTCAATCGCTTCACCTCCAGTGGTACAGATGACTGGTCAATCACTTTCCAGAGAATACACACGTATTTCTAGTCAGCGGCACCAAATATGAAAGCAGTGAATATATGTGATTAGTCACCAACAGAGTTACAGAGAGCAATAATACTTCAATAAAGCACTCAAGAAGACAAGATAGAATCCGAGAGGAAAAATGGCAGCACAAAGTGAGAGCTTTTGAAATATGCAAAATGAAATGTTGTGCACAAAAACCCTAGCTGAATAGTGGGGGAAGAGTTTGATATATATAGGCCTAAAGGATAAGAATCCATCGGCTGAGATTACCTTAAGATCTGCAAAAAACTAGTCAAACCGAGGTAGTAGAGTGTAGCTGATTGTCCAGCGGGTAAACAGATGTTTGGTCAACCCGGATAAAAGCTTGAGCTGTTTAAGAGACCAATCAGCATCACTATCAGAAAAGTAACTGTCACATGCGGATCAAGGTGACCAGTCACGGCTCGTAAGAAAACTGAGTTTTTATGAGAAATACATTTTTCTTAATTTTAATCCTAAGTTTTAAAAAGTTTATGCAAATGCAATTTATACTAAGTGCTGAGTTAATCATAAAACATTCGAGTATGTCTTCATTTCTTGATCTTCAACTCGACCACTTATTACTAAGCTTAAGGCTAACTACTAAACACCTAGATTGAGCATGTGAATGATTTTACAATGTTTTTGTGAGACAAGGATAGCCAATTACATTTATGTCTAAGATACAAATATCCTACAAGACAAATTCAAATAAGATTTTTGTCCAACGTTTGGAGCATCAGTTCTAATTTAAGGAGGGGAATATGGTGGTGGGACCCACATCCAATTCTTCAGTATCCATCCTAATTTTAGAACCCTTTTTTTCACTTGGGTCTCAACGAGACCCTTTTCAGTGCCCAGAAACAAACCCATCTCCTCCAACAAAGAAGCCTGAGGGGCAACAGACCCTTGAACTGGAACTCATCTACGACGACCTCTCTTCGCTCCCTTTGTCGTCATCCACCGACCTCGAACTCGTCTACGGTGAAGTTATCGACTACGACTCCCTCCTCTCTGCCTGCTCCCACTGTGACGTTGTCTTCCATGCAATTCTTCTCTGACCCCTCCCAATTCTTCTCCGTAAGCTCCTGATCCTTTGACTTCCAATCAATTAGATTTTGGTTTTTGATGAAACAGACTGGTGCTGCTGCTGCTGCTGCTTCTGTTACCCATGAAATCAACAGCCATATCGGACCCTCTTGAGCATAAAGCAGAAACAATACATAGCGAAAGAAAAAGTAGAGAGAGAGAGAGAGAGAGAGAGAGAGAGAGAGAGAGAGAGAGAGAGAGAGAGAGAGAGAGAGAGAGAGAGAGAGAGAGAGAGAGAGAGAGAGAGAGAGAGAGAGAGAGAGAGAGAGAGAGTAAAGAAGAAATAAAAAGTGGGAAGGAAATGGAGGAGATGGTGTTGATAAAGGGGTAGGAAAATTTGTTGCCTACGAAGTGTTTGTTGAAATGCGTCTATGGTCAAAATGATGGTATATATAATTTGGTGGGATTGAAGAACGCCGGGGGATTGAAGAACATCCAAATTCACCATTTCTTTGTGAATTTGGTGGAATGTTTTTTTTTTGTTTTGCTGCGAAATTGAATGAGTTTTTCTGGGTTTGCTGTGAATTTGGTGGGGGCTCAGTTCAGCTTCTTAGGCCAATGCAGCACGAAATGTAGGGCAGAACTTAATCCAACATAAGCCAGTCCAGTACAGTCTAAAATAAGTCCCGAATTTAATCCTGTTCGAGATAGTCCTCAGTGCCAAATGAGCCCTTAAAGTTCAGGCACTGTTGATAATAAAACTCATTATTAAATAACAATTATATACCCAATGCAAAATTACTAGTAGAGACTAAATAAATATAAACTGAAATAACAAATTTATTACAACACCCAATAAACCCTAGCTACATGTTTTATCAAACTTGAGAAATATATGTGTATTCATCAAAATCTAAGGTCTTAACGAATGGAACATGAAATTGCAGTTCCTTTTGAGATTTTTGTAGGGAGTTTTCATCTTGTTATTAATTTTCGACCTAAGTGGATTTTCGCTTTTAAGACTTCTAATTGAGGAATGGTGGCTGGGATCATAACTGATCTTTTTCCAAGTTGGTTGGTGTCATGAACTTCTTTCCAGTTTTCTAGATCTTTTGTCATATTAATCACTTTGTAGTTGCTGGGGGAACTTTGCTCGTGGTTCTAAGATTTGAACCATGACATGTACGTCTCCTCGGGGCATTTTGGCAAGGAAGTGATTGTATCTCTCATTAAGTTTTCAGATTATGAATTGGCAGTGGCAAAGTCTGAGACAAGCAATATAAGACTACGCCTAATTTGGATAGAAAAAGTAAATAAACCAATGGTAAGACTCCACGCCCAATTCGGGTGGAAAAGGGGTCTTAAATAAACCAATGGCATGCACGAGTTAGTGTTTATGCCAAAATTTGCACCAAGGTCCACGTGATTTAGACCGTTGGATCAAGAAGTAAAAGCGAATTTTGATGATTTTTCATATATTATTATACTTTTAATAATAATTATGAAATTATCTTGAAAACTCGTCAATAATAAATGCAAATCAAGAGATGTGGAAAAAAAGTCTATATCTTGGCCCCTAAGAAACACGAATGTGATCATCTCGGAGTTGTGTTAAAGAAATAATTTTGTGTCTTGGCCATCAAAGAAAATCAAGAGGATCAATGGAGCCATAACGGGAAGGTTTCTAGAGGTGAGCTGTCTGGCAATTCGGTGGGTGAAGATTTGCATTCAATTGAAGTGGCCTTGCATGGAAATTTAGATCACCAAAAGCAAGAGGCCACGTGATTGATTTGGTAGCCAAGGGTACATTAGTTGTTTAAGTCTCTAATTGGAAGGAAAGCCAAGTTGATGACTTTCTTGGTTTGGGACTTCTTGTTGCAGATTCCAAGATCAGAATTATGTGGTGCCGTGCAATATCAAGAAAGCAACACGAAAAGTGTATCGGCTTGGCGGTGGAGAAAAATTAGATTAGAGATGTGATGCAATTAAATGAAGATTCGAAAGACTTGGCGATCAAGCAGTCGAAGCTTATCAATAGAAGAGCTTTCACAGCAGAAAAAGGGTCGATGAACCAAATCAAAACATAATCCTCATGCCCACGGCGTTCTCTATCAAGAGTTTTCACCCGAAGGATCTTTATGAAGTTCGTTTGGAGAAGTTCCGAAGGAATTTTGCTCATCAAAGTATGAGGCAGAGAAGTCTCAGAGGTATTTTGCTCGCCTAGGTACTGGCCGGAAAAGTCCCGGAGGATCTCACTAGAGGTTGCGCCGAAAAAGTCCCGAAAAATTCCTATTGGCCAACCGGCAGGGATTCGAGGGGTCGGTTTGCAATAGCAATATTGTTGGCCGTTTTATACTATCCACATCCACCAACCACATCGAGGAATATAGAAGAGACGGCCGCGTTTGTTTGTACAAATTTCGTCCACCTTGTTGAATGACGAACGAACCTGCAAAACAAAAAAAAATAGACAACAAAAGTTAACTAACACCGGTGGGGTGTTAGCCAAAGGCCCTTCGATGCCTAAATCAGAAATGAGTTCTGAGAGTTTAGGAGTTTTTAGAGAGTTTTTGTGATTACCTTGAATGGCAAATGTTGACCACTATTTATAGTGGTTGTAGGAGGATCTTCCTTTCGCAGGTTTATTATGAGCATTAAATGCATTAAATGAGATTTAATGCACTTGAATGCACTTGAATGATTGTCTGATCTCCGAGATCACTTCCCAAAATGTGGTGGTCTCCGAAAGGGCCCTCCTCGAGAGGAGATGAACTTCATGGAGGTCTCGTGATCTCCCTTTGACCGAGATGACGGCGTAGCAATTCGTAATCTCCGTCAAGGGTATGCTCGTCCTTTCGAGATTAAAATCCATGTGGCGCGTTCTAACTGGTTGGGATTATTTTGGTTTCCACAGCGCTCGCTTTGTATTTATCATCACCGAGTACACAAGAACCGACAGCCCTCATCAATTATTCACATAACTTATTGGCTGAAGCGGACACCACCGCTGATGAAACCCGTCATCTCTCGGTTTTATCTTTCATATTGTTCTTGATTGATGTATTTTTTATTTAAAGAGCCTAGACGAGTTTTTGTTCCTTTACTTGTTGCACAATCGTTTGAATAGAGGTTACTATATTTGTGGCGCATTCAATTCAATATTGTTATTACTTATATTTCTATTCGGCTATTCCAGGCCGAGTGGTGGCACTCCCTGCAATTTTCACATCTTAAAGGACTCCATTGTTCTCCGTGGCCGAAGATGAAATACGGTTCACAGTTAGCAAGAGGTTTTATGGTCAGTGATGGGTGCCAAAATAAAATCTAATGTTTGATTTACGATTATTATTAGAGCACAAATTTGGTGTAATGATAAAACTCAAACTAACTAAATAGGTGATGAGGTTTTAAATAAGATTAATTGAGGGGCGTGACGTGGATCAAATCACACGAGACAATTTAAGGCGATTTTTCTTTACTAAAAACAGATCTTTTGAATGATATTGGTCATGGCCTACACCTAGGCAACTTCTAGTCCGCTTAATCTCGACTAACCTCACCGCTGATTTACTTTTTTTTTTTTGGGTTAATGAGATTTTAACCCAAAAAATTTAGTCTTATTAGATTCATACCCATGAATAATTTTATTCATTGATTAATGCCCAATATTAAATATCATTGACACATAAGATAATTATTTGTCCACTCCTTTATACATTATTTACAACCTATGTCATTGTAACCCTCCAAAACATTTTTCAAATCACCTAATATTTTTCTAAATTTAATTTTAATAAAATTGAAAACACTAGATAAGTAAGAAGCATAATCACCTCTAGGGGTGGGATCGGGATGATCCCGATCCCGATTACGAAAATTCCGATCCCGTCCCAATCCCGATTAGAAGCTAAAAATGATCCCGAATCCCGTCCCGATTAAGTCGGGATCCCGACAATAAAATCTCAATTAAGTCGGGATCCCGATCGGGAAACCCGATAAATCCCGACTATAAAATTTCAAGTATAATATAAAATTTAAACTTCTTTTTATATACATAAATTATTAATATGAACCAACAAATATAGAATATATTAATATAGGAATACAATAACTTGAATTTAATCACTATAAATATAAAGAAAGGGATACAACAACTAACAAACATAAAAAATAAGGGGAACATAGAGCTTCAAAGATTAAATCAAAATTACATGTCAATCATATATTTTATTTTTAAGCTATTTTAATAAAAATCTCTCAATTTTATGGATGGATTAGTGGATAAATAAAATAAAAGCCTTGTTTTGCCATGACCCAATTCTTTGACCAAATAGGAATCAAGCAAAGGGAAGGGCAGAACAACGAGTTGTTCATCTTTGCACGTCGCCCGCATCATTCCTGTCGCCATCATCTTTGCCCCATCGCCATCATCTTTCCCCGTCTCCAGCATTGTTCCCATTGCTCGCCCATCATCATTCTCCTATTGCCGCCATCGCCCATCGACCTCCCTTCGCCGCCATCGCTCGCCCATCGCCGCTAGGCGTCAGCGCCCACCGCCTGTAGCCCATCGTTGTAGCCAGCATCGCCGCCACCTGTTGTCGCTCACCCATCATGCTTGTTGTTACTGCTAGCCTCGTCATTCTCATGAATTGATCCGCCGATTGCTCAAGGTCATCATGTATCAATTTCATTCCGAATCCGTAAGCCCAAGTTATAGTTTGATTTTGAATGCTTGATTGTTTTGTAATTGAATGCTTGACAAGAATCTGTGCAATGAATTGAATTGAATTCAAGAGGGGAGATGGAAAAGCTTGTATCAATTTTTCACTAAACCTAATGTCGGGATCCCGACTTTTTTCAAAAAAAATCTCGATCCCGTCCCGACTAAGTCGGGATCGGGATAAAATCCCGGCTTGTCGGGATCAGGATTGTCGGGATCGGGATCGTCGGGACTGGGATCGGGACGCGGGATTCAGGAAAATTTCCCACCCCTAATCACTTCTCCATGTGCTAAATTTTGTGGAGGGATTATTTGTTAATTTTCTACAAAATCACCTATAAGTCACCTACTCTAAAATACCAATAAAATAAGAAGCATAATTACCTCAAAGGTGATTTTATCTACACCCATCAATTTGATCTTTACACCCATCACTTATTGTATTTATTAAAATGCTATTTTACCCTAATATAAAATTACACTTGAAAACCTAAAATAAAATAGTAAATTGTTCATTACACCCAACATAAAGATCTAAATGATGTTGCCATGTCCCATTTAAACATGTAGATATTTGTGAGTGTTCTGAAACTGTGATTTTCATACGTTACTTCTTGTAAGAAATGCAACGGCAGAGAGGTAAAACATATCTGAAAGATATAAAGGGTTTCTTTACTGTAGAAAAGTGTAGCCTTTGTTTTCTTCATTGCTCTATGATATGGGTTTAAGAGAGTTCTTAATTTACCTTCATGCCACGTCAGCTTCCAAGCAGCCTTTCAATTAAAAAAACTTCCATGCCACTTTATGCATTATCCTTGCTTGGTTTGTCTCTTCGTTCTCTCCATAAACTCTTTGTTTTCTATCATTCTTTTGTATCTAATTCTCTTTTATCATCTCTTAAATCCTATGTTCCATTCCATTGTCTTCTGTAAACCCTTACTTCTAACTCTCTCTATTGTTGCAGCATCTACAATCTCTGGTGGCATTATTGTGGGTGCGATATGGTGACGAGCATGACAGCTCATTGGAAACGATGTCATGGCTAAAGGAAGCTAGAAGTTGGAAAATGGTTCCAAATTATTTATCTTTAGATTAATGATGGGGTAAAAATTAAATTCAATATTGAGTAAGGGATATTTTTGGAACAAAAAATGGGTGTAGTGATAAAATTCAAATTAGCCAAAATTGATGATGGGTTTTAAAATTCAAATTTTCCGACATTGTTCCGCGTCCCGAATTCGATTACGAACATCGTTTCATTATTAGAATTACGCGTAAATCCCTTATGAGCAAAAAAAAATGGAGAATTAGGGTTTTTATTTAAAAGTTACGGTTTTATTAATTATTGGCTATTGGGAGTTCTAGGTGAGCAGACTCTCAGGAATCAAAGCAACCGAGCAAAACAGTTATACGAGGATGTCGACGGTCGCTCAGCATTCTTGTGAGCGGGATGGGTTTGATTTATAACTGCCGATTGAGCATTTTATTTATATTTTTTATGTGAATATGATTGTTGTCAGGTACAGTTAGTAGCACACTCGTGTAGGATTGCCTCATGTGACTAACTATTGTACGTGTTGATTTATGTTATTAAAGTATGGTTGTATACTACCTGTTTTGACAAAGAGGGTTATTGGAAGATCTTAAAACTTAATTTTCACTGATTTGTTTTCCCATCCACTCACTTTTGTTTTTGCACCCCCTCAGGATCTAGCCCTGAAGTGCACCACCGAGACGACCGAGAATCACCAGATAGCTCTGTTTCCTTTCACAAAGAGAAGGAGCTCTTTGTTATCTGTATTTCACCTGGTTGTTGTTATGTTGTACATTTGTTGTTTTTTATTCCGCCCTTTGGGCAATACTGGTTGTGTATTTCCTTCCGTTGTTAGACGCTCTGATACTTTATGTATGTTTTCTTAATGGGCTACGACCCAACATGTCTTATGTGTGTCGTTTCATTAGTTGCTTGTGGTTTTCTGTTGGTCATGGCTTCGTCACCTTGTTGAGGTAATGGCCGCACTTCCGGAGACCCACTTTTGGCGACAGGGTGTGTCAATTGGTAGCATAGCCTAGATTTCTGATTTCCTATCAATTGTTTTGTTGTTCAGTGTCGTTCTTGAAACACTGTTTTGTCTTTCCAGAGCTAGGCCACCTCGTCAGCGTGGTGCGCACAGTGCATGTAGTGCCAATAACCTCGAGAATGTTGGCTAGTTTCCTGAACTAGAAATGTTTATTGCTGCTTTGAATAACGTCTTCCTGGCTAACCAAGGCCATGCTGGAGGGCGCATCTTGCCTGAGATAGCCCGTAGCATGGGGGCTCAGGAGTTGGATGGCCCAATCTGCATCAATCTAACCTTCAACTTCTAGGTGCCCATGTTTAAAGAACAACAACCCTTTTTCTGGTGCTCAGGATGCGCATAACTGCAGCCATGTGATCCTCACTTGCTGAGTGCATAAACTGACTAACTACACTGACTGCATACGCAATATCAAGTCTCGTATGCGTCAAGTATATCAGCCTCGCAACCAATAGCTGATATATATCCTTGTTCATCGGAACTTGGTCTAGGTACAAACCCAAGTTATGCCCTACCTTAATCGGCGTTTCCATCGGTTTACAATCCAACATGCCTGTTTCGGACAATAAATCAAGTACATACTTCCTTTGTGACAGAAAGATCCCCTTTTCAGCAATCCCCAAGAAATATTTCAAACTACCCAAATCCTTCGTCTCAAACTCTGTTGCCAACTGTTCATGCAACTTGCACATCTCTTCCGTATCACTACCAGTCAAAATCATATCATCAACATAAATTATCAAGGCTATTGCCTTATCTCCCCGACAATTCAGGAACAAAGTATGGTCAGAATTACTTTGGTGGTACCCATACTTCTCCATAGCACATGTAAACCTTCCAAATCACGCTCAAGGTCACTATTTAAGATTTTTCACATCAAATTGTCTCATAGGCCAATCTAAGTTAGCTGCAAGTGATAAGAGAACCTGTCTAGTATTCATTTTTGCAACTAGTGCAAATGTCTCTTGGTAATCAATGTCGTATGTTTGGGTGTACCCTTTAGCAACCAGTCTCGCCTTATACCTATCCAATGTACCATCAGGTTTTTGCTTTAGTAAATGTCCACTTACAGAATTTCCATCCAACGCGGGCCTTCAATATATCCACTAACACACCTCGCTCCAAAAGTGGGGCCCGGGAGGTGCGGCCATCACCTGGACTAGGTAACGAAGCCTTAACCGACCCAAAAAGTATAACCAAACAAAGAAAAGACGAAACAATTGACAAGTCGAGTCGAAACCCAATAAATATAACGCGACAATGTATCAGAGCGTCAAACAGCGGAAGGGAAATTACACAACAGTACTGTCCGAAGGAGGAATAAAAACAACACAACAATGTACACAAGTCTAACAAACAGTAGACAACAAAGAGTCCCTACTCTTTGTGGAACGGAATAGAGCTATCTCAAATGATCTCGCTCGTCTTAGTGGTGCTCAACAGTATCAGGTCCTGAGGGGGCACAAAAACAAGGGTGAGTGGACAGGGAAAATAAAGTCAGTGTAAAACAAAGTTTTAAACATTTATCATTGATAACCCCCTCTGTCAAAATCGGTAGTATACGACTATACTACAACGCACACACACTAATAAGTACAGTAATTTAAGACATGTGGCAAACCTACATAACACAATAATATAAATCTACGGCCGTGATCTAATCCGGGCAATGGGACTCTAGCCCAATGCTGGTATGTCCGAACAACGGGACTCTAGCCCATTATCGATGCGTCTGGACTACGGGACTCTAGCCCATTAACAGTATGTCAGAACTACTAGACTCTAGCCCAAAGAGTTCCCTAGTGTGCCACTAATTGTACCAACAACAACATATATATGAAAATTTCAGGCTCAAACAATACTTAAAAGCAAAACTCATCCACTCACAGAAAGGTCGAGCGATCATCCTCTTCCTCCTCTGTTTGTGTGGTTCGGTTGTGCTGATTCCGCGAAATATGATCACCTAGAGGTTCCAACAAATATCGATTAACATACGGAAAATTAAACGATAACTGTAAAACCCCAATTCTCCTTGTTTTGCTCAATAAGGGTTTAACCGTATCTCAAATGGAGAAATGGAGCTCACCATTGGATCCGGAACGTCGAAATGCTTCGAAAAAGTGGTCGGTCAAATTTGGTCAACATCGGTCAATAGTTGGTCAATGATGTTGACCGACAGTCCGCGTTGATTAACGGCGGTCAACGTTGACTAATGGTGACCATTAACTTTAACGGTTGACTAACGGCTAATGTCAACGTTGACGATAGTTGACGTCAGCGTCACCGCTGCCGCGCCGTCGTGCCATAGCCGAAAAACTCATCGGAATCCAAAAAATTTCCCGATTCCGGTGAGCTTCATCTGCGCCGCCGTGATGTCGCCATGCCATTGCTGGCAAATTTCCAGTTTCCGGTGACTGTTCCGGCCGATTCCAAAATTTCCAAACTTTCTCAATTCTCAACCAAATTCAACGATCTTTATATCAAAATCTATCTACGGAAGCCAAAAATTCAATGGAGCCAAAATCGGGACTCACCTCAGTCTAAAACGGCCAGAAAATTGGTTTTCCATTGCTCTCGTCGAGGATGATTTACCCAGTTATCTGGGACGATTCTTTGTGCTTTGAGTTCGTCTCGTCGAGAGGAAGGCGATGGTGGTGGTCAGCAACTCGATCCATGGGCGGCGGAGGTGAATTGGCAGTGAGAGGCGAACAGCGTGCGGGTTTCCCTTTTGGGAAACTCCGAACCCGAACCGGGTTTAAAAACCCAAAAATAACTGACCAATAATTGGTTAGTATTTTCAACCAATCAAGATACGCCTATTCATTTTTTGTTCGTAACGCGTTTGTTACAACTCAGAATTTGATTCCGTCTCCGTGGATGAGTTCATATCGACAAGCACTACGCAAAGAGTACAATATTGGTTAGGCACGTTTCAAACTATTAAAAAGTCAAAGTTTAAACAAGTAAGGGCATTTTGGTTATTTCACAATTTTACAGAAAACTTTACAAAACGGGTCGTAACATCCACTCTCCCCATGAAGGGCAGAGTTGGATGTTTCTGTATAGAAAAACATCTCTGACTCTAAAAAAGTCACATCCATAGTCACATATGATCCCTTTGTAGAAGGATGATAGCACCGGTATCCCTTTCGAAATGGAGCAAATCCCAGAAACACACACCGAATCGCACAAGGATCTAATTTACTTATATGATTCTTCTAAAAGTGAACATAAACAACACTACCAAATATCCATGGGGTGAGGTCTAGATGCGAACTCACGTCACACATAATGACAAGGCTGCCAATGGTGTACGAAATTCAAGAGTTCTGGAAGGCATCTGATTGATTAGGTACACGACATAAGTAACTACATCAACCCAATAGCGTTGAGGTGCTGATGCACCAATAAGTAGAGCGCAAGTGGTCTCTAAAATATGACGATTCTTGCATTCAGCTACTCCATTTTGTTGGGGTGTCTGAGGACAAGTCGTCTCATGGACAATGCCATGTGCTTGGAGAAACTGTGATAGATCAGAGTCCACATATTCTCCACCATTATCAGAACGAAGTACCTTGATATCCAGCGAATATTGTGTTTCGACCATCTTGCAAAACACCTGAAATATTGAAGTAACATTGCTCTTATTTTTCATTACATAAAGCCATGTCATTCGAGTGCAATCATCCACAAATGTAACAAACCAATCTTATCCCACCAACAATTGTAACTAGAGAGGGTCCCCAAACATCAGAGTGCACTAATTCAAAAGGTATTGATCTCTTATTCATACTTAAAGGATATGAAGTACGGTGACTCTTAGCCAAAATACAAGTCTCACATTTTTTTAACTCAGACTCATTGACTCCATTAGAAAAAAGACGGTAATAAATGATGCATATAACAAAACAAGGCATGTCCAAGTCGACGATGCCATAACCATATCTTCTTGTGCTTCTCATCTTCTTTCCCACAAGCATGATGAACCCAACCTGATGTGACATCATCTACGTTGTACAACCACCACAGTCCTCTCCCCCCCTTCCCCCCCCCCCCCCCCCCCAACCCCAACCCCAACCCCAACCCTTAGTTCCACGCCAATGATCTCCCGAGTCTGAATATCCAGTAGTAAGACAAATTGAGGGTAATTTAGTAATGCGCATTCCAATTGTTCCATAATTTGATGAAAAAACAACAAATTATTCGAGAGAGATGGGACTTATAAAGTATGTTCTCATGATAGAGTAGGAGTAAGTGTGGTGGTCGCGACCTCCATTATAGGAGCAATACCACCATTAGCAGTGGCCACTTCGGTTCTATGTGCTGGAGTCAAGCAATTAAACAAATTTTCATCATATGTCATGTGATTGGTTGCACCCGAGTCTATTATCCAACCTGTATCTCGCTCCGCATTGGAGGTTAAAAGGGCACGTCCTTGGTTACTTGCATGTGAAGAATAAAAAATTCCAACCCAAGAAGTCAAGGATAACATCTGGCCTTCTGAGTTGGTCTTTGTATCGGCTGCATGACCATTGTCGGATGGTACAACACTATTGCCAGCAGCTACAGCAGCCCTACCCTATCCTGTCTAGCAGTGAAAGAGATAGAAGACAAGAGAATAAACTCAACCGTAAATTTCAGGTTGGTAAAAGCTTTCATTAAATAGACATCGGTACAAGAGTTGAGATATACACAAACCTCTATACGTAATTATCTATACAAAAGATATTATCACAAGAGTGATAATGTTACAAAAACTAAGTGATAATGCTAAGATAGAGTTGTTGCCGTAGATGACTCTTGAACGTCCTTATCAGATTGACACTAATCAGATTTATGTTTATCCCCTCCCCCTCCCCCCCCCCACCCGGAAGCTCAATGGCCGGCGACGGAGGGGGAGCTTGGACAAGAGATAAGTAAAACGTTGAGGAGACAGACCCTTGGTAAGAACATCAGCAACTTGATCCATTGAAGCAACATACCAAATTTGAAGTTCACCCCGAGTAACTTTTTCACGCACATAATGATAATCAACTTCAACATGATGAGTACGGGCTTGATGAACTGGATTAGCAGCCAAGGAAATAGCACTAATATTATCGCACCAAATGCGAGGAGGAGCAAGTGGAAGACGAAGATCTTTGAACAATGAACGAAACCAGGACAGAGAGGCGGCAGTATAAGCAAGTTGACGGTATTCCGCCTCTGTGCTAGAGCGAGAGACACCCCGTTGTTTCTTAGAACTCCAAGAAATCAAGTTAGAGCCATGATAAATACAATAACCACCAGTAGACCATCGATCATCTGGGTTACTGGCGTAATCCGCATCAGCAAAGGCAGTAAGAGAAGCGGTAAGTGCACCAGAACCACATTTATAAACAAGCCCATGATCAACAGTACCTTTAAGATATCGGATGATGCGTTTGACAGCCCCCCAATGAACCTTGGTAGGTTTATGCATGAATTGGCACACTTGGTTAACCGCATAAGCAATGTCAGGCCGTGTGAGAAGAAGGTACTGAAGAGCCCCAACAACACTACGATACGACGTGATATCGGAAAGCGGTTCACCATCTAAAAGACTAAGCCGGTGGCCAGGAACCGCAGGAGTGGGAAGGGGTTTACAATTGTGCATATTAGTACGCTGCAATAAATTCAAGATGTATTTGGATTGAGCCAAGTGAAGACCATCAGAGGTGCGGCAAACTTCCATGCCTAAAAAATAATGAAGGGGACCCAAATCCTTCATAGAAAACAAGCGGCCCATATCAGAAATAAGTTGAGTAATTGTAGGGCCATGATTACCAGTAATCAAGATGTCGTCAACATAAATCAATAAGTAAATGACGGTAGACCCATGAAAATAAGTGAAAAGAGAGTTATCCGCTTGAGAAGCAACAAAACCGAGATGCTCAAGATGATTAGAAAAACATTGAAACCAAGCCCGGGGCGCCTGTTTGAGGCCATAAAGAGACCGTTGCAATTTGCACACATGGGATGGAAATTGGGAATCAACAAAGCCAGTGGGTTGTTTCATATAAACCTCCTCATTCAAAGAGCCGTGCAAGAATGCATTTTGAACATCCAATTGACGAATAGGCCAAGCATGGTGAACTGCAAGAGATAACATTAGACGAATGGTAGAATGATTCACAACAGGACTGAACGTTTCACCATAATCAAGCCCCTCCTATTGATGAAATCCATTAGCCACTAAAAGTGCTTAAAAGCGTTCAACCGAGCCATCGGAGCGCCTTTTAATGCGGTAGACCCATTTATTGGGAAGAACATTCATGGTTGACCGAAATGGGACCAAGGTCCATGTGCCAGCCCGTTGAAGAGCATTAAACTCCTCACCCATTGCCTCCATTCCTCCATTTTGTATGCCTGACTAAAAGAAGTGGGCTCAACAAGATCATTAGTAACACATGACACACTGGCATACTTAGGATTAGGTTTGGAAATACCAACTTTAGCACAAGTTACCATTGGATGAGGGACAGAAGTGCTAACCAATGGAGTAGCAAGTATCTCAGGTGGGACCGTTCGCATGGACAAGATTGGAGCAGAACTGGAGCCACCTATATTCACATCCGTTGGGCAAGAAGCAGAAGCCGGTTCCCTAGTGGATGAAACTTGTGGGCTAGAAGAAATAGGTGGGATGAGGAAGGGCACGGGCCCAATTTCCTGAGGCATAGATGGATCTGCGGTTGAAGAAGACGGGCCCAGCACAGAAGTAGTAGTGGCATTTCGAAAAGGAAAACAACTTTCATCAAAAACAACATGTCGAGAAAGAAAAACACGACCAGTACTTAGATCAAGACAACGATAACCAAGTTGATTAAGAGAGTAACCCAAAAATATGCACTGTTTAGAACGAAGTTGAAGCTTATGATTAGTATAAGGTCTAAGGTGAGGAAAACAAGCACAACCAAAGACTTTAAGAAAATCATATGACGGTTGCCGATTAAACAACTTAAAATATGGAGAAACCATGTTAAGAACAGGTGTAGGTAATCGATTTATCAGATAATTAGCAGTATGAATAGCTTCGGCCCAATATTGGATCGGCATAGACGCATGGGCCATTAAAGTAAGCCCAGTTTCAACCAAATGACGGTGTTTACGTTCAGCCAAACCATTTTGTTCGGGATGATGAGGACAGCATAAACGATGATAAATACCATGTTGGTCCATAAATTTACGAAAAATATTACTAGTATATTCACCACCACCATCTGTTTGAAAAGACTTGATTTTAGTAGAGAACATATTTTCAACCAAGGTCTTGAATTGAACAAAGATAGAGAACACATCAGATTTCAACTTAATAGGATATAGCCATGTATAACGGGAATAATCATCAATAAATATAACATAATATTTAAAGCTTGAAACAGATAAATGAGGAGAAGTCCACACGTCTGAATGGATTAACTCTAATACTTGAGAAGAAATTGAACTAGATAATTTGAAAGGAAGTTTTACACTTTTTCCCAAAGGACAAGAATGACAGACATCACTGGAAACAGGGCCAGTAATTGGCAAATTATTATGACTAGCTAAATGACTTAAAACAAATTTTGATGGATGACCTAATCTAGAATGCCAGACTCGATCAGCCACACGAACACCAACACATGCGAAAACGCCAGTTGTTTTATTTGCAGAAGGGAAACTAGAAATACGGTACATGCCATTACTACTCCGCCCGTGCAAAAGGGTCCTCCCCGACCGCATATCCTGCACACAATAGAAATTGGGACACAATGTAACATAACATTGATTATCACGTGCAAAACGGTTAAGAGAAAGAATATTGTCACTAGCACGTGGACAATAAAGTGTATTAGATAATTTATAGGAGAAAGACGGAGTATGAATATAGGAGGTGCCAATTTGTGCAATACCTAAACCTGAACCACCGACAACTCCTTTGACCTGATCTGTACCGCTGTACTCCTGAGGGTTAGAAAGTTGTCCCTGATCATTGGTAATATGTGTGTTGGCTCCCGAATCTAAAAGCCAAGAAGGTGTAGAAGGGGATGTGGTTGATGAGCCTGCAGCAGCAGCCTGTGCAGCATAAGCTTGAAGACGATGGGGTGCAACGTGGCCCTCATAAGAAAGATTAAGCCGATTGAAGCAATCAATCGCTGTATGACCAGAGCGATTGCAAATCTGGCACTGAGGGCGCTGACCATTGAAGAAACCACTAGCGCCACCATTGGAAGAGGAGGAACCATCAGAAACAGTCCTGCCAGTGGAAGGACTGGCACCAAGCACGCCAGAAGAGGTTCGGCCAGGAGCACCACCACGGAAGATACCGCGACTACCACGACCAGGAAAGACACCACCACGACCTCGAGCACCACCACGACCACGCGAAGCAGCCAAGGCAGTCAAGCTAGCATCAGAAGGAACATTTAAAGACCGCAAACGACGCTCAGCACCAAGCAAGAGAGCCTCAAGGATCGGATAAGTAATGGGGGTGTCATGGACCTGAGCGGACGCAACAGTGGTCTCGTACATAGGACCGACATTGTGCATGATCATCATCACTAAATCATCATCAGTGACCGGGGACCCAGAAAGGGCCAAAGAATCAGCTAAAGCATGAACTTTATCAAGATAGTCAGCAATTGAAAGATCACCTCTCGTGGTGTTAAGAAGTTCACCACGTAACTGAAAGATCTAGTTTTGAGATTGTTGGCATAGCGCAACTCAAGAGACTCCCAAGTTTGACGAGCCGAGGTGGAACACGCCACCGTAGCCAAAAGAGTGGAAGACAACGAACCATGCAACCAAGAGAGAACCAGTTTATCCTGCTGGATCCAAGCATCATAAGCAGGGTTCACTTGGGCGGTGAGGGTACCAGCATCATCTGTCAGAAAAGCGGCAGGACAGTGACTAGTGCCATCGACAAACCCCAAAAGATGACGGCTGCGAAGCAAGGGCACAATCTGAGCCCTCCAGAGTGGGTAGTTATTTCTGTCAAGCTTAATTGTCAGAAAATTGGACACGGAAGGGTGGAAAGCAGGGGGAAGAGTAGAGGAAGCAGAAGCAGCAGCAGTAGACATGGTAGGATCAGAAAAAAAAATAATTGAAGGTTTCGTCGTTAGACGTTTATAGCTCGTATACCATGAAAGAGATAGAAGACAAGAGAATAAACTCAACCGTAAATTTCAGGTTGGTAAAAGCTTTCATTAAATAGACATCGGTACAAGAGTTGAGATATACACAAACCTCTATACATAATTATCTATACAAAAGATATTATCACAAGAGTGATAATGTTACAAAAACTAAGTGATAATACTAAGATAGAGTTGTTGCCGTTGATGACTCTTGAACGGCCTTATTAGATTGACACTAATCAGATTTATGTTTATCACAGCACCACTGCTACCGCGTCCTCCCTTTCCATTGTTTCTCCCCTTATCCCGTGCTTTCTCTTCTGAGCGCAGCTTCTTTCCCAGCTCAACAAACCATTTCGGCTTCCCATGTTTTTGGAAACAAGTCTTCTCAATGAGTCTTGTGCCACCACAATAGTTGCACTTCAAGTCATCCTTATTTTCACTAGTAACATAGGTTTAGCGACTTGCATTTGAGGAACTTGAAGAATGTGAGCGAAGAGGATTTGGAACTCGAGAGGTCGTAGCTGTCGTTGTGTCTCCACACCTTCACGCATAGCTACTGCAATATCGCCCCCTCAAACTCCATGCATGGTCTGCAATCATTGATCCTCCCTACGAACATGAGTAAAGGCTTACTCAGTCTTTGAGAAAGGTGCCATCGTGAGATCACCTCAAATCCTATCAAATACATCATCAAGGCCGGCTAGGAAATCAACAACTCGATCCATCTCCACCATCTCAAAGAATTCTTTCATGTCATCAGGCTCGTGCATCTTATTTGGTCTTCTTACATCAAGTTCTTGCCTTACTTCCTTGAACTTTTGATAATAAAGCACCATGAGTCTTCCTCTCTGCTTGATATTCGTATCTTGGCATCGCAAGTCATAGATTTTAGACAAATCTGATCCATCATAATACATCTTCTCAAGAGAGCCCCACACTGCTTTGGCAGTACTCAACCTGATAAAGAGCTGATCAGGTTAGGTTCCATGGTTTTGATCATCCACCCTTTACGATTGTATCCTCTATCTCCCACTTCGAATAACCGGGGTCATCCCGAGCAGGTTTCTCTACAGCGCCGGTTAGGTGACCACACTTGTCTTGGCCGATTACATGCATCTCTGAGCCCAAATTGAATAGTTATTAGCACCATTCAACTTGAATCCTAGACTGGCTACAAAGTTATCATTGCTATTAATCACCACTTGTGGTGGTGGAAACGACAAAGAAGTAGCAGTGGTGTTCCGCTTGATCTGATCGATAGTGGCGTGAGAACCGGTTCGTCTCCTGCCATGATGGTATCGGGTCCTGTGAGTCTCTTCCTTCGCAGCCGCTAAAAAACTAGCGACTAGGGTTTTTCCTTCTTTAATATTTCTAGCTCTGGTGCCAAGTTAAATTATCTAGGGTAAACTTCTTCACTTTCACGTCTATTCTTCTTTTAAGGGAGGCTTTATATATGTGACAGGGCTTTACAACCAAGTAATATATACAATTAATATAGGAGTTCCACTAGGAAAGTATTCCCATCTATATTACAACTCCTAACCACCATAGGAGCATTGACTCATGCCAACAGTGGCATATTGGTTGGACTTACATACCACTGGAACTATCGAGTGCATAATGTGTTTCATGTTTCGATGCTCCGAGATATATAGTTGACTCTTCTCATGTCCTGGAAGCCTAACCACTTGAGATAGAGGATGATTTGAGTTATGAAGAGGGCCCAATACAAATCTTAGATTGGAAGGACAAAAAACTGCGTAACCGAACTATCCCGATGGTGAAAGTTCTCTGGAGCAATCACACTATTGAGGAGCCAACTTAGGAGACAAAGGAGTACATGCGGGAAAAGTATCCGCACCTGTTTTAGGTATGTATCTTCTTATTTGGTTTATTTTTAAATTTCAAGGACGAAATTTTTGTAAGGGGGATAAGTTGTTACAACCAGTCCCCAAACTTTCAAAAATTACCAAATTGACCTTTCGAGTAACAAATTGACTTTGACTCGAAAACTTGACTTTTAAAATGTAATAAATTTTATGCCCAATATTGTACTCTATGCGAAGAGTTCATCGATATGTGCGCATCGGCGAAGACGGAATCGAATTCTGAGTTGTACTGAAGCCGTTACAGTTGAAAAATAAATGTGTTGGTGAGAAACTTGCCACATGGCAAGCTGTGATTGGTGAAGGAGGGTTGATATATTGGGAAACCGGTGTTGTGGGTTTGCACAAATCCAAAACACACCTGAACTTTCCCAAAGAGGAAAGCTAAGCCGCCGTCAACCCTCCACCACCGATCTCTCTTCTCCGGCCACGGATCGGGCTTCCCATCGCCTGCAACACGTTCCTCTCGTCGCCATGGTCACTGTCACCTAGTTTCAGCCTCCAACGAGAGTTTGACAGAAGTCGAAGTTTCTCTACGAGATTCCGGCCAAGTCTAGCCATGGTGAGTCCCGAAACCGAGTCCAACAGATTCCTTGGATTCCTTAGATGCATTTTGATATAAAATTTGTGATAAATGGTTGAGAAATGAAGAAGTTGGTGTTTTTGAGGCTCGCTGGAAAAGTCGTCGAATTCTGGAAATTTTCCAGTGAAATTTATAGTCCGGCGACGCCGACTGCTGACATTAGTTGATGGCGATGAAACTTAAACTTAACTGATTCTGTTAGACTTAATGGAATCAGTCAGTTAGTTAACATTTGCCGTTAGTCTCTAACGGTTTCAATTAGTCGTTAAGGACATCCGTCAGAGTTAACGGGCGCCGTCAGAACTTAACAAATTCCGTCAGAGTTAAAAGCGTTTCGTCAGATTTAATGGCGCGCCGTTAGATTTAATGGAATTTCGTTAGATTTAACGGATTCCGTTAGTCAGCTGTTAGTCAACTGTTGACGGCGATCAACAGCGGTCAACGACCACTTTTTCGACGCGGTTTCCTGTCCCGAATTCGATTACGAACACTGTTTCACCATTCGAATCACGCGTCAACCCGCTATGAGCAAAATAAAGGAGAAATAGCGTTTTTATTCAAAAGTTACGGTTTTATTAATTATTGGCTATTGGGACTTCTTGGTGAGGAGACTCTTAAGAATCAATGCAAGGGACTTCTAGGTGAGCAAACTCTCGAGAATCAATGCAACCGAGCGAAATAGTTAAACGAGGATGACGACGATCGCCCGGCATGCATGTGAGTGGATGGGTTTGATTTATAATTGTCGATTGAGCATTTTATTTATATATTTGATGTGAATATGATTGTTGTCCGGTACAATTACTAGCATACTTTTGGACTCATTGGTTCGAGCCCAGTGGGTTAGTTATACTGTTTTTTTGGCATTGGTTCGAGTCCCATTAGCTTTACATCCCAGCAGGGGTTTGGGTCCCAATTGTCCTACTTACTGGCGTGGGTTCGAGTCCTTTGCCCTTTTAGATCATGGCCGTAGATTTATATTATTGTGTTGTGCAGGATGTCTCGTGTGACTAACTATTGTACATGTTGATGTATGTTATTGTAGTATGGTTGTATACTACCTGCTTTGACAGAGGGGGTTATTGGAAGATCTTAAAATGTGATTTTCACTTATTTGTTTTCCCGTCCACTCACCCTTATTTTTGCACCCTCTCATGATCTAGCCTTGAAGTGCACCACCGAGATGACCAAGAATCCCCAGATAGCTCTGTTTCCTTTCAAAAGTAGAAGGAGCTCTATGTTATATGTATTACACTAGGTTGTTGTTATGTTTTACAGTTGTGTTTTTTAAACGCCCTTTAGACGATCTAATACTTTATGTATGTTGTATTAACGGGCTACGATCCGACATGTCTTATTTGTGTCGTCTCGTTTGTTGATTGTAGTTTTCTGTTGGTCATGGATTCGTCACCTCGTTGAGGATGGCCACACTTCCTGGGACCCACTTTTGGAGACGGGGTGTGTCTGTATGCAATTATGACATTTTTAATAGGAGTAGGAGTTCTGCAATTGTATTTGCAAAACCTTTTTTCAATTGTAAGACATTTCAGTTGATTAATAAATCCATGGTGTGAAGTTTTGAATTCATATTCTTGTTCAGTTCATGGTTATAGCTTCGGTCACTTTCATGTAGCCGATCCGTTGCTACACATACCCGATATATTGTTTTATTGTAGCCGATTTAAGGCTTACTTTGTTTCCGCTGCAACTTTATCTGTGTATTCTTGTATTTGTTGAAAATAGCTTATTTATATGCCCATTGGATTCAATCCAAAATCTTAGGTAATGACATCTAAACACAATTGTACTGATGTGTTAAGATGATTGGGCCATACATAGAAACATTCATGTTATCAGACCATTCATGTTTCAATACAAACTCAAAGTTCTAATATTTTCTAACAAGTTGTTCAATTGTCTCTAGTGATTCTCGAAGGAATGCGTTATAGCAATGATATTCTTTTTCTTGTCCGGTTTCAAAAGGATGATTTGCTTAGAACATGTAAACGTGATTAAATATCAGTTTATCGCTCTTGATAGCACTTGTGTGCATTTGATCAATCGATTTACTACTTTGATATGTGGGTTACTGTCAGTCTAAGTGGGAGAATATAAGATGTGGACTTGTTCACTGATCACATTATGTGACAGTAATTTAAGGATTGAGTTATCGAGTTATATTCACTATCTTGTCCTAGTTATGATGTGATCATTTACGTATTTGAGTTGATCCACTAGGCCAAAAGATGCCAATAATAACGCTGGCAAGATAACGGTATAGCTGAAAACCGTTGCAGGATGTAAAATAGGTACAATAGACAACGAATTTGTCTATTTCCGTTGTCTACAGAGTTCTAAAACAGTTGTCTTCAATGAATTAAAATATCGGAGATAACAGTTTTTAACTTACCGTTGTAATTTGAAAACGCGGTAGTAACTATTTATGGAGGGGGAAACCAAAATTTCACAAGCGGGAAGTTGGATTTCTAAAAGGGAAAATAAATTTCTGAACCCATCTCTCACGTCGCGCCTCTAATTTTTCCATCTCCCATCTCCACACTGCAATCTCGAACTCCGTCTCTGATCTGCCCTAAACGAGCAGGCAATAAACCTTGCACTATTAAGTCGCTATTGAGTATAGAACGAAGCAAGGGTCTTTCCCACAGAGGATTGTTGAAAACTATTAACCGAAAAACAGTGAACTAGTAATAAAGTAAACTGGGGGATTTGAGAGTTTTGAATGTGAAACAAATGATAAGAAACAACTAATGACAGATTATCCACCACCAATTATGTTCAATTACATGCAATTTCCAGAATACATCCCTTATAAGCTCAATTGAAATCATCCCAAACTAATTCACAAACTTGAACCAGTTTATTAACTTTTTCTTAGTTAATCGTTAAGCGTACATAAGCTCGGCACTTAATGATACGACCCGTTCCGAAAATTTCCCAAAATGTATGAAATGACCAAAATGCCCTTGCCTGGTCAAACATTGACTTTTGAATAGTGACAGATGTTATTTTTAATATTGTACTCTTTGCGAAGAGCTCTTCGATACGAATGCGTCCGCGGAGACGGAATTGGAATCCGAGTTGTAACGAATAAGTTATGGACGAAAAACGATTATGTGAAGAAGTGGGTTGTGACACGTGGCAGGCCAGGATTGGCCAATGCCATAGTGTCAGCCAATTATTGGCCAGCACTGTGTTGGGTTTTAAAACCCAGAAGAAAACCCGTGGGCTTCCATTTCTCCGGAAACCCGAACCCGCACACATACGCCGCCACCCTCCATCATCATTGACCCGCCGGCGGCCACGGATCGGAGAAACAAAACCCAGAAACAGCTTCCCCTCGCCGAGACGAAGCCGGAGCACCCCACATCGTCGACGGAAACCCACGGAATCGCCGGCAACAAGACGAACGGAACCCGCGAGCTTTCCGGCGTAATTCCGGCCAGCACAGTGCAAGGTGAGTTCTAAAGGTTGCATATTTGGATTCCTTGGCTTCCGTAGATGAATTTCCATATAAGGATCGTTGGATTTGGTTGAGAAATGAGAGAGTTAGAGGTTTTGGGAATCGGATGAACAGTCGCCGGAAAATTCCCAGTTTCCGGCGATGACGTCAGCGACGGTGCTGACGTCAGTGACACGTGGGTGCCGCGTCAGCGCCACGTGGATGCCACGTCGGTGCCACGTGGTGACACACCAGTGACACGTGACTGCCACGTCAGTGCCACGTGGATGACAGGTCATCGCCACGTCAGCACTGTGTCAGTGCCACGTCAGCACGCCAATGCTGACTTCAGCAGCCGTTGACCGGCTTTGACCACTGTTGACCGACCACTTTTCCGAGTGGAAAAGACGTTCCGGATCCAATGGCGAACTCCGTTTTGCCGTCCGAGATACGGTTATACCTCGATTGAGCAAAACAAGGAAAAGTAGGGTTTCTCGGTTATTCGTTAAGTTTCGGTTATTAACTTTGGATTATTGGGATTGTTAGGTTATCAGATTTCGAGGAATCAGCATAACCAAATCGTGCCTGCAGAGGAGGACGACGACGACCGCCCGGTGTCACTGTGAGTGGACGGGTTTTGGTTTTAAATGTGTTTGAGTGTGCTTTGTTTTCGTATATTTATATTCGTATGTTTTTATGCTTATAAATTCGTTATGCTGCTGGTTGTGACTATTGTTGGTAGTCGTTGGTGGGTTGTTCCTAGGTGGTTTGTTTGCGATTAGTACTATTAGGGGCGCATTGTATGGATCGGGTGGTATGGCCCTCATCCATTAAATCATGGTCTGGGAGGTATGGCCCTCGTCCATGAGATCACGTGAGAACGCTATTTGGACGGGTGATATGGCCCTCGTTCATGAGAGATGTATCTCGGTCGGGTGATATGGCCCTCGACCACATTACGTTTTAGTGTTGGGAATGTTTTGTGTGTATAGGTTGCTCGGATGTTAGTTACAGTACGTATTGGCTGGATTGAGGTATGATATTATTATATTATCTATTTTGACAGAGGGGGTTATTGGCATATCTGTTAAATGTTTTTCACTGACTTCTTTTTCCGTCCACTCACCCTTGTTTTTGCGCCCCCTCAGGATTTGATTCTGAAGTGCATCACCGAGACGACTGAGACCTGCCGATAGCTCTACTTCCATCAACGAAGGGTAGGAGATCTTCGTTGTCTTTGTCAGGCAGGTTATGAGTTAAGCTGTACAGATATGTATTCCGCCCTTGGGGCAGTTGTAGTGTGTTGTTTCTCTTCCGCTGTAGACGCTCTGATATTAATTTGTATTTCTTTTTTCTTCCGTTTTTGTCGTTTTTATTTGTTTAGGGCTTCGTCACTCTTTGGGGGTGATGGCCGCACTCCCGGGCCCTACTTTTTGGGTCGGGGTGTGTCAATTGGTATCAGAGCTCTAGGTTTCCGACTTCCTGTCGAGTCTTGTTGGTCAGTGTTGTTCTTGAATCCTTGTTTTGTCTTTGTTAGAGCTATGTCGTCTCAGCGTGGTGCACATAGGCAGCGGGGTGGACGTGTTATCAGTAACCCCCATATTGTCGACAGATTTTCCAGCCTAGGTCAGCTTAGCGCTGCGTTAGAGAACGTTATTCCGGTCAACCGAGGTCAGGGTAGGAGACCCACTTTACTGGCGATGGCCCGTAATCTGGGGGTTCAGGAGTTGAATAACATCGGAAGGAATGTGGCTACCGAGTACTGGTGGGATAGGATGGAGACAGTGCTAAGAACCATGAACTGTCCACCGGAGCAGAAGGTAGAGGTGGCATCCTCTTTCTTTTCGGGAGACACTGCAATCTGGTGGCAGGATATGCAGAGAACCTACCCCGAAGATACCGTTACATGGGAGCAACTTACGAGCATCTTTTGTGATAAGTTTTTCAGCCCTGAGTTTCAATGGAATAAGATGTCCGAGTTTATTACCTTTCGCTAGGAGGAGCTATCCGTTAGTGATTATGAACAGCGGTTTCGAGAACTCTCATGTTTTTACCCCGGAGCTGCCGATCGTCCGCTTGAATTGATGATTCAGTTTCAAATTGGATTACGGGAAGACATCAGGCTGGCTGTAGGTGGTAGACAGTTCACCACTTACAATGATTTGTTTCAGGCAGCTTTGAGTGTGGAGCAGTACATGGTAAGACGGCCTTTTGAGTTGAACTACGAGGGCAGTGCCAGTGGAACTGGGCAAGGAAGTGCTAGCAGTTCTGTCACTCGTGGTTTCCGACGCCAGGGTAGGAATCGACCCTCGGTGGGAGGGCCGAGGCAACAGCAGTCCTTTAGGAGGACATCACGGAGTTCCAGATCTTCTAGTGGAGCCTCTAGCTCGAGTGGAAGATCTTCCGGGGGCTCTCGTGTCCCGGGCTCCCGCCGATCCGATGATGGTTCTGGATGCCGTATCTGTGGAGATCAGAGCCATTGGCAGCGTCAATGTCCCTTCAACTGGAGGAATGTGCATGGGGAGTCGTCCCAGGGTAACCAGATAATGCAACAGGAATCAGTCATCGATGGGAACACTGGTGGACGAGTTGAAACTCTGGATCAGCTTCTATTTGGAGTGGCCGACAGTGTAGGCCATGGAAACCGTGCTAGACGTCGAAATCGGGGTCGTGGAGACCGAGGCAGAAGTCGGGCACAAGGGCAAGTCTACTCCATGAACCAGCTGGAAGCTCAGTTTAATCCTGACATAAATACTGGTATGTCGTGTATCCTTGGTTGTTTGGGTTGAAGTTTTGTTGGTCTAGCGGTGTTAATTTTGGTTGTGAGGTTTAAGCGAACTCTACTCCTAGGCGATTGTGGGGTTAGGGATGTGTTTCATGAGTGTAAGAATCACAGGAGTGTCCTGTGATTGTTACCGACGTTGTATCAGAAACTGACTTCTTTCCTTGGAATATCGTTGGCTTCGATGTATCCTTGGAATAGATTGGTCAACTTACTTTCCTGTATGGGTGAACTGTGGTGGGGAAACGGTGGTTTTCCCAAATACCTTGGTTACCCAATGTTTGGTTTTGGGTGAGCTGAAGGCGTAGTAGTTAGGTTGGTTATCACCTTTTTGGGTGAAGAAATTCGTGTGTAGTAGTGGTACCGATTACCTAGCACGTGTGATTGGGAAACCTGAGACATGAAGATGCTACGGGACGCACTTGTGGTAAGAGTTTCTCGGATGCCAAGGCACCAACCATTATCTTTGGGATGGAGGTATCCCATGGCCCTCACTTGGGCAGTTATATGTGTCATCAATCGCTAAGTTGGTCAACTCCAGGCAGTGACCGCATACTCCTCGCTACTGGACTTGTGAGCGTACTCAGTTTCCTATGAGGAGGTGATAGACTCACTATACAAGCGGATTTCTGAAACTGAAGATGATGACATGTGAGATTGCACGCAAGGAGTTGAGAGATCCACAAGGCAGTGAAGCTGCTTTGTTCAGAAAGTCATCATTAGGCAAACTATCTGCTTGGGTGATTCATGAAGGCATGGTATAACTGTAAAGAAGATCATGACCTTTGGTTAAGGATGAGACTAAAAATGGGATCAGGGGCATGTTGATGCAAAAAATGGGATCAACGTCAAGGGTCCGGGTCGGACTGGAGTATGTCAGGGAGCTAGGAGGCTAGCTCCGGATGCTGGCTTCCGGGTGAGCCCGGAAGGTGCTGCCCGGAAGGTTGTCCCGGGGACAGAGGTACCTGCACAGGAAGGAAAGTAAAGCTTGGGGCACCGGTGGGGTGCCGGCCTAAGACCCTCCGAAGCTTAAGTCAGCTGAAGGAGGAAAGGAAGGAAAGTCTTAGAGGCAAGTAAGTATTTGGTGGGAGAGAATGAACTTACTTTCACTTGTGGAAGTGAGGTATTTATAGTGAGGGGAAACCTAGGGTTCCAAGTGGGGGAAGTTGTCCCCTAGGTTACCCCTACCGGGCCTCATGGAGGCCTAGTCAGGCCTCAAGGAGGCTGGTTGGGCCTCTGGGGGCCTTTGTCTGGGCCCGAGTGGGCTTTTCCTGGGGCCAGGTGGCCTTTGTCTGGGCCCGAGTGGGCTTCATGCTTTGCTGTCTGGGGGAAGTACCATGGTCCTGGAGGTGCGCCCCCAGGGGGATAGGCCTCCGGGGGAAGTGATCCCGGAGGGTAGGCTTCCGGGAAGTGTGGTCCCGGAAGGGGGGAGTGGTCCCAGTAGCTCCTTCTTCTGGATGACATGTGGCCGATCCGGGTATGGTATGAACAGGGCAGATCCGAGGATTTATGCAAGTAACAATCATTGTTCGATGGGTCACCTAACTGTCATATCCTTGCCTCCTGATCATTAAATCCTTACCATCCCTTGTTATGGTGGACAGATGGCCAGTTGACTTTTGGTAACTAAGGAATGGTGAGGTGGTTATCGCAATGAGGTGACAAGATGGCGACAATCTGTGTGGAACTTTTGAGATCTTTTCCATTTTTGTACAGAGGGTTGGAGGTTGAGGAAGCGATGATGACGACGACCCGTTGTCATAGAGTTGATATTTTCTGTTTTTTTTTCGGGGGTGATAAGGTGTACCTAGTCGTGGGCTTTATGAGATTTTAGACCCTTTGGGGCCTCTTCCTTTTATTCCCGCCAAAAGTGTAACACGACCCAAGATGGCAGTGGTATGTCCTGTTGTTTGTGTCTGTTGAGGGGAGAACATCACACTCTACAGCTCCATCGGTCGCCACGTGCGCGCCGCAGTCCCCGCGCTTTCCGCCATGTAGCGCCTGTCACGTGCTCTCAATGTGTACCATCAAATAAACCAGCTTTCCTCTTTCGCAAGACTCAAGCTTTTCATGTGGGATTGTAATGGAGATCTATGGGCATTTTCTGGGCAAGCTATGATAGATGCGTGGAGAATGGAATTGGCACATCCGATTGAGGTTGATGTGATGAGAAGCAGCACTTTGTAAACAATCTTACAAATTCGGGAACAAGGGGAGCTCAGTTTTCGATAAATTGGGCCTTTTGAGATAACATAGAGAGTGGGTGACGTGGCATATCAGTTGGGCTTACTACCGGAGCTATCTTGGGTACACAGGGTGTTTCATGTGTCGATGCTCCGAAGGTGGATACCAGATTCGTTCTATGTCTTGGAATTTCAACCACTTGGAACGGGGTTAAGTGTGTTTTGAGAAGTGGAAGGACCGGTTTACTCAGAAGGATGGAAAGATTTAGGCCTGCGCGACCGAACATTCTGATGGTGATTGTCTTGTGCAACACCCACGGTGTTGAGGAAGCTACGTGGAAGACGGAGTACATACGAAGGCATGTTCTACATACGTACTTCCTCCCTGGGTTGTTTTTGAATTTCGAGGATGAAATTCTTATAAGGGGGGTAGATTGATACGACCCGTTCCGAAAATTTCCCAAAATGTATGAAATGACCAAAATGCCCTTGCTTGGTCAAACGTTGACTTTTGAATAGTGACAGATGTTATTTTTAATATTGTACTCTTTGCGAAGAGCTCTTCGATACGAATGCGTCCGCGGAGACGGAATTGGAATCCGAGTTGTAACGAATAAGTTATGGACGAAAAACGATTATGTGAAGAAGTGGGTTGTGACACGTGGCAGGCCAGGATTGGCCAATGCCACAGTGTCAGCCAATTATTGGCCAGCACTGTGTTGGGTTTTAAAACCCAGAAGAAAACCCGTGGGCTTCCATTTCTCCGGAAACCCGAACCCGCACCCATACGCCGCCACCCTCCATCATCATTGACCCGCCGGCGGCCACGGATCGGAGAAACAAAACCCAGAAACAGCTTCCCCTCGCCGAGACGAAGCTGGAGCACCCCACATCGTCGACGGAAACCCACGGAATCGCCGGCAACAAGACGAACGGAACCCGCGAGCTTTCCGGCGTAATTCCGGCCAGCACAGTGCAAGGTGAGTTCTAAAGGTTGCATATTTGGATTCCTTGGCTTCCATAGATGAATTTCCATATAAGGATCGTTGGATTTGGTTGAGAAATGAGAGAGTTAGTGGGGGGGGTGGGGGCGCACCCAAATGAGGAGGTCGCCTCTCATCTGGTCTGCCCAAGAAGATTGTCTATTGGTCGATTTTGGCTCTCTGAACAGTATGAACGGGTGTGATTGAGCTGAGAATTCACACCCAATAAAGAGCGGAGAGGGATTCATGTTAAAGAGGCGGAATAGGGATTATGATAAATTGAGTGTTTGGTAGAGGTATGATCAAGTATTTTGGATTGAGAAAAAGTAGAAAGTGATATGTTGGAATTAGATTTTGAGCTGAGTGAAATCATGGATTTAATCTGGGGTAGAATTGCTATCCGAGCAACCAAACGAGAGGGTAAGCGTCTAGAAACCAACCAGGAAAAAAACGCCGCTCGGCAACAGCCCTAGGTTTTGGGAATCGGATGAACAGTCGCAGGAAAATTCCCAGTTTCCAGCGACGGCGACGGCGATGACGTCAACGACGGTGCTGACGTCAGTGACACGTGGGTGCCGCGTCAACGCCACGTGGATACCACGTGGTGACACGTCAGCGCCACGTCGAGTGACACGTGCCTGGCACGTCAGTGCCGCGTGGATGACAGGTCATCGCCACGTCAGCACTGTGTCAGTGCCACGTCAGCAAGCCGGTGCTGACGTCAGCAGCCGTTGACCACTGTTGACCGACCACTTTTCCGAGTGGAAACGACGTTCCGGATCCAATGGCGAACTCCGTTTTGCCGTCCGAGATATGGTTATACCTCGATTGAGCAAAACAAGGAAAAGTAGGGTTTCTCGGTTATTCGTTAAGTTTCGGTTATTAACTTTGGATTATTGGGATTGTTAGGTGATCAGATTTCGAGGAATCAGCATAACCAAATCGTGCCTGCAGAGGAGGACGACGACGACCGCCCGGTGTCACTGTGAGTGGACGGTTTTGGTTTTAAATGTGTTTGAGTGTGCTTTGTTTTCGTGTATTTATATTCGTATGTTTTTATGCTTATAAATTGGTTATGCTGCTGGTTGTGACTATTGTTGGTAGTCGTTGCTGGGTTGTTCCTAGGTGGTTTGTTTGCGATTAGTACTATTAGGGGCGCATTGTATGGATCGGGTGGTATGGCCCTCATCCATTAAATCATGGTCTGGGAGGTATGGCCCTCGTCCATGAGATCACGTGAGAACGCTATTTGGACGGGTGATATGGCCCTCGTTCATGAGAGATGTATCTCGGTCGGGTGATATGGCCCTCGACCACATTACGTTTTAGTGTTGGGAATGTTTTGTGTGTATAGGTTGCTCGGATGTTAGTTACAGTACGTATTGGCTGGATTGAGGTATGATATTATTATATGATCTGTTTTGACAGAGGGGGTTATTGGCATATCTGTTAAATGTTTTTTACTGACTTCTTTTTCCGTCCACTCACCCTTGTTTTTACGCCCCCTCAGGATTTGATTCTGAAGTGCATCACCGAGACGACTGAGACCTGCCGATAGCTCTACTTCCATCAACGAAGGGTAGGAGATCTTCGTTGTCTTTGTCAGGGAGGTTATGAGTTAAGCTGTACAGCTATGTATTCCGCCCTTGGGGCAGTTGTAGTGTGTTGTTTCTCTTCCGCTGTAGACGCTCTGATATTAATTTGTATTTCTTTTTTCTTCCGTTTTTGTCGTTTTTATTTGTTTAGGGCTTCGTCACTCTTTGGGGGTGATGGCCGCACTCCCGGGCCCTACTTTTTGGGTCGGGGTGTGTCACTTAATCTATTTCTGAACATGCAATCAAGACATAAGCTCGCAAGATTTAACAATCCATAATCAATACACACGAAAAAGGGTCTAGGACGAAACTAGAGTTTACAAGTACTAGAACAGTCTTGCTAAACCTAGAGATTGTTTCGCAAGTTAAGATCCTTAACTTTGTTACCCAGGGTACATATGCATGACAATTATGAATTACACCTACGAAACTAACAGTAGAATCCTAGAATACTCATCTAGTTGGCCACCTAAACAACAAACCAAAATTCATGTTATTAAGCTTAGTGAAACAATACTTCAATCAAGAATCATAAGGAATATAAACTGAACGTCATTGCATATAATCAAACATGTTTGGGGCTTCAAAACAGTCCCTAGCTACAGAAAACTAGCCAGACATAATGGCTAGAATCATAAATATTGAAAAATAAGAAAACTGGAAAGAAAAAAAAACCGATTTGGACTAAAATGGGAGAGAGCAGCAACCAAGATGAACGACTTCTGAGTGAAAAGATGTCTTTGATTAGGTCTCCAAGGGCTTGCTTTTATAGGCAAAGGATTCCCAAAATTCGTGGAAACCTTAGCTGACTTTCTGTTATCAATTTCCTTTTCAAACCAGATTTTACCTTATCTGATTCAAATTTAAATTGGACCTTCTTTCCCTCTTTGGTTAGGTAGAATTATCTCTGGATATAGGCTGAAATACGTCCGAATACATTTCCCAATTTTCGGAGCTC
The DNA here is from genome assembly GCA_033992175.1 of Spiraea crenata. Lineage (NCBI taxonomy): Eukaryota > Viridiplantae > Streptophyta > Magnoliopsida > Rosales > Rosaceae > Spiraea > Spiraea crenata. The sequence continues at coordinate 609,774 of JAVBHV010000051.1, read as the reverse complement.
AATTGGGCCTTCAACTTGGGCTTGGTTAGATTTCGGTCAACCCGAACAACATTTAGAGAAACGGGCATAGAGCGGACGCCATGGCTCCGATTGACGAACCGTTGATTTGTGTTGTTACCTAACATCCATGTGGTTCTCATGACATGCAGATTTTGGTTTGGTTCTCAATATTGGTCAATGTTCATGTCCGGTCAACACAACTGACTTTTCAACAAAAATTGGCTTTTTAACTGACTTTTTATTCCAATGCTTCAATCACCTACAACATATAAAACAGAAGTAAAAAACACTAATAATGAAGATTTAGCAGCTTAATGTAAGGTAAGTAATGACCAAAAATATGTATAGATACGCACACATCAATCTCTCACCCCACTTAAACCCACTTAAACCCTAATTTCTGACATACCCATGAATTTGACCACTCAAACCCACTAAAACCCTAACCTCACACATCAAACCCTAATCCTCAACCATTCAGATTGCGAAATCTAGGGCTCGCAAAGGAGGAGTAGCAGCAATGTTGAGGGGTAGCAAAAGCCTGCATCGTCGTCTTCTTTGTTGGTGGATTGGTATTCGTTTGCCGCCTCTCAATCTACGGAAGAGAGGTCATCTTTGGGGCTCGGATTGGAATTCGTACACGTGTTTGGAATTTCAGTGTGTACATTCATAACCTGATCCTTGTTTTCAATATTTTGACTTGGTGAATCTGACTTGGTTAAATATCTAAGTGATGTATGGGCGAATTTAGTACTAGGTTTTCGATTTTGTGTGTTTTAAGAGAATCTGAGCTTGGGTTGTCGATATTACCATATGTTCAGGTGATTTGGATGCTTGGGTTTTTGATTTGGTGTTCAATTCTAATGTTTCCTTCTTGGTTGCAGGATCCTATTTTGTCATTCCCCTGCAAAAGCAGGTCCTCCTCAAGGCCTTCAAGCTCTCTGCTTCAGTTGAAACGAGTATGTACTTGATGCTTGTTTGCTTAATGCTTTTTTTTTTTCCATGTCAGTTGTCTTAGTAATCAATTCTTAGTTAAGTGTTGTACTCGGAAATGGGGAATTTCTGGTGGGACATTATTGATAATGGCTCTAAGACACTGGAAAAATTGAGCGTCCTTTTGTGGCTTATTGTCTTGCATTCGAGAACCAATTAATGTGCAGTTGATATTGTTGTTGTTCTAATATTTGGTTTTTCATGTTTAGCCATAGAAAATGGATAGTTCATGGATGCATGCTGATAGGAGATCAAAACATTACCCGGATGGGATTGAAAACTTTTTGGATTCTGGCCTGAAACATGCTGCAAATCCTCGATTTATTAGTTGTCCATGTAAAAGATGTGGAAATATGAACAAACTTTACATAAGAGTTGTTAGGGAGAATCTATTTTTCAGTGGGTTACACTAGTTATAGAGATTGGATATGGCATAGTCAAGTGGCATTGGATGAAGTTTCTGGTATGAAAGAAGAAATGCCATGTGGTTCTGCTGAAATTGTAAATGGAGGATGTAGGGAATCCGAAGAATTGGAAGATGAGACTTTCATGTTCATGAAAGTTGTCGCGGATGGAGATAAACCTCTAGATCGTGGTTGTGCAACGTTTACCAAGTTAGGTAGACTTGTACGCTGGTACAATCTGAAAGCCAAACATAGGATGACCGATGCTTGTTTGAGCAATGTGTTGCTTGAGCTGGGAAGAGTGCTTCCCGAAGGTAATGAGATTCCATCATCCATGTATGAGGTGAAGATGACCATGCATGCATTAAGGATAGAGTACAAGAAGATATATGCATGTCTTCATGACCGCATCTTGTATAGAAATGAATATGAAAATCTTATTAGCTACCCTATGTGTGGTCACTCAAGATGGCTGGTAACGAAGGATGGAGTCTTTTATGATAACTTTACTTAAAGCACAAGGTAGGCTATTAGGGCATTATAGTCTTTTATGAGAGGACTATATTTGACCTAATTGACTCCTATATATATGATGTTGATGTCCCTACACACTATCATCGTTTCTATATGTCTTCGCCCGCCCATAGAGAAGAGAACTTGAAGTGATAGCTATGTAAAAGACCTCTGCTTTTTCATCCAACAGTGACTGTTTCCAAAGGTAACAGTCATGTACTTATGTTGTGTCTATGATCTTAAACGTAATCAATGCTATAGTACAACTATAGACCTGAGCACAAACAAAAGCTTCTCTTTTCCCATAAAGATAAACTTGATCGCGTGGTATTTGTTGTCTGACTAGTATTCTTAATTAGATCCAATCAGAGTTTTGCTACTAGATTGGAAGAAGCGTTTCAGTATAGATGAATGAATCACTCAAGATTGCTTTACTTGCACAAATACTCGCAAATAAGAGTAATTCATAGAGATTTTAAAAGCAAGCAACATACTACTTGATGAAAACATGAACCCAAAATTTCTGATTTTGGTTTGGCAAGGATTTTCAGCTAAAGTGACATAGTAACCATACGAATTACTGAAATGATAGAATCCACAAAAATGATTATTGAACGACATATAAACCATGAAAAAGATGGAATCATAAATTATCCGAAATAGTGACGGCTGAATGAAAAAACCTATACCCAAAACTGGCTCGTGTAAGAAAACACACAATACCGGAGGCAGTTGTTCATGTTCTAGCAAGCTCATTAACTACACGACTGACTCTTAAAAACTTACGGTGTCGAGCAATTTCTTGGTCTAGTGGACCATGACACCCCTTCATTAAGAATTAGTATATAATGGAGTTTGGTTGTTAATGGAGTTTGTTTCAGGTTTTAGGGGAGGGCATGCTGAGTTGGCACGTTCCGATCTAGTTTCCTTTACAAGCCAAACCAAATAATGCGAAGCATACAATAACCCAGTCTACTCTAGATCATATGTATGGGCAAGTTTCGGGTTGATGCAGTTTCATTTTGTTGCAATTCAAGAATACGTCCTTAATTCTGTCAACTCGAATAATGAACTAGTACATTGGACATTTGATTTGGAATTTCCTAAGATACTCACGGTGATCCTTAAAAATGCGAAAAGAAACTGTGCATAGTCCATAGCAAAGATATGAAAAAGGAATACAAATCGTCAAATGATTTAAGCCATGAAGCAAGTTGATGTCAGGAAAATGATCAGGAAATGATTTCATATATTGGTGTAAAAATCATCTACAAAAAGATTGGTCTCTAGCTCTTCATGTATCTCTATCTCAATGATTGCTATATTCTAATTCATTAGCCAAGTTGAACGTGAAATATTTACAAATTTACAAGTTGAAAGACTGGAATCTTAAAACTCTTCAGACAAGACCAGAAAGTGCTGCAAAGACTACAGCTTCTACCTAGTATTCCTGTGTGCTGTACAAGCAGCTACTATAAAGAAAATATGCAAGACATTTGAGCAATTAATTAACGCACCTGAAAAGTATTGTTTTGGAAGACAAGACGAGCCTAATTCCAAATGGAAGGTTTCTTATATTGCATCGCCATTGCATCCATCAAAAACCTAATAAGATTTTCTCTTTCAACTTCCTTTTCTTTCTTGAGCTCCAGATGACGGACCTGCAGTGCAGTTAACCATTACTTGGGCACCTCAGGGGATCAGCACATAATGTCTCAATTCCAAAACGAAGAAGAATCCAAGTTTTTGAGTCAAAGGTACAATTGTATAAGTAGTTAGCAGCCATGATAGATCTGGTGGAGGAGTTCTCTGTAAAAAATAAAATAAAAAATAAAAAAAACCACAGTTCACCAGAAATATGGTTTATTTTTCATTAAATATGAAGGATTCGAAGTACGTTTCCTAGTATAAACAAAATAGGAAAGCCTCTTCACAGCCCACCACTTGAGGCAGCCATTGTATTAGAAGTTATAATTGAAAGCTTGAATCATAAATTATGAATCTCGAAAATGATGCTACTTGATATTTGCTACTTCTCATTGAGAAAACTTCTGACTTATTAATATGATAATAATGTTCTTTTCCTAGAGAGCCTACAAAGGTATCAACAGCCTGACTAGAAGTAACAAACATAATATACACACTCCAGCAATATAACATTCCTGTATGAATGCCTGCATATATTATAATAAGGGGCTCGGGCATCTTCTTTAAAATACATTACAAAGCAGTAGTGTAGCTTGAGCCCAAGTATTTAGGTACTTTGCGTACCATGTAGACAAAGCTATCTCTGACCTTATACAAAATGAGACTCCTACATCAGAGAGTACATTACCTTAACAGAACCTTTCTGTGAAACACCAGTGTCTGTTATGATGACAAGACACTTTATATCATGTTCGTTGGCATATTCATACTGCTCAGTAAGACTTGGATCATGTATGGGAACAAACTCAGCCTAAAACATAAAAGATAAACCAGTCAGCCAAAACAATCAGTTCAATAATTGTTTGGAGCCCAACTCTAGAAAATTCACTCTTATAACCTTAATGTTCTCCTCCCACAGCTCGGCAACTAGTTCCATGCGCTCTGACAATAGACCACCCCCTCCTTTCGAACAAACAAGAACACTGTTGCTGACTTCATTCCTGCAACAAAAAATAAAAGAGAAATTAATCCAGATTAAAGGTAATGACTTATGGCTATAGCACCTATTGGCACTTTGCAATATAGACTAAATAAACAAATAAGTCAAAAGTGACCTAATCGGTTTAAAATCTACGGGAGAATGCTGAATTATTGTCTCTAATGCAAGGCTCACCCCAACAGCACCAGGAGGATTGGATTTCTGAAACAGAAAAAAGAAGCCATTATAAAAGGTAACAAGAGAAAAAGCTAGATCTAAGTGTAACATAGATATCTTTGAACTGTTAGTAATACTTTTCCTATACCTTTAAATAGCGCTAACTACAAAGATTAATTGCAACTGAAAAAGAAATTGTGTTAATCACCTCAAACTAGATTAGATAAAACAGTGTATTCAAAGATTTTGTTTGAAATTGAAGTATACAATACAAAACAGAACGAAGATAAAATTTGATGATGGATATAAGATCATACCAAGGTTAACAAATGTTAAGGAAATCATGGATTGTGTGTGTGGGTTGGTGGGTGAATATGTGTAGGTGTTCATAGATGTTTAAAAAATTGAGGCATACAAGGAAGTAAAGAAAAATAAAACCTCCATCATCTATTCACTACAATACAATATCCTATAAACACTCTGATTTATGGCAACCACTAAGGAGTACATAACTCTTCAACCAATTGCTTGTGTCTGGTTGACTTCTCGAAATTTTCTAGGCCTAAGCCTCTTAGTTCTAGGTATCATGCAATTGCTTTAAAATTTTCATGAACCCTATATGTAGTTTTTTCAGCAGCACGTGGCCCTTAGTTGTAGACCAAAGAAGAGGTCGATTTTAATTCCATGCAATAGTAACATGAAGAAGGTAATATATTAACATCTATTTAAATGCTCCGTTCAGTGAAATTTGGGCCGTAATAACGGTATTAAATATCTAGATGCATAAGAGCTCAAGCACGTTTTCAAATATTCACCCACATATACATGGGTAGAAATCTTAGGTTCAATGCTCCTGGGTATTAGCTGTAAAGAACAAAATGTATCTTGTGTTTTCAAATACTCGCAGGTAATAGCTATAAAGAACCAAACATAACTGTAAGAAACAAATGTGTATGACCTACATGTTCAAGACCCCACATTTGACGAAGCAGATAGTCATAGCGACCACCAACAACAAGCAGTGCACCTTCGGATAGTGATCCAGGATTGCTATCCTTCACCAAATATATCTGCAGAAGAAATTGCATCTTCAGTAAAAACCGTAACAAAAGAAAATCTTTTTAATTAAGTCTTGGTATGAGAGAATGTATACAGTTTTTTAATCATGTATGTACTAAATTATTCATTGGGCTCATATTAAAGAAAAAATTCTTTTGACGCTATCGTTTTCTTCTCAAAATGAAACAATGAAAAATCACTCGAACACACTTGCAAACAGAAGACAGGCATGCACAGCAGAGTACATACATTAGCAAATCAATGTGCGAAGTTCAGATCCTCGTATTATTAAATTCTTATATTTGTTTTTCTTTTTCTAGTTTGATTTTGAAATCTATTGCTGTTTGAGCTGAAATTATGTAGTTGGGGGTTTTCTTAATGTTCTAAGATAAAAATGATCAGTGTGGTCGTGAACTCTGGATAATTTTCAGTGTTAACAGTAGCATGGTCCCAAGTAGTTTGATAAATTTAACAACGTTATTAGCTATCATCAGCCTTAGATTGATCCATATTTTGTAGTTAGTAGTCAGTCATTTGTTTGGAAAACATCTTTCTTTTCAGCAGATGGATTCCATCCATGCTCATTCCAGCTGTCCACCATTTATTCTGTGTGGACTAGTGAAAAATCCATCTATAAGTGTCAAAATCGCTATCTGATCCTATTTCTGGCTAGTTCAATTCAAGACTTAAGACATAAATTTAATCCCAAGTTTTATTGTGAGCTCTTTGTAGCACAAGCTCATACGTGCTCTCCCTCCTTCACTCGAAGCAAATCAGCAACATTTATATATCCTCACAGAACTAGCATTACTGCCTCCTCGCATTACTCGAAGCAGAACTAGTAACAATTCCATGATAAGAAAATATTAAATCATCCAGTTACTTTGGGAGATATAAGGAAACTGTGCATATATCTAAAGTTTAAGATACCTGGAAGAACAAATCTCTATGGTAACTCTCGGTTGGTGGCATCAGTGCATTAATGTAAACATGTCTTTCGATCCTCCAAACTCTCAAGTGGCTGTAGAGATCTGACAACTCATCAAGTGCCTTCCGTGTTGACTTATCTGCATAAAATTGTTACAAATGAATTCCATCCCTCAATTGATGTACATGTGGAATTAACCATGAAAATAATACCAGCTGGCAGGGCTCCCCTCAGTCTAGCCAGTGCCTGGTCTGCAGCTCCACAAAACCTTAACCCAACAGTTTGCAACCTATTTACAACAGCTTCTGGTAAACTAAGTTCCTATCAAAAGGAAATAATGGATTAAAAGACACCATTATGATGACAATTGTATGCAAAAGGGAACTATGTTCACTTCATTTTCTCAAAAATGAGTAACAACTTGACATGACTCCACCAGGCTACAAGAATCTGTTGAAAACCTCTGTTACGCACTGACTATTCAAAAAATGATCGTAGAGAATGCTTGATTCATATTCAAGTATATATGTGATCATGGATAGAAATATGAGGAGCTCCAAGCAGTCTCTATGTAATTAGCAACGTCCAATTTTGATTACTTCAATTACAAACAAGCACACACAACGCAACAATTTTCACCATTCGCCGAAATTGTTAAAGAGTCCAGCTAAAAAAAAAACACTAAAATATGAACTCTCCCATAGAGAACAGAGCTAGAATTTTATCTAAGATTCTTGAGAACCCTTATACAAGGAAAACAGATTGTATGAAATATGAAGGTTAATTAAAAATTTCACAATACACTGTTCACTTCAATATATAGGAAGTAAAGCCACTTCTAAATTTGAGGATAAGTTTCCATGCACGCAAACTGAACCTAATTACGAGACAACTATAAAAGTTTGCAATTCTCTAATTTCTAGATGCAAATGTGTATCATATATCACAAGGACATAAAAAATCCGGGCAACTGAAGTTGGTTACTCCAATTATCATTGTGGGCTAGAAAGTTCAAGTACTTCATAATTTTATCTAACCTGCAAGAGCTGGCGCCTGATTACCCCCCATTTGGATTTCCGTTCAGAAGATTGAGGACGTAAAGAGCCCATCATCGACAGAAGCTTCATTCAGAAAAGGCAGCCTTTATTAGCCATCGTTCACATATCATTAACGAATTGTACACCATTTATGAAGGTATCCTGAGTACAGTAAGTCTTTACCTCTGCTACTTTCTGTCTATGCTCTGCCTTGACTCCTACCCAAGACCAAATTGCCTCCAGCAAGTCCCCATGGTTTAGATGAATATCACAAAAATCTGAATGAAAAAAATGACATAGAATGTCCCTTGTCACCTGCAAAATAACATCCTTATGAACTACTATGATATCACACAACTCATTGGCCAGTGCATGCTAGTTATTGGCCAATGAATAAAACAAAATACTGTGCAACAAAGAATGGTACTTGTGGAATTGGACATGAAAACGTAGATGAGCTCCTCCGCTTTTAATCCTTTCAATATAACAGATTCCAAGATACTCATTCACGGTGATTGTTTTCTAGTATATAATTTCAAAAAATTTCTAGCTTTAACAATGTCTGTCCACTGCGAAACAACCTTACAACGGGATACCCAATTACAAATCTGTATAGATATACAGCTTGGAGGCATTTTATGATTCAATTAAATGACTCATTAGAGTGCCAATATTCAAGTCCTAAAATGGCCAATATCCAAATCATCAAATAATAGAAAGGGAAAATTGGTTAAGAAAATAGAAGAGATGGGACAAGACTATCCAGCATTGCTTGGCAGTAGTGACATACGTATACCACAATGTACACACAGAGATAAAAATAAAAAAATCATTAAAAAATAATTTAAAAATAATTTAAAAAATCAGATAATGCATAACCTTGATGACTTCTGCCTCTGTTAAGGCGGATGCACCTCCAACAATATCAAAGTCACCCTGTTGACAGCAAAGGTTATTATGGCTCAATTTACATCATTTAGGCAGGAAATCACAAAGAAAGTGAATTTAACTTTTGTGTATGAACATTTTGCACTTTTAATTAAGACAAAATGTAACAAGAGAAAGAGAGGGAGAAACGTCATTTCAGACCTGAAGGTAGCGACTTGGGGATGAATGTCCAATGGGTCTTCTGTAAACACACGATATCTCATAACGTTTCAAGGAAGATTTCTACAAGGAAAGTAGAATGGCCAGTTATGCCCCTAAACTGATCACAAAACTTAAGACAAAAAATCAGAATGCATCGTAGAATAAAACAAACTGGATAACCCTAAATCCATCCTAGTGCTTTTTCCAACAACATCCATTTTAGCATCGTCATCTCCAAATTGTTGTCTGCATCCCACAATTCTATGATTCTCTCATTCGCATTCAGTATACAATAATAGTCTTGTCATTTAAAGCAAGGCCTTCTCTCTCACACTCCCTGTGTTTCTGCTAAAACACATTTCTCTTGTTTCTGTATTCATGCATGTTACAAGATTATTCTGGTCCTTCCCTTAAAAGAATGCCAGAATTTGAAGTTATTGAAATTACTGTTTTGATTTGAAACAGTCACATATTGAAATGGTAGTGTGCTGCTAATTCGAATTCCTTGTAAAAGCCAAAAATCTGCTAAATTTCGCCATTATGCCATAATAACTGCACACTAGATATGAAAACTCTTACGCACAAAATATTATGGCAAAAAGGGTAAACAAAAGACTTAGACATGTAGACAATTCATAAAGTTTTATATTTTTGTAAGTTCTAGATGCTTGATAATGCATATGAGACAGATAGATTTCTAATCACGATAATATTTTTACTTCAACAATCTATCAAACTGCTATTGTTCTTTTCATACCAAATATATATTCTAATGATTTTGCCAATCCATGCATTGCAAGGATCATATCTATTTGGTCTATAGATTCTCCAAGCTTAATGAAGACAAATCAAATAACCCAGAAAGAACTTCAAAAGGTTAGACATGACACAATGATGCCAAAAAAAAAAAAAAAAAAAAATCTATATATCTCATACCTGGCTGGAGGTCACCCAACTAACAAAAGGCAAGCGGAGCTCATGACAAAGTTCAAGCATATCTCCTCCATGTGTTAAAAGTTTAACAGTGCTCCTTGTAGATGTAAATCATAATTAGCATGAATTAGCACATGGCAAGGAAGGGAAGGTATCAGTATGTCATAAGCACACTAAAGTAGCAGGGATTCAAAGAGTTCAAGAGAGAACCTGTTGAACTGTTGGCAGTCATCTAGCAAACGCATGGGTATTACTTCAAGGTGTTTAGCACAATGCAGCCTGAACACCTCCCTTGTGATGTCAACAACATAATCACGAGATTCAGTGTGTAAATCTGCATACTGGATAGCAGAAGTATCATTTCCAGACAATCCCAACCTTCCACCATGACGTTGCAGATCTTTCATGCTTAACATCTCTTCATCAAAAATTGCATTGAGAACTTTATCGTATACACTTCTGTCTTCTGACGTTTGCATTGTTCGTAGAATATCTGCCCATATTTAACTATAGCATCTGAAAATGCTAATCAAAATTCTAAAAATGCTTGGAAAGAAATATAAGTGTATTACTATAAATCAGGAAAAAATGTTGGACTTCCCATGGGTACACTTTTAATTTCATGAAACAGTAAGAAGCAAGATCTAGATTCTAGCCTCCACATATTCTATTAAAGTTAAGTAGCATGCCATGTCCTAAGGAATTTCTGCAATCTTATGGCTCTGATCTATTCTTCATGAGCTTGGATTCACAACAATGAATTCATCTATGTTATATTCAGATAACAAGTTGTCTATTATAATTGCTTCTTCTGTCTTACATGAGACTCTGAAGCACATGGAGGTTGATATTCTATTTATGGAAGCTGCATCTTGGTGTCATTGCTTTAGCTTTTCTTCCATCATCAAAGAAGAGCTCACATTTCACAAAAACAGGTAGGTCATCTTTGATTCAGACTTAGAATGGAAAAGCAGATTGACCCAACATTTCCAGATGCCCACCACCAAGCTGCAATTGGTGGACCTTAGCTCAGCCTTCATCTAGAGAAGAGTATTGAAAATCATATAGCACATTTAATTTACTTGGGTATTGTCATTTATTACCCTCATTATTATTGTTCGACCTTTTATAACTGTAATTTTTCTGCGTATATGTGCTTCATACTTGGTCTGATAAGGCAGGAAAATGCAGCCATATTGTTTAGCAATTAGATCAAAGCAGCATACAAAACCAGGCTTTATACACCCTCAAGGTAAATGCAGAGACCATATTTGCTACTTACTGTCTAACAACTCGGATTCCATTCTTGGTGGAAATGCTTGCTGTAGAAGCTCTGTGGCAGAGGGACGCTCTGATGGACTTGGAGACATTAAGCGCTGCAATAATGATGCCTGTTCAGGAAATTCAGCAGCCCAAGCAGGAGGAAGTTCACCCTTCTGTTTCAAATCAGATAGGACATGGTGTCGTTCCATTGCAGTCCCAAATGGGTGCCATAGCTCGAAGAATACAACTCCCAAACTGTACATATCAGCCTGCAATCCAAGTTGACTAAATTATGGTTACCTGATATTATTTTGGGGAAAAGCAGACTACATGCATATAAAGCTAGAACACAACTAGCATGTCATATTTAGGGAAAAAAAAAACAAAATAAGTAAAATAAAATAAAAAATTCACCTTTTCATCAATCTTCGGCCATCCTTGCTCAATTTCAGGTGCAGTGTAAAAGTAAGTTCCGACTTGGCCAGTACCCTCCAGAGACACTCCAGTTGTATCCACAGGATAACCTGGATCTTGATCCAACTGCTCCAACTTCAAAAACTTGGCTGAAACGAAACATGTTACATTATAAGGTAAATATGAAAACCCTGAATTTCTGCAAACACATTACAAAAGAAATTGGTATGTCCAAAAGAACAGAACTTGATTTGAAAGAGTAGCTTGTGACAGGAAAAAGTCATGACTAGTGCGCACACCACCCCCACCCCCCCTTGCAAGTTTCGACCGTGTTCTGTCACGGCTATCAGATTTGGAGCAGAATAAGCTCATTTGAATTTCCTGACATATCCTATTCTTGAGAAACTAACAACAATAATTTTAGAAAGACCTGACCGCAAGTACATGGAAAGCTGAACTGACAATATAGTTATTAAACTAACACTTATTCTGGAGTAATGATTTCCTGCTACAAAACTTGGAACTTACCAAGACCAAAATCCCCAATTTTGATATCATTACGTGCATCAAAGAATATGTTATTCGGGGTTAAGTCTCGATGAATGATTCCTTGTCCATGTATGTGTGCCAAGCCTTCAACAATTTGACGGCACAAATGCCATGCCAATTCTTTGTCAAAACGACTATATGACTCGAAAACCTGGCGTAAAGTCCTTCAAGACATAAAATATAAGTAAATTACAAGATGTAAGATAAAAAAAAAAAAAAAAAAAAAAAAATCAGCTATTGACATGTATTAAGAGATTTAGGGAACTACATTGAAACAATGAGAGCAAAAGGGGCTTCTTTCTTCAATCAAGGGTTGTTTAGCCTCATTTCAGATAATTGGATATATTAGACTTGCTGCAGGGATATTAATGGAAAAGTAGGGAAAGTAGAGACAGTTTCCTGTGTCTCCTTTATGATTGAGTGTAATTCTTCTTTAAGACTGTATACCTATCACAGTTTGCATATCCTACATTCAGACAGTTTCAAATGTGCACATAATTAAAAATCAACTGAATCCTTATGCAATGTCTCCAAGCCTAGTTCTGTTAGGCTACGCACAGTATATGAGAATGGTAAACACTCAAACAACAAAAGACACACTTCACTTGGACTAAGATGGAAAAATGGAATAATAAACACTAACAACCAAACTTTGGCATAGCTTAAGATTCTTAGTGGCATGAAAAAAAAGCAGGACAAGCAAACGGGTAACACAATTGTTTAAAACAATACCAGGATGAACCAGGTTATCATCAATATTCAAGCAGACATCCTTGTGAAACAAACCACAAATTACATACATATACATATAATGATAAAAACCAACATTAACTAACCACTGTAACACAAACTGTAATTCTTTGGGAAAATCTGAAGATAAAACAAGAATTTTACCTAGGGCAATATTCCATCTGAATGTACAGATATGTTGACTCAAGCTTATTCTCATTCCCAAAAGCATCTGCAGAGTTTGTACCTTGGAAGCTGAAACTGGATGTGGCTGCAGGTATTGAACCCCAAGTGGTATCACCATGAGCACCAGCAATTCCTGTTTCAAACCAAGCCTAGAAATGCTTGCAAAATATTAGAACAATTGGGGAGACAAAAGATTGCTAGCAAAATAGTTATACTTTAATTTAAACTCTTTTCTGCTGTTTTAATACAATTTTTAACATCAGTGACTAGTTGGCGCAATAAAGTTAGAAGCTGCTCTTAAAGGAAAAGTAGGCCAGGGCAACATTCGACATATTAAATTGTAGAAACTAAAGAACAGAAAAACGCCACTTATGCAAAAGAAGGAATAAGAAAACTTTTACCTGATAGTATCGTACAACATGTTGATGCTGCAAACGAGAAAGTGTGGCAACTTCCCTACATACCTCGCCAAAATTGAGCGACGAATAAGTTTAGAACATATAAGAGGAAAAAGGATGAAGAGGATAAAAAGTTATGTTCAAACTCAACTTTATTCTTCACAACATAAAGTCTTTCAATAAAAAGAAACAGCTTTAAAAGATGACAAATCAAATCCCAGCTATGATTCATGGAAAGAAGCAAGATTGTCTATGGTAAATTGCCCCTGAATTTCAATTAATTTATGCAAGTACTAAGATACCTCAATATACGATCAGGCAGGCTTTTATCCTTGAGGCGAATTTTCTTCACTGCATACTGCCTTCCATCAAGCTTATTTTTGCACAGTACAACATGGCCAAAGCCACCATGACCTGTTATCAACAATAGAAGGGAATGTTACTGGTTATACATCAAAGGAAACTAAAATTTATTCCAGAATAAAAATCAGATAGTAGGTAGATAGATGGCAGATGAAAATTTGCAGAACTATATAAAGTGCATTTAATTAAAAGGAGAAAATACAAGAGAAAAGCCCCCATAAAATACAAAGTATCAGAATGAAAGAAAATGCTTGCTCCTTGACTTTAAGCCGTCCATGAAGACCAGAAAACAAGTCCAAGAAGCACAGAAACCACTGACTAGAGCAATTAGATGTTAGAAGATTAGAGAAAAGAATGCCATAACTAAAAGAAACAGGTACCTCACCAAACTGCAGAAAACGAAACATCTCCATGAACATATCAATACCACCTTTAAGCACCTTATTCTTTATAAGAAACAATTTATTATTACGAGAAGAGAGAAGTATAAGAACACACCCAATAACCATCTGTAGAAAAGAGAACAAATTTGAGCCAACAGCATTATCAGAGAGGAAATACTTTCAAGCACTTGCTTTTTCAATAATGGACAAGATCCAGTAGACCCTGATCAGACGAGAGATATTATATATTTCGGCATCCCATAGTTCAGTAGCAAATTATTTACTCTTTCCCTGGGCTTTCTCACTTGCAATACCTTTCTTGAATCCTCACGCCTTTAATAAGGTTTTGTACTATGGATAATCCTACCAACTTATGAAGCGCCCAACTCAGCAGTTGAGATCAGGAATCTAGTATTCTGGTCGTTTCCCTCAAGGAGTGCCGATTTAACATCCAGAACATCTTATAATCACCGAAAGAACCAATACTTGTACTTTTCACACCCAATATTCTATTCAAAGGAGCTAAATGTTTAACTTCCCCATCTTAATTAGTCACTAACGGGTCCTATACAAAGTGTTGGGTAGACATCCAGCAACCACCCCAACCAATTTAAACTTGCTATCAATCAGATTTCTGTCCGTTTTAGTCCATGGTTCTGAACTCAAAATGCTTGGGACAATGAAGGGGAACACTTATCAGGTTACCATACAAGAACCATTTTCATTATGCTGTCATATTAGTAATATTGAACTGGCAATTCAACAGTTTTGCACCCTTCACGATTAAAATGAACAACAAAATGACAATGGCTATCTGCTTTTCAAGTGCTTTTTACATCGAATTAAACCACATGCTCCACAGCTTGTGCAGGCCCTTTTTTTTTTTTTTTTTTTTTTGGGTTGTGCTCCTCGGGGGGGGTAGGTGCGCGGCGCCGCGCCTGTCTTTTTTGTCGGGGGGGGGGGGGGGGTTTTTTTTTTTTTTCCCCCCCCCTTTTTTTTTTTGGTGGGGGGCGGGCCAGGGGCCAATTTTTGAATTTTTTTGATTTTTTGTTTGTTTTTTTTTTTTTCAACAAACAAATCGCCTCGACTTTTTTGGGCAGGCAAGAGACAACCTGGCGAACTGAAACATCTTAGTAGCCAGAGGAAAAGAAAGCAAAAGCGATTCCCGTAGTAGCGGCGAGCGAAATGGGAGCAGCCTAAACCGTGAAAACGGGGTTGTGGGAGAGCAATTTTTTTGTGGGGGGGGGGGGGGAAAAAAAAAAATAATAAAAAAAAAAAATATTTTTAATTTATTTATTTTATTTTTTTTTTTTTTATACAAAAAAAAAAAAAGGGAGAAGATATATATCTCAGAAATATATATTTAAAAAAGAGGGGGAAAAAAAAAAAAGGAAAACAAAAATTTAGGGTGAGGGGGGGGGAAACTCAAGGGGGGGGTTGAGGGGGGGGGATTTTCCCCCCGTCCCGCCGGGGGGGAACGGGCCGTCAAAAAGGGGGATTCGGAAAATGGGGGTGAGGAGGGTACTACCCCCCTTTTCAAGGGGGGCCGCTTCTTGGGCAACCCCCCGGCCGCCCCTCCCCCCCTCCCCCCTTTTTCCCTGGGCGGTCATTTTGGGGCCTAAGATCCCTCTTACTAACTGGAATCAGAGATGGCTTAGAACAAATAGTTCATTATCTAATGGATTTTTCCGTTCTAATACTCCATCCGAGAGTTATCAGTATTTATCAAAGCTGTTCCTATCTAACGGAACGCTATTGGATCAAATGACAAAGACATTGTTGAGAAAAAGATGGCTTTTCCTTCGTGGGGGGGGGTTTTTAGAAGTGAAGGGGTATTGTTCCTCTTTTTAAATAAAAAGGGTTTGGTACGTACTTACTTAAAAACGACTAAACCTAAGTTCCACGAAATCATATCTTTGATATTTCCTTTTGGCCATTAACAACCTATTAAGAGTATATTATCTGTAAAATGCCATCTAAAACAATGATTTCCCTATGTCAACTGTAAATAAGCACCCTCCGGGATATATAAGCCTTTCTTGGGTTTTATTAATTGTATAGTTAGCTCGCCAATCAAAAATACCCTAAGTAACTACCTTCCCAGTACCTACACACCCGTTGAAAGAACAGCAACTGAGCTATGCATTAGGAGAATATAAGAATTTGGATTCCTCACCAAGAGATTGTAGCTCTTCAAAGTCATTAAGATATCGAGAGGTTGGCAGAGATGTACTTGGCCCTTCAAAAGTGGGCTCCCAAAATTGAGAGATTTGGGATGAAACCTACAATTAAGACTTGTAAGATATGTGAATTTGATTTTAGAAGCCAGAACATAACAGCAAAGGAAAGAAGAAAGGAGATGACCAACCATATGTTGACTGAATGCATGCTTAAACATTCGGTTTAAAAGAGATGGTGGTTTCGAAGCTAAATCCCTTGCCCATTCTGATAGAATCTGGAAACAAATTAACAGAGATCAGTATCTAGAAAGAATATGAGTTATGATTCAGAACTAAGCATGATGAATTGAACTAATACCCCTAGGTTTTCCAACTCAGTGGTTATTTGTGGCAAAGCATCCGCCAATGGTCCTTTAGAAGGACAGGCAAGACGAAGAAGATGAACCTAACATAAAAGGACACAACCAAAGATCAGATTCAGGGTCAAATTCTGTGGTGTAAAGAGATAAACAAAGAACATATTTACCATTACAAGATCCCTTTTAACATTTTCAGATACTTGATCATGACCCAAGGAAGCAAAAGAGAGTGACTCTGATTGCTCACTTCCGGATTCCAAATCGTCTTCTGTAGAATCCTCCTCCACAACCAAACTCTACAAAAGCATAGAAATATAATTTGAAAGAACAGCCTACAAAACTTTCCATACAGAAACAGCCAGGAATTGAAAAAACATTATCAAACAAGTATATCCAGAAAGAACCAATGTCGTTTAGGTCACTTTTGCCTTTTATCCAATGGTTTTCTGGTATAACTTGTTCTAGTTTCCTCTGCAATCGTTCATCATCACAGAATCAAAAAGAATATACATAGCCTTGTGAATATGATACATTCTACTACCATGCCAAGATAATTCATGTTTATTCATTTTGTAGTGCTTAAGATGTCGATTCAACTGGGGGATGGCTTAATACACAAGCAGCATAGTAAATAAAAGTATATCTCCTTTTATAGAATTCAAATAAACCTTAGAAAGGTGATCTTTCAACGGCAAAACAAAATATTCCTTCTCATCAAAAAACCTCCTATTCATCTCCAACCAAGGATCCCAAAATACATTCATATATGTCCACAAATCTCCTGATTGCCCATTTTAGTATTCTAGATACAAGAGTAAATAGGAAGAAAGATAAAAGAATATATATCCAACATGAAAAGATAATTAAAGAATGAATCTATCATGTCAAATTGATACAAAGGTTGCACATAAAAAAGTTGTATATTGCTGACCTCTTTTACAGCTTTACCACCATTTGCTACTACTTCATCCAACAAAAATCTAGTTGAATCAGTAGAAAACATGCTCTTGTTGCTACCTTCACTGTCTTCTTGAAGAGGACTTAATTTGACAGCAGGGGAGAGCAATGAGCTTTGCTTTATATCTTGTATTTTAAAAGGTTCTGCATGCTTATCAAGTTTCTTGTCCTGAATCTCAGACTTAACTTTGGAGCTAGCCGCAGTATGCACTGAAACTGAAGAATTTATCCCACTGGTCTCATCCACTCCGAAACCCCAATTCCAAGACTCTCCAGCACCACTGAATAGGTCTATGAACCCATAAACAAAAGGTCCTTTCTTGTTACTTGAAATTGCAATATTGTTCTGTAACAATTCAGCAGTGCTATGCGTGCTCGGGCTTATTACCTTCGATGAGAAATGAATTAAGAAAACATTACTTGAACAATGAAAAGACAGAACCTTTGGTAAGTATTTCAGGCTCTACACATTGAACAAGGTTACAAGCTAACAGTGTCCTAAGCTTGTCCTCTCCCCCTTCCATAGGATGTAAATTTTTTGTAATGTTGTTTACATAACTAAACTACATTGGTAATACAAATTGGTATTAGCAGACCAACGGGATAAAACATATGTCATACACATTTAATTCAACAAAAATAAATGGCAATAAATTGCTCGATAACTTAATTAAAAAAAATATCTACATGAAAGATGTTTTTCATGTGAATCCCAACCACAGATAAATGTACTTTTTCCTGATTGTGTGGTGCAGATTCAATCTGGCAACATATGCATTTTTTTTACTACAAAAGTCTGGCAAGAGAATATATAAGAAAAATAAGCAAAATATTAATTACATGTACACATCTACTAGCACAAACAAATCCAGAAATATGATGATGGGAATTCGTACAGATTCATGTGATTGACCCACTGGCACAACTTCAGAGAGAAACTCCTGAGCAGCTTCTACCAAATTGAAGATCATTACTCTTCCTTCCCGAGCATTAGAATTTGCCTGAAACAGAAACAATAAAATTAGAAGAGAACAGAACAGAACAGAACCATATGGCATATGGCACTAGATGCAGAGAGGTTTATTATGTAGAAGAGAATTCAACGACATTTTCCATGAAGTGTATAAATCTCCTCCCCTGTGTTCTACTTTTTTTTAAATGAAATTTGTGTTTCCTATCGTGCCAGCCCGCCAAATTCTTAAAAGACCATCTTCCGTAGCACTTAGTTTAAAAAATTGGCTTCTGTAAGAATCACAATCTATATATACCAGTAGTAACCACTGATGTATTAAGAAATCATATGTTCTTAAGCATAAGAAAAACAAAAAGGTGCATTTTTAACTGAACAAACCACTTCATTATAGAAGAAAATTTTCGGAGACTTCTCAAACTCGGTATAAGGAACAATACCTGATCATGAATAAGAGATAGTAGTCTATCGGCATCACTTTTAGATAAACCTTTTTCTGGAGTTATCTGCAACTTTGGACACTTGTAAGGATACCCAGGTAAGTACCTATCAAACAAGAGAACACTAAGGTGCATGAAAAGCAATTTGCATTAAGTTTATATAAATGTAATATGTCAGAACCCAACTAACCTAACTACCAGAAGTGCAGAAACATCCAGATCCTCATAACCCATATCCTTTGAGTAAGGCCTATTACCACACAGAAGAAAACTTAATGAAGATGAGCCTAGCTCATTAATTTTTCATCATAAATAAATATGGTATACCTAAGCTTAATGATAATTTGTGGATGCGATCCAGAGATAACTTTACAGTCGTCTTGAAATATTGCACACCTAAACGCCACAGAAGAAATAGCAGCAGACATTATGAGGTAGAACCAAATTCCAAGCATCGGCATTTTCATAAACATAAATACTGTACAATTTACAAACTGAACAAAAAAAAAAAAGAAACCCCTAAATTGCTCTTGTAAGTGGCTATATGATGAGAGTTCATCCAGCTTTCTTGGAGGAACCATTTACCCAACAAATACAGAGAAGAAGCTATGCAAAACACCCAAGTCTAATTGAAAGGAATATTCATTTGTAAGGAGTATCCATGCTAAAAGACTTAGAACTAAAACAAAAAATTTAAGCAAAGGATGAACTCTATCAATTAGATCAATCTTGTTCAGTTGTATACGATGCCTGAAATCATATCTTATCTTCACTAGGCATCAACGCTTACAAAATGGGAGATAGGATCTCCTGTTTTGTAGCTCATAGACTTATGAACTTCGGGGTAGACCAAAACGTAACTTAGTAAACACTGCATTGCCAATGTTCAATCTCCTTCACACCTCACTTAGAGAGCTAGAAATCATAAAGATATGTAAAAGTAGGAAAAGAGAGATTCACAAAGAAAGTAAAGCTTATTCAAATATTTGTCCTTGAGCACCCAAAACCAAAACAAAGAAAGAAACAAAGTGAGTTCAAGAATTTATGAATTTTATGAAATGGAGCTGAGCTAGCACTGCTGAGCATCCAAAAAGTAAAAGCAAGTGCAAGAAGGCATGCTTTAGCCACAATTACATGAAATGGAAACTCCATACCAAATGTTGTGTAGAAATTACCATATAGTATAAATAGAAAAACCGAAGACCAACATAGTTCAGTAGAATCAGTATCCATTTCTAAGGCATAAAAGACAAGATTCAATATAGTCTAATAAAAAGAACTCCATTCTTTATCCCTTGAGCTTCTTGCCTCCCACAAAACCTATGGAAATAGGTTGAATCCATGGCGTGTAACAAAACTAATTTTCAACAGCAAAATAGCGATTTTCATTTATGAAAAACACTATCAATGAAATCATTTGCTGATGCTGATATCAAGAGTTGCCAAAAATGCAATCCATTTGTGTGCAACAGTTCAATGTTTATTTTATTCAGGGGTTTCGTTATGATCACATTGATTTTCCCTCCCTATATATGCATTTTTGAGTCAATTCCTTTGAACAAGAAAACAAGCCAAGAAGTAGAGTCGCTTACAAGGCAGTGATCTCTTCAGTAAGCAGTTCATTATTACCATCTCCATCATAAACCCCATGATCTTTCAATGGCTTCTTCTTCTTCCCACTCCCTCCTCCCCCACTCTTCTTCTTCTTCTTCGAACTACGCCCCATTTACCACAAAACCCCAAAACCAGCAACCCTCTCTTCTTTCAGGCCTTTTATCAAACACCTACTGAGCACACCACCAAACAATCACAAAACAAACCAATCAACAAAAAACCCTCTGTTCTTTCTTCAAATACCCAATTCCAAATTCAGCTTTTCATCCAAAACCCAGAACCCAAGTCATCAAGAAACAAACGCATCACAAAATTCATCGTAAAAACATTCGATAAAGCTTTTTGGGAAATAAATGGATCTTGGAAAACCCTGCGAGCAAGTTGTGTGGCTTTCTTGACGAGAAGCAAGTCAAATGGTTGTGAAAAATGAAAAACTAAATTTTTTTTTTTTTTGCCAAGAAATGAAAAACTAAATTGGAGAAAAGCCTCTAAAATTCATATATATAAATATACAAAAAACTTGGCGGAGAGGAGAATCGATGAGGAGGAATGAAGATGGAGGCGCTGAATTTTGGTTTTGAAACTATTGAGTGGCATTTCATTTTATTTTTACAAATACGGCGGGTCGTAGCGTCTTTTGGTGGGCATTACGCCAAACAGTGGGGGCAAACGACCATTGTTTTGTTGCCACGATGGTTTTACCGAGCTTATCTGAATTAACTTCATGATTAAATTAGGGGTCTACTAGTTTCACCCCTCTGTTTTATTTGCACACCCACCATTTTTAATTAAATTGTATTAAAAATAAACTTATTTCATTATCCCAAGATTACCCTATCTTCTTCCCTCTTTCTACACCACCACCGACGGCGCCTTCGCCGCCGTTCTCCCCAACCATCAACAGCTCCAACCTCTCTGAATCCACTGCCCACCATATTTTTGTCTAGAAAAAAACTAATCGGGTCATCAAATTCGATCTATTTCAACACAAAAGAAGCCCAAACAATAACAATCTTTACTTCACAAAGCTACTGGGGAGGAAATAATTATTTTGCTACTGGGCATATTCATCAATCCGACCATATCGGCTTCTGAAGGAATTTCGCCATGAAAATAAAGCTATGAAACCCTACGCAAGCTAGGAATTGAAACTGTGCAAATTTTTTTTTACAACGGTAAGGAGGGTATCCAGCTACAGCCATGTGGTTCACGCGCAATTGCAAGTCGGCTATCTTCTTTTCCTTTGTTATTGCTCCCAAATGTGAAAAGTTCCACCACTTATGTGAAGGTGGCAAGCAAGTAATGACATCGCAAGCACGAGATACGTTCATGCCGCAAAATACTTGATGAAGTTTTATGACTTTTGTTGTCCTGGAGGATGTCAACAAGCAAAATTTGATTTTTAAAATTAGGGTTCAAAAGAGGAAGAGGAGGAGGGTAATTTTGGTATAATGAAATAAGTTGATTTATAAATTTTTTTTATTAAGAGTGGTGGGTGGAAAAATAGGACAAGGGGGTGTAACTAACAGCCCCCTTAAATTAAAGGCAAATTACAATTACGTACCATGTTGATACGACTCGTATGAAAATTTCTCAAATTTTTGTGAATTGACTAAAATACCCCTACTTAGTCAACTGTTGACTTTTGAACAGTAAAATTTTTCCTCATCAATATTGTACTTTATGCGTAGAGTTTGTCGATACGAATGCGTCTATGAAGACAAAAACGGATTCTGAGTTGTATCGGAGGCGTTACGGACGAAAATGGGAATTTTGTGTGAGGACAAGCTGCCACGTGGCTGCACCAGATTGGTCCCAGGTATAGTGCTGACCAATTATAGAGGGTTACTATTTTGGGGTATTTTTAAACCCGTTCTCACAAGCTTAGTTCCCAAACAGGAAACCAAACACCCCCAAAACCGTTGAACGCCTCTCTCACCGGATCTACCTTTTCCAGCCACAGATAGTCCACTTCACCTCTAGATAGTCGAAATTGACAATTCGACAAATAGTGGAACACAATTGCAAGAATTTGAAAGTACATGATACTACAATGTATGAAAAAAAAAAGTACATGTATCATTTTGAAATTTGACCCAAACCACACGGTACGAAATTGTAATTTGCCCTTAAATTAATGTTTCTGAAAGACCAAGACAGATCTTATTTTGTTATCAATTCAAAGATCTTTATTTAGATCAAAGTACCCTTTATTGGGTTTGATAGGAAGATCATCTTACATCTCTTTTCTGTTGGTGGTGTTAATTAACTGTTATATTTGATTAGTGTTGCAAGTTTCTTTTCTTCTAATGAGCTTGAATAAGTTAAAGGATGTCTTCTATATATATTGTAAAGTGCAAACAGTTACTTAGGCCCAGTTTGGCATTGCTTTCGCGAAAGTTTTCGGCTAAAAAGCATTTGGTAAACGCAAACGAAAGTACTTTCGGGCCAAAGTTGCTTTCGCGAAAGCAGATTATCGAAAGCAGGTCAGGGGTAGCTTTCGAAAGCAGCTTTCATTTGGGACACACTGGGAATTACCAAAATTTTTAATGAATTTTTTTCTTCCTATTATGCCCTTCCTTAACATTTCAATTTTCTTGAAATGCCATCAAAACGGTAGCCCGATCTCTGCCAGATTCCTCACTTCTGCAGAACCATCGCCAAACCCAGAACCCTCACCGAACCAAGAAGCTGCCATCGCCGATTCTTGCTCGCCGAACGCCCAGCCCTTGCCGGAAGCAGAAGCCCCGTCGCCGATTCTTGCTCGCCGAACGCCCAATCCTCGCCGAACCCAGAAGCCCCGTCGCCTAACCCAAAAGCCCCGAAGCCAGAAACCATCGCCGAACCAAACCAATCGCCTTGCTGTCGTCGATTCTTGCTCGCCGAACCCAGAAGCCCCGTCGCCGCCGAACCCAGAAGCCCCAAAGCCAGAGCCCATCGCCGATCCAAAATGCTGCCATCGCCGAACCCAGCCCTTGCCGTTGCAAATTCTTGCTCGGTGGCAAGGTGGAGTGGTGTTTCTAGCGGCGGGTTCAGTGCAGAGAGAAGAAAGACGATGAAAATTTTTTTTTTGGTTCTGTTCTATTTTTTTTTGTTCTGTACTAATATTAGAACTATATCTACATAAAAGCTTATATTATAACAAATTTCTATTTGATTCTAGACCAATATCATAACAATAAAGATATACATACAAATTTATATTATTTCAAATATCTACATAAGAATTTAATAAAATTTTATTGGAGAAGTATTAATTTTGTGTTGATTTTTTGTGCAAATTGAAGGATATATATGATATGCTATTGTGTAAATAACTCATTAAAATAATTATTCAATAACATATCTATTTTGGTCATTATTTACATCTCACAGCACTTTCCTAAAAATGTTTACCAAACGCCTAAAACTGATTATCCCGAAAGTTGCTTTCCCGAAAGTAATTTCGCGAAAGCGATTTCGCGAAAGCATAGCAATGCCAAACTAGGCCTTAGTGGTTTCTTCAAACGTAAGTGTATTTATGTTGAATAAATGTTACATGATTAAAGATTTTTAACTCCTTGAACAACGTATCGCTTGCACATATAAAACTAACCACCAAATCATGTGTGTGGTAGGTATCCAATTTCTACACTATTCTAAACTTTTATGATTTATTGACTTAGCATTATGAATACGGTGGATTTAGAGCATCTACAGTAGATTATATATATTAATTTTATTTTAATGTAAAATTTGATAAAAAGTGCTCCAGTGAATTTCCAATATTTACATTTTTTTAAGAGTTATTCCTCCTCATTCCATATATTTAGAGTACTATGGAATATAATTTAACATTGCCATCTAGGTAAAATACCTAAAAATGGGGAATGTAATTAAATATTCCAATTGAAGCATAATTAAAGTTCATACACGCTACCTAAAATCATCAACTCTACAAAGTTGGAAAAAAAAAAAAAGTTAGAAATAGTTGGAGAGGCCTTATTGACATTGTTCCTTGAACTTAACACTGCATGTCATCTTGGAGGGTGCCAGGTCTTTTCTGAAGGATATCCGCGAGGCCAATTCTCGTACACATCGGGAGTCTAACAGTGTACAAGGGAGGTCGTGTGAGGCTGGCAGACGATGGTGTAAACCACCGTATGGGGTGCTCAAAGTAAATTTTGATGGTGCCTGGGATGAACGGAGTGGACGTGGGGGTTTGGTTGGGTAGTCCGAGACTTCACGGGAGACTTAAAGCTTTGTGGCGAGTTTGGTGGAGACCATTTTTAGTCAGCGTTGGTGGTGGAGGCTGAAGCTCTCCGTGAAGCACTCCAAGTCTGCAAAGATCAGCTATTTGGGACAGTGGTGAATGATAGTGATTCCCAATTGTTGGTTGATATGGTGAATGGTAAGCTAGATGTTATGGTTGAGATTGATTGTTTATTGCATGATGTTAGATTGTTGCTAGGGGAACTCGGATCTGTTTCCGTGTGTTTTGCCCCTAGGTCTTGTAATGTGGCAGCGCATACCGTTGCGGCTTTTGTAGCTAGGCAGGGAGGTAGTTTTGTTTGGGACTCGGTTGGGCTCCATTGGTTGTTTGATACCCTGGCTGTTGAAGCCAGTGTTTCCATTCGACTTTAGTTGAAATAAAAATTCTCTCTTGACAAAAAAAAAATAATAATAACTTAACACTGCAGTCAAATTTGGCGAAAATAATAAAGTGTCTCTTACTCAAAACATGCATATGCTGGATTTGGAATTTGGTCTTCGTCAAAAACATAGGGATCCGCATGATTGTTTCTCTGGACACTCTAGTTTCTTTGTACACCAATTTCAATTCTTCAAAGTTCTTTGGACACCCAAATTCGATTAGAAGTTTCCACATATTCCTTTCAAGCCCTAAATTATAGATGGCGTGCATCTCAAAGTCAAAAATGGAAAAGTGTTGAAAATTTTAAGCATAAATTCTAAGGTAATCCAAACTGTTCGTTTTCAATTGATCTTTGTTAATGTTTTGTTCACATGATGAAGGCAATTAATCATCCTTGTATATTTTTGTTAATATTTTATTCGTTTTTTGTTTGATCTTTGTTAATGTTTTGTTCACATGATGAAGGCATGATCACCCTTGTATATTTTTGTTAATATTTTATTCATTTTTTGTTTGATCTTTGTGGGTTTATAGTTGATGATTGCAGATCATGATGATGATCATCGAAAAATAACAAGGGTGAGTGGATGGAAAAACAAGGGTGAGTGGATGGAAAAATAAACCAATGTAAAACATCGTTTAAAACATTTACCAATAACCCCCTCTGTCAAAACAGGTAGTATAAACCTATACTACAAATACAGCCAACAAAAATACAGTTAGTCACCCAAGGCAACTCTGCACATTAACATATATCTACGGTCGTGATCAATGGGCAGTGGGCCTCGAACCCCTGCTAATAACTATGGCAATTAGGACTCAAACCCCTAATGGGATGTCAGGACGATGGGACTCGAACCCAAGGGGTCTGAACCTACTCCAGACATCAAGTGCAATGAACCCACTAGGACTCAAACCCTTACCGGGATGTCAAGACAACGAGACTCGAACCCACGGGACTCAAACCTACTCCAGACATCGAGTGCAATTAACCCACTAGGACTCGAACCCTTGGGCCCATAGGTGTGCCACTAACTGTATTAAACAACTAAACATATCCAAAAAATACTATTTTATATGCATATATAAATATAGCATGCTCAAACAACATTTTAAACCAAACTCGTCCACTCACAGGGCTACTGGGCGATCATCGTCGTCGTCAATCGAGTCAGCTTGGTGTCGTTGATCTTTGAGAGTTTGTTCACCTAACAATTCCAATAATCGATAATTAGACAATTTCCCCCGTATTTTTCTCAATAAGGGTTTATGCGTGTCTCAAATGGCGAAACGGAGCTCACCAGTGGATCTAAAACATCAAAACACTTCGAAAAAGTGGTCGGTCAACGCTGGTCAACATCGGTCAACGACCGATTAGCGCCAGTCAATGGTTGGTCAACGTTGACTAACGGTTGATTGGAATTATTCCGTTAAATCTAACGGAATATTCTAATTCCAATGGAATATTCCCTAACTGTCACTGTCACCGGCACCGCCGCGCAGTCGCCAGAAAACTCTTCAGAATCTAGAAAATTTTCAAATTTCGGCGAGCTTCACCGGCGCCGCCGCATTGTCGCCGAAAAATTCCTAGATTCCGATGAATATTCCAATGAGCTTAAAAAATCCTAACTTCTTCATTTCTCAACCATTTTCAACGAATTTTATGTCAAAATCTATCTACGGAAGCCAACGAATTCATTAGAACAAGTTTCGGGACTAGCCGTCGTCGGAACTGGCCGAAAAATGTGTTAGAAATTTCAGATTCTATCTTGAGCTCGTCGGCACCGTTCTATCTCGATTTCCGAGTTGCAACCTAGTGATTCATGATCGGGACATCGAGCTGGTGACGTTGCAGGCGGTGAGAGCTCCGATCCGTCGTCGGCGAAGGGACAACGACTGTGGATGGCTTCGGCCAATTTTGGGGTTTCTCTTTTGGGAAAGTCAGGGTTTGGTTTTGGGCTTTCCCAAACCAGCTCCAATTTTCCCATATATCAACCCCCACTGACCGATCAAAGCTTGCCACGTGGCAAGCTCTCCCACACCAAAATTTCGTGTTTCGTCCGTAACGCCTTCATTACAACTTGGAATTCGATTCCGTCTTTACCGACGCGCTCATAACGGCGAATCCTACCCATAGAGTACAATATTAGTTATGCAATTTCTTACTGTTTAAAAGTCAATGGTTGACCATAATAAGGGCATTTTGGTCATTTCACAATTTTATGGTACAATTTAGGACGGGTCGTATTAGATCGCATTCTCTTGTATATGTTAACTTGTAATTCTTGCCTAATAGGGAATTCATCAACTGTAGCCTGTCAAGTTTCATAGTTCTACAATATTGATAGGGCGAAATGAGACAACTTTATGAATGAGTAAGCAAGTTTGGGGATAGAATTTTGGTGATGATCTTGGTGAATCAAAGCATTGGTGGCTCAGGGATGCTGGATTCAAACTTTAAGCCTAGTTGAGGCATGGGTTGGTTATTGACGTTCTCAAGAAAACTACTTAACACGAGACTTCAAAAGAGAGTAATTATACGAGTTTCAATACTCAAGATTGTCTTATTGTAGAAAATGAGGTTTCTTGTTTTGAATGGTGTCGAATTTCAATATAGTACTTGGAATTTACAAGTGCTCAATTTGGTAACTAGATTTACAAAAATAAAATAGAGTGGTAGCTCGATCAGTTTTTTTGTTAAAGAACACATGGATTATCCCCTCTTTCCTTTGCTTATTCGATCGAGGAAGCTTCGATCTCCAGCTCCAGCTGCTCGTCTGTTCCGGCGATGGTAGTACTACCAGAAAAGAGGAAATCAAAAGCATAGGCAACACAATTCTGATAAAATTGGTCCATTCGTAACAAGAATCAATAAGAAACAAATACCCATGAATCCTCTCTTTGATTACTAAATGATAACCTACCAACATGAAAATTCCATATCCCATGTACTGCACAACCCACCAAACCCAAAAAGAACCCCAACCCAACTATGTTCACGCCTGCAATTTTACTAAAACCCAATAAGGGTGGGAACCTGCTTAGCAACCAAACAACATAAATTAAAGTGGGAACTTGTGCAGCTGGGTGCGGAAAGGAGCGGCTACTCCCGTACTCGCCGAAATTTACCCCTAAATCGACGAAATTTACAGTATATCCTAATGTACAGCGGTGACCTACTGAAAATCACGAAGAAGAAGATGATGATTTGGGATTATCCACAAACGGTGTCGTTTTGGGTCTGTTAGTTAGTTAGTTGGGGTTGATCTGATGTTCATGGTTTGATTTCTTTTTATTCTAGACCTATGGTTATTTTAGTTAGGGAAATTATCCAATATAAGCACTCTTGGACAGTTTCTTATTAAAATGTGTGTGCTTGTTCTAGAGCTAAGCACAACTATTTCATATTTCCACAAGTGCCCTTTTATGATTTGCACAATTGGCTTGCTCAGTCTCCCCTCCCCCACCAAGCTCTCAGGCGCTCCCATCGACGATGCCATCAAGTTAGCCTTCGACCAAGTTGCCACCAAGCTGCCCCCATCGATGCCATCAACTAGATCAGTCCCCATCGATGATGCTATTGATGCCAGCAACCAAGCTACCACCAAGCCACACACGTCAATGACGCCATCGATGCCTGCAAACAAGCTGCCCCATAGACAATGCCTTCAACTGGGCCCGCCTCCATCGACGACACCATCGACCCCATTGTTTTGTGTTGTTAGTGATTTCAGATGACAATGGGGTGGTAGAGGGCCTAAGGCCTCCCTCGACATCTACAAAGACTTGGAGTTCAAAACCACAATGAAATTGACCTCAACAACATCAAATCGACCTCTACAACTATTCAAATTCAAACCCATACTCATAATCAACTCAGAAAATTTTTTAAAAATGAAGATAAAGAGGTCTGAAATATGACCGATCTATGCGGTACTATGGTACTATATGGGTAATGTGATGTAACTATGTACTAGACTATATGAATACTATGCAGGAGAGAAGTATAGTGTTTTTATAGTACCCATTAAGTATCGTTATAGTCCATAGGGACCTTGGGCAGCAAAACATTTGTACTTAATTTGGAAAACAAAAAGGTGCCTATAATTTGGGAAGAAATTTCTCAAAAGTGTCTATTTTAACTAATTCTCCTTTTAGTTAGTGGGCTAATGTGCATTGTTTGGATCAAAATTGAATTTTATTCATTTGGCTCAATAAGTCTCTTACAAAATAAATATTAGGTTATATTTCTTTTTAGACTAATTTCTTATTGCCATACCCTTAAAAAGGAAATTTAATTGATCATTAATCTAACTAATGATTTCTCAAAATTTTCATCAAAATTTTCGCGCCATTGAAATTTATAACATTTAATTTCTTGCACCCGAGAGCAACAATCACAAAAGATTATCCTTCGACATATTCTTCCCCACCCAGCCCTCCTCCATAAAGCCCATCAGTCTTACTTTATCCTCCGACATATTCTTCCCAACCCAGCCCTCCTCCATAAAGCCCATCAGTCTTACCCACAGCCGCCACAACTTCCACCGTCTCTTTCAACTGGCCACACATAGTGGAAAATTCCGCTTCATTGGTGCATAATTCTTTCGTCTGCCGTTGGAGAAAGGCTGAGACTTTGTCAACCAAAATAAAGGGCTGGTGCGTGTGAAGTAGCAAAAGGGGTTGAAACACATAGAAGATGAACAAGTGTGGCCTTCTCTTACGACGATGACCACTTCTTCGAATCCAATGACTTCGCCTCCTTCGTCGTCCCACTTGACTGTGCTTGGGGTTTTGCCACCCTCATTGGTGTCGATATTGCCGGATTATAAGATATGAATGGGGGAGCCAGGGTCAATTACCGAGCAGAGCCGAAGCCGTTGATGTTGGGTCTGGTGCAATAGAGGTCGGAGGGCGATACTGAAGCTTTCTTGGTCGATAAGCAGAGGAAATAGGAGAT
Source organism: Spiraea crenata (assembly GCA_033992175.1). Taxonomy (NCBI): domain Eukaryota; kingdom Viridiplantae; phylum Streptophyta; class Magnoliopsida; order Rosales; family Rosaceae; genus Spiraea; species Spiraea crenata. Next base: position 579,617 of record JAVBHV010000051.1, on the reverse strand, counting down.
GACATTAGTATCCAACAAAAAAAAAGGATGACATGTGACTCGCACATGTTCTATTTTAACGGAACGTTGACAGAATATTGATTGAGATATCACGTTGTCTTATTTTTATAAGCCTGAGTACCAAATTGATTAGTTTTAAAGTCCAAATATCATAAATTCCGATCATTGAAACTTCAGACATTAGTCAAGATAAAAACCCTTTATTTTAATAAGCTATTGGTACAGTACAGTTAATTTGCCTTTAGCTTTTCTACCGAGCAACATTTCCTTACATTTTCTCATAATCACAACATTTCCTTATCCGCTTAATACCTTAAATGACACCTGCAACTTAGTTCTAGTCACATTTAACACCCTCAACTCAAATTTGCCATATTTTAACACCTTAAACTCGATTTTGTTCACATTTGCCCCTTCCGTTACTTTTTCTGTTAAATTGCTGACATGGCAGAGCAGGTGGGTCCCACCTGCTGATATGGACTGACACATGTCAATATGGAACGCCACCTCATCATCATCTTCCTCCCACACCCGACACCATCTTTTGTCCCCTTTTCTTCCTCCTCCAGCATCGCCAGCTTGCTGCCACTGAGCCCAAGACCAGCTTCGTCTCTTCGGCAACCACCACGAACATCTCCGACGCCACCTCTACCACCTTCTTGCGCAACAACGCGCCGCCTCGACCTTCATCTAAAACGAGCTCCGGGATGCCTAGCTCCACAGTTGTGAAACTCATTTAATCTCCAATCTCTCAAATAAACTTTTGTATTCTGCAAATCTTCATTCTCTTAATCAGTTGTATATTTCCGCGTTTGGGTTTTTGTTTTTGCACATGGGCATTGAAGATTCTCTAAGGTTGGTGCCCAAAGTCTTGATTTTAGCTAATGGGTATTTTCCAGTTTGGAGGAAGTTTGAATTGAGCAACAATATATGATAAAAGTTTGGACCTTTCGATATTGGGTGTTTGTGAATTTTCTTTGGGTTTTTGGAGTTGTGAAGTGGGCAGTAGACATGTAATGATAATGGCTTGTGTTTGAATGCTGATGATGATGGATGGGTTTGTATCAATCTAAGGAAATTGCTGTAAAAACATGCTCCCTCTGTGAACTAGTTGCAGATTTTGTCATGCCGCCATTACCGTAGCTCTCGATCCTCGACGACCACCCCAACATCGACCTCTCTATCACCCGGTGCCGTCGAAGTCGACCCAGACCTCGTTTTAGACAAAGGTCAGGGCAATGCGTTGTTGCGCGAGAAGATAGTGGAGGCGGCATCGGAGATGTTCCTGGTGGTCGTAGAAGAGACGAAGCTGGTCCTGGGCTTGGCGGCAGCAGGCTGGCGATGCCGGAGGAGGAAGAAAAGGGGACAAAAGATGGCGTCGGGTGTGGGAGGAAGATGATGATGAGGTGGCGTTCCATATTGACATGTGGCAGTCCATATCAGCAACTGGGATCCACATGTTCTGCCATGTCAGCAATTTAACAGAAAAAGTAACGGAAGAGGCAAATGTGAACAAAATCGAATTTAAGGTGTCAAAATATGACAAATTTGAGTTGGGGGTGTTAAATGTGACTAGAACTATATTACCGGTGTCATTTGAGTTATTTATCACTTGTTTGTTCATCTCATCTACTGCATCCACTTGTCCAAGGAAAAAGTAAAGAAAACAATTGCTGCCTTATACATAGAAAGTTCTGGAAAACATACAAATGTGACCAAGAGAAGGGCCAGACTTTTAACTGGAAGTTTGAAATAGAAAATGGAGAAACTCCAGTGGCTTATTCATCAAAAAAAAAAAAAAAACTCCACTGGCTTATTTTGAACTTCACATTTGGTCTTCTTTGCCACGTGGTTTCTGGTGGACCAACAATGGACACACACAGTGCTCTGTATGAAACTAAAAAGGTCAGATATACAAGTGTACATAGGAGGATCAAGCCTCACCCTCGTCTAGCCAATCAAAATCCTCCCTGAGTATTACTCCTCATCACCTCTTCAATCCCCTCTTCACTCATTTCTTATCTCTCATATAATCACACTACCAAGTTTGCAACATTCATTCAATTGATCAAACCCAGCTCTCAACATACCAAATTCCTCCTCAGACCACACACCGCCTCATTTTACTATGGCCACCAATTCTATCCAATCCATATCCCACAAACACCACTCCCTCCTCCACCACCACCACCACCACCACATTGACATTGCACCCTCTACTTTACTCCTCAAACCCACCACCACAAGCGCCACCACCAACATTTCTCTCTCCTCCACCAAAATCTTCTCAATCTCACCTGCCACGTCATCACTCTCTACGCCCACTTCCACCACCGAATCCACCACATTCGACATCCTTCGCCGCCACCTCGCCGACCAAAACTTCCGCGAGGCCGACGAGGAGACCCGCCGCCTCCTCATCGTCCTGGCAGGAGAACCCGCCGTTAAGCGGGGCTACGTCTTCTTCTCGGAGACCCAATTCATCCCCGAGGCCGACCTCAAAACCATCGACGCCCTCTGGCGCGAGCACAGCGGGGGAAAATTCGGGTACAGCGTCCAGAAAAAAATCTACGACAAATCGAACAACGATTTCACCAAGTTCTTCATCAAGGTCGGGTGGATGAAGAAGCTCGACACCGAGGTCGAGCAGTACAATTACAGGGCATTTCCCGGTGAGTTCATGTGGGAGCTCAACGACGACACGCCGGAGGGGCACCTGCCGCTGACGAACGCTCTGAGAGGTACCCAGTTGCTGAAGAGCGTGTTGAATCACCCGGCGTTTAAGCCGACGGAGGAGGAATTGGCTCAGGCGAAGGCGGCAGCGGCCGGAGAAGACAAGGGGAGTGGGGTTGCTGGGTTGAAAGGGTTCATGGACGGGAGCAGAAGAGTGCTCAAATCGGATTACAGCTTTTGATGATTAGAATTTGAATATATGATCAAAATTTGACAAATGGTTTTGAATATTCTGGATTATGTAACCACATGTTCCCCCAGTATTTGCACAGACAATTAAATGACGTTTGGTTTCTTTTTTTAGTAGCGGTTAAAAGTGCCGGCCGGAATCTTTTTTTTGGAGATAATTTACTAAAGCCCTACTTCAAGGACGATGCCTTAACCTAGTGCATTTTGACTCACTCGTGAGCTAATCAGGTAGAAAACGTTCACAAAATTCGTAGTGTCTTCCAATACTGAAACTGAAGTAAGAACTTGGCTTATCAAATTTGTAATTGATATCATATTTTCTGTGACTAAAGAACATGATTGTTTGGATAGACAAGTGGAAGCATGATTCTTTTGCATAAAAAATGAAACTACATAAACTATGTGGAATCGTGCTCAATGGCGTTTGGAACTGATGAGAGACGCATCAAAACCAAGCAGAGGTTGCACTCTGCCATTCTGTTTTGATGTCTGTCGTTTTGTGGCATTTCTCCATTGGCCCAAAGGCAGTGCCATTATGCTGCAGCCTACTTTCCTTCAGTCGCGACTTGCGTGTACACGCCAACCAGTGGTCGTTCCAGTAGGAATCAACTCGTCATTAAATGAAATAAACATGCATAAAAATTATTTTATTTCAATTATAACTCAACTTGTATTTTTTTTATTGAACAGGCTCATGACTCATTTACTTACAAGAGGGAATCGGAAACAAATTTGGGTATCTGATTCCCATTTCTTGGGTGTTTTTGCCCATAAATTGGAGTATGACCCACTCAATTTTGATTCCCAAGTGGGTTAGTAAACGTAGGGTAACCAAGGAATCGAGATGAATCCTACCGATTCTCATTCCTCCAATTTCCATTCCCTGTAAGTAAACGAGCCCATCTACTTTCTATATGTACTGATTTTATCTTTCTTGTCTTCAAACACCAATATTAAATTTATTAGTAAAATCTGTTAGAATTATTAACTTATGAAAACCTGAAATATTCCATAAATTGAATACACTAAACTAAGAGACTAGAACAACCTAATGACTTCACATGAGGAATTCCACCAAATATCCCAAAACACCTGAACGTATCCACTTGAAATTAGAAAACACCTAATCATATCCACCTAAAATAAGAAAACACACCAAATATCTCAAAACACACCAAATATCTTAAAACACCTGAACGTATTCACCTTAAATTGGAAAGCAGCTAAACATATCCACATGAAATTGGAAAACACCTGAACATATCCACTTGAAATTATTATAAGTAACCTAATATTATTTCTACACATTGAAACTATTATAACTTCTACAATATAAATCATTAAAAAGGTCTAGGTAGATAATCTTAATTCAAATTTAAAAACATTATTAATTTTGGACATAATGTGGATTTGTAAATGATGAAGAGAGATCCACCCGCTTGAATGTTCCATCATCATATCCGATTGCTTTTTTAAAAAAAGCTATTAGGTTCTTGATTATTAATTTGTAACATCATTTTATTTTTGTGGGAAAAAGAATGACAGATATGTAAATAATTTGAAATAAAATATTAGTTATATACTAGGTGACAAAATTACTAAAATCTGGGTTTTATTCTGTAAGAACAATATAAATAGTATAAATTACAATTACGTACCATGTGGTTTAGATCAAATTTCAATATGATACCTATATTTTTTTTCTTGCATTTTATGACCCTGATTTTTAGATCCTTGCAATTAGGTTCTACCATTTGTAAAATCATTAATTTTCGGTTGTTCAGTGATTAGGTGAATTATGTGGAGCCCATATGTTCACTCTTCCATGTTGTTTGTGGTTTATAACGCGTGGTGCAAGTACATTGAAAATCGCTAGAAGCCATTGAGAATGCGACATTTCATAGTTTCAGTACTGTGGCTTTTGATTCAAATACACAATTCATCTACCCAAACACCAGCTAATAAAATCCATAGAGTCTACATCATTACTGAACAACAGAGAATTGACGATCTACATACAATGGAACACGATTTTAAAGAATTAAAAATACAGAATACTGAAATATAAAAAAAAATACAAGTATTATATTGAAATGTGACTCAGTAGGAGGGATATATAACTGTAATTATTCACCAAAAAATAATTGTCTAAAACAGCTTTCCCTTAAGGCGGAGGTTTTGGTCTCTCGCTCCGCTTCGAGTCCTACGAGTGAGTGAATGTGAGAAATGGTGCTATAAATCTATGGCGTCTTCTCACTCTTCGCTGCTTGCTATCCACCCCCTTTGGAGAAGCTTGAGATTCTTCGGCAGAACCCTATCGAGTATTCCGAGTCCTCACAAACTCAATTCGGTCCGGTTTTCCCGCATAATATCACAAAAGGTATAACTCTGTGCTTTTCTTTTCAATTCATTGTTTGAAAGGTGTTATTCTCCAGTTTTTAGTTTGACAGTGCGAATGATGAATGCCAATTGACCGCCATGGAATTTAAGGTTTCGGTGAATGTTGGTACCAATTTATTTACTAGGAGTCTTGGGATATGCATTAGGTGTATGAATTTCATGTAATGTTGCATTGTTGATATAGTTTTTTTAACTGGGTTTTTCTTTAAATTTTAGGGATACCATAGTGTATCTAACAGTCTTCAGTCGGCTCTACCGGAAATTGTTAATGAGAGTGGTGATGCTGCCCTTTACTCTAAAAGGGAGCGTGTATTATGCGGAGATATGGTGGTGAACTCAGTGAAGCATGAAGAAAAGACAGTGAATACTAACCCTTCAGATGGTAGAGTCATGCTCATTGACGGCACATCCATTATTTACAGATCATACTATAAGCTTTTAGGTGTGTTATGCAACTCCTTATATTGGTATACGATCTTCTTCAATTTGGGATTTAGATGTTTAAGCATGTCTTCTTTGGATACGTGTAATTGTTGGGATTTATTTAATGTTCACTGATACAGTTGTTTTACACCTCAAAAACACGGTAAGTTATTGGAAGCGTGGTAATGTGAAAATCCTCGTTGTTCCTGTTGTAGTAAGCGTTTTAGGGTGCCAAACTTCCCTCCGACATGTTCTTTGAGCGTGCCGGCATTTCACAACTATCTTCAGCATAACACATGTAATCTGAAAGGAACCTAGTATACAGGATTTTGTTATTGTCTTTTGAGTGGCGGCTTCCAGCTTTTTGATTCTTCCTTTTTCCCCAATTTTCTAGTATCCACTTTTCATTGTATGAAACGAGGAGAAAATTAGGCTGACTTTTCATACTTTTGACAATTTTTTGATTTGATTGTTCAGAATTGGTCATACTGGTACCACAATTTAAAGATTTTCTTTTTCATGATGGTGTGCATCTAGTGGTTACAAGTTACTTGTAGTCATATAGCGCATTGGAAGATTAGCTCATCTGAGTTTACTAATGTGGTTCTCTTTTTCATTTAATAGTAGAGTACCACTAACCACTGATTTATTTCTTCCCATTGAAATTAGCAAAGTTGCACCATGGCCATCTGTCACATGCTGATGGAAACGGAGATTGGGTGCTGACCATATTTACAGCACTTTCTCTTGTAAGTATTAGTAATGTATAAGATTGAGCACTGTCAATTTTTTCAGGTTCTACTTTTAAAACGGATATGTTTTCTCCTTTTAAGCAAACATATACCCTTGTGAAAGTTGTGATTTCACATAGATGATAGATTATAGATTTCGCATCAAGATTACATTTATTGGTGTGGGAATATAGGATTGCGATGAAATTTTTATACTTGTCCTGTCTTAGTTTTGATCCCCAAGTCCTGATTCCGAGAATAATAATCTTTTTATGCTTGTTGAGCCTGACTTTGAAGTATTTTGTCGTGCATCTTTCTGAGTGAGTTATACTATGCAATCAACCCTTCGGTATCAATCAACCCTTCGGTATCCTGCAGAAGAAAATTTGACAATTTGCCTGTTCAATTGCTTTTTCACTGTCTCTAGTCCCAATCCTGAGATGTTTAAACTGGGTTTATTCTACATAATACTGCACTGCTTTAAGAAATCCTTATGGAGGGATTGATAACTAAACCAATGTAGATTTTTTTTCTTTCATCATTGATTATATTCAGGTCTAAGGCCTTTTCTGTTAATGATTTTTTCTTGCAGATACTTGATGTGCTGAAGTTTACTCCGTCTCATGTGGCGGTATGATATCCTCCATTAGATATGTCTGCCATTATATCTGGTGTTATCATTGTGTATTTCTTTTAGTTCGTAGCATGCATGTTCTTCTTTTGTTTTTTTAATTATTGTTTTTATTGTGCTGGATTGCTTTGTGTTTCTTGTTGATTACTTACTTTATATTTGGGTTTAGACACACTTAGGAGGAGAGGTGGGACAGCTGTAAAAAAGAAGAATAGGGAGGCAATACGATTTCTATATTTTATAACTTAAGTCCAGCATCAATTATATGGCCGGGCTGAAAATACACCAGAATCAGATTATTAAATCAATTTCTTGTTCAAGTTAGTTAGCTCCATAATCCAAATCAACTCAACCGAAAACACTACTGAAATCCATAGTCAATAATGTTCTCCTAAATGAAGTTCCTCAAATTTTTTTCTTCTGAATTACTGAAAATGATAACCCACCTCCTCACTGCTACCCTCGACCTCTGTCTTGTAAACTTATTAATGCTTTTATACTTTTTCATTGGACACACCTACTTATGAATTTTTTTTTTATCTTGTTCATCCTTTCATGCAGGTGGTGTTTGACCACGATGGTGGGTTACAAACTTGTGGACTGCTTCCTTCTGCATTTGATTCTTAAATGTTTTACATACTTATACTGTACTGAATGCACTTATTTGTATCACCATTTAGACGTTCCTAAAGCTGTAAATGCCTAAATTCTTGGGTTTAGCTAGTGAGTTTTCTAGTCATTCTCATATAGTGTGCTCAGCAGGCAAGCACGTGCCTCCTAAGGTTAATTAGGTTTTATGTTTAGTAAGACATGCCACTGTTTCGGATTTGTACAAAAGATATAGTTGAATTTTCCCCTCAAAAGGTGAAATCTGTTTTCATGATATCTTTTTCTCTGGATTTCAATTTTCTTGATCTTTGAAGTCTTTTCATGTTACATAGAATATTTTAACTTGTAACTCCGAAAAAGCTTCAAGAGCATTATGTCTGGAGGATCTTACTTCTGAGGATGTATCATATCTACTGGTTTTTGTGCTATATGCAACTCTATGAATTGGACTTATCTGTCTTTATCATTCAATGAATGTGTATTTAGGTTAGTTGACCAAATTTTACGCCTTTCTGCTCAGTGAAATCTATATTTGAAGGATCAGCTTGGATAAGGGTATGCAAAAAGTACGCTGTTCTTTCTTCCTTTAGGGTTAGAGGATAAACAGGCCAGAGTTGGCCTTTCAATCTTATGCAGAAAAGGTCTATAATCTTTTGAAAATTTTCCAGTAATGGTTTGTGTCCACAAGTTAGCAATTGTCTGCGTATAATATTTGTTATACATGCTTGTGGAATTGGCTTGTTTTGGGTATTACTATCGGAATGTGAAGGCGCTGAAAAATGTTATCTAGTCTTATCTTACTTCCTAGTCACTGGAAATTTTGAGTTTAGCTTTTTTGCTACGTGTAACTGCTTCCCAAGCCCAATTTGATGAGACAGACCTTTTCTTTTCAGGGGTTTCATTTGGTCAAACTTGTATTTCGTCCAAAGAAAGTGTTAAAGGAAAAGGTATGTTTAGTTTTATTTTCTTTTTCTCTGTTTGTATATTGAATTTAAGGATATAGGCAATCCCAGGAAGTAGGTCTCAGTGGTTTGTAGGTAGGATAGGAAAAGGCAATGGGCAAGCCTGGTGAGTTTTAAGCAGAATTACCTGGAGAATGTTGCATTCTGTACTGATAATATAGTACTGTGTGGAATATGCTAGTCCAATAGAGTCTACTAGGACCAGCGCAACTTGTATCTTATGTGCCTCTATGATTATCAAATACTGAAATGCATATGTGATTTCTACATGTATAAGACAAATTTTTGAAAAGTCTTCTTCGAAGTTTTGATTGTACCCTTTTTTTGCTATTCAAAATGGCTTGCCTAGTCCTGCACATATCTAGTTTAGTTATGCATTTAAATTTCTCAAACCCTGGTGACCACATTAGTTTCCAAACATTTTGATTAAAATTTGGAAACACTGAAGCAGCTGGGTTGAAAGTTTGTTTAGTTTTTTTGAGCACAATTGTCATATTACTTTCAGTTGAAATTGGCAAGTAACATTCGAATTTCTGTGTCACTAAACCACCACTTTACCAACATTTAAGTACATCTATGTAATAGAATGTTCTGCAGACTACTTTTTTGGTTATCTCAGTTAACTTCTTTGTCGATTATCTTATTTCTAGTATCTTTTATGTGTTTGAAAACAAAGCTGCCTTGTCTTGCATCATACTGAAAATGAAAAGTGAAGTTGCCATGTTCTGGGTGGTAACTTGATGGGGAAGTCATCAGCAAAGATTTAGTTCCCTAATTTTCATTTACTTATTTCACTAGGTTTTAATTACTGGTTGGCATGGGATTTCGGGTTTTAGTTTACTTTCCTGAATTTAAGTAAGTTACCTTCATTGTTTTAGAAAGTTAGGAAGTTTTTCCTATAAACTAGAAAACCTATCCTGTGCTCTCTAGGAATAGCTAGTATAAAAGCCAACCTATGTTCTATGTAAATATCAGAGTTTGAAGAGTTGAGTTTATGAAAATTAAGTTTATCTCAGAAATCGTTTATCTTTGTGAGTCAAACCTTAGGTATTCTTTGTGAGCCAAACCCTTTATCTTTTCTGTTTTCCTATCGTTTGTTCTCTGTTACGCTTCCGCAAAACCACCAAATCTACCATAAACCCCTTTTATGGTGTTGATCATAACTTCTGCGCAATTCATTTGAATTCTATTATGTAATTGCTCTATTTAGATAACACAACTTTGGCATTTAATGCTCTCTGTTAAACGGGACTGATGTTTCACTGTGTTTGTATCTGTTCTGTCTATACATGTATATTCTATTAGTTTCCTATAAGAAAAACACTGTTATATTCAATGTGGAATCTGGCAGGCGGCAGTCACTTCAGAAGATCTGTTGGATTAATAAAAGACATGACTGCTCTACTTGTCCATATGCTTCGGGTCTATTAAACTGGACCAGTGACGACCTAAATTTCTTACAAGTTTCAACCATTTCATTCGATTCCATTGAATGTTGTGTCTATTGTGGAGAGGCTTTCTCCATGCTCCTTGAGTTTCTATTTCAGAAATTTAGAGTTTTGTTCTTCTAATGCTTTATCTTCATTAAGTCCTTTCCCAGGTCAACTAGGAGATTATGAAGTCTCAGTATTCTTTGTTTTTGGTTTGTTTTCTCTCCTTGGAGTGATACTTGCAAGTTTCTGGTTTAAATGTTTGTCAAAAAATACATATATCTTTTCGAGTTTGTTAGGAAAGATGGTCAATCATGATTTCAATTGAATGCCACTTTTTTTTTTGCTCCCACCTTTTCACATACGACAATGAGATGATGGAGTATGTTACTTATTGTTGATGGGTAAATTCTTGAGATGCTTTTTTATGTTGCCTGCAATCTTCCTCCCCTCCTCCCCCCATTTCACTTATGGGGATGCTCAATATTGAATTTTGAATTCGCCTGTATATGTAACATCAAGCAAATACACATCTTTGTTTGTTCATTTACTCTACTGTTTTTGTTCCTTTGAAAGCTTGTCTAAATGTATCGTGTTTAGGTTTTATTTTAACTCTTCCTTCATCACATTTCTGGTAGTAATTACTGAACTTAATATTTGTGAGCTATGCAATCTACGGGTGAAAACAATGTGTTAGCCAAGGTATTCTTTTTCAAGAGTGACTTGTTATAATAGGATCTTTTCTCTTTGAAGGCCTAAACTTTCGTCATACATTATACCCCGCATACAAGAGCAATCGGCCACCTACACCTGATACCATTGTCCAGGGACTTCAATACTTGAAAGCATCCATCAAGGCTATGTCAATCCCGGTGATTGAGGTAATAGCTCTATATCACAGCGTTATACCACTAGCTGAACCCGCTCATATGTGATGATTGATTGTGAGCTACTCAAAGGCAGGTGCCAGGTGTGGAAGCTGACGATGTGATTGGAACATTGGCTGTTAGGAGTGTTGATACTGGTTACAAGGTTAATTTCTGAAAGAAGACTGGTTTTGAACAATAAGTGGTATACTGATAATTAACATACAGGATAATAGAATAAGACTTGTATGAAAACTTTAAATATGCTCAGGTTTTTTTTCTTGACAGGTACGTGTTGTCTCTCCAGACAAAGACTTTTTCCAGATCCTATCTCCTTCATTGCGTCTTCTACGAATTGCTCCACGTGGCTTTGAGTAAGTCAACCTAATACCTGTTGAATACCTTTACTTCAAAGGCTTTATTCTAATTTATTTGCTTGGATATTTGTATGTTGATTCCATATGGTTTAGCATATAGCATCTGCCACTCTGTTTTGCTCCTTGTGTTGATGCATCTTTTTGCACTTGAATATTGTAATACCAGATTGTCTTATTTTAAATTTATTATTTGGCTTAGTAGGTTTTGGATTCTAATATATGTTTTTTTCTTTCCCAGTATGATTTCATTTGGAATGGAGGACTTTGCTAAAAAATATGGAAGCCTTCAACCTTCTCAGTTTGTTGATGTGATGTCGCTTGTTGGTGACAAATGTGATAATATTCCAGGTTATTTGCTTTTAATATGTGAAACTTTAAATAAAAAAAGGAAGGAAAAGGATAATAAATTACTCCTTATTAAGTGAAAGAAGATGCATACGATTTTTAGTGTTTTGTACTCATAGAGTAATTATAGCATGATAATTGCTGTTTCACTTTTTGGTTTCAAGACATGAGAGGAAATTCAATGAAATTTTCTTATAGCTTGGAACTCCAGAAAAGTGCCAATCATGCATCTGTTTCTTCCATTTTACAAGTGGAAATGTAAGAAAGGATTCATTTAACATCAAATATCTGGTTTTGATCCTAGATACCTCAATAATATTCTTCACATCATACTGACAACCTGAGAGACAAATATACATTCACTTGGGCTGGGGGCGGTCCATGATCTTTTTTCTGTTCTGCAATTCAGCACTAGTGGGAAAAATAGAGCTCTAATGAACGATGGCTTATAATGACTTTAATTTGGCTTGGGCACAGATAGTCTTATCAAGTTTTTTCCTTTATTCTTTAAAGAGGAAAATGAGCATCGAAGTTTGTGTTTCAAAACCTTATTATAATTGCAGGAGTTGATGGAATCGGAAATGTCCATGCTGTGCAACTCATCACTAAATTTGGTGCGTTATATTTGCCATCTTACTTTATCTTTGAATGAAACTCGTCAGTATGCTTCAGTTGATAGGTGTTGCTGTGTACAAAATTTGTCCTTCTTAGGTCACCTAAGTTTACTTGAATCTTGATACCTTTTTCCCATTTAGGTTCCCTGATAGAGAAACAGTATTCCTTTGCATGCTAATTGTTTCTCTTTGCTGACAGGTACATTGGAGAATCTATTACAGTGTGTCGATCAAGTTGAAGAGGAACGAATCAGAAAGGTAATATAAGTAATTTAAATATGCCATTCACTGATTAAGAGTATTGTAAATATTCAAATGCTTGGTAGAATAGAATTCAATTTCATTTATCAACTGTTTGGTAGATACTTGAATGTTGGTACAATGGAATTCTTTGAATTTATATACTTCCTGATAAAAAAAAGAACAGCTAGTATACTTTTAGGTGGATAAGCTGTGGTGAAGTAGCCCTGCAGATATTTCTGATTGCTTGAACCTCTTTGGACCGTCAATCACAGTTTGAGCTCTTATAGTGTTATTTAATTTAAGGATTAAGCATGAATCAGCTTGGCCTGAATACAAAAAATTCTAATGAGATTATATGTCAATGTAGGAAACAAATAGATAGTGAGTCCCTCTAGGTTCGGTTGCACCCTGGCCTGTTTCGGGTTTTCGTGGATTTTGTCTGGATTCAAGTTTTATAAGGGCAATCATCTGAATCCGACTAGTTTTGTTTCTTTAATTCAGTCCAGTAAATGTAAAAATGTCATATGGATCCTCCTTGGATCTGCTCGATTCAAATGTTATCTTACATAAGACCCAGGCGATTGAATTTTGATTTCTGCTTCAATTTGTATTTCAACATGAACCAGGCTAGCAAGTTCTGGGTACTGGTCCATTTTGTTTTTTCATGTGACCAGCAGAGTTCCTTGGGTTACTGAGGTTATGCTGATGCATGCAGAGAAGCATAATGATTGATATAGTATATCATGTGCTGTCCTTGTGTCAGAACTATATCATTTGATGTTGTATCAGAAAATGGACACATCAGAATGCAAAAAAGTAAAGATAAATGGTGAGAATTATTTTTTGTTTTGAGGAGAAAATTCTGTGAGCTCAAAGGATAACCACAAAGAAGACAAATATAAAATATATTTAGATGAAGAAAAGTAAGATACATCATGCAGTGTGCAACAGAAATTACATTAGGGTGCCTCTATTGGCACCCAATTTTTCATTAAGTACACCTAATTTAAATTTTTCACCCAAATTTTGTCTTAAAAACTAATAAAAACCTATGTGTGCACCTAAGTCTTCCCAAAAATGCCCTTAGTGAAACATAAAAACTTGTGAGTTCACCCACACAAACTCCCTCTGCTCCCTTCCCCTCTTTCCCTTTCCTTCTTCCCTTTCCTCTTTCTCTTTTGACTTGATATTTCATCGTATACTGAAAATCAAGAAGGACAAAGTCTTTTGTTGGTCGTATCTCTCAGTCCTTTCTTACGGTTGAAAAAATTAGCAGATGGAAAAAGATTTCATGGTGCTGTTTCAAAAATGGATTTGAGCAAGGCAACTCCCTGGTTGTTGGGAATAACTTGGTTACAGGTTAATTGAGATGGAATTGAACCCAATATTACGCACCATAGCTTCAATTGTTTCGGTGTGCTCTTTATAGTCGCTTTCGAAGTATTTGTATTGAAGAGGCCGCTGACGACAATGGAGCTGGGTTTGATGGGTGGATTGGGTTTGCGTTTATGAAGTTTCCTTTGGTTTCTAATAGCTGTTTGGTCATTTTATTCAAGATAGAAACTGAAAATAAAAGTGTCAAGAAGTATTGGGTGTACTTATTAGACAGTTGGTGCCAATAGAGGCACCCTTTACATATGAGACAATGGTTAGAACTATTCCTCGTACCCACAGGGTGCATTCTGTAAAACTACTCCTCTATAGTTTTCTCTCGTATTATCTTTGTTGTATTGCTTTATCCTCCATTGCCTTAATTGGCTTGGAAGACAGTATTAGCTAATTATAAGTGGTTATGATGTCTTACAGTGCTATGTTTGGTTTTTCATTGTAGACCTTGATGGAAAATGCTGACCAGGCTATCTTGAGCAAGAACTTGGTAATCATAACAATATTTGCTTTTTGTAGTTTTGCTTATCTAGCATTTTTTGTTCCTTTCTTGTCTTTTTGTTTTTTTTTTCTTTTACACAGAAAGTAGGGTTGGGGTTGCCCGTTGAAATTTATTTCCTGAAAGTAAACGTTAAAAAATGAATACTACATATATGTGGGATCTGCTACAATCACCTTAGAGTATATCCAAACATGCTAGTAGGGGCTGCAAAAGAAAACCTCTTAGCAAAAAGCATGTTCATGTTTGTTTGTTAAAGAACCGACTGAAGTTCAAGCTTAAATCCAAAAGCCAATCTCAGCCATCTAACTATGTCTATGGATCTGCTTTATGAAGATAGAATTTGCATATACAGAGAGTCAAGAACCCTTCTAAAGTCCTAGCCAAAACTTTATATATTCAATTATGTTATAATGTCACTTAATAGTTATTTGTTCCATAGAATTTTGCTACGACATGTTCTTTATTGAAAAGAACTAAAATGCTTCATAATCAGTTAGAGCTTGTTATTTGATTGATAGTTCATTGAGAAAACTAAGCCAAGGTCAGGAGATTTGGACAATGGAGTGCAAACATATGTATATGAACTTGGTCAATCAAGTCCATGCTAGGCTTGAATGCTCGTCTTGTAAAGGAAAGCCTGAACACTAAATACTCAGTTTGTCTTCAATTTTGTTTTACTCTATATTCTATTTCAAAAAGGGAGACTTCCTTTATGAGTGGAGTTTTGGCTGGGACTATGGGGTTCTGCTCTTGCTGTTTTGTTGTATATTTGGGTAAATACAGACAAGCATGTGAACAACATGTGTTTGATTGGTCACAATAAGCAATAAGATGGAATGTTTATTTTTATCCCTGCAAAATTTTGATTTCTCTTCTTTTATAGTAACTATCAATGTACTGTCTTCTTTATTCATATGGGTAGTACTGTTTAACAGCTTTTGGTCTTTATGATACAATGACAGGCAGTATTACGTTCTGATCTTCCAGAGTACATGGTACCTTTTGCCACAAAAGATCTGATATTTCAAAAACCTGAGGTATGTGCAGTTGTAATTTTATGTAGTTATCTAGTTCCAACTACAAATATGGAGTACTCAACCAACTTAATACAAGTCCATTCAGGGTCTAGATTCTATTGACAATCAAGGAAGCTTGTCTTCTTCTAACATGGAGTTAAGAGGGACGATCAATGACATGTTCATGCGTAAAACTTATCCCTACTACCAATCCCATCATTTTCAAGTGATCTAGTCGGGATAAGTTATAGGCATGAAATAGTCCCTCCATGCTATAAGTCAACCACCGTATTCTCCCTATCAAACGAGCCCATAAATTCTAACTTAGTACTGTTTTGGGTTACAATTTTTGTGATGTTTACTGGTTCTGTAAAAAGTGTAAGATTTTTGTGGGTGTTGCTTGAGTTATTAAAAACTTGCAGAAACAAGTGGTTGAATTTCCTCTGTATCCTTCTTAGCTATTTTAAACGATAAGGCATGCATCTAATGACACAAGTGAATCGTCTGACCTGATGAAACCAGTCATGTTTGTGTTTCATGAGTCACTTTATTCGAAGAGCTAATTTAGAATTCTGGGTGCTTACAGGACAATGGAGAGAAATTCACGAGCCTCTTAATTGCTATAAGTGCATATGCGGAAGGATTTTCAGCTGATCCAATCATCAGGAGAGCATTTTACTTATGGAACAAACTTGAAACCGCCAATCAAGTTTTATAGTATTCAAAGGATTTAGTGATAGGAGGACGCCTATACTTGTTTCAAAAGTCACAAGCAACAGAAAGCCATCATCATGTGTAAATTGGATTTTACCATTTTATCACCTTGTTACATCATTTTCCTCTGCAGTATGATGTTTTTAAAGTTATCATGTATTGTACATAGTTGCTTCTAATAAAAAAATAAAAAAAAAAAAAAAAAAAAAAAAAAAAAATAAATAAAAAAAAAAAAATATGAAAAAAAAGTAAAAAAAAAAAAAAAAAAATATAATAAATATAATATAATTCATATAATAAAATTTATTATACAAATAAGAAAATATTAATACCCACAAACAAAAAAAAAGAAAAAAAAAAAAAAAAAAAAAAAAAAAAAAAAAAAAGAAATACGAAAAAATGAAAAAATAAAAAAAAAAAAAAAAAAAAAAAAAGTCGCTCATAACTTTGATTAAATAGGTATTTACGTAATTTGATCTTGGTTAGTGCTTTCGTATCAGGGAGGCCTCCATGTCGACAGATTATTTTAATAAATGTACCCACAACTTGACCCACATTGTTTTTGTTTACAAACCTTACAATTCTACCGAAACCAGCTTCCCAAGGTACCCTCGTTGAATTTTCATTCTTCTCAAGAAAAAAGGGTAAATTAGCTACAGCAATCAAAGCTTGGCTTTTCAATTCGGTAATAGGCGGCCAGTGTTAAAGCAATTGTAATTTACCTTCGTAATTACCTTTGAACTCTCTCTTCGAGTCGTCAGCTTTTTTTGGACAAACTTCATTTTACCTCGCAAGATTTTAATTTCATCGATTTTGACCACCGGGTTTCACATTTTATCAATTGAAACCTTCTGATTAAAATAAATTAATAAAAGATAATTATTAGAATAAATATATTTTCTATATATTATCTATACTAAACCCGAAATGGGGTGCTGGTTGCATAAAGTAGAATGTCTTCTTTGCCCCTTTACAAACTGCAGGGCACTCTTATTTGCACCGTCATCTTCCGAAAATGCCCTTCATTATTTGCGTTTTCAGCTGTCGCTCGCGGACGTTCTTGTCAACTCTTTCCCAATTCTCCTCTCTTCCGCTCATCGCTTCTTTCCCAGTTTTTCTCCATCGACTTCATTTTGTATAATCTTTTTCTCTCCTCTCTCGTACCAGTTGCTTCGGGTTGTGGGGTTCTGGGCATCATCCGCGAATTTCGCCGTCTCTTCCTTCAATTTTTGTGGGTTTTTCTTGGTTTCCGACCTGGGGAAGTTATCAGTAATCTCGCATGCTTCTCTGATTGATTGCCTCGTACTTTCTTTGGCTGATTGACAAACACAAGCCTCATTCTCCAACGTCTTAGGTTAAATATGTACTGAATATCAAAGACGAATCCAGAGTGGTATATGAGTAGATGGGGAATTTATTCGTGAAGAAGCCTAAGATCACGGAGGTCGATCGAGCTATTCTCACTCTTAAGACCCAGAGGCGCAAGCTTGCTCAGTACCAACAACAGGTACTTATTAATTTTTTTTATTTTTATTTTTTTCCAATTATCTAGCACAGATTTGTGTTTTTTGAATTGCGGGTGCTATTTGAAATTGATGTAATTTCTTGTGCTGCTTTCCTTTCATGTCATTTTTCCAGCTTGAAGCTGTAATTGACGCGGAGAAGCAAGCTGCAAGGGACTTGATTCGTGAAAAGAGAAAGGAAAGAGCATTGTTAGCATTAAAGAAGAAAAAGGGACAAGAAGAGTTATTGAAGCAAGTAGATACCTGGCTTATTAATGTTGAGCAACAAGTAAGTAATTAATCAAACACGCAAAGTTATCTGCTTCTTTCAATATTATTTGATCCTGTTCTGGTCATTCATGAAACTTTTACGTGGACATTAGTTTACTCCATTTCGTTTGTTTGTTAATGCGATTGCTTTCAATTTGTTACTCCGTTTCAAGAATTTCGCTGCCTCTCGCCTTAGAACATGTTATATCTAGTTGAAACTCTGAAAGGTTTGAAGCTCTGGAAGGCAACATGCTAACACTCCAGTATTCCTTTTGGTTCAGTTGCAAGACATTGAACTTGCAAGCAAGCAGAAAGCTGTATTCGAGAGTTTGAAGGCTGGTTCTAATGCAATTAAAGCCATACAAAGTGAGATCAACCTTGAGGATGTACAAAAGCTAATGGATGATACGGAGGAAGCTAAAGCTTATCAAGATGTGAGCTATTCTTTTGTATATTTTGTTGGTTTTTTCACACGATGGAAAATTAGTGTTTACTGGTTTGCTTGTGCTGCATGCGTAGAATCAGTATCAATAACTTATTGTGAAACACTTCCTGGTAATTGGGAATAGTTTTCAAGTATTGAAGGTTTTATCTCCCTCAGATGTCTTAACATGGATATTTTGAACATGAAATAGATGATATCTCTGGTTTGGTGTTTAATACACAACACCTACTTTTATACTCAATACAATACACTGTAACACTTGCTCCTGTATTGATCATCTAACTTGTGTATATTCCTTTCATGGACTTATTGTCAACCAATAGTGATTCTAACACTGAACACTTCTTACTTCTTTGCGTAGCATGTTCTCCATCTTTATAAACTCATGACTATTGTAGGAAATTAATGCAATCTTGGGGGAGAAATTATCAACAGAAGATGAGGAGGAAATTTTAGCCGAATTGGACAACTTGGAAGCTCAGGTATGCTATTTTTTATTCACATAGTAGATCCATCATTCGTAATGGCACTTTTGCATCCTGATTTTCTTTTCTTTGATTCTTGATATTCTTTATTTGTCGAAGCTATGACCTGTTTGATTAATATTCCTTGGCTAATTGCTTTCTGAATCTGAAATTATAGCAACTAGGTCCTGTAGTTATGATTATTGTGGTGCAATTCATTTTGTTCAAACACTCAACACAGTAAGGAGTTATTTCTTTCCTCTTAGTGCTGTTCATTTATCTCAGTTCCAATATTTCTGTGCCAAAATTACTCTTTGTGATGCATAGCATGCAGTTCCTTTACACATTACAGTCTGGTTCCTTATCATCCCTTTTCCACCAGTTTTCATGCCCAAATTCTGGGAAGGAAAATTGGTAATGTTGTATACCATCTCCATAAATCAATTGATTTTTAGGAGACATAGCCTGCTCAGTAGCTAGTGTTCAGCTATATCGGCGTAAAACACACAGAGACATGTGCATGCACAGCACACCCACTCACATAAACGCTGGAAGTTTAATTGTGACTGGAGTCAAGGACTTTACTTTGTCCTCAGGTGGTCTATGAGTCTTCAAGGATTGCCCCTATGAAAAATAACCAAATTGCAAATCATTTAGCCATCTAAGAGCATCTACAGTGGATCCCCTATATTGATTTTTAAGTTAAATTCGGTGCAAATGCTAACAAAAAGAGCTCCAGCAGATCGCCTATATTTTTTTTTTACCCCCTATATTTAGAGTAATAGGAGATAAAATTTAACATATTATTAGGATTGCCACGTAGGCAAACTACTCATAATAAACCACACAAGAATAAATGCAATGGAAACATAATTAGAGTTCAATTGAACATACTTAAAAATAATCAGATTTAGAAAAAGTATAGGGTAGCTGCTGGAGACGCCTTGGGTGTCCACTGTAGATGTTCTAATGTGATCAAATAAAAAGCTGAACAAATCCCCATAGACACCATGAGTGATCCCATGGTTAAACAAATCGCATTATGTCTAAATATAACAGGAGTGACCCTCCCAAGGGATAAGAAAATGTATTTGGATCATGGATCCTCAGTGCGAGGTGTCGCCCAATTATCCATGGTCCTTAAACTATGTAGAAACATTACCAAGTGGTCTAGTGGCTAATAATATGTACTTAGTTAAAGGTCCAGGTTTAAGTCTTGTGGACGAACTTCTATTAAGGTTTTTGGTGGAAAAAATATAGTGATGCTTTTAAGATGAATATTTCTTTAACTTGTTCAAGTTCACGAGGTGATGCCATCTTAATTACTGTATAGCCCTTCACAAATCCTTACATTAGAACTCAAGGGAAGATAGTGTAGTGTTCAATACATTTGTGCAAGGATGTGTGGGGTTTTGACATCTGGAGTAACTTATGATTGCTTTCATCCCATGATTCTCTTTACTTTTAAGAATGTGAATGCCTCATATGTGTGTTCTTGTTACTGTGGTATGATTATTATTGAGCTTTATACATGTGGCCCTTAACTTATTATGTGTTGACGTTGGTTTATGCACTTTCATATTGCCAAATACATTGTTTGATCTAGTTTACATCAACTTAATAGGACAAATTTTATTTCACTGGTTATTGTCTGCTCCGTTTCATAAAGTTGACTTACTGTCATGAACTCCATTAGACATGATTTTTACTCAAATCTAAAAATGGAACTCCCTTCCTTTGCCAGATGATCGTTCAAGATCTGCCTAAAGTTCCTGCTTCAGTGTCCTCGCATCTAGAAAATGAAAAGTTGGACCTTCCAGATGTACCAACCAACCCTCCAGTTGCACCTGATGCTGTCACTGATACTGCAGAAGTTTCTACCGAGAGAAAAGGTACCTATCTATCTCTCTCGTCCAATGGCTAATACCTTGGCTCAACTTAATTGCAAATGCTTAGCTATGTTTTTGAATGTGCAGTGATGGAAGAACCATTAGTGGCTTGATTGGATATAACAATCAAATAAGGTCGACATGTTCTCAAGTTGTTTACAGACTTACCATCTGACTGTCCAATTCGCATCCATGTGGAAGTTTGGTTTGGATAACTTAGATTCTCTTTATTTTTTCAAAATTGGGTGTACATATGTGATACTCTTGTGTATCATTTTTCTTTGGTTTGGGTAACTTCGATTTTTTACCTTTATTGTTGTTGTCATTGGTTTCTATCGAGTCATTAAACCTAAATTTTTCATCATAAAGTTAGATGTTTTAGTTAGTACCTATAATGTTTAAAAATTGGAGAAAAATGATGCACAAACTTGATTGCTTCTGTCCATAGCAATGAAATAGAAAACACCAACAAGTGCTAATGCAACTGAATCCATTTATAGAGTTCGGTACTTTAATCTGAATCTCACTCAAGGCAATGACCTGAATCTAAAAAGGAAATTGATTAGAGAAGAGAAAGTAACCTTACAAAGAGTGGAGATACGTGCTTAGAAGCAAAATATCTATGCTATGAAGCACGAAAAGAGGAACGGGGAGATGATACGAAACGGCAATTCCAGGCGAAACGATACAAAATGGAGAGTCCTCAAATATCAAAAAAATTATCAAAAAAATTGATACGACACGTAATGGAAACATCAATTAAAAACCATTTAAATTTATATAAATTAGTATTCTAAACTTCCATAGCATAGAAAAAATTAAAATTCAAATGAAATGGTACAAGTTCAAGTTCAAATTTGAAGGGAATGTAAATGCTAAAATATGAAATTAGTTAAAAATCCAAAAATTTTGCCAAAATCTTTTCTCCATGTGGAGTTTCGGACTGTTTTCGTAATATTTTCTCTCCTATACATGCTTGGAGAAGTTTCGGCCTTGTTTTGTTCCCAAAATATTTCCAAAACGCGAAACGCTAGGTGGTCAAAATTTCGGTGCTTCATATCATCTATGTCTTAGTAAAATTTCTATCAATATGTTGAACGCTGAAGGTTTGGTACCTCATTAATGCCATTGCTCGTTGTTGCATTGTTGTTGTTGGGCCCCAAAATGGTTTATGCTGGTTTAATCCTAAAGTGTATGAACTGTATTCCAGTTGAATATTAAGGGTGCCACTACATTAGGTTTTTCAATCCTTAAAGCAGTTCTAGATGTATATCTATAAAGTTACCTCACGTTGGTTAGAGCAAGTGTACGCTATATCAACAGTGGAATTGCTCGGTTACTTACATTCGGGGATGGGAAACAAAATTCGGGAATGGGAATTGGATACCCAAGGGCTTGGGTATCCTTTTCTGTGTTTTTACCCCTAAATTGGTTGACCTACTATGAGTTTTGATTCTCAAGTGACTTAGTAAACGTAGGGACAAGAGGACTAACGATTTCCATTCCTCCTATTTCCATTCCCCGTAAGTGTAGATTTAGAACCTTTTTTTACAAAAAGGTTACAAAAAGAAAAGAGGACTAATTTTTACACCCAAGAATGTTCACTGAACACCCTCTTGTTTTTTAACACCCAGCTCAATTTTTAAACTTCTTTGGGCACCCAATATCTTCAACATATTACCAACAATGATCTTGAACTAAATTAAAAGATTTAAATGAAAATGGAAATTATATGAGCATTAATCTCAACGCACTCAATTTTCTCAAAATACTCATCACCTATTTTGGTTAATTTGAATTTTCTCCTTACACCTATTTTATGTTCCAACAAAAGTCTTCAAGAAATATTGAACTTATTTTACACACCCATCAGTAATCTAACATATGCAAATTAATTTAACAATACAAATTAACTAGAAAATTAAGAACAATATGAATTTATTTCTGTTGATTCATGAACATGACAAGAAAAAAGCCATCAAACTAGCAAGAAGTAATAGCAAAAACACAAAACAACCCGTCACTGAAAAAGTTATTAAATTAGCTCATGATAATTCATAAGACATGAAGCCAACACATTTTGCAAGTTTTGGTGTGGTGGTGGTAACATCACAGGATATGGCATTCGAACTTAAAGAAAAAAATAGACTAAGGTTGTGTTGGAGACGTTGGGTGTGGTGAGAAAATCCCTCTTTTATTTTACATCTTATAGTATTGTCTGAGTAATTTTATATAAAGATGAAATAGTAATTTAATAAATAATATTAGTGATGAGTGTGGCGAGATAAAACTTGAGTATGGATAAAAATTCTCAAATGAAAAACTTTGAACTGTCCATTGTATAGAAACCCTGCTTCAGGTTGGATGAGCGCCACAAAATAACTTTAACAAAATCGAATTGGGGGTTGGGTGAGTGGGGTTGGTTTAAAAGATGTAGATACTCTTCTAAAATTGTTTTTTGTTTGGTGGCGGGTGGTGTGTAGAGGGGTAGAGGGGTGAGTGCCGCTGCCACCGGTGATTCTCCTTCACCAACTACAATCCCTTCAAATATGGCTGGACTCGGTCAATTACCGATCAACAACCAAACCAAATCGAACTGAACCGATATATTCGGTTTTACCCATATAGAAACTGATTCCAAACTCGTAAGCTCGATAACCAGCAGTCTAGTAAACCGACAATGTCGGTTTTGTTTGGTTCGATTCAAAACCCATAAAAATTACAAATGTTTTTCAAGAAATGATAATATTCGATTCGGTTTGGTAAAATTGATAGCTTAAATCTGAGAACCGGTACCAAGTCGCTAATAGTCGGGTCGGTATCAATGCTAAAATTTGGTTCAATTTTATTTCGATTTGGTCAATATCGATTCGGTTTGGTATTTCAGTAGAAAATCCCAGCACTACCTTCAAATTTTTAACTTCTTTAATTCTTTTTTGGGTGAATTACAATTTACCCCTTAAAGTTTGGGGGTCTACATCAAATTAAACCACAAGGTTTCATAGTCATCAAATTACTCCCTAATGTTTTCCAATTCAATCAATTTAAACCACTTCGTCAAATTGACTATATTTATTACTGAAGTGGCAATTTGCGACTTACACGAAAATGAATTTTGTCTTTCCATCCAGCTAACATTGACATTTTTATATGTACCAAATACTTCTTATTTTTTTCTCCCGCCAAGGCATTTGGCTCTCTTTTTGTGGAGTTAAAATCCATAAACAACGTTCCCCTTTAGTATTCATATAATTGAAATAAAAATGTAGATATTTTTTGGAAAAAAATGTAGAAATTTTTTGGAAAAAATAAATAAGGAGCTAGATATTATCATTGACAAATAAGCTGAAGATAAAAATTTTGAGGGCAAGGATTGACTTGGGATGTGTTTAACTTATTTGGGATTGATATGGAAGGTGATTAGCCACACAAAGAGGCGAAGTAAAGAAATAATTTATTTTTTTATATGAAAATGCCTTTTGTTAGCGGGTAAGGAATACAAAGATTCATTTTAGGTTAGGCTTTATAATGCCACATCAACAATAGACATGGTTAATTGGACAAAGTGGTTTAAATTGAATAAATTTGGAAACATTTGAGAGGAATTTGATGAAATTGAAGCTTTGTGGTCTATTTTAATATGCACCTCCAAACTTTGAGGGGTAAATTGTAGTTTGCTCTTTTTTTTTTTGTGGAAAGATTTTTCAAGTCATTTAATTTATGGGTGAAATTGTCTTAACATGTCATTTAAATACATGGGTGTCCAAACTCAAAAGAAGTGTACATATAGCAGCCCTAAAGGAAAATGAAAGCTGCTATGTACACTATGTTTTCTTCTCTGAATACCAATATTTTTTTGAATACTCATTTAAAATTTTTCAAAGTTTTTTGGGTACTCAAATTAGACATGAACTTCCAAATATACCCATCATTACTTTATTCAATAAAGACTTCTGTTTCTCATAAGTACTTTGATGTAAAATTACATATGAGTCTAAAAATAATTTTAATTTAAAAAAATAATAAGGTGTCTAGAGAAGAAAATATTGGTGTAAGTATCTTGTGAATACAAAGTTACAAACTCCTCGGGGTCTAACACTTCAGGTTGGGCCCTACGAATGGACGGGTCCTATCCTTGGACCGGTGTTGACGGGTCGGGCTGGGACGGAGCATTGTCTCTCCATCCAAAGCAGTTGTGGTCTACCCAGAAACGCAGAAAGAGTTGGAGACAATGGAAATAGCCGCTCGTTCCCTCTTCGCGTTCTCGGTCGCAAACCCCAATAAGGTAACAAAATTCTTTTGATATATTACACTCAATCATCCATTCGTTATTCCGCAGAAAATTCAAAAATTACGAAATGAGATTCTAGTTTATTATTATCTAGTGCGCTGAGGGTTTTAGTTCAATTAATTAAGTTCATTCAAGTGAAGTTAATTTTTTTTTTTTTACTGGTTTTCAATGAAAGTATCGAATTGGTGCCTCTGCCCCATGCCTTACTTGCACCACATCAAAACCCGCCCATCGAATCGCATATTCTGCTCAAGCACATCCCATAAGGTAATAAATACATGTAAACTTTCTACCTGTTCATCAGTTATTATACAGTTTTTCTGAAAGATATGTTTTTCATGCTCAAATGATCTTAGAGGTTGTCCTCTTTGTTTTGTGGGTCTGTGCTTGCCATTTTATTTTACAGGAAAAGTCGTAAGTATCTTCCTGCTATTTGTGCTGTATTATCAGGTACATTTGCGGTCATTTTATGTTTAGTGTTAACTAAAAATGTGCTACAGTATTACTTTTTTTATGCAGTTGCTAAGCATTCACTAAGTCATTGGTTTTACTTGGTATAGGCACAGAAGACATTGGAGTATCTTCTCAGGTTGAAGACTTGCCTGTTACTGTTACTACTTCAGTTACCGACGATGCTGGTGAACTAAAGGTATTGTAAAAGTGAAAATTATGCAGGAATCGTTTGTTCTATTATGTTTTCTGGAAGCAGGTTAGTAAGAACATGACATTCTGAGGTGGAACATGGAAGTGAAAAATATGGTAGTGTTTAATGTAGCTATGAAGATTACTTTTACTCACTGTTGTTCTTGTTTCATGGTAAACCCAGTTATAGTGAAGATGGGTTGAATATTTTTTTATATGGTTAAAAGTTTTGACCTCTCAACCTCCGCATTTTTTCCATCAGATAAGCGTAGAGGTATCTGGTGCCAACACTCAAGCAATCTTCAACCAAGTTTTTGACAAAATGGTTACTGCAGCCCAGCCAATACCAGGATTTCGAAGAGTGAAAGGAGGTAAGATTCAGAAATAGTATGGACTACTTATGGTCATCGTCGTCATTCTTCACAAGTCGAAATTGTCATTTGAGCAGCTTACTAATCTTCTAGATCGAATTTTTTTTTTTTTTTTTATGGTAGCTAGTATGGATAATATATCTAAATAACCTAAAGACAGCTGTATCCGCTTCCAATTCAGAGTTCTCAAAGAGAGTGCATGTTTTGATGTTCTAAGTTTCTATAAACAATTGGAATGTTGGACCTGTTATCTCCTGTAGTATATTCCTTATCCTTATTTCTCCTGCTACTTAACCTATGTCACAAAAGAAGGGCAAGAATAAATTTGCTAGGCCCTTCCATTTTTCATTGCTACGCTTAATTTGACTGCTGGACTGAATTGTCATGAAATGCTTTTGCGCTTCTGTTTCTATATATTTTTAGAAGAAAATAATACTCTTGCATATTTTGTGTCCTCGCTGACAATTCTAACTTATTCTCTTTCTTGATTTCTTCTTCTGGCTATTTGTCCCTGATAAATGAAATCTGGGCTACCAGGGAAAACTCCCAACGTAAGTTTTTAACTCCACGTATGTTGAATTTAATATGTTCAATTATTCCTATACTTATTTTTTCGCCACATGAACCTTGCGCACATTAAAGGTCTTTAAAATTTTCCTGGGGTCCACAGCCACCTGCGATGCCTCTCCTAACCCTCTCATGCCTGCGCACACCACCATGAATCAGTATTTTTGATCTATCGATGCCAATGAGTCTGCGGAAGAAAATAACTTTTAACCTTCTCCGTCACAGACATGCTTTTCTGTTGTTCGTAATCATTAGCTCTGCAAATGTAAATCTGACTGTTTTATTCCCTGCTTGTACTGGGAATCCATTAAATGCAACCATTTATACGGATCCAAAATATAATCTGTTTGTCTCTTATGTTTAACTTAACCAACTCAAAAAAGCTGCCCGCTCATTTTCTATTCTTCCGTTAGAAGTGACAATTTTTTTAGTCAAGGCAGTCTCGCCCCTAAACATAAACCATTGGGCACAGATCCACTCATAAGCTTATAACTGCATGCGATATGAAATTAGACATCAGTTCATGAATGCATGTATAGTCTCCAATCTGTCACGCACAACAGAATTCATGTCTTACTGTTGTTATCATAATAGTAGAATGGTATGCGATCAATAAGATATTATCCTGTGAAATGTGAATGGATTTACATTGTTATTTTGCTCCTAGCAGATACCAAAAGACATTTTGCTAGAAGTTCTCGGACCTTCTAAAGTTTATAAGCAAGTCATCAAGAAAGTGATTAATTCTACTATAGCTGAGTATGTAGATAAGGTAGCTCCTTGGTATTTTGTTTTTCTTATACAGGCTTTATATGGAAATTTTTTGCCTGGTAGTATTACCCTATCTGCATATAACTATCTGCATATCAGCATACTTTTTTCAGATTCTACTACTGCCCAACAGAAATTCCAGCCATATTCAAAATAAGTGTGGTCCATGACATTCATATGCATTATACATAGAGTTGAATCTTGAAGTTATATTGTGTCGTGATAAGTGTTCTTTTTTGAAAAGTACTTGTATAGTTTTAAAAAATCTAATCTTTAAGCACCTTTACTACTGTAGCTTTCTCTCTGAACCTTTTCTGGCTTCCAAATTTTCACTCTTGCTTGTTTTTGGTTTGGTTTCAGTCTACATGGTTTGCATTAGTACTTACCTTGTTTTGTTTATAACCACTTTTCTGAATCTTGCTTGGAAATTTGTTTATCTTCGTTCTTATTCTCAAGGCTTGAACTTGATCATGTTTGGTAGTTGAAATGTATAAATCAGCCTAGAGATTGATTGACTTGTCTTCAATGAAATGAATCGTAAGTCCTGTTTTCTTTTCACTTTTTTTTGGTGCAGGAAGGTTTAGAAGTTAAAAAGGACTTGAGAGTGGAGCAAAGCTTTGAAGATCTTGAAGCTGTGTTTGAACCAGGTGAAAAGTTCAGTTTTGATGCTGTCATTCATCTTGAAAAGTGAACTATCACTAGTAAAACTTCTCTTAGAATTTAAATTAAATTAAATATCTATGTCTAAGGTGGTAATGATCCAGACTCACGCATATGTCACAAATTTCAATATACAACTAACCTGTCACAAAAATGCAATCATGAAATGCGTATTGATACTACATTGCCCAACGCTGGGTAATCTTGAGCTATTAAGTTGATACGCAGGCTGATTTGTATTGGATTCGATTATTTGAGAACACATTATCTTACAAAGGGTTCATATTTATGTTCTTCGAGTCAAGAATTTTCCACAAATGGACCGAATTTCAAGTCTTAAAAGCCAGCTGAGCCGATACTGCACCAGTCAAGTCATCCCAAATGAATCGGCCGATGAATTGTCAGTGTGCAATGATCTTATTGGTGAACCTCAGATCAAAACTTGCGCACTCCCCTTTTCGTTTTTGGCCCCTCGAATTGAGGGTTTGAAAAAAGAAGCAATGGACATTTGAAACAAAGGGTGTGCACATGAAGGACAAAAGTTTGTGAAAATTACTTCCCTATATTTTTTCCTTAGGAATTTTTATTCCTTTTGAATTTGGGTGGTGTTATTGGCACTCTACCACTTCTCACATTCAACTTTTAATTCTTGTTCTCTAAGTTTTATTTACTTTCATGTATTTTTCCAAATCTACCCGTATCATTCCATTCTTCAATAGCCACCCACCACCAGTCTCGTAACTGGTTGCCTCATTTCTGATGGCCCGATAGCCATTTGCTCACTATCATTGCTCTCACCATGCTCCATTTGTTCCAAGTCTTTGGAATGTTGGGGAATTGTCCAAAATAAGCACTTTGGATAGTTTTTGACCAAAATGCGTCGTCACTTTCTGTTTTCCAAAATGAGCATAAATTTTTTTATTTGCTATTCATGCCCCTATGAACTAGAATGGTACTATAACAGTACTATACGTGTACTATAAGCATACTATAGTTCACTCTTGCATAATAGTCATATAGTTCATGTATAGTCGAGTGTATAGGCATATCATAGTATTCTAATAATCTCGTCATACATAGATAGTATAGTCGTAGTGCACTCTAGGCTCTCTTATCTCTCGATAAAAAAATTGATGGCGAAATTGGAATCGAGGAGCGAGCCAATTACAGGAGAGGACGGAGAGCGACAAGAGGCTCTCATCGATTGGGGTTGAGGTTGATGAGGTGGATGATATTGCAGGTGGTGAGGGAAGGGAGGAGCTTTTTGAGTAGGGCTAGGGGCGGTCCGAGATTAGGCCAATCCCGATTCCGATCCCGATTAGTTGAAACGGTTCGGAACCAGTCTGGGACGGAGCTTGGTCCCAATTTGTCCCGTCCCCATCGAAACCGGGACAAAACGATTTGGGACCATACTGTCTCACAGATTATAAACTGCTACCAAAGCATAAGGAAAAAAGAAGAAGCATAAACCAATCAAAAATCAACTAGATTTTTTGCAAATTTATCATATATAAATGGAAGTTCAAAAATTGATCAAATCTACCAAAGTTCATCAACAATCATAATGAAGCATGTTCAAAAGTTCTTGACATTCACCAAATATACACTAAAACAATTACATAAAGTCACAAAACCCATATCCGAATTACCTACTCCATCCATATCCAAAAGGTGTGGACCACAAAGCAAAACACGTTAACTAATGGAAAAGAGAGATGCATACCGCGCGCACCACACGAAAATACAACACAACCCACGAGCAAGATGCTTCTGTGGTAGAAACCCAGTATTGTTTAGGCTCAATTTCTAGCTTCTCTTGGGACTGAGGATAGAATTTGGGGATTTAGGTTTTTGAAATTGAAATTGAAATTGGATTTCGATTTGGAGATTGAAGATGGATTTGGGATTCAGGGTTTTGTTGTGGACTTGGGTGAGAAATTGTGTTCAAAATTTCAAGTTTGAGAGATGGTGTTCGTCGTTGGAGGAGGTCAGAGAGAATGAGTTGGGAGAAGAGAAGAGAAATGGGTTTGTTTTGGGAGGGAGGAAGGGAGGGAGGGAGGGAGAGAGCGAGAGAGAGAGAGATAGGCTCAATTTCTAGCTTCTCTTGGGACCGAGGATAGAATTTGGGGATTTAGGTTTTTGAAATTGAAATTGAAATTGGATTTCGATTTGGAGATTGAAGATGGATTTGGGATTCAGGGTTTTGTTGCGGACTTGGGTGAGAAATTGTGTTCAAAATTTCAAGTTTGAGAGATGGTGTTCATCATTGGAGGAGGTCAGAGAGAATGAGTTGGGAGAAGAGAAGAGAAAATGGGTTTGTTTTGGGAGGGAGGGAGGGATGGAGGGAGGGAGAAATTGTGTAGTACCGGTACCGTCCTGGTACAAACCGGGGACTGGGACAAAATGCAGCTGTCCCATTCAGATCTTTAATTTTCTGGGATTGGACCATATCGGTTCGGATTGGAACCATATCAATCCGGGCAATGCTTGCCCACCCCTATTTTTAAGGGTGGAGTCATTTTGGGCAATGTTGGTGGTTTTGATGGGCGCAGAGATGGCAGAGTTTGGGGTCAAATGGAGAGGTGGTGGTGGTCGTGGAGTGTACCAGGGGCAGCGATTGTGGCGATGGGTTGGAGG
The DNA here is from genome assembly GCA_033992175.1 of Spiraea crenata. Classification (NCBI taxonomy): domain Eukaryota; kingdom Viridiplantae; phylum Streptophyta; class Magnoliopsida; order Rosales; family Rosaceae; genus Spiraea; species Spiraea crenata. The sequence goes on along the minus strand of JAVBHV010000051.1, from coordinate 548,937 downwards.
TAGAAGAGGATGGCAATTCTGCAAAAAATGGCAAAGGTAGATCTGTAAATTCTCAGTAATTTACTTAAGGAGCTGTTATTTCCACCCCATTGTCTTATTTCCCCACTCACCATTCTTAGAAAAAAATTATTATAAATCAACTTATTTTGTTATACCAAAATTACTGCCCCCTTCTTCCTCTTTGAACCCTAATTCTAGAAACCGAATATTGCTTGTTGATTCTCCAGGACACAGTCACCCCCTCACCGTCGCAAAAAAAAAAAATGGATCTCACAATTTCACTTTTGAGCTCATGTTCTCGATTTTCCCTCAAATTAGGGTTTCAAAGCTTTATTTTCATGACAAAATGCCTTCAAAAGCCAACAATAGACTCCATTACTCATTTGCGATCATGTACAATGGTTTGTCGGTCAAGTACGATCTGCCCCGATCGATTTAGATAAATGTTGATAAAATTTTCGTCGCCGTGATGGTCGGATTAATGAATCTGCCAAGTACCAAAATAATTATTTATCCCTAGTAGCTTTTTTGAAGTAAAGACTGTTATTGTTTGGGCTTCTTTTGTGTTGAAATCGATCGAATTTGATGACCCGATTGATTTTTTTTAGACAAAAATATGGAGACTGGACTCGGACACACGTCGACAGCCTCCATGACATTGTCATCTGCCACACCAATGTCCTTGCTACCTCTGTCTCGGCCTCATGGTCATCGAAATCTTTCGGGTCATGATGGTGGGGCAAATTTTTTTGTTTGAGAGGTTTGTGAGGTTCGGATTCCCGTCGATTTTGAGTCTATGCTTTTCCTCGGAGAGCATGTAGGAAGCTTCGGCAGAGGACGACGGTGGCACTGATGGTGCAGTGATGGTGGTGCGGCGGAGGAGAGAATGTTTGGAGAGGTTGGAGCCAAGGTTTCAAAAGGCGCTAGGCGGGGTCTAGGCGGCAAGTAAGGGCCTAGCGCCTAGAGGATTAATTGGGGTCTAGGCGAATTGAGAATTATATATATATAAATTAACATAAATTAACATTCTTAAAATAAATAAAAAAACTATTAAACAAGTATTAATATTCAAGTATGTTCGATAGTTAGCTGAAATGTATCCTGAACTTGTACCATTTGCCTCCTGAACATGTACTATTGAATCTGTAAATGGTACAAGTATATCCGGTATTCAAGTATATCCCGATTAATATTTTATTAATATTCAAGTATTAATATTCATGTATATTATCTTCCTTTTGTCTTCCCAGAATCCCAAACTCCTCGAACTCGTCGTCTCCGCTGGCTTTTCGTCTCTCTTCTTTTAGCTTCACCACCACCAACGTTGCTTTCATCATTAGAAATCTATGATAGAAGAAAAAATAAACAATCAAACATGGAAGTTGGAGAAATTTACCCACCACCACTGATTTCAATTTTGATATCTCGTTGTGTCTTTGTTACGATGTCGAAGGCTGATTTCATTTCGTAGAGAGCTACCTCGGCCAGCATCGCCTCCCGCGGCAACAACAACGAATATAAAGATCTTCAGTAAGTTGGACCAAACAACAATGGTAAAATCTCCTGTGACGAGATCTAATGGCTCTTTGTTCAAATTGATTGCAAGTTATGAGAAAGTAGATAATTTTATTTCTTTTTGGCGTTCAGTTGGATTCGATTCCAAAAACCCATCATTTGTCTATCTATGGGTTGCTACAATCTCGCAGGAATGGAGCTTCATAGATCAATTTTGGCAGAATTGAACAATAAAGGATTGGTACGATTTTGGGGTAAAATAGCAAACCACACCATCCTATGCGGTTTAACATAATCTCAAACCAAAATCAAACTACCTACTAGCAATATAAAATGGTGTGATTTTGATGCGGGTTGGTTTGATTTCGTATGCATTTTCTAAATTTTATAAATGCATACATAATATAAGTATATCAAAATTCATTTCAAGATTAGAATTCATCGCAAATATCATTATTTTAAAGATGACATGTGGTAATTAGAGTTGAGGTTTTGATTATTTATTAAGGATGCATGGTTGCATAATAATAACTAATGAAAAGATGACATGTGTTAATTGGCGAGCATAAGAAACAATACAACCATGGCGAATCAACCTTCTGAAACCCCAACCTTTATTGATCCATAAAAATTCCCTAAAATCATACCAAACCCAGATGGCTCAAACTCACCTTCCATACAATAACATGAAAACATGCTGGCTTAATTCAAATTCCCCAACAATGACCCCGACCACCATTTGCTTGGCTCTACGATGAGAGAAATCATACCACGTAAACTAGTTCAACCATTTTAATATCATCACCAAAAATTCAATTGAAAAACAAGTTGTCAATTTTTAATAGAAAATTGGACTCATCTTGGTACCCAAAATCCTTAGGGCTGAGCTTGACGCAAACCTTCTTCTTCTTGATCGACTACATCTCCTCCTGAGGAACCTTGTGCATGTTGCATCCATGACATAATTGTTACGCCCCAAAACCATCTCCTTCCCTGACTCTCTTTTTCTCTCCTTTCTTTTCTTTCTCTTTCTTTTCTTTCTTTCTTCTTTCTTTTCTCTTCTGTTTCTCTTCACGGCTTCACACACCCCCCACGAACCCACAAAAGCTTTAATCAAACAAAGGCCACCTGGTTTGATTAAATGAATAAGGAGGTGGTGTGCAACACGTGGACAACATGTGGCATAAGGCTAGAAACAATCTGGTGGTAATTTAAGATACCAACAAGGGTAAAATGGTAATTTGATAAAATAGGAAATTTAAATAATAAATTATAGATACTGAATGGTAAATGGTGAATGGAATTTCAGCAAAACAAAAAATATATATAGTGAATGGTATAAACTTGGTATTTTACGGGTTGTCACAATCTACCCCCTTAAAACGAATTTCGTCCCCGAAATTCACGTCTATTAGGCTGAGACAACTTCACTACTAATACTACTTCACATAACTATTCCCATTTCCCACACTCTGTCCGATCGGTTAACCAGATGCTCTGATACCAAATTGTCACGCCCCAAAACCATGGCAACGTAAAGGGGGTATCAAGTCATCTCAGCTTCACCTCTCGAACGCCACCGCACTTACCTTGAAATGATAAACTGGGGTGAGCTTCACCAAGTTTGTAGGAACAACAAAGCAACTCATCATAATAGATATTTCAATAGAATACATATAGCATAATAGATCATTAAATCATATCATAAGTTCCCAACACTGGGTTTACGAGCTCTAATCGTTGGACACGGCAACCACCTCAGAATTAGGGTTCGACAACACCACCCAGATCAAGTCTGGGGCCTTTCATCATAGGGGATACAAACCCTCCTAATTCAACATTCAGGGCAACCTAATCAAGTTCTCAAATCAACAACTCGATATTAATAAGCCAAATTGAAGTCACGTTCAGTAAATGTAAAATATATTCATAATTCATACGAAATGCATATCAATATGAGAATAAAGGTTATAACAAATGCACTGCTATCCCTACCTCAATTCCAAAACTATTAGGCAACTCAACCACAGACGCCTAGCTCCTCCTCCTCCTCTCTTTCCCTTTCCCGGGTTCTCTTTCTCCTCCTCCTTCCCCGACCCTCTTTTTCTCTCCTTTCTTTTTTTTTTCTCTCTCTCTTTCTTTGTTTCTTTGTTTCTTTCTTCTTTCTTTTCTCTTATGTTTCTCTTTCACGGCTTCACACACCCCCCACCAACCCACAAAAGCCTTAATCAAACAAAGGCCACCTGGTTTGATTAAATGAATAAGGAGGTGGTGTGCAACACGTGGACAACATGTGGCACAAGGCTAGAAACAATCTTGTGGTAATTTAAGATATCAACAAGGGTAAAATGGTAATTTAATAAAAATGGCATGTTATTTCCACCCACCCATTGATTTTAATTAACTTGCATAATTGTCCAAATCTATTTATATGAAAATTACATAATTGTCCAAATCTATCTTTCCTCATTCCTTCGTCCTCATGAGACGATTCCCACCCCGCCATCTACGCGTTTTCACCCATTCCCAACCATATTGCCCTTGTCACTGCCATATACGAAACCATCACTAAATCAGCCCCATTCTCCTTTAAAGTTGGCCTCGTCCAAATGCTCCACGACAGTGTCATCAACACCAAAAGTGGTGGTTGTCAACATCTCCTAAGTGGTATTTGACTTAGGTCCTCAACGGAATCAATGAAGTTTGAATCCGAGAGCTATCCACAACTACAACTTATTGAATCCAGCGTTTTCTAATGCAGCACTTAAGATGACCAGTCAGACAGTTTTGTCCAGATTGCATGTTATGAATGTTGGTGCAAAAGTAAGTCCAATTTTAGTTAAGTCAAGTAGTTAACAGTACACAAAGATGGACACAAGATTTTGGTACCTGGAAAAATCCACTAAGAAAAAAAAATAGGGGGTCTATCCAATGGCAGAGCTAGGTCAGCCGACTGGCTGGGGCCGCTCATACACACACACAATATAAAAAATTTGAGCCACAAAGGAATAAAAAGGATGGCTACCTTTATCTGTAGTCATATCTTATGTGATGTTAACGTATACAAAACATATCCCAAAAAAGACATAAACATCATAGTGTCATCTACAAAATAAGTTTCACGGTAGAATTCCACAACAAAAATATAAAAATCTAACTTAGAATTGAGAGGGACGATCCTTCACCATGATAGGTTTATATGCTACTCAATAACCTGAAACCATTTACCGATAAATATATTCATTCATTCCATACTTTCGTAGGCCTAACACAACAACAAAAGTTTCAACTAGCAAATAACAATCAATGCTATTGCAATTAGATTAGAACACATAAACTTAAGCAATGACATTTAGATTAAATTTTCAAACTAATAGGAAAAATTCAGCTCATGTTTCAAATTAAGCAAAATTACCCAACAATTACCAAAATTCAACTCAAGTTGAGCAATAAATTATTAGAAAATACTTTGAGGGGTGGACTGGAGGACCACAAAACACCATTTGCTTATGTTCTACTCAACAGAAAAGGAAAGAGAGCACAATGAGTGGTGAGGGGAGGATTTTGTGAAGTGGTGGGGAGTTTTTAAAGCTTTGTAATTGGACCTCTTCTTTAATTAGAGTATAATAATTTTATGGGGCCCATCCTTAATAGGTGTTTAAATTTTAGTGGGGGCCATTCCTAATAATTGTTCAAATTTTGTTGGACAATATATATATATAATGGAAGATTTTAACAATTTGTGGGGGCCATGCCCAACTTTGGCCATCACCTAGCTCCGCCATTGGGTCTATCAGAAGGCCGGCTTTCCACTATGAAATGGCAAAAGATGCCCAATACAAGATTTTAACCAAGCTTAATATCTAATGTACCTATTTTAGATGCAGTGGTCTCTTGTACGGCTTCTTCTCAATCACTTCACTTCCAACGAATCCTCGCTTGATCAACATGTCATAGGGTTATACACATGTATTCCTAATCCGTGGCACCGTTATATGAATGAAGTGATGTTATATGACCAATCGCATATGCATTTCCAGAAAGCTATAGAACTCCAGGAAATGAAACCGTAACTGTGTTTACAACAATTATAATACTGAGCAGCAAACTAACTAAGGTCAAAGATGTATAAAGCTCAACTAAGTTTACAAGCATGTGTGAAAATGGGAAACTAAAGTTGCACAACCCTATTTCGACTCAAAGCATATGAACTTTAATATATGCCGAAACAGTGAAGATAAACCTTCTTCAAAGTTTCTTTTATATGAAAACAAGCTTTGAAACAAGGTTTAACAACACATACAATCCTCACAATTCTTATGAAGCTTCTATGTAAGTGAATTACACACTCAAGAAGGCAAGAAGAAACTGGAGAGGAGAGTAGCTAACAAAGATGAGAGTTTTTCAAAAGATGTTTAACATATTAACTTGAAAACCCTGATGGAAAAAATAATGAGGTTTTGTTTAAATAAAGGTGAGAGGGTAGAAGATCAACGGTCTAGATTTGGACAACAAAAATCACCTTTTACAATTTTCTACACAGATCCGATTTAGTGGGATAAAGTTGACTACCCGCTGGATAATAACATATCTGGTTAAAACACTTCATCAGTCAGTCGCTGTCACAAGCAGTCAGTGACCCATGTGCAGTAAATAGATGACCAGTCATGAAAAACTTAAGATCCTTATTCTAATAAAAACATTTACAAAAACCTAAGTATTTGGAAAGTTTTGACTCAAACAAGTAAGGATCCATGTTTAATGCAAACATGATGTGTAAAATGACTGTCATATGATAATGCATTTTCAACAACCCATCTATTTTCAATCTTTAAGCTCTGTCAACAATTCTAAAGATCTAGAAATGAAAACTAATTGATTTAATTGAGCTTGTTACAATCATTATAATGTTTTTGGACAGGGACAACTAATAAAATAACCTACATATGTATTCATTGATCACTCACGTTTAGACTATGTTTATACCATCCAATTCTATGTTATTGATAATGTTTTGAGCATACATTGGTTGCATTTAATCCATTTTGTGCAAGTTTGCAGTACATAGGTCAGATGTTACACAAGTGACATATTAGATCACAAAAAGAGCTTAATGGAGTATTATGGTGTGATTTCAGCAGAAAAGTCAATTTCCATAAAAATCACTTTTCATTGATATGGGCAATTCGTGTTGACCCGGCCAGCATAGGAAGACTTAGACCAAAACCTACATGTCATGACAACCACAAGGGTGTTAGCTAACTGTAACATTTTGCAGTTCATCAATCCAAGCTCTAAGGTGCAAGTTATGCCCGTTCTACTGAATGATGTTTGGTTTGACCAAAAACTGACCAAGACCGACTTGAAGGCCTCATTTTGCTCCGAAAATTCGGGAACGTTTTTAGAGGTATTCGAGCATCTATATAGAGATAATTCTCCTGAATCAGAGAGGAAAAGAAGACCCAAATCAAATAGGAATCAAATAAATAAAATCCTATTTGGAAAAGGAAAGTGACAGCAGGAAGTCAATTAGGGTTTCCCACAAATTTTGGGAATTCTCTACTATAAATACAAGGCTTTAGGTCAGAGAAGAGAGCATCTACACCCAGCCTCCTTCATCCTTCGGGCTTAGACGTTTCTTTCTATTCCTCCGCCGTGTCACAACTTCTGCCGCGTGCTACCACCGTGAAGACAACCAGTTTTTTTTCCATCTTTTCACCATCAGTTTGTATCATGCTTGTTCAATACTCCTCTGTATGTTTTTATCCATGATGTGTAACTAAATTCTATCTAGGAATCGCGATGTAACCCTTGCAAACTATTATGTGCTATTATGATGAATGCAATCACGTGATATATGATTCTTGTTTTCTTTCATTGGTTCAATTATAAGGTGTTTTGTTTCATTTATGATTTGTCATCATATATGTTGCATACCAGCTTACTTAGTCATAATTAGTTTAGACACCCATGACTTATTGTGATGGACTTATGATTGAAAAGAAGAAGTTTGTTGTGCATACACCATGCCGTGTGACTCTTTGGTCCTTATTTGTGTTTCCTTTGTTCTTTATGCGTTTTATCTTGTTATTTATACAAGACATCATGGCTAGGTTGCTGTATAGAATAGTTGGTCACAACCGGTCAATGTTTGAAATCGCGGTCTCGCGTGGTGTAGCGTATGAGCGCGCTATCGCGTAGCATAAGCTATTTCGCATAAGCTATTTTGGCTTTAAAAAATACATAATATTTGACAATAACATAGTCATCCATAAAGTTATAAATCTCATTCAACGACAACTCAACAATATTCAAACATAGTTCAACAAGATTAGCAATATTTAATCATCAAAAGTGATAGTTTTAACATGAGAAAGAGAAATAGTTCAACAAGATTAAAAATATTACAAATAGATAATAAAATTCACACATCCATATCCTCATTATCATCCTCATCCTCGAGTATTTGATCATCCAAATCAAAACCACCATGATCATAATATTTACCACCATCATCATTCTTATCTTCCTCTCTTAAAATTGGTGGATGATAATCTAACCAACTTATATCATTTACAATCATATCATTAACAACAGTCTTACGTCTTTGAGTCTTGTCTTTTCTTTTATCATTACCTAGAAAAGTTAGGTTTTAAGTTCAAAATTACAAAAAAAAACTTTAAAGATCAACTAAAACGGCGTCGTTTTGGTCTTTGTTTCTCTAAAAAAAAAATCCATATAGCGCCCTAATAGCTTAAAAGCGTAGATAGCGTAGAAATGCGTAAAAACGCGTACACTTTTTTGGCGCATTACGTAACCTCTTTGTAGAATTTTTGGACCCCTACGCTAAAACTCGCACTAATAGCGCTCTTTTAGAACACTTTTTTAAACACTACAACCGGTACACCAAATAGAGATGATCATTTAAAAGAGAAATAATCCTTCAGTTCAGATAGTAATTGTGATTTGAGTGATTCATAATATGTACATAACAGGATGTTTGTGGTGAAGTCGTTCCTAGACTCATCCCCTTGTCTTTACAAAACCATATTCAGCCTAAATTTGTACTTTTTGATCTCTGTAGGTTTATCTTCAAGTACTTTAAGGTACTGTTTGAAAAACCATACCTGAAGACCTGAGTTCCCTTTCCGTTTACTAACTTGTGCAAATTCATAACTAATTTTGTCTTAGTGAGTAATTTTGAGTCCTGGTCAGTCCCTGTGGGTTCGACATCCGTACTTTTGCACTACCATACTAGTATATCGTTTGTGTGCGATTATATCCTCAACATTCGTCAAACTTTCACATAATTTATATGGTGGAGAATTACATGAAAGCAAGCACATTTGTGAAGAAATGGAGGGTGAAACTGAAATTTTGAATCCTTCAATTGAGGTATGAGTTGAGTCTTTGAGTTTTTTCGGATTTTTTGTTTTCAACTGAAGCTTTGTGTGCAGTGAGGTGTGTTGATTTCCTTTTTGTTTGGTAGGTAATGATTGATCAACAGGGGCTGAGCAAGGGATCTGGATTTGTTGCTTTTGGTATTCCAGAGGAAGTTGATTGATACCGGTGTAAGCTATTCTCTATGTTGAATATTGGGCACATTCCCTACTGCACGTTTTGTTCCTCTCGTTTTTTGTGTGGTATGCATGAAAAACGTTAACTTTCTTTTTAGTTGAAAGAAATGAATGGGGAGATGAGTGGAAAGAAGCCTCTTTATGTCGTAGTGGCCCAACGAAAGTGAATCGCTCGATTACAAGAGTTTTCTAAATTGATTCTTCCTATTGTCATATTGCACAGGCTTGAATTCATTGACCATGGCACCCATATATATAGTACATGATTCGCATACTGCTCGCCACACCTGGCTTTCTGATCACCCAGTTGGAATAGATCGAAATAGTTGCACAAGAGATTATATAGATTAATTATGTGTGTAAGAATCAAATTCAATGTTGAGTAAAGGGTTTTGAAACACAAAACGGTTGGTGTAATAAAATTCAAACTAGCGGGAATTCAGCTTGCGGACCCTAGTAAGTAAAAATCTTCAATTAACACTTTATACAATCAAAATGTTCAAATTCAATGTTGAATAAAGGATATTTTTGAAACACAAAATGGGTGGTGTAATAAAATTCAAACTAGCGGGAATGCAGCTTGCAGTCCCTAGTAAGTAAAGATCTTAAATTAACACTTTATACATTCAAAATGTTTGATTGTAGGACATTGCACATCCACCGTGGCAAATTTGAAAATAGAATACATAAAAATTACTTTTTTTACCACTAGCCAAGCTCTGACAATTAAATTGAAAGTTTCCCAAATCATTCCCTCAATATCCATTTAATATTTATGAAGCACTCTCTTATTCCAAGCATGTCCAATTCTAATCTCTTTCAAGCTTAGCATGTACCAGTTAGCATCTTCTAGTCGGCAACTTCATTGCATGGGTGAGAAAGACAAAAAACATGCTAGAGGTTTGAGGAATGGATGTTCTAACCTTTTTCTAGCACTCACTTGAATGATTTGCAGGGTACATTTCGCTAGTTGGGTACATGCTCATTTTATGGGTACATTATAGTTTTATGGGTACATTTTGATTGGGTGGGTACATTCTGATCGGTTGAGTACATTCTCCTTTCATAGGTGCATTTTCATTAATCTCTATCGTTGTATGGATACATTCTCATTGTATTGGTACATTCTTGTTTTATGAATACATAAGGGGTACATTTTGTATTTTCATTAGGATACATTTTGGTGTAGGTACATTCTCCTTTCATAGGTGCTTTTTCATTAGAACAACCTGTGGTATGGTATTTTCTCCTATGGGTCATGAGTATAGGATACATTTTGTTCATACTGGAGGCACATAATTTTGGAGAGAAACATGGGTACATTCTCCATATACAAACCTTTGCTTCTCAATCACGAGTACTGGAAATTTATAAACCAAATGGAAGAACAATCGTTGACTATTGAGACTTGAAAAAGGGTGTTTTAATTCAATGGTTATAGAGTAGATACAATTCAATAAATCAATTACTTAAATGATGTATAATTCTTTACCAATTACGATTTTTAATTTAAAAATTAAACAAAACTAACATGTAGACCCATATATGGTAAATACTGATGTGGACGAGAAATGTTTTGTCCTTTAATCTAATTTTGAAATTATATAAAGTTTCAATCAAAATCTATTAGTGGTGAGGGATGACAATCTAATTTCCAAATATAAAGGAGAAGGAACTCCATCACCCAATACATATAAGGGTTGGTCTTCAGTACATTTTCTTTCTATTAAATCATGATTATTTATAACCGTAGATTTAATCCAATCTTAGACCCCCAAATTAAATCTTGACAATTAGATTCCTAATTCAACTATGACACCCTAAATGTGAATAAAGTCCTATTTGAATCGTTCTCAAATTATCCCAAATTTTGCCATTCAAAAAACCTTCACCCTTCCCGTCGAATGCTGCTGCTAATTAGTGGTTGTTGTCGTGACATCATATAAATCTATTGACGTTGGTGAAACAGTATTTGAAATCCTCCCGCTCTCCTTTATGAACAATCAAGTCGTTTGTGCCATGGTGGTGGTTGAATTGGGCTTCAACTCTTGTAGTCGGCATCATCATCATCGTCATTGATAGTTTGTAGGTTTAGGGATTAAGTTGATCAATCATCATCATTGGAAAGGGCTTCAATTTACGTTTCCCACTCATGTTCATCGTGATTGCCGTGGTTTAATATCATTGAAGTATTTCGAAATGTCAAACCTCCCAGAAAAAAGATGGACTTGCGAACAAAGGTAGAGTAGTCGTAGAAGTCATCAGAGTCGCATAAGCAAAACGTATCCAGAGGTTTCGCCGTCAGAATTTCTGTTGAGTTTTCGGATTGTCCAACCTCCTGTCTTGTGTGTTATAACTTTATATTTAACTTAATACCTCAACTTCTCATGTTATATTATATCAATTTTATTATACGTGATTCTGGAAGGTTACATTAAGCAGATTTATTATAGCTGATATTATATTGTTACTAAAAGTTTGCACCTCGTCCTTTGCTTGTTTGATGTTGTTCTGTTATATTTTGTCATAAAATGGGATACTGATCAGTTAATGTAGCCTAGTAACTAGTGTGATATTGATGAGTTATTGCTATATTTTGTCATTTAATACTATCGTCTTAAACTATCAGTATAGTTAGTAAATTGACTGTTATTACATAATTGTTTTGTTACACCATGATAAATAGTGTCTTGTAACTTTACTTTGATTTTGACCTTGATGTTGTGTTTGGGTTGTGAAAATAGGTGAGGCACTAGATGCATGCGATGGCGTCAAGTTGCGAACAAGATATTAACAACACAACCGCCAATGAGGGGAGAAAAGTTAGGAGAGTTACTTTTCCAAATTTTTTGTAAGTTATTTGTTCAATGTGGTTTAGGAACGTCTTGCATACTAGTGAAGTGATCTTTAACTGTGTTGTGTTTCAGCAAAGTAAGATGTTCTGAGTTCAAAAAAAAGGGCAAGGGCTTAAGGTGGACTTAGAGGTTTGTCAATTTCTCTGATGTTATGTTTAGAGTTTCATCAAATAAAATAGTATGATATTGGTTAAGATGATTGAGTTTCGTTTTTTTTTTCAGACAAAAAGAAATGGGGGGCTGAATTTAAGGCTATGGAATACGAGGAGAAAATGAATTTTGCGAAGATGACGTGTGGCATGGAAAATACAAATGAAGCACCAAGTGTGGTTGACCCGGCTTATGGAGGTAAAGGAATAAAAACTCGTTGCAATCCAGAGCGCTTTTCGTCAGTTGTTTCTAAATTACCTGAGAAAAAAGAGAGGATGGTTTTGGAAATCTGTTGATAGCGTAATAAGGGCCCTTCATATGTAATAAGGAGTGTTTGTAAAAATTATTGTAAAAGACCCCCTTGGTAGTGTAATGGAGTCCCTTGGCAGTGTAAATACTCTTCATACTTTTTGTGAACCTCACTGTGTAAACCCTACCCTACATATTGTAATTAGGGCCCTTCATAGTGTAATAAGGAGTGTTTATAAAATTATTGTAAAATACCACCTTGGTAGTGTAATGGAGTCCCTTGGCAGTGTAAATACTCTTCATACTTTTTGTGAACCTCACTGTGTAAACCCTACCCTACATATTGTAATTAGGGCCCTTCATAGTATAATAAGGAGTTTTTGTAAAAATTATTGTAAAAGACCCCCTTGGTAGTGTAATGGAGTCCCTTGGCAGTGTAAATACTCTTCATACTTTTTGTGAACCTCACTGTGTAAACCCTACCCTACATATTGTAATTAGGGCCCTTCATAGTGTAATAAGGAGTGTTTGTAAAAATTATTGTAAAAGACCACCTTAGTAGTGTAATGGCGTCCCTTGGTAGTGTAAATCCTCTTTATACTTTATGTGAACCTAACTGTGTAAACACTACCCTAAATATTGTAATTAGGGCCCTTCACAGTGTTATAAGGAGTGTGTGTAAAAATTATTGTAAAAGACCACTTTGGTAATGTAATTAATGCCTTTGGCAGTGTAAATCCTCTTTATACTTTATGTGAACCTAACTGTGTAAATCATAGCCTTTTTATTTTAATTGAGGTCCTTTATATTGTAATAAGGAGCATGTGTAAGATGCTGTAACAGAGCACCTTGAAAGCTTAACGGATTCCCTTGGCTTTGTAATTGTAGGATGACTTCATATATATTGTGTAATGAACTACCTTGATAGTGGAAATCCTTCATAAACCCTCTACAGACCTTATTTTGCAAATTTGCAAATCTGCAAATCTTTGTAACCTACGAAGCCTATGAAGATGGTACCGTTAATCTCGTTTCCTTCCTCTTCTGAGCAAAGCTCCAGTGTTCCGTTGATGAAGGGATATTCAGATGGACCTCGAAGTAGAAGCATATGTGGGGGAAAGGCGGAAGAAACCATCAGGAAAAGATAAGAAGTATCTGTGGTTTCAACAGCCAAGCGCAAAAAAAGTATTTGTGGATGTTCAGTGTTCCGTTGATATTGCTCACCAAGTGATGAGTTTGGGTTAATCATGTTGGTGGCGGATTGGGCTTCGTCTTTGTTTTGCTGCTACTAATTTGAGTTAAATTAGGAGACGCAACTGCTCTAAGCCGTTGCGCGGTTGTAAAGAAGCGGAGGACGATGAAGAATGACTGATTATAGACGCATTGTGTTATACAGAGCTTACAAATGTTATAACATGTATTCATATAGGTTATACATAATTGATGTGTTATCTTTTGTTTATCTTTGTTATATCATACGGATTCTCAGTTATTTATTGTTGTGTCTTCCAACAATGAGTGTATACTACATATCACAATTGATCATGTGAAACACGCCAACGACGAAGACCATTTATTGAGATAGTTAAATAGCTATTGAATTCAAGATGTAGCTAAGTATTAGAGCTACAAAGATTGATTACTACCAAAATGAAACAAAATACACTATAGCTTCATTTGAAGTCTCAAACTTCAAACAGCAGGAGTCAAAATTCAAAACAGCTTGCATTTCACACGCCTACTAGCGACAGCACGTGCATCTTTTTGATCAAATACTATGTGCTTTGCGCGAATAAAGGCAATATATCCTTCTGGCGTCATCTTCTCGTCTTCCTCTACCGCTTCAATCTCTGCGGATTGAACCATTTCAGTGGACGTTTCTTCATCTAATTCAGTAAATGATTCTTCCTTTGCCCATTGAACCATTTCAGTCAATTTCTTTGTCAATGCAGAGAAAGCTTTCAAATCACACAGCTGCTCTCTTAGGATTTTAGCTGCATGTATAAGAAAGATTTACATCTGCCACATGCAAATTGATTACAAAATTAAGATGTAACAGAGAGCCTAGAAGGGAAACAGGTTCTTACCCTTCTCAAATAAGGACTCCATCTCATTGAAGGCTAAATCGAATTTCGGTAATCCATCCTCATCAAAATTATCCAGTTGGATGCCTATTTCAACTTATTGATCAGAATAGAAAAAAAATGCAACCTTAAAACAACTATAGATAGTAAAAATTACCTTCAATGTTGTCCTCCAACTTTTTATATTTCGCTGGCAGATCTCTTGCCGTAACAGACACCTTCTTCCCAATCAAGTCCCAATTCTCTCCCCAAGAAAGCTCTTCACCAGATCTGCCTTCTCATGCGCTGCACCATCATAGACAAGCGATTCCCCACCAAAATCAATGCCTATAATGACTGTGAAATCAGCCGGAGTCATGGTGATCTCACCGGCCTCGCCAAGGTGGAATGTATGGGTGGTATCCCATCACCTCTCGGCAAACAGAGGAACAAGATCTCTTCCACAATATTCGGCTAACAAACAGTCCATAAATTTGCCAAATTCGGCTTCGGTAACCTTGCCTTTAACATAATCATCCAACTCTAAACACTAGTAGAAAAAACCCCTTTCGCGACCAAACTTGATTAGTCGCCTATACCCCTATATTAGTCGCGAAAACCTATTTGCGACTAAAATTTAGTCGCAAAGGATTTGGCACAGTTGTGGTGTCGCTGAAAGTCTATAGCAACTAAAATATTTTTAGTCGCTGATGGTCAATTTAGTGACTAAAATTTTGGTCGCCTTAGCTGAAAATTTGGTCACTATTTTCTTTAGAAATCGATCGCATATACTGATTCCCGACAGAACTTTTGGTCGCCAATGGTGCAAAATTGGTCGCCCATGCCTTTTATGACCACCTTTAATTTTTTTAACTAATTGCTCCTATTTCATATATATATATATATATTCATATATATCCTATTTCATATATATATATATATATATATATATATATATAAATGTTGCTACAATTAAACTCTCCAAAAAGGTATAATAATTAAATTCTGTTATATAAACGCCAACAATGTCAATACACATTGATTGTCAAATTAAAAAAAAAATACAGAGTACTTGCCATACAAATTGTTCCAAAATAAATTTAGATTGACAACCTAAGTCATTATAACTAAAATCACCAAAATGGAACCATTGTCATCAATCCACAGCTTGCACAAATGAATCCTTGAGACTTAAGTATTACCGATCACCTCTCATTCCTCCTCCAAGAGCGGTGCACATTTCATTCAGGCCCTAACATCACAAGAATAGGAAATCGGGTACTTGAGAAGAGAAGTGTTTTGTTCAAGCCCATGAGCAAACACAAATGAATTCAGATTGCAAATGAAAATTATTGCACAACACACATGTTCATAAAGTGAAGTAACCTGGCAGTTTTTCAAAAAAAAAAAGAATTAGACTAACAAATAAAGAAACAAATAAAGCAAACCATATTAGATCGAATATGTAGGAGAAGAATGAAAATGTATGAAACAAAGAAGCATTATCAGTAGCTAACAACGGACTGTGAGGCCAATAGATTATATTCATGAAATCCAAAGCATATACACCAGAATTACTTTTGACCAGCGGCACATAGAAATTACAAGTACAAATGGGGAAAGTAAAATCAAGTATGTCAACACAAACAAGAAAATTCAATGGCTTACACTTAAACTCAAATTGTAGTAACAAATTAACACTTAATGGATGAGTGATGTTTAGTCAATACCAACTGAATTTAAAAGAGCTTCTATACCTCTCAATCCAAAAACAGTCCAGCAAAGCAAAATCTTCACAAGTAAATACATAGAAGAGCCTTAAATCAGTGAACCACTAGCAAGTTAATGAGATCTATATAAAACTAGGACGAACTCAACCACTTGCAATAATATTGATTAATCTGACCAGCAAGAAAGATTAAGTTGGTGTGTTGACCACATAAATTTCATGAACACCATATATCAAACCCCTAATGTACACTGGCAATACACACTTCCCTGGAGTACCACGCACAACAAGAACAACAAACCAGCAGAGAAAACCAATCACCAATTTATGCAGTAACTTATATAAGATAGATGAAAACACTCCAATTAAAAAAAAATGAGAATAAGCACAGGAAAGTAAAGTCATATCACAGTGTTTTCTTATTTTTTTCATTGACTGTCTTCGAAACTACAGCAGTGGCCTCAACGCTTTCCTGCAAGACAAAAAGATCGACCAAAGCAGGACAACATCAAAAGTAATGTTAGAAAGTTCAGAAGCTATGACAGATTCCATAAAACGTCGCCAGGAGTATTTTACCTGCTTCCCAAGGTACAGAAGTCCAAGGCTGAGAGGAATTAGCCGAGCAAGGGGCTCTCCCAACTCAGAGTCACTTCTGTCCATTAATGTAAATATGATTGCCTGAGCAACCTCTTCACTGCAGGAACCAACATATATCAAGCCTAATGATATCGCAGTGAATGCTACCACGTCAAGCGGAGCTTTCGCATCATTAAGTATAGGTGTCAGCTTACTACGTATCTGAGAAAAGTAAGACAGTTAGCCCATGACGAAAAGCACAGTTAACCTATCAAAACTTAACCAAAAAACACGAAATCAGGTGCCCTGTGATCTTTTCTATGTATACTTCGATTCTATATCGAAAACCTTACAAAAGGAACTCTAGATTAAGAGAAAGCAATGCTCAAAATTGGGGGTCTGCAACCTGCGAAAATTCTATAAACTTACACTTTCAACTCCATTTTGTGCTCTAATGAATTTTAGCCAATTAAATCAATTTCTAAAGATCAATATAACATTGAAACAGCCTTTAAACTCATCTAAACCTCTCTAAATTCAATAATTCCACTTAGAACATATTTTGGACATTAAAACCCCAAATCACAGTTTCTTCAAGATTATCTATCTCAATTCAATTCTAAGCTAATTAGACAACCTTAAGGAGTATAGAAATCAATCTCAAACCCATAACCAAGAACAAAACAATCAAATTCTAAGCTCAATAATTATTGTCCCGAAAAACACAAATTTATACCTTTGAAGCCTCCACCTCGAATTTTCTACTTTCTTCCCCGAAATCTCTTGTTCTCTCCCTGACTCTTGCTTCTCCACAATTTTCAGGGATCAACTCATTTCAGGGATCAACTCATCATTTATACCATCCCCAACCTAAAATCCAAAGTAAAATCTGAAACTTATCCTTGTAATCATTACTTTTGGGTGATTAGACTCTTCTAACTCTCAAGAGTCAATTGGGAAATGAGAAATCGGATGAGGAAGGAAAAAGCAGAGGAAGAAAGGGGTGAGGAAGAAGGAGGTCTTTCTTTTTGCGTTGGAACCATAAGCCGCTCTCCCCTAAAGTCAGCTACCCAAAGAAAAACTAAAACACCAAAATGCATTTTAAAGAATAAAACATAAGAACTTGACTAAATACTAAACAAACAAAACAAAATTACTAATGAGCTGGCTGGGGCAGGCGAGGAATGAGAAGACGATGACGGGGAGGCGGAGGGTCCGGACATCACTATAAGCATATGAAATCAAGGACTAACTATCGACAATCACAAGCACTATAAAGCAGCCATAAGTACATAAACAAAATGAGATTGAAAATTGCAGTCACACGTGAAACAATACACACACAAAAATCACGACTTCAGAAAAACAAAGTTAGCAAACTCAGTTTCCAAATTGCTTTAAGAATCAATTTATCAAACTATACTACAAACAAATTCTGATCCACCATTCAATCACTAACCAAACTACTACTAGTGAAACAAATTGTAATATTGAAATGGATAATAAAATTCAAAAATAGAGAACCTTTTCCAACAAGGGATTTGAAAGAGACAGTGCTCAATGATACCCTTTAGCTTCAGCTATTGCATCCACCATCTCAAAACCCACCTGAAAATCAACACCACCATACATTTTCAAACTTCAGATTTCCAAATACCATTACGAAAAGTGAAAAAAATTAAAATAAAGCAATGTAAAGGTGTGAATTTTGTGCCGGACGGACATTGCGGCTGGTGTGGTTGTACTTCTTCCCGGGGGTTCCAAGGCCGACGACTAGCCACGGCTGCTTGGGCGGCTTCTTGGGTTCGGAAGCCATCGCGTCAGAGTTATAGGGGACAGCGATGCGGAGAATTGAGACGTTATCCGAAGAGACAGAGATGGAATTATGGGTTTCGGAGAGCGGAAGCAGCGATGGCATTTGGGGAAGCGGACGGTGGCGAATTCGAGATTTAGGGTTTGTAGATCTGTGTTTACCGGTGAGGAATGGGTTTGCAGCGACGGCAATTGGGGAAGCGGTTGGAGGATGGGAAGATAGTTCCATCGCCTGCGTGACCTTGCAGAGAAAGAGGACGAGTGGGAGTGAATGAAAAATCATTTAGGAGAGAGAGTTAGATAAGTGGAACAGTGTTCTCCAACTTTTTCCCGACTAAAATTGTATTAGTCGCTTAAATTTAGTCGCCAAAGGGGGGAGAGAGATAAGTTGAACAGTTCCTTCCTTGTTCTCCAGCTTTTTCCCGACTAATTCACACTTTTGGTCATTATTTTGAGGGCAAAGGTGCCTAAAGTTTTATTAGTCACTAAAATTTAGTCACTAAAGGGGTTTTTTCTACTAGTGAATACCACTCTGCCACCTTCGCATCTTTACCGAACGCTCTGTATCCGTTTCTGTTTGGCTGTTGGAGATGAGAAACAACAAATCAAATACTGTTATAACGTGATCAACTAATATTATCACTTTTAGGCTCTTCATACCACATAATATATAACGTTGTGCCACAATAAACCATGAAATTGCATGTTATAACACACCATATGACAACCATAACATCCATAACGTAGGTAATGTAGAATAAGCAGTATCAAATACCCATAACACCCATAATGTAGGCCCTACTGTAATTTATAATCCACACCAAATAAAACGATTACCTTATGGCTTATGTGGCAATCAGGATCCACATGCAATTCAGTGGAGTCGCGCCGTCTTTCCCCTTTGGTTCGTAAGACGGAAGACCAAACCCAACCTTTTGTTGGTTAGATGACGAAACCAAACGACCCCTCCTTGTCCTGCGTGGGCCTTTGGGGTCTGAGGTTGTCCATATCTATCAAGAAACAAATTCAAAGACCAATCAACATCACAACTTTATGGACCACTTCATAAATTAACACTCATCCATTATACAAGAAACGTGGCAAATCAGACGATTGGTGTATACCCCAAATCAATCGCACGTTTGTGACTTCAAATCAAGCCTTACAATTACCCCCTAAATTCAAACCGAAAACAAACCCCCAATGTCCCAATAAACCAAATTCGGCGTTTCCCCAAACATGCAAGACCATTTTCTAAAATTAGCCAAAATTAATTGAAATCGATGCCTTGAAAATATGTCTAAATTAACCCCAAATTTGAATCCGACAACACGACCTAATGTACCCAAACACCAATTTCCCCGTTTTCACAACCATGCAAGACCGACCATACCTAGGTAAAATTCGACAATCTAACAACAAATTTGGGCTACTACTATCGAACCATACCTGAGTTTAATTCGGAGGTTGATGCAGACATATGGTGAAGAGAACGTCGTGCTTTGGCCGGTTTTTTAAGAACCCTCGAGTAACAATCGAATGATTCTCCAAAATCACAGAGAATCCACGAACAGACCTTAACGACTTCGTGCTTGGCCGGTCTCGAGATGGACTTCACGGTCGGGATTGATTTCAAAACGGATGGATGGTGAAGAGGACGACGGCGAGGTATCAATAAAGCTCTCAGTTTCAAGAGACCTCTCGGTTTATGCTTTTTTGGTATTTTTTTGGCAATTATTGGTAATTGTGAGCCGAGGTTTCACTCTTATGCTTTTTTGGTAATTTTTTTTAAATGAAAGGAGCTTTTTTGGTAATTGTGAGCCGATTTTGAATTCCTATTAGAGTGGAGATAAGCCCAGAAAAAGAAAGAATCCTAGTGGGATACGGATTGCTCGAGTATCATGCCAATCAAACTATGAAAATAATTGTTTTTTTGTCGATGTAAGAGTCTTCACCGTTTGCATATTCTAATAAGAATATATCAGCAATTGTAGCATCATTTTTCACTGTTACACAGTTCTAAGTTTGGACTACAATTAAACATGCCCATATAACAGAAACTGGTTATATAATGTGGCTCACTTTTTAAGCACATAGTCTCCATTAAGCACAATTACGAAGACGAAATGGCATTTGATTTCGACATGTACAATTGCTTCCGTTGGGAATTGTAGATGGTAGTGCTTAGATGACTCCAAAACTGATACGACCCGTCCCGAAAATTTTCCCAAAATTTTGTGAAATGACCAACATGCCCTGGGATGGTCAAACTTTGACTTTGTGAACAGCAGGAATTTACATATTCGATATTAGACTCTATGCGAAGAGCTCGACGATACGAACGCGTCTACAAAGATGAAATCGAATCCCGAGTTGTATCGAAGAAGTTACGGACGAAAACAGAATTTTGGTGTAGTGAAGTGCCACGTGGCAGCTTCTGATTGGTCAGTTTGGGGAAGATATTTTGGGGTTGTTTTAAAACCCGGTTTAACCCTGAGTTTCCCAAAAGGGAAACCCGAGTTTGCAACTCAGGTCCGAACAGCGAAAAAACGCCGAAAACACTTCGCCGCCGTTGACCCTTCGCCGGCGACGGATCGGGCCGGCGATCACCTGCATCGGCTTCGCCTCGTCGTCACGAACACGGAGCACCAAGGATCGGAGCCAGCAGCCGTCGGAATCGCCGGCAACCACGTCGACGAAATCCGCGAGCTTTCAGGCGTGATTCCGGCCAGTACAGTGCGTGGTAAGCTTTGAAACCTTGATTTTTGGATTCCTGGGATTCCGTAGATGCGTTTTGACATAAAATTCGATGGATTTGGTTGAGAATTGAAGGTTTTAGGATTTTGGGAAGGCAAGGGAAATCCCCGGTTTCCGGGCGCGGCGGTGCTCGACGTCAGCGACACGTGGACGACACGCGTGTGCCGCGTGGCGCCACATCAGCGCCATGTGTCACACCACGTCAGCACCACATGGCTGCCAGGTCATCGCCACGTCAGCACTGTGTCAGTGCCACGTCAGCACGCCCGTGCTCGACGCCAGGCACGCCCGTGCTGACGTCAGCAGCCGTTGACCGGCATTGGCCACTGTTGACCGACCACTTTTCCGAGTGGAAACGACGTTCCGGATCCAATGGCGAACTTAGTTTTGCCATCCGAGATACGGTTATACCCCGATTGAGTAAAACAAGGAAAAGTAGGGGTTTCTCGGTTATTCGTTAAGTTTCGGTTATTAACTTTGAATTATTGGGATTGTTAGGTGATCAGATCTCGAGGAACCAGGATAACCGAATCGTGCCTGCAGAGGAGGACAACGACGATCGCCCGGTGTCACTGTGAGTGGACGGGTTTTGGTTTTAAATGTGTTTGAGTGTGCTTTGTTTTCGTATATTTATATTCGTATGTTTTTATGCTTATAAATTGGTTATGCTGCTGGTTGTTGTGAATATTGTTGGTAATCGTTGCTTGGTTGTTCCTAGGTAGTTTGTTTGTGATTAGTACTATTAGGGGCGCATTATATGGATCGGGTGGTATGGCCCTCGTCCATTAAATCATGGTCTGGGAGGTATGGCCCTCGTCCATGAGATTACGTGGGAACGCTATTTGGACGGGTGATATGGCCCTCGTTCATGAGAGATATATCTCGGTCGGGTGATATGGCCCTCGACCACACATTATATCTTGGACGGGTGATATGGCCCTCGTTCATGAGAGGTATATCTCGGTCGGGTGAAATGGCCCTCGACCACATTACGTTTTAGTGTTGGAATGTTTTGTGTGTATAGGTTGCTCGGATGTTAGTTACAGTACGTGTTGGCTGGATTGAGGTATGATATTATTATATTATCTGTTTTGACAGAGGGGGTTTTGGCATATCTGTTAAATGTTTTTCACTGACTTCTTTTTCCGTCCACTCACCCTTGTTTTTGCGCCCCCTCAGGATTTGATTCTGAAGTGCATCACCGAGACAACTGAGACCTGCCGATAGCTCTACTTCCACCAACGAAGGGTAGGAGATCTTCGTTGTCTTTGTCAGGCAGGTTATGAGTTAAGCTGTACAGCTGTGTATTCCGCCCTTGGGGCAGTTGTAGTGTGTTGTTTCTCTTCCGCTGTAGATGCTCTGATACTAATTTGTATTTTTTTTCTTTTTTCTTTTCTTCCGTTTTTGTCGTTTTTATTTGTTCAAGGCTTCGTCACTCTTTGGGGGTGATGGCCGCACTCCCGGGCCCTACTTTTTGGGTCGGGGTGTGTCAAAAACACTGCGAATGTGATCAACTTGAAAGCTGCCACTCAAGCTTCACAACAACTCACGAAGAAATCATGCTATACTCAAATAAGATACTCACTACAAGACATTTACACATTGTATTGAAATCATAAAGAGCAAGTCTCACAAAACTATCAATAAAGCTATCAAAGTTTTAACTTGCATTACTGCATTGTTACATGATTACCTTCTAATAGTACTATTCCTAGTTGGTAATGTTGGTCAACTTTACAACGTACGCATTTTGAAGTTGTAATATATATGTGAAACATAGCACTACGAGCAAGTATATTTCCACCGTACAAACTATTGTCAATTTTATTTAAATTAACGTATAAGGTATAGTATAGTATAATACTGTTTAGGGTTTAGGGTAACGTTACAGAGAACAGATGTAAAGTTATAACTTTAATATATATGTTATAATGTTAAAGTGGAATTCTGTAACATACAATGTTACGCTCTATTATACAAATGATGGTATACGAATGGTCTTACTATTTGGGCTATGCAGGGCCGGCCCTGTCTTATTTGGGGCCCAAACCCAAAAACAAATTAGGGCCCTCTTGGAAGTAGATTTTGCATACATAGGGCAAAAAAATTATTGGGCTTCTATACATAGACCGAAGTGTGTCTTTTGGGGGTCCTCTCCACCTAGGGGCCCGACTCTAAGGCAATACTAGATTGATTGGGCTTCAATTGATTGGGTTCAATAGATTGGGCTTCAATTGATTGGGTTCAATAGATTGGGCTTCAATTGATTGGGTTCTATGCAAAAATACTAGATTGCCAATTGAATACCGAAAGATGACAAAGAAATATATAAAATCAGCAATTGTTATAACAATAATTTGGCCATTGTACTGTCATTTTTTGCTACAACGTCCTTGATTTCACTACAGTAAAACCATGAACAAAAAACAATGATTGGTTATAATCTACTCGTCCCTTGTACTATTGCTTTGATTCATCAACCGACACCAACACCAACACCAAAAACCCCTTCTCCTTTGATGACATATGAGCAAGATGACAGGGGCAAATGAGGAGCAAAAACAATTTGAAACAAACGAGCCCTGTCCACCATTGGTGCTGAAGCACCATTGTAAACGAGCCCTGTTTGAAACCGCATTTTACTAATTCTTTAGGGCTCATACCTATCATCGTTTTCTCCAGAAAAACCATAAATCTCCTCTGCATTTGAAATATCTTCAAAATTAGGATGTTGTCAGTATGGGAACCACCTAACTGAATACAAATACAAAAAAACGACTTGGTTAGATTCAACATAACACTAACTATTATGATATAACTAAGGTACGATATATACAGAAAAATTTAAATGTTATAATACAATATGTTAGTTGTAGCAAACGACAGTACAGAATCTAAACCCTACAGTCATGATATTGTTAGATCGATCCTAACCTCAATTTTCCTATTCTTTAGTAGCGAAACCTGCGTATGAATGGCTGTCACCGTCTTCATCTTCTGCAAAGTTTTCCTCGTCATTTAGGTTCTCTCCCCAACCCTGTTCATAGTCATTCTCTAAGGGTTCGTCATGATAGCTCTCTCCGGAATTAGATAAGCGACAAGGGTTTTGTCCTCCACGGCACTCTCCGCATGATTAAAGTCGGTGAAGTCACCGGAATTTGAGACTTCGTCAGACAGGAAAGGCTCCCCACTATTCTCCAATTCTTCTAAGCCGTACCAATCTTTACTATTAGCCATGGTGGAATACGAACTGTAATAAGCATTTAGGTAAAATTCAATTGCTGAAAATTGTGAGAATACAAGAACAATGGAGAGGAAAAGCAATGGTATGTTGATTAGCGGCAACCCTAGCTAATAAACATGTATGCAAAAGATACTAGAAATCCAAGGGTTACAATAATTCACTAACTTGATCAATGGTGTAATTAATTCAAACTTAATGAATGGTTAAGATATATTAGGAGTTAAATCTACGGTCTACAATATTCGGCACATTTATTATAAATAAAATGTATCGGTGCATTTTATTTAGAAAATGCACTGAAGAATTTTCCTACATATAATGTTCTCCACATTCTCCATAGCCAGACTAAACTAACGACTTTAATTAATAAAATTCAATGCACAAGGGATAAAAGTAAAACCTATTACATCCATTCTCTTATAATGCAGAGATGGAAACAAGTCTGCATTTATGAGTCCCTTGCATATTGATTTTCAAGTTTCATTAGTTAATTATTCCAAATTTTAGAAATTCACAAACAAATTATTTTAATGATTACAGTTTAATAAAATGAAAATAAAAAAAGTTGGAACTAAAACCAGTTTCCTCGGAAAATCAAATAATATTAGCCCAATAAAAAATGCAGAGAGTTTCATTGGCTGTGCTACAGGATTGATAACTTATTTCGTGGATATTAATTCTTGCAATGCCTCTATGTCGTCATCACCACGAGCAGAGAATTTACCAAGTGAAAAAAAAGTGAATGATAGTAATTAGGATTTTACTATGGATTAATTATTCACAAGGACATAAAACAATACATATTTCTATGGTAGGAGATGTAGTTCAAATGTTTACGAATTAGAACATAAGACTAAATTATAAATTAAATAAATTAAATAGAAATATAACAACCCACGCGCTCCAATCCAAACAGACTTCCTCGCTAGCCTCTGCAACTTGATCTCAGCGCCCAATCTTCGCCCTCCACCTCCACGGCTGCGACGGCGATCAGGGAGAGTTCCCCTTGGTATTTGGACCTCTGCAACTCGATCTCCACCTAGATCGAGCGCCTCCACCAGCCCCCTCCTCCCAACCTTCGCCCTCCACCTCCTCGCCGTCGTCATCTCCGTTGGCCTCGTTGGCATGGTCCGGTTCAAGTACGAAATTATTCAGTCGAGGCCGCGTTTGTTGTGGGCCTACTGCAGCCTGGTCGAAAGTCAACCGCCATGGAATCGGTAAAGCATAATGATGATTCTGGAAAAACCAATTTTCTCATTTGCATGGGTTAAAAAACCGCTAGTTTATGATAAGAATACCTTATTAGGCCCATTCTCTCCCAATCAGCACACCTTCTTAGGCCCATACTTCGGCCCAGCTCGTCTTCACTATTCCAGAACGTTCCTCTTGTCACCTGGCAAGAAGGAGCCGTTAGTAGTACTATCTTAGCTGTAAATGCTACATCAGCCAAACCATAGGGGTATTGATATAGTATAAATAACACCATGTATGCATTTCAGCAGCCATCAATGAAAAAAGCCTTTATCTTCTTTATTTGTTTTTTCCGCATCTCTTGCACTGAAAACCAAGCTCCACCATTTTGGTATTCAGAGCCTGGTTTCGATGACCGCCAAAAACGGCTCGGGACCTCTGGACGCCTCGTCCTCCGCGTTCGTTTCCTTGGATGTCCGCCACGACCAACTGGAGGAGCAACTCCACAACACTCAAGACACCGTGTCTTCACTCCGAGCTCACCAAGAGGAGCACGCCGCCTCTCTTTCCACTCTTCAGCAGTCGGTGGACTCCATCTCAGCAGCCGTCGCACAGCTCACCACCTTGCTCGCCGCTGAGTCCATCACCTCAAGGTCACCACCGTTGACAACAGCCCCAATACCCACCGCTTCCCCCAACCTTATCCCACTCACAAGACCTTATTCCCCTTCTCCCCACCACCGCCCCCTGTATTCCGCCCTCTTTTCCTCTCCGACTCCCACTTCCACCACCCCTTACCGACCCACTTACACTTACACTTCGTCTGTTCCTACCGCATCCACACCCCTGCCCCACCTACACTTCACAGGCCCACCTCCACCTCCACCTCCACTCCCACCTCCACCTTCACCAACTAACCTTAAACCTTTCCGGCTTGACCTTGACAAGTTCTACGGTAAGGAGCCTCAAAGTTGGCTCCTTTCCGCCGAACGCTTCTTCGCTTACTACAATATTCCTGACCATGAACGAGTAGTCATCGCCGGTGTTCAAATCTGCGGAGAAGCAGCCCACTGGGTCACCTGGTTCGACACCCGCCACCCACCAAGTTGGCCCCTGTTCACCGACCTCTTCTTACAATACTTTGGCGGCACCGACTCCGGCGACTTTGAGACGGAACTCTCTCATGTTACTCAGACAGGCACATTGGAGGAGTACATCGACACATTTACGCGCTTGTCGTGTCGTGCGGTTGATTGGTCTGATTCTCAGCTAAAACACATATTCATTGGTGGGCTCAAAGATGACCTCAAGCATGATACCCAGGCCCAACAACCGGCCTACCTCTCGGATGTAAAGCAGTTGGCTCGAATCTTCAATCGCAAAATTCAGGCCCGAAAACTGCAGCCCAGACCTTACTTCTGTCGCTACACTCCGTCCAGTTCAACACCAGCTCTCCCTCCTCCTACCGCCGTATCTCAAGCCCCACCAGTCACCTCCCGCCGCCTCTCTCAGGCGGAAGCCCAAGACCGTCGCCTTCGTGGCGTCTGCTTTAATTGTGATGAGAAATTCAAGCCTGGACATCGATGCGCTAAGCCCTCTATTGCTATCATTGAAGCCAGCTC
This sequence comes from Spiraea crenata, assembly GCA_033992175.1. NCBI lineage: Eukaryota > Viridiplantae > Streptophyta > Magnoliopsida > Rosales > Rosaceae > Spiraea > Spiraea crenata. Next base: position 521,597 of record JAVBHV010000051.1, on the reverse strand, counting down.
CTTTGATGATGAGCAATTGGAATTCCACGATTGTGAACCGTTGTCGCCGCCCCCCACTTCCCAGGAGCTCACATCTCCACCTGTTCCAACCATCCAGTCACTCACAACCACCACCTTTCCATCAACCATGAGACTCATCGGCGAAATCCACAATTTACCAGTTCATATCTTCATTGACTGTGGCGCCACTTTCAATTTCCTCCACCCAAGGATTGTCAAACGTTTGCACCTCACGGTCCATCCAACACGCCCCCTGACTTTGTTCACAGCAAATGATCAACCAGTGCAGACCAGAGGCTCCACCGAGCCAGTCACGGTGTCCGCACAAGGGTACTATCTCACAGCTGCCTTTCGTATTTATCCAATTGCCAGTTGTGACTTATTGTTAGGGGCTGAATGGCTACAAACTCTGGGCTGGTTCCAATGCAACCTTTTGGAAAAGATTCTCCATTTCCAAATCGATGGTACACCACATACTCTGGTTGGTATGGAAAATGCATCCTCCTTTCCCCTTGCCACACACGATGCGGATGATGTTCTCTTGCCTCAGAAACAGGGGCTCTTGGCGCAGTTCTTGGGCAGTACTACCACCATCCCCCAACCCTCTCCCATCCCAGCTGATCTGACCGCACTCTTAGCACAATTTGCTGATCTTTTTACTCAACCTACAACCTTGCCACCACACCGTACCGTCGATCACCGCATACCACTCGAGCCGGGAGCATCACCGGTAAATGCCATACCGTTACCCGCATTTCCACAAGACTACCATCGCCAAACAGGTTGCTGACATGCTCCAAACTGGAGTTATTCGCCCTTCATCCAGCCCCTACTCCTCGCCGGTCCTGTTGGTTCCCAAAAAAGATAATGACTGGCGGCTCTGCATTGATTACCGAGCCCTCAACTCCATAACTATTAAGGATCGTTACCCAATACCGGTGGTGGATGAGTTGCTAGACGAACTTCATGGTGCAAACTACTTCTCCAAACTGGATTTGAGATCGGGCTACCATCAGATACGAATGCATCCGGACGATGTGCAAAAAACAGCTTTCCGTACTCACGAAGGCCATTACGAATTCCTTGTTATGCCCTTTGGTTTGTCTAATGCCCCTTCTACATTTCAAAGTCTTATGAATGACTTATTTCGACCTTACCTCAGGAAATTTGTGCTGATTTTCTTTGATGATATACTTATATACAGCCATTCTCTGAATGAGCACACTGCACACTTAGCAATTGTTTTTCAGGTTCTCCAATGCAACACCTTATTCTTAAAGAGGTCGAAATGTTCATTTGGTCAGCAATCTATGGAATACTCGGGCCATACAATTTCTGTCCACGGTGTAGCGGTAGATTCCAAGAAAGTTGATTGCATCCTCTCCTGGCCGCTCCCCAAAACTTTGAAGGCTCTTCGCGGTTTCTTGGGTTTGACTGGGTACTACCGCCGATTTGTCCAAAACTATGGCCTCATAGCTCAGCCCCTCACACAGCTCTTAAAGAAGGATGCTTTCACTTGGTCACCACAGGCCACAACTGCTTTCGATACACTCAAAACTGCTCTGACCACTACCCCTGTTCTCGCACTTCCTGATTTTTCAGCGGCCTTTACGGTCGAATGCGACGCTTCCAATGGTGGCCTCGGTGCTGTACTTTCACAAAATAATCACCCCCTTGCCTTCCTGTCCAAAGCTCTAGCCCCTAAACACTTGGCCCTCTCCGTCTATGAAAAGGAAATGATGGCGGTCGTCTTCGCAATCCACAAGTGGCGCCCATACTTAGTCGGTCACCATTTCTGAATTATCACGGACCACCAAACTCTTCGCCATTTTCTGGATCAACGCAGCCTCACTCCCATCCAGCAACGGTGGCTATTCAAGCTCATGGGGTACGACTACTCCATCGAATATCGTGCAGGAACCCAGAACACTGTCCCCGACACTCTCTCACGCCGTCATGAGCTCATGAGTCTCTTGGGAGCATCCCAACCCTTGTTTAGTGCAACAGCAGACATTCAGAGAGCATGTACAGCAGACCCAACTGCGTCTTCCATCATCCAAAGCTTGAAATCTGACCAAACAGCACCAAAGCATTTCACACTTACTAATGACACCCTCATGTACCGTGGAAGGCTCTATGTGCCTAAAACATCCGAATGGCGCACAAACATCTTGACGGAGTTCCACAGTTCCCCCACAGCCGGTCATAGCGGCTTTCACCGCACACTCCTACGAGTGCAGTGCTCCTTCATGTGGCCAAGCATGCATGCCGACATCAAGAAATTTGTCGCCACCTGCGATACCTGCCAACGCAACCATTATGAAGCCATCAAACCTCCAGGCTTGCTTCAACCCCTGCAAATTCCCGAAAGAGCTTGGCACAGTATAAGTTTGGACTTTATCGAAGGCTTACCACCATCTCACGGTTACACCGTCATTCTCGTTGTGGTGGATCGCATCACTAAATCGGCCCACTTCATTCCCTTAAAACATCCTTATACGGCTGTCTCCGTTGCCGATGTGTTTGTCAAAGAAGTTTTTCGCCTCCATGGCACCCAACTCCATAATTTCGGACAAAGATCCCCTGTTCCTCAGCCAATTCTGGGAAGCTTTCTTCAAACTCTGTGGCACTCAATTATGTCGGAGCTCCGCCTATCACCCTCAATCTGACGGCCAGACAAAGGTTGTCAACAGAATTCTTGAGCAGTATCTCCGATGTGCCATTGGGGACAAACCCAAATCGTGGTCTTCGTGGATTCCATGGGCTGAGTGGTGGTACAATTCCACATACCAGAGCACTATCAAAATGACCCCATTCGAGGCATTGTATGGTTATCCACCACCTGCAATCACATCCTACCTACCCGGTTCCACCGCGGTACATCTAGTCGACACCGCACTGAAAAGCCGTGATGAGATTTTATCCCTGCTCCGCCACAATATACAAGAGGCCCAGAACCGCATGAAGATCTATGCGGAAAGAAACCGAACAGAGCGCACTTTTGCAATTGACGACTGGGTCTTCCTCTGTCTGCAGCCATATCGGCAGCAATCTCTCGCTCGCCGCCACTTCAACAAGCTCTCTCCTCGGTTCTATGGCCCCTACAAAATCATTGGAAGGATCGGCTCCGTTGCTTAAAAATTGGACCTGCCTCCACAATCAAAGATCCACCCGGTCTTCCACGTTTCGCTACTGAAGAAGAAACTCGGCGCCACAATCTCTGCTTCGCCGGATTTGCCTCCATTTACTGACACAGGTGAAAGTAATTGGTCTCCCGAACTCATCTTGGACCGCCGCATCTTCAAGCTGAAAAACCAACCGGTAACCAAATGGCTCATCAAGTGGCAAGGAGCTCCCGAATCAGATGCTACCTGGGAATTCGCTGACAACATATCCAAGCGCTTTCCTCAGTTGACTTGAGGACAAGTCTTTACTGAAGGAGGGGATGACAAGAACACCTTCTTAGGCCCATTCTCTCCCAATCAACACACTTCTTAGGCCCATACTTCGGCCCAGCTCGTCTTCACTATTCCAGAACGTTCCTCTTGCCACCTAGCAAGGAGCCGTTCGTAGTACTATCTTAGCTGTAAATGCTACATCAGCCAAACCCTAGGGGTATTGATATAGTATAAATAACACCATGTATGCATTTCAGCAGCCATCAATGAAAAAAGCCTTTTATCTTCTTTATTTGTTTTTTCCGCATCTCTTGCACTGAAAACCAAGCTCCACCAGTTTATGATGGTGATTTCCAATTAATTGTATTGGTACAAGATTGAGTGACTTTTGTCCCTGCATTTGTTAGATTTCTTTGATTCTCTTATGGGTTCGGTTTATTTTTGGCCGCTCTTTTGTGGTCCCTGTTTATTGTTTGATTCTTTAGAGCTAGCCTTTTGGATTGTACAAATCGTCCACTTTTGGATTCTTAAAGAAAATAGAAAGTAGAACTAATGATATTTGAAACATGCTTTAGGAATTTCATGGAAATACTGAAATTGAACAATGAAAGAGGTTGATTTGTTGATTGTGGTTGTTCATTGGTGGGTAAAAATTTGCATTTTTGAATTGGGGGTTGAATTGAAGTAGTTGTGGTGGTAAATTGAAGTTTTGATTGTTGTCACAAACTTTTCTGTGTTGGCATGAACTGCTTCTGTGTTTGCATGACCTGCTTCTGTATTGATATGAACTATTATTTATTAGTAAAACTGTTTCTATGTTTATGTCTGACATAACTGTTTCTGTGTTTTAGTAGAAAATGTTTATGTATTTGACATAAATGTTTCTGTATTTAGTAGAAAGTGTTTCTGTGTTTGGCAGAAACTGTTTCTGTATTTAGCAGAAACACCTAACTGTATCTGTGTTTGGCAGAATCACATAATTGTTTCTATGTTACTATTCACGCATTTGTTACTGTTCAGGCGTGTGTTACTGCATGCGCGTGGTACTACTATTCATGTGATACTATTCACGTGCTTATTCATCATTTATCCAATTATTATTTTATTATATTAATTATCATTTTGTCCTTGTATAAGAATATTTGAAATACTTGTCCTTACCAAGGTTTGAAAAGTCGACAATATCGGTCGACATGTCGCCGATATGTCGCTTTTTCCGGCTGCCGATAAAGATAGGGGGGGTGAAGTGTGAAGCTTCCCCCGCTATCGGCGAAACGCGACGATGTCGAATGATGTCGACCGATGTCGACGATATCATTCGACATTTCGGTGAAAGTCGGATCTTACCACGGCCGGAACTCAAGCAATTTCAACAAACTATATATGGAAATTCATCTACGCAACTCAAGCAATTCATTGGGACCAATTTCTGAACTTACCATGGCCGGAATAACGGCCGGAAAATTCTAATTCCGTTCGGGGTCGTTGATGGCGATTCCGGCGGAATTAGACACCAATCTTTGGTGGGAAATGATCACGGCGTCGAGCTGTACATGACCCAGGTGGTGGCGTTCGTCATCGGTGGCCGGAGTAGCGAGAACGACGGCGAGATTCCCACTGCGTCGCGTCTTCTGTTTTGGTTCATTGACGGCCTTCCACACCGAGTTGGTTACTGAAACTCTGGGAAAATGTTCCTGGGAGCGAGGCGAGCATAACGCAGGTGGTCAACGTGCCGATTGGAGGCCGAAGATGGTGAATCGGCAGCGAGACTGAGTCAACTCAGTATTTTGGGTGCAGTGATGCAGAATGGGAAAAAATGGATTAGGGGTTGATTGATCGGGCTTTTAAAAACATACATTCAATTTTACAAATAAATATGCGGTGGTGCAGTGGTTGTTTGATACTTAATCAAAAATCATGTGATGGGTTCGAAACCCCTCACAAGCAATCTTTTTTAAGGATTTTAGATACCATCCTTTTTCAAGGATTTTATGTCACAAGCATTCTTTTTTAAGGATTTTACATATCATCCTTTTTCAAGAATTTATATGTTTTGCATTTTAGTTTTCCATTGCATTATTCTCAATTTCTCATCATATCATCAAACATTTTAGGATATATATTAGTCTTAAACATGCATTGTGATATGATTAAACACTTCTTATAATTTCATTCAAAATTTCCAATTTTTAGGCTGATTTCCATCAGTTTCTTTGACGGTCATCGATATCGACATCGATATCCGAAATATCCATCGATATATCCGTAAATTGAGTTATCGATATTTTTGTCGACATCGATATTTTAAACCTTGGTCCTTACATAGAATTAGGGTATTTTTTTTTTACCTTAAGGGTCATTGTCCCTTTTACTAAAGAACAAATGCAAAAAATTACAATAGAATCAAAGATATTAGGATTTCACTATTAAAGTGACTCTAGGGCATGTGCTTCTAGGAATTAAACCCTCACCATTAAAGATGTGATGTTGTCAACCTGCACTTAAACCCCGTAAAATGAAAGTGAATTTGACAAACAACAATATACACACACATTGCAGTATAAAACCAATATGTTGTAACGGAGAAACAGCAAACAAGCGACTTTATACACAACCTTTCCGGAGTGTACGTTGTGTTTTGTCAACAAAACCAACCATTATAAACCAAATAACAGACATGAATACTGAGAATCTACAGAGTGAACTCGTGTGGTTGGTCATTTACAGGCAGCAAGTAAACATTTTAGATAGAAACATTGGGACAAAGGTTGGCAGATTGGTGCTTGTACACATGGTATTCATTCCAAATTATACAGTAAGTTCACATAGCTATGACTTTCCTTCGGCCTTGATATTCGAGAAATTCAACAATAGTAGCAAGTGAGATCATCCATTATATGCTAATTGATATTTATTTGCTCACTTACCAGCTGCTGACTATACGTAAAGAATAAATGGCACACAATGAGAAGGGACATACAACATAGAGCTTTCATATTTAAACCAGAGTCCAAGGCTTTTTATATGATATGGGTCGGTGCAGTTTGACGGCATTTTTTATTGGAGCAAGAAAATGGAAGCAGTCTGAAATTTCAGCTATGCGAAGCAGTATGAAAACTAAATCATGAAAACCTAAACCAAAAAAACTAAGCATCACCATATGCAAATATAAAATAACATGATATACTCTACAGTAACAAAGCCTATTCATCTTCAAAAAGGTGCAACCCTAAGAACCACATCCACAACCAGAATCTGAATCATCTCGAGGGGAATCATGCCGCGTGCAGTGTACACACTATGGTAGTAATATACAGTCCCTCTTGATAGCACCTCCATGCTACCTCTAAGTCCATGGAATACAGTATGAGAGTTCAAAACACAACTATAGTAACCTCTAGAGAGCAATGTAAATGAAATTATTTAGTAAACTAAAATTGTGAATTTAAGAACCCAAGAGATTTCTCAAAAACCCACGTCAACCCACTAAACATGATAATCCAAAAAATGCCCACATCGAACAAAACGTATGCACTAAGATTGCACGAGAAAATCAATCCACATGGACAGAACAAACCGCCAACTCCAAAGCACAAACAAATGCTCAAACACAAAACACATCAGAAACGACATTGAGTACTAAGAGAGTAAATGAGAGAAGTCACCTTTCATCTCTGCGCTCTAGGACAGCTCGCTTCAGCATCCTTCTCCAATTCCAGTGATTTCGCTTCACGTCAGTATGATGCTGCAATGCAGAAGAAATTAGAACCAAACCCAATAAAGTTGTCCTATCTAACTTTGTGTACAACTTGCTACACTAGCTCCATCAAATAAACGATTTCCATTTAGAATAAACTCCAACGAGACTGTAAAAGCAACAAACTAAGTTTGTACTGAGAAAAGAAAAAACAGAGGCTCTATAAAAATGCAGAGAACCAGTAACAGAATCCTTATAAGATGAAAGAAAATGAGACAGGCAATACTTTCTATTGCGTGTTTTAAATCAGAAAATCGGTTTGGTAGAAACAATATGAAATTTGAGATGCATGCCGTGACCAAAATTCCCACCAAACAGATAATATAGAGTGAATTCATATTTAGAACAGAAATCAAGATTAGCTAATCCTTAATTTACATCCTTAACCCTAACTATAGGATGCATTCCCCAATTACCAGTAGTTGTGAAAGTACTTATCTATTTAGGCAAGTCAAGAGCCAGCATTCCACAGCAATATTGTACCCAGTGACATAGACCAAAAATGTTTTCACAAATTGTTGCTTCCAAAGTTTTATATGTCAGTGTTCAATAACCGGATAATAAACGATGCATATCAGACTTGCTTGATGCACCACTGATCTTCCCGTGCTCTTTAATTAATTCATAAATAAGAACGAACACCATCACCCAATGCATAGATGGTTTCAACATTCTCCACAACGCGGAAGCTATGTAGAAGGGATAAAAGTGGAAGCTATTAAGTCTATTGTCTTATAATGCAGAGATGGAAACAAGTCTGCATATATGAGACCCTTGCATATTGATTAAGTACACTTCGAGTTTCAGTAGTTAATTATTCCAGATTTTAGAAATTTAATTAAATGATAATCAAAAAGGTTGAAATTAAAACCATATTTCTCGGAAAATCAAATGGAACTACCCCAAGAAAACATAAAGAGTTTGTTTGGCAATATGCTATAGCTATATGATTGAAAACTGATTTACTGAATATTAATGCTTCCAATGCCTCCTGTCGTCATCACCACGAGCAGAGAATCATACTGGTGAAAAAAATTAGTGAGTGACAGAAATTAGGATTTTACAGAAAAACAAACGAACACAATCGCAAGAGAATGAAAGAAATTAGGATTCAAAACATGTGCCTTGCAGTCAATGTGTTTCTGGGACTAACCCCTCACCATGAATGATGGGATGTTGACAACCTGTATCCCAACCTTGTAAAATAAAGAAGTGAATTAGAACCAAACCCAATACAGTTGTGCTATCTAACACTCTTAAGTACAATTTGCTGCACTAGCTCCATAAAATAAACGATTTCCATTTAGAATAAACTCCACTGGGACTGTACATAATAGGATAAAAGCAGCAGACTAAGTCTTTAATCATAGAAGAAGATAAGAGAGTCTCTATATAACAGCTGCATAACTAGTAACTGAAACCTTATCTGTCAAGGCTCATAGATGGAAGAAAATTACACAGCATTACGTTCTATCCTGTGTTTTTAATCAAAAAATTGTTTTGGTAAAAAACAAAATCGGATTTGTGATGTATAAAGCGACCAAGATTCCCACCAAACAGATAATACAAATTGAATTCATATTTAGGACACAAAGTGTAGTTGATTGTTAATTTACATTCCTAACCCTAACTATAGGATGCATTTCCAAATTTCCAAATACTTATATAGTACAGTAGCTGTGGAAGTACTTACCTATTTAGTGAATCTAAAGTTAGCATCCCACAGTAAAATTGTAACCTGTCACAAAGAACAAAGAAGCTTTCACAAAATACTGTTTCTAACATTCCAGATGACAACAATAAATAACATCCTGTGATCCATTTCAAAATTAGGAAACCTCATCATATTAAATTGAATTCAAAATGCATGAAAGTGAGTGTGCATTGTCATACCTTGAAAAGACTAAAGGGCATCTGTTTCTGAATATTAAAAATGCAAACCTTGTTGTGGTCCACAAGGTCAAAGTATATATTTCTTCCAATCTGTTCTGCCAGGTCTTCATCTCGAGCAACCTACCCATACCAACAAATTGCCTCTTCTTAATTTGAGTGATGTATAATACTTATAGTGGCCTTTCCAGGTGAAAGTAGAAATACACAAGTTTTTACTTTAATTGTAGTATATAGGTGCAGTTTCGCTTTTAAGTCTCCTTTTCATGTTCTTTCGTCAAGATTGCCTGCAATGGAAGCGGACTATAGTTTAGGCTCCTATTGAAATTCTTCAATACCAACGTATGCTTGACATAACATTAATTAGATGTAAACACAACCTCGGCTTCAAGCATTACTGTATCATCCACAAGATAACCCCACAAGGGGTCAGAAAGCTCATGAAGAGGCATAAATGATGTGTAACCCGAGTCATTTTCTCTTGCATGGAACCGGTATTGGGTGTCTGAAACATCACGTAATGAATCAAGAAAAAGTCTAGACTATACTTGACCAAAAAAATAATCGGCATTTAAACAGAATCATTCAATAACAGGTAAGAACTGCATAAAAAAAAAGTCAAGATGGCTCTGATTGAACAGATTGAAATAATAATTCTGCTGCATGAGTTAAGGTTCTCAACCACATTAACAGGCCCTCCCCTCATCAACCTCATCACTTACCACTATTTTTTTTTTAACAAAAACATAATTTTATTATTATTAAAAAAAAAGAGAACCATACAAGTGACAAGAAAATAACAGGTTACACAAACTTTACACCACAATAACCCAAGAAATATGAAGTTAAAATCCAATCAAGCTAATAACCGGCAAGAACAGATAACAATAGTACATATGTATACGGCAACCAAGCAAAATAGTATTAATATATTGGACTAACAAAGAAGTATTACAGTTTCTTATTGAGTCCTTTGTATTGATCTGATTAACTACCGTCAAGCTGACCTGCACATGTCTACTCCACCCATAAGGCAAATGCGCTGCCACCTCTACATACGTGGATATCAAAGTTTTCAAGATTGCCTTCCGGCCCAAGCTCTGTATAGGAAAAACACCTCCCAACTAGGGTGTACCTGAGACCCAAATGCAACATCATCTGAACAATTGTTAATGAGGAAGTAACACAAACAAGGATGAATCCATACAGTTGCAACATAAAAATTCCTACCGCATAAAAAATTCCTTTAAAAACAGAATTGAAAACTTATCTGATGTTTTTAAACCTAGAGCTAGCTTGTCTCTAAACATCTAAGGAGATCTCTAATCTCAAAAAGTTCTATATATGAGACCTCTCAGCCAATTGTACAACCAAAAAGGAGAAAGTCATATACACAACACACAAAAATTTTGCAAAGCAAATGAGCACTAGGAGATTTCAGCAACTGAGGCCAAATTTACATTGAGTTCAGCAACATCACTGAGGCCAAATTTACATTGAGTTCAGCAACATCATCAGGATTAGAGACAGTGTACTTCAGGAACTATACCATGTTTGTATGGGAAAAGAGAAAACACCGAGAGCCAAGAGCTTTGCCAGCATACTACCAATTCCATCTGCTCTATGCTGGCTCCTTTCTGGTCTAGAATCTGCAAGTTCAGGAATCAGACAATTGTTTCATACATTGGTAAGAATTCATCATGGAAAAAGGGAAAAGATTGCAGATGAGATAACTTTTTCATACACTGGTAAGAATTCATCACGGAAAAAGGGAAAAGATAGGTAGGTATTTGAATCTGTACCTCTAGAAGGAAGGAAGAAATAATTAACTGACGATGTATAGGGGATAAAGATTATAAGACTTACTTGAGCTGGCTCAATTGTTGGACAAAGTCACCAGTGTTATATAAATGAAGGATAGATCTATTTACAATGCTTAGAAAAGGGCCAAAATATACTTACATTACCGCTATCATCTCCCCAAATCTCCCCTCATCTCTTTCTCCTGGCACCAGCCCCCGAACCTCGGCCACCTTTTTTCATTCTTTGCACTTGAATTCGTTGCACCCTTCAAGTCAAGTTTTACTTGCATTCCTACAATAGTAGAGGGACCACATAAGTACCTGCGTAACATGAATATGAGTAGGTGTGTGTGTGCACGCACCCATGTAGGATTACTACCCATTATCTTCTTAATTCAAACTTTGAAGTTCCTGTTGTAGCTTTCTTGTCAAAAAAACCAGGAAACACACCAGTTTGATCTAATGCCACAAGTCAATCACAGAAGATCCCCAGTAAGGTGTACAAGTCCGTGAGCGTGAATGCATGCTACGAATATAGAAACATCTCTATGAATAGAATATGCGAACCAACATGAGTATAAAAACAATTCCATCAACCAAATTAGAGGAAGAAAAATGAAAAAAAAAAAATTTCAATTTCTGGAGCAGGTGCCTACGGGAGGATGAACGAGATCCACCCTGCAAGAGCTGCCATTCACGATATTTTCTAGTCTGCACATTGATAATATCCCCATCACCAATAGACTGCCACGAAAAAACAAATGTCTGAAGCACCCATCTCCTGTTTTATTTCCATTAAAATATTCATACGATTTGTGAAATTAACACATCCACGACAATCAAAAATGTAGTTCATAGAGACTCTGCTCCTATTAACACATGTGCCTTAGAAATTCTGCTCCCATTAATCCCATCTCCAACTGAAAAGAAACCCCAAGAAAAGCTTCATGCAGTTCCCGATGTGATACTTATTTAAAATGCTGTAAGCACCAATTAAAACTAAACACTACAAGCCTTTTCTTCCTGCTATATTGTTCAAAATTGAAACTCTTAACAATTAAAAATACCACCACTAGAAAATATTTCAACCGCAAAAAAGGACAACGACACTCTTCATAGGAAGAAAGACTTAAGATGCAACTCCTAGAACACCATCAAGGACTTTGTCTAAGGAAATACAACATACAACGCAAAAAAGGACAATGACACTCTTCATAGGAAGAAAGACTTAAGATGCAACTCCCAGAACTACATCAAGGACTTGGAATGTGTCTTGGGGATACTCATATTGCTTGGTCTGCAAGAACTGATGCAGTAGTTAAAGGTTCAGGTTTACTGACATCTTTATGGCAAATTTAAATTATCTATCCAACCCGTAAAATTCCATGGAATGCAACAAAAAGTTCAGAAAACAACAATGGCAAAAAAAAGAATGCTGAAAACACAACCCTATAAACAATGAAATAAGAACTTACGTTTAAAATTGATTAAAATGGATGCTCCTGCAGTTGCAACACTGTGAACAGAGCCCCTAAGCACTCTATGACATGAAAAACATACACTCAAAATCTTCTAGTGGTATAAGGAACTCAAAAATAATCAAGCAAAGACATTGAAATCTATTGACCTCATACAAAGCAGAAGCGTCATTAGAACCATCCCCGTTGATAGCAGACTTTTATCTGACACCAAGATGCTGAAGGATACAGATGCACTTAGTGAGATTGAATATAATTGTAAGAATGCACTTTTATCCACATCAAAGGCAATATACAAAACATCCTCGATTTTTCTGTGCATCTATCCAGATCTGATTTAGATTATTTGGTGATATAATGCTGCTCTCTGTTTGTTGTTTTATATTTTTTTTTTTTTTTTTTCTTTTGAACCAAATAATTTTAATAATATAAAATGACAAAGCTCAAATCTTTTATTATAATATAAAAAACAACAAAAAAAAAAAAAGCCCCTATATGAGAAGGAGAAAGAAGGAATATTATTGAAAAAAAAAAAAAATATATAATGATAAAAAAAAAACGGTAAAAAACCCGGCCCTAACACTATATTTCAAGGCAGCACACTCCAGGATGCAAAGAAGGATGATTACTACCATTTCCAAATGGGGTATTAGCCAATTTACCCCCTCAACTTGTACCTTACTTTTGATTTGCCCCCTTAACTTGCATTTTGGAAAATTAACCCCCTTAACTTGCATTTTTGGCCAATTTCCCCCCTCGCCGTCAAAATTAACAAACTCGCATCCAATTTTCCGTTAAATACACTCACGTGACTTGCACGTAAAGAGTTTTTTTCGTCATTCACCACCTTCGAGACATTTATGTGCTATTGATTGAATTAAAGTTCGTCGACTTCATTGATGGCGTTGTTGGTCTTAAGAAGAAGCTAACGAAGAAGAAGAGCAAGAAACACGACAAGATGCTCATCACGTATACGTTATGTAACTCAATTTAATGGAATTGGGTTAATTTTGGACTGATGAGGGGGAAATTGGCCAATAATACAAGTTAAGGGGGTTAATTTTCCAAAGTGCAAGTTGAAGGGGCAAATCAAAACTAAGGTACAAGTTAAGGGGGTAAAATGGCTAATTACTTCCTTCCCTATCCTTCCTTTCCCGTCCTGTCTCGGCTTTTCTTCCCTTCCCTCCCTCCCCTCCCTCCCCTCCCAATAAGTCCGGACTTACCAAAAAGAAAGGGCCAACACCCCAACCAAAAAAAAAAGGGGGGGCGCAGCCCTTAACTCCCTCCCTTCCTGCCCCCCCCCCTTTTCCCCCCCCCCGCCAAACAATCTGCTCCAAGAAAAAGGGATGAATCAAAATTCAGAAGAACAGTCATTCTAACATGAATTACAGAGCTCCCAATACAAGACCTCAACTGTAAAGAGGAATTGATTCCCAAAACATGTGGTTTCATTTGTTCCTATGTACGCAAGAACACTTTCTCCAGCAAACAGAAATTCGTGTAGCATGGGTGGGGTTTTTTTTTGTGGAAAAAGAAAATGCACTCCTATAGCATACAAACTAGCATACAAAACCATTAATAACCTGGTCAAGTCACTATCTTTCAAGGCAGCACAATTCAGGAATGAAATAAGGAAGAACAGTAACATTTCCAAATTATCTTTGCAGGCCAGACATTAGAAATGGTTTATCGGAGTTCTCACGAACCTGCCATCATAATAAGATACACAAACGATGGGCTAGAACCTTCAAAAAATAAGAAAAGAAGGGGGATACCTAGATAACTTACCTGCTTCTGATTCCTATGTATCCTATAAGAATACGAAAAGAGTACATAAAATCTTATAAGAGCATGGCAGCCTCAACATTGTGAAGCAGTGCAGAAGAAACCAAACCCACCAGTTGCCTAATTAACATTGTAAAATTTTTGGAGATTTCTATTGACATGAAATCGCTTAGGTGGACTGTGTATTCCAGATTACTGACAAGTAATCACATAAGATTTTTTAATATCCAACATCTTTTTGGTCTCTCCAGAAAAACGGCCCAATAGAACCCCAAGCCAATTCAACAAATCAAGCAACAGAAAGTTGAATTAGATGAAACACAGATGTCTAAACACCACATAAATGGCTGCATGGGGATGATACGAATGATTATAAAAATTAACATAGAAACAGGCATTATCATGCGGGAAATTTAAGCTTATGTATGGTTATGTCTGATTGGCTGAAAACCTATGCATTTAGTGTAGGGAAGTCTTTCTAATTACCAACAGGTTTTGGAATCTCAATTTGAATGGTACCAGTCACAAATGAAGAGAACAATTAGTCAGATTGGACTTTTTCTCAGACAAAACAGAAATTCATTCAACATAAGTTTGGCGTTTTCTCCATTTGAACGGTACCTGCACAAATGAAGAGAACAGTTAGTCAGATTGGGCATTCTCTCTTGCAAACAGAAATTCGTGCAATATAAGTATGGTGTCATCAGAGCAGACTCATAGACTACTAAAGTACACTACACAATTGGTAATAACCTGGATATGACACTCGATCTTCAAGGCAGTACACTTCAGGAAGGAAAGAAGGAAGAATACTACCATTTCCATATGCTACTTCGCAGTCCTGACATTAGAAATAGTTCCATGGAGTCTTTGCGAACCTGCCAAGCTAAAACTTACACAAAAGACAGAACGCAACCTTCAAACAAGAACCAAAGAGGCGCACTAACTTAACTGCTTCTGATGGCTGCCTTTGACTCCTGCGGTTTTCAAGGCTACCTCAGTTAAAATTGCATACAAACATTAGTGCATGTTGGTACTATGATAGTCAACAATAAAGAGAGTTCGCCCAGACATAGAAAAGACAATGTTGTAAGAATGCACTTTCATCTACATGAGAGGTAAAATACAAAAAAAAACCCTGATTTTTCTAAGCATCACTAGATCTGGATTTATACATGGGGCTCAGGGCAGAACACTTTTCCTAATTTGTATGTTTATTTATTTTCCCTTTGTACTGAATCTGACCAATAGTATGACTTAAAATGGCTAAACCCATTGCTTGCTTCAGAAGAAATAATCATTCTAACATGAAAACAGCACTTGGAAGAAAAGTCCCAATAGCATAAGTTAAGCTCAACGGTAAAAAACAACTTATATAAGGGTCTATGCAGAAGTTGTAATAGTGTCAAATGGACCAAAATTCAGTGAGAAAGGGGGAAAAGCGAGAAAGAAAAAGAATAAGTTATGCACAGAAAATTCAGAAAATAGAATTATATTAAGTAACAAAATGCAAATGCTTATATACGAACCTAGAGGTGGAAGCGGCATCGCAGGACCACTTTTTCGTTTCTAAATTACATGTAGTTTGTTGGATTTAGTTTCTTGTTCAGGTGGATTACTTGTCCACTAAACTTTACGGTATCTCTAATGAAATAAAAAGATGGGGAAAAAAAGCAACCTCAGATATAAGTGTCCTGGTATGCATAAAACAATCAAGAATATATAACTATAAGAGAATTAGGCAGCCAACCATATGATGACAGCAATAATGTGAGTGTTGAGCCGAAAATGATGAAATATCTTCATCCTTTGCACTGCTTGATAACTGCTGCCTCATAAAATCATAGTTTATGACAGACATTGAGAGGTTGTCAATTGCGTTTCTCCATTGACTTTTCGGCAAGTTCCTCAAGAGCAATCTGAGACAATGTATAGAAAGTCAACCCCCAAGGGAAGAAAAAGAATCTTTAATTATACATTTCAGAAACTAGAGAGCCAAATAGCTGCTAGTGCAAATATAATCACTAAGACCATCTCCAATGGTTTGGCTCAAAAACTCAAATTTGAACCTACAAAATACAACTATTCTCTTATACGAATTTGAGATTTCCCCCAATAATGAAAGACTCAAATTTAAGTCTATACTTTAATTAATTGAGTTTAACATCAATTTTTTATCCAATTATGATTTTTCTTAAGTTAATTTTTATCTAGAATTTCTTAATTTAATTTTATGAATATTTTGATGTAAAAAAATTCGGATTTTGAAACATATATTTTTGTCATTTGATTTCAAATAGGGTTAATAAACAAAGTAGATATGTTGGAGCCAACCTTCCCTCCAAAAATTCAAAAAAATGGGACTAGTTCTTCCCTCTTTGGGCATATAAGTGTGGGAACTCAAATTTGAGTCTGGAGTCAAATTTGAGCCAATGTATACGGACCAAATACCTCCATTGGGAGGATTTTTGGCTCAAATATGGATTTGACACTCTACCATTGGAGATGATCTAAGGTTACACTTAACACAGAGAGAACGAGTACCTCATCAGAACCAGTACCATATCTGGACAAAGAAGAAAAACAAAAGAAGAGCGTTGCATGTCGCAAGAACCAACGTTCTGGGCTCCATTTGATTGGCAACACATTCACAAATATGATACACAAAAAATGCACCCTAGTGCTGCCCATTTATCACATTTTAGGATGCTCCAACAACACCATCAGAGAATTATAAAAGTGAAAAAATTAATGAATAACAGAAATTAGAATTTTAAAAACAATAAACGCACACAATTTCAAGAGAATGAAAGAAATTTGAATTTTAGAGAGAAAATGACTAGGACATTTGAGGGCATCTTTGTTTGTGTGTGTGCATGAAATTTCAGCTATGCAAAGCAGTATGAAAACTAAATCATGAAAACCTAAACCAAAAAAACAAGGCAATCACCAAATGCAAATATAAAAGACAAAAGGATATACTCTATATCAACAGAAACTATTCATCTTCAAAAAGGTGCAACCCTGAGAACAACAGCCACAACCAGTATTTGAATCGTCTCGAGGGGAATCATGCGGCATGCAGTGTAAAAACTATGGTAGTGATATGCCGTCCAACCTGATAGCACCTCCATGCATCCTCTCAAGTCCATGGAATACCATCTGAGAGTTCAAAACACAACAATAGTAACCTCCAGAGAGCAATGTAAATGAACCTATTACGTAAACTAAAATTGTGAATTGAAGAACACACGAGATCTTCTCAAAAACCCACATCAACCCGCTAAACATCATAATCCCAAAAATGCCCACATAAAACAGAAAGAATGCCCTAATATTTCACGAGAAAATCAATACACATGGCCAGAACAAACCCCCAATTCAAAGGCACGAACAAATGCTCAAACACAAAACACATCAGAAACAACATTGAATATTAAGAGAGTAAATGAGAGAAGTCACCTTCATCTCTGCGCTCTAGGACAGCTCGCTTCAACATCCTCCTCGAATTCCAGTGATTTCGCTTCAGGTCAGTATTATGCTGCAATGCAGAAGGCATTAATTAGAACCAAATGAAATATAGTCGTCCTATTTGGTGAATCTAAAGTTAGCATCCCACAAAGAACAAAGAAGCTTTCGCAAAATACTGTTTCTAACTTTGCATATATACAACTTGCAGCAGTAGCTCCATCAAATAAAAAATTTCCATTTGGAATAAACTCCAAAGAGACTGTAAACAATAGAATAAAAGAAGTAGAACAACTCTGTAATCAGAAACGAAAACACAGAATAAAAGCAACATACTAAGTTTGTATTGAGAAAAGAAAAGGCAGAGGCTCTAGAATAAATGCACAGAATCAGTAACAGAATCCTTATTAGATAAAAGATAATGAAACACTCATTACTCTCTATTGCGTGTTTAGAATAAGAAAATCGGTTTGGTAGAAACAATATGAAATTCGAGATGCATTCGGTGACCAAAATTCCGACCAAACAGAACAAGAGTGCATATATGAGACGCATGCAAATTGATTAATACAATTCGAGTTTCAGTAGTTAGTTATTCCAGATTTTAGAAATTCACACACAAATCATGAATATGATTACATTTTAATTAATGATAATCAAAAAGGTTGAAACTAAAACCATTTGTCCCAAAAAATCAAATGAAATTACCCAATGAAACAGAGAATTTGTTTGGGATATGCTAAATGATTGAAAACTGATTTACTGAATATTAATGCTTGTAATGCCTCTCTGTCATCATCACCAGCAACATAGGATCATACCATTGAAAAAAATTAGTGAATGATAGAAATTTGTATTTTACAGAACAACAGACACACACAATCGCAAGAGATTGAAAAAATCTAAGATTTCAAAGAGAAAATGACTTGAGGACATGAGAGGACTTGTTGGGAAAAGTCAATGAGCTTCTGGGACTAACCCCTCACCATGAATGATGGGATGTTGACAAACTGCAACCGAACCATGTAAAGAAGTGAATTAGAACCAAACCCCATACAGTTGTACTATCTAACACTAAGTACAATTTCCTGCACGAGCTCCATCAAGTAAACGATTTCCATTTAGAATAAACTCCACAGAGACTGTACACAATAGGATAAAAGCAGCAGATCAAGTCTGTAATCAAAGAAGAAGATAGAGAGTTTCTACAACAGCTGCAGAAAACCAGTAACTGAATCCTCATCTGTCGAGGCTGCTAGATGGAAGAAAATGAGATAACATTACTTTATATTCAGTGTTTTTAATCAAAAAATTGTTTTGGCAAAAACAAAACGGAATTTGTGAAGCATACAGCGACCAATATTCCCGCCAAACAGATAATACAAATGGAATTCATATTTAGAACACAAGTGTAGTTGATTGTTAATTTACATTCCTGACCTAACTATAGGATGCATTTCAAAATTACCAAATACTTACAGAGTACAGTACCTGTGGAAGTACTTACCTATTTGGTGAATCTAAAGTTAGCATCCCACAGTAAAATTTTCACATAGAACAAAAAAGTTTTCGCAAAATACTATTTCTAACATTCAAGATGACAACAATGAATAACCGACGATGACCTCCCGTGACCAATTTCAAATTCAGAAAATATATCTGGATTCAGAATGCACGAAAGTAAGTGTGCATTGTCATACCTTGAAAAGACTAAAGGGAGTCTGTTTCTGAATATTTAAACCGCAGACCTTGTTGTCGTCCACAAGGTCAAAAGTATGTATCCCAAAATGCATAAAACAATCAAGAATAAATAAGTAGTAATGACTAAGGTAGCCAACCAGATGATGACAGCAATAATTTCAGTGTTGAGATGAAAATGGTGAAATATCTTAATCCTTTCCACTGCTTGATAACCGCTGCAATATACAATCATAGTTAACGACAAACATTGAGAGGCTGTCATTCCATGTCTCCGCTGACTTTTCAGCAAGTTGCTCGAGCATTCTGAGACAATATGTGGAAAATCAATCCCCAGGGGAAGAAAAAGAATGTTTAATAGTACATTTCAGAAACTAGGGAGCCATATGGCTGCTAATGCAAATAAAATTACTAAGATTACACTTTAAAACACAGAGAACGAGTACCTAATCAGAATCAGTACCATATCCGGACAAAGAAGAATAACAAAAGAAAATCATTGCATGTAACAACAACCAAAGTTCTAGGCTCCATTTGATTGGCACCACATCACACTAATCAAGATTTTCTTTCACAAACAGAAATTCGTGCAATGTAAGTATGGTGTTTTCAGAGCAGACAAATAGACAACTATAGTATACTAAACAATTGGTAATAACCAGAATATGACACTCAATCTTCAACTCAGCATACTTCAGGAAGGAAAGAAAGAAGAATACTACCATTTCCAAATGCTACTTCACAGATCTGACATTAGAAATAGTTCCATGGAGTCCTTGCGAACCTGCCATGATAATAACCAAAAACATACACAAAAGACAGACCGGAACCTTCAGAGAAGAACCAAGGATGCGCATTACCTTAACTGCTTCTGATGGCTACTTCTGACGCCTGCACTTGTCGAACCATTTGCTCTAAGAAAAAAAGGGGAATGTAAGAAAGAAACAGAATAAGTGAGGCATCAATATTCAGAAAATAGAATTTTACCAGGTAATAAATTACCAGGTAATAAAATGCAAATGCTTATATAATGGTATATTTAGCAAACCCCAACAAGGCTGCCTCAGATAAGGTTGCATACAAACATCAGTGCATTTTGGTATTATGATAGTCCATAATAAGGACTGTTCGCCCAGACATAATAAGGATTGTTCGCCCGGACTTGGAAAAGACAAAATTGTAAGAAAACACTTCTCCCTACATCAGAGGTAAAATAAATAAAAAAATAAAAAAAAAATCCTGATTTTTCAAAGCATCACAAGATCTGGACTTATCGATGGGGCTCTGTGCAGAACAATTTTCCTAATTTATGTGTTTATTTCTTTTTCCCTTTGTACTGAACCCTATCAATACTATGACATAAAATGCCGAAACCCATTGCCTGCTTCAGAAGAAACAGTCATTCAAGAAAGCACTTGGAAAAAAAGCCCCAATAGCACAAGATAAGCTCAACGGTAAACAAAAACTTAATTCCCAAAACATGTGGTATCATTTGCTTTCTATGTGCCCAAAACTCGACTGCAAATCTTGTGGACAGAGAAAACAAAAATATTATGTAATTTAACAATTTGAATCTTTACCAGCCGACTACAATCAATTCTACTGCCGGGCTGGACACGCCAATTGAAAGTGCTAACCAGTTTTCACCAGTAGAAGTAGAATTGATATAATTCCAAACAATAAGCAAAAAGTATTCAATTACATTTTCAAAAAGAAGGATTCACACTTAACAACGAACATGCAGTTAGATGTTTAATACAAATGGATCATACTGCAATTGCGAAATTATGAATAGGTATTCAAAGAGAGGAACCCCCAGAGCATCCAATGACCTAACCAGGAAACACCTCAAGATTTGTCAATATCATACCAGAACTACTCTGGAAGACACTAAGCAACCCTGAATAACCGGGATATGTCACCCTATCTGTCAAGGCAGTACACTTCAGGAAGGAAAGAACGAAAAAATGCTATAATGTGCATCTATCCGTACTCGATTTTTCTGCGCATCTATCCAGATCTGAATTAGATTATTTGGTGACATGGCGCACTATGCTGGTCAGATTTCGAAAATTATGCATTCTTTTCCCTGTTGTACTGAATCCAATCAATATTATGAAGTAAAATGCCCAAACACAGTCATTCTAACATGAAATACAGCACTTAGAATAAAAGACCTCGTCTGTGAACAAGAAAGAATTAATGAAACTATTCTGGAAGAAACAAATACACTACTATAGCATACAAAACAACCGTTAATAATCTGGACATGACACTAAATATCTTTTTTGGTCGCAAAAACATGACACTATATTGCAAGGCAGCACACTTCAGGAAGCAAAGAAGGAAGAATACTACCATTTCTAGGTTATACTTTGCAATCCCGACATCAGAAATTTTTCCATGGCATCCTCGCATACCTGACATCATAATAAGTAAGAACTTACACAAAAGACAGGCCAAACCATCAATCAAGAACAAAAAGAGTGGATTAACTTGGTAAATTAACTGCTTTTGATGCGTGCCTTTCATTCCTCTGTTGACCCAACCATCAGCTACAAGAAGAACAGGGAAAGAGAGAAAGAAAAGGAATAAGGGATCCATCAAATTAGTTCCTACGTACCCAAGAACATTTTCTCTAGCAAACAGAAATTCTTGTTGTATGGGTGCGGTGTTCTCAGACCAGAACCTTCTGTACAAAAAAAATACATGCTCTACTACAGCATACAAAACCATTAATAACCTGGACGAGTCACTATCTTTCAACGCAGCACAATTCAGGAATGAAAGAAGGAAGAACAATAACGTTTCCAAATTATCATTGCAGGCCAGATGTTGGAAATGGTTCATCGTAGTTCTCACGAACCTGCCATCATAATAACTTAGAACATTCACAAATGATGGACAAGAACTTCAAACAAGAAAACTTAACTGCCTCTCATTTCTGCCCCTGATTCCTGTCTACGATACACGAAGAAAAGAGGAAGAATCAAAGGTTTAAAAACAATACGGAAAGAGTACATAAAATCTTATAAGAGCACGGCAGCCTTAACATTGTGAAACAGTGCAGAAGAAACCAAACCCACCAATTGTCCTAATTAACATTGTAACATGAAATACAGAACTTGAAAGAACAGATCCAATAGCACAAGTTAAGCTCAACAGTGAACAAAGACTTAATTCCCAAAATAAATAAAGAAAAAAGAATAAGTGATGCATCAATAATCAGGACATAGATTTATACTAAGTATTAACAAAATGCAAATGCTTATATAAGGGTAAATGCAGCAAACCCTGACGACTTGAGACCTAAAATTAGGTTGTTACAATCATCAGTGCAGGTTGATATTAGGATGGTCCATAACAATGACAGTTCACTAACATAGAGAAGATAATAAAATATCTTCGAATATTTAAAAAATGCAGTTTTATCTGACACGAAGGATGCGGAACATATATGCGCAATGAGATTGAATAAAATTGTAACGATGCACTTTTACCTACATCATAGACAACATACGAAACATCGATGACTGTTCAGTGCAGATCAATTTTAAAAAATCATGTATTTTTTCACCTCTGTACTGAATTCGATAAATAGTATGCATTAAATAGCCTAAACCCATTGCTTGGGTAAGAAGAAACAGTCATTCTAACATGAAATGAATCCCAATCATTCTACCATGACATGAATCCCTTGAAATAAAAGACCTCAGCTGTGAACAAGAAGGAATTAATTCCCAAAACATGTTTAATCTGTTCCTCTGCACCCAAGGACATTTTCTATTGTAGAAATTCATGAAGTACGGGTACGGTGTTTTCAGACCAGAACTATTATGGAAGAAACACATGCACTACTGTACCATACAAGACAACCGTTAATAACCTTCACCTGAGACGATATTTCAAGGCACCACAATTCAGGAACACAAGAAGGAAGAATACTACCATGTCCAAATTATACTTTGCAGACCTGATACGAATTTTTCCTTTAAGTCCTCGCAAAGCTGTCAACATAATAAGTTAGAACTTGCACAAAAGACTGACCCAAACCGTCAATCAAGAACAAAAGAGTGGCATTCACCCGATAACTTAACTGCTTCTGATGCCTAGCTCTAATTGATGCGTTGGTAGAACCATCCACTCCAAGAAGAAAGGGGGAAAGTGACAAAGAAGAAGAACAAGTCAGCATCAAAATTCAGAAAATAGAATTATACGATGTACAGAATGCAAACGCTTATATAAGGGTCTATGCAGTAAACCAAGACAAGCTAATACCACAGCTACCTCATACTAGGTCTTATACAAACATCCATACAGGTGGGGATAGTGCATAATAAAACCAAACCTAAAATAAGAATAAAATCAACTTCTTTGCTTTATTCTAATAGACACAACCAAACAACAGACCAATTTTTTTATGCAACAAAACATGTTCAAGGGTAAGATTCCAACAAAGCATGCCTGTTTTTTTCTAGCAGCTTCAATTTTTTACAATTCAAAGAAGTAATATATTTTATTTTCACTTAACCATCTTAATACCCTAAGTAATTTTTATCTCTTTTTTACTATTCATATATAGTTCAATAAATATAGCAATAAAAAAAATGTTGGAATCACAACCCCAAATTTCAATTAAAAAAAATCCTGTAAAAACAATTCCAATATTCCAAACCATTACCGAGATCACCCTGCGGCCCAAACTCAGTGCAGAAGAATGACCTCCTAACAACAGTATACCCGAGATCCAAATGCAACATCATCTCAGCAATTGTCTGAACAAATTGTCTAAGGAAATACAGCATACAACGCAAAAAAGGACAATGACACTCTTCATAGCAAGAAAGACAAAGGTGCAATCCCCAGAACAACATCAAGGACTTGGAATGTGTCAGGGGATACACTCATGTTGCTTGGTCTGCAAGAACTGATGTAGTAGATAAAGGGTCAGGTTTACTGACCATCTTTATGGCAAATTTAAATTATCTATGCAACCTGTCAAAGTCCATGGAATGCAACAAAAAGTTCAGAAAACAGCAATGGCAAAAAAGAGAATGCTGAAAACATAACCCTATAAACAATGAAATAAGAACTTACGTTTAGAATTGATAAAAATGGATTCTCCTACAGTTGCAAAACTGTGAAAGAGCCCCTTAGCACTTTATGGCTTGAAAAACATACACTCAAAATTTTCCAATGTTATAAGGAACTCAAAAACAATCAAGCAAAGACATTGAAATCTATTGACCTCATACAGAGCAGGAACATCATTAGGATCATCCCCATTGATAGCAGACTTTTATCTGACACCAAGATGCTGATATAGATGCACTTAATCAGATTGAATATAATTGGAAGAATGCACATTTATCCACATCAAAGGCAATACACAAAACATCCTCGATTTTTCTGTGCATTTTATCCAGATCTGAATTAGATTATTTGGTGACATGGTGCTCTGTGCAGGTTGGTTTTCAAGAACTATTTTTTTTTTCCTTTTTACTGAATCCGATCAATATTATGAATTCAAATGCCCAAATTCAGTCATTCTAATATGAAATACAACACTTAGAACAAGAGACCTCATCTGTGAAAAAGACGGAATTAATGTAACTAATTTGGAAGAAACAAATACACTACTATAGCATACAAAACAACCGTTAATAACCTGGACCTGACACAATATTTCAAGGCAGGACACATTCAGGATGCAAAGAAGGAAGATTACTACCATTTCCAAATTATAATTTGCAGTCCCGGCTTCAGAAATTTTTCCATGGCATCCTCGCGTACCAGCCATCCTAATAAGTTAAAACTTACACAAAAGATAGACCCAAACCGTCAATCAAGAACAAAAGAGTGGATTAAATTGATAATCTAACTGCTTCAGATGCCTGTCCTAAATTCCTGTGTTGGTCAAACAATCTGCTCCAAGAAAAAGGGAAAGATAGAGAGAAAAAGAATAAGGGATGCATCAAAATTCAGAAGTATAGTCATTCTAACATGAAATACAGAAATTGCAATAAAAGACCTCAACTGTACAGGAGGAATTGATTCCCAAACATGTGGTTTCATTTGTTCCTATGTACCCAATAACACTTTCTCTAGCAAACAGGAATTCGTGTAGTATGGGTGGGATGTTTTCAGACCAGAACTTTTTGTTGAAAAAAAAAACATGCACACTACTACAGCATACAAAACCATTAATAACCTGGACAAGTCACTATGTTTCAAGGCAGCACAATTCAAGAATGAAACAAAAAAGAACAGTAACATTTCCAAATTATCTTTGCAGGCCAGACATTAGAAATGGTTTATCGGAGTTCTCATGAACCTGCCATCATAACAAGATACACATTTGATGGACTGGAACCTTCAAAAAAGAACAAAAGAAGGGTGTTACCTAGAGAACTTAACTGCCTCTCATTTCTGCCTCTGATTCCTATGTATGCTATAAGAAGAAAAGAGGAAGAATCAAAAGTTTAAAAAGAATAGGAAGAGTACATAAAACCTTATAAGAGCACGGCAGCCTCAACATTGTGAAGCAGTGCAGAAGAAACCAAACCCACTAGTTGTCCTAATTAACATTGTAATATGAAATACATAACCTGGAAGAAAAGATCCAATAGCATAAGTTAAGCTCAACAGTGAACAAAGACTTAATTCCCAAAATAAAGAAAGAAAAAGAATAAGTGATGCATCAATATTCTGGACATAGAATTATACTAAGTAACAAAATGCAAATGCTTCTATAAGGGTCAATGCAGCAAACCCTGACAACTTGAGACCTCAGATTAGATTGTTACAATCATCAGTGCAGGTTGTAATTAGGAGGATAGTCCATAACAATGACAGTTCACCGACATAGAGAAGATAATAAAGAGAAGATAATAAAATATCTTTAAATATTTCAAAAATGCCTTTTTATTTGACACGAAGGATGCTGAACATATATGTGCACTTAGTGAGATTGAATAAAATTGTAACAATGCACTTTTACCTACATCATAGACAACATACGAAGCTAACTTTTCAGTGCATCTCAGATCTCGATTAGATTATTTCGTGACATGGTGCACTGTGCATAGCAGTTTTAAAAAATCATGTATTTTTTCACCTTTGTACTGAATTCGATCAATATTATGAGTTACATAGCCTAAACGCACTGCTTGGGTCAAAACACACAGTCATTCTAACTTGAAATGAATCCCTTGAAATAAAGGACCTCATCTGAGAACAAGAAGGAATTAACTCTCAACATGTTTAATTTGTTCCTCTGTACCCAAGGAGGACATTTTCTATTGAAGAAATTCATTAAGTAGGTACGTTGTTTTCAGATCAGAACAATTATGGAAGAAACACATGCACTACTGTAGCATACAAATAAACCGTTAATAACCTCGACCTGACACGATATTTCAAGGCAGCACAATTCAGGAAGACAAGAAGGAAGAATACTACCATGTGCAAATTATACTTTGCAGACCTAACATTAGAAATTTTTCCTTGAAGTCCTCGCAAAGCTGCCAACATAATAAGTTAGAACTTGCACAAAAGACCGACCCAAACTGTCAATCAAGAACAAAAGAGTGGCGTTCACCCGATAACTTAACTGCTTCTGATGCCTGGCTCTAATTGCTGCGTTGGTTGAACCATCCACTCCAAGAAGAAAGGAGGAAACTGACAAAGAAAAAGAACAAGTCAGCATCAAAATTCAGAGCATCAAAATTCAGAAAATAGAATTATACCAAGTATAAAATGCAAACGCTTATATAAGGGTCTATGCAGCAAACCAAGACAAGTTGATACCACAGCTACCTCATACTAGGTCTTATACAAACATCCTTACAGGTGGTTTAAGGATAGTGCATAACAAAACCAAACCTAAAATAAGAATAAAATCAACTTCTTTGCTTTATTCTAAAAGACAAAAACAAACGACAGACAAATTTTTTATGCAACAAAACATGTTCAAGGGTAAGATTCAAACAAAGCATGCCTGTTTTTTTCACTTTCCCAAAACAGGCATGTGTACAGGAGCAATTGATTCCCATGGAATACAATCTGAGAGTTCAAAACACAACAATAGTAACCTCCAGAGAGCAATGTAAATGAAATTATTACATAAACTAAAATTGTCAATAGATTAACCCAAGAGAACTTCTCAAAAACCCACATCAACCCACTAAACATCATAATCCCAAACATGTCCACATAAAACAGAAAGAATGCCCTAAAATTGCACGAGAAAATCAATCCACACGGACAGAACAAACCCCCAATTCAAAAGCACGAACAATTGCTCAAACACAAAACACATCAGAAAAAACATTGAATATTAAGAGAGTAAATGAGAGAAGTCACCTTCATCTCTGCGCTCTAAGACAGCTCGCTTCACCATCCTTCTCGAATTCCAGTGATTTCGCTTGAGGTCAGTATCATGCTGCAATGCAGAAGACATTAATTAGAACCAAGCATAATACAATCGTCCTATCTAAGTTAGCGTACAACTTGCTGCACTAGCTCCATCAAATAAAAAATTTCCATTTAGAATAAACTCCAAGGAGACTGTAAACAATAGAATAAAAGCAGTACAAAAACTCTATAATCAGAAACGAAAAAACAGAATAAATGCAACAGACTAAGTTTGTACTCAGAAAAGAAAAGGCAGAGGCTCTAGAATAAGTGCAGAGAACCAGTAACAGAATCCTAATTAGATGAAAGAAAATGAAACAAACGCACTACTCTATATTGCGTGTTTTGAATAAGAAAATTGATTTGGTAGAAACAATATGAAATTCGGGATGCATTCGGTGACCAAAATTCCCACCAAACAAAACAAGAGTGCGTATATGAGACGCTTGCGAATTCATTAATACAATTCTAGTTTTCAGTAGTCAGTTATTCCAGATTTTAGAAATTTCCGCACAAAGCATCACTATGATTACATTTTAATTACTGATAATCAAAAAAGTTGAAACAAAAACCATTTTTCTCAAAAAAACAACTGAAATTACCGCCAAGAAAATGGAGAGAGTTTGTTTGGGATATGCTAAATGATTGAAAATTGATTTACTGAATATGAATGCTGGTAATGCCTCTCTTTCATCATCACCAGCAGCATAGGATCATACCATTGAAAAAAATTAGTGAATGATAGAAATTTGTATTTTACAGAACAGACACACACAATCACAAGAGATTGAAAGAATATAGGATTTCCTAGAGAAAACGACTCCATGACATGTGCCTCTCAGGGGACTTGTTGGGAGAAGTCAATGTGCTTCTAGGACAACCTGCAACCCAACCATGTAAAATGAAAGAAGTGAATTAGAACCAAACCCAATACAGTTGTGCGATCTAACACTAAGTACAATTTGCTGCACTAGCCCCATCAAGTAAACGATTTCCATTTAGAAAAAAACTCCACAAAGACTGAATCCTCATCTGCCGAGGCTGCTAGATGGAAGAAAATGACACAACATTACTTTCTATTCTGTGTTTTTAATCAAAAAAATGTTTTGGTAAAAAAATAATGGAATTTGTGATGCATACAGCGACTAAGATTCCCGCCAAACAGATGATACAAATAGAATTCATATTTAGAACACAAGTGTAGTTGATTGTTAATTTACATTCCTAACCCTAACTATACGATGCCTTTC
Source organism: Spiraea crenata (assembly GCA_033992175.1). Classification (NCBI taxonomy): domain Eukaryota; kingdom Viridiplantae; phylum Streptophyta; class Magnoliopsida; order Rosales; family Rosaceae; genus Spiraea; species Spiraea crenata. Next base: position 492,656 of record JAVBHV010000051.1, on the reverse strand, counting down.
AAAATTACCAAATACTTATAGAGTACAGTACCTGTGGAAGTACTTACCTATTTGGTGAATCTAAAGTTAGCATCCCACAATAAAATTTTCACAAAGAACATAAAAGTTTTCGCAAAATACAATTTCTAACATTCAAGATGACAATAATAAATAACCACCGATGACTTCCCATGACCCATTTCAAATTCAGAAAATATCATTGGATTCAGAATGCACGAAAGTAAGTGTGCATTTTCATACCTTGAAAAGACTAAAGAGAGTCTGTTTCTGAATATTTAAACTGCAAACCTTGTCGTGGTCCACAAGCTCAAAAGTATGTATCCCATAATGCATAAAACAATCAGGAATAAACAACTATTAATGACTAAGGTTGCCAACCAAATGAGGACAGCAATAATTTGAGTGTTGAGCTGAAAATGGTAAAATATCTTAATCCTTTCCACTGCTTGATAACTGCTGCAATATACAATCATAGTTAATGACAGACATTCAGAGGCTGTCATTCGCATGTCTCCGCTGACTTTTCAGTAAGTTCCTCAAGAGCCATCTGAGACAATGTGTGGAAAATCAATCCCCAGGGGAAGAAAAAGAATCTTTAAAAGTACATCACAAAAACTAGGGAGCCATATAGCTGCTGCTAGTGCAAATAAAATTACTAAGATTACACTTAACACAAAGAGAACAAGCACCTAATCAGAATCAGTACCGTATCTGGACAAAGAAAATAACAAAAGAAGATCGTTGCATGTACCAACAACCAAAGTTCTGGGCTCCATTTGATTGGCACCGGATCACACTAATCAAGATTTTCTTTTGCAAACAGAAATTTGTGCAATGTAAGTATGGTGTTTGCAGAGAAGACTAATAGACAACTATAGTATACTAAACAATTGGTAATAACCAGGATATGACAATCTCCAATGCAGCACACTTTAGGAAGGAAAGAAGGAAGAATACTTCCATTTCCAAATGCAACTTCACAGATCTTACATTAGAAATAGTTCCATGGAGTCCTTGTGAACCTGCCATGATAATAAGCAAAAACTTACACAAAAGACAGACCGGAACCTTCAGACAAGAACCAAGGAGGCGCATTAACTTAACTTCTTCTGATGCCTGCTTCTGACTCCTGCGCTTGTCGAACCATTTGGTCTAAGAAAAAAAAAGGGGAATGTGAATAAGAAACAGAATAACTGAGGCATCAATATTCAGAAAATAGAATTTTAACAAGTAATAAAATGCAAATGCTTATATAAGGGTATATTTAGCAAACCCCAACAAGGCTGCCACAGATAAGGTTGCATGCAAACATCAGTGCATTTTGGTATTATGATAGTCCATAATAAGGACTGTACTCCCCACACCAGAGGTAAAAAACAAAAAAAAAAACCCTGATTTTTCAATGCTTCACTACATCTGGATTTATCCATGGGGTTCTGTGCAGAACAATTTTCCTAATTTATGTGTTCATTTCATTTTCCCATTGTACTGAATCCTATCAATAGTATGACTTAAAATGCCTAAACCCATTGCCTGCTTCAGAAGAAACAGTCATTCATTAAATACAGCACTTGGAAAAAAAAGCCCCAACAGCACAAGTTAAGCTCAACGGTAAACAAGAACTTAATTCCCAAAACATGTGGTATCATTTGCTTTCTATGTGCCCAAAACTCAACTGCAAATCTCCTGGACAGACAACAAAAATTATTATGTAATTTAACAATTTGAATCTTTACCAGCCGACTACTATCAATTATATTGCCGCGCTGGACTCACCAATTGAAAGTGCTGACCAGTTTTCACCAGTAGAAGTAGAATTCATATAATTCCAAACAATAAGCAAAAAGTAGTCAATTACATTTTCAAAAAGAAGGATTCACACTTAACAACGAACATGAAGTTAGATGTTTAATACAAATGGATCAGATTGCAATTGCGAAATTATGAACAGGGATTGAAGGAGAGGAACCCCCAGAGCACCCAATGACCTGACCAGGAAACACCTCAACATTTGTCAACATTTTTCCTCGAAGTCCTTGGTAAGAACATTGAAAGGGATATGATATAAAAGAAAAAAAAATAAAAAAGGAAAAAGAAATAAGTTAAGGAGAAGGTTAAAAAAGAAAAAAAAGAAAAAATAAGGAAGAGAATAGGAGAAAAGGAAGAAGAAGGAAAAAAACCAAATTAACTTGCACACCAAGCTGCCAACATAATAAGTTAGAACTTGCACAAAAGAAATCAAGAACAAAAGAGTGGCGTTCACCCGATAACTTAACTGCTTCTGCTGCCTGGCTATAATTGCTGGGTTGGTCGAACCATCCACTCCAAGAAGAAAGGGGGAAAGTGACAAAGAAAAAGAACAAGTCAGCATCAAAATTCGGAAAATAGAATTATAATAAGTAATAAAATGCAAATGCTTATATAAGGGTCTATGCAGCAAACCAAGACAACCTGATACTACAGCTACCTCATACTAGGTCTTAAACAAACATCCTTACAAGGGGTTTAAGGATAGCGCATAACAGAACCAAACCTAAAATAAGAATAGAATAACCAAACGATAGACAAATTTTTTTGTGCAACAAAAGATGTTCTGGGTAAGATTAAAACAAAGCATGCCTGTTTTTTTTTCTCTCTTCCCCAAGGAATTGATTCCCAACATGTGGTTTCATTTGTTCCTATGCACCCAAGAACATTTTCTCTAGCAAACAGAAATTCGTGTAGTATGGTTGCGGGTTTTCAGACCAGAACTTTTTGTCAAAAATAAACACATGCACTACTATAGCATACAAAACCATTAATAACCTGGACAAGTCACTACCTTTCAAGGCAGCAAAATTCAGGAATGAAAGAAGGAAGAAACAGTAACATTTCCAAACTATCTTTGCATGCCAGACATTAGAAATGGTTTATCGGAGATCTCACGAACCTGCCATCATAATAATATACACAAATGACGGACTGGAAACCTCAAAAAAGAACAAAAGAAGAGTGTTACCTAGATAACTTAACTGCCTCTCATTTCTGCCACTGATTCCTATGTATGCTATAAGAAGAAAAGCGGAAGAATCAAAAGTTTCAAAAGAATACCAAAAGAATACATAAAATCTTATAAGAGCATGGCAGCCTCAACATTGTGAAGCAGTGCAGAAGAAACCAAACCCACCAGTTGTCTAATTAACATTGTAAAATTTTTGCAAATTTCTATTGACATGAACTTGCTTAGGTGGACAGTCTATTCCAAATTACTGACAAGTAATCACATAAGATTTTTTAATATCCAACATCTTTTTGGTCTCTAGATAAAAATGGCCCAGTAGAACCCCAAGCCAATTCAACAAATCAAGCAACAGAAAGTTGAATTAGATGAAACCCAGATGTCTAAACACCACATAAATGGCTGCATGGGGATGATATGAATGATTATAAAAAATTAACATAGAAACAGGCATTATCATGTAGGCAATTTATGCTTATGTATGGTGATGTTTGATTAGCTGAAAACCTATACATTTAGTGTACGGAAGTCTTTCTCATTACCAATAGGTTTTGGAATCTCAATTTGAATGGTACCAGTCACAAATGAAGAGAACAATTAGTCAGATTGGGCTTTTTCTCTGACAAAACCGAAATTCATTCAGTATAAGTATGGTGTTTTCTCCATTTGAATGGTACCTGCACAAATGGAGAGAACAGTTAGTCAGATTGGGCATTCTCTCTTGCAAACAGAAATTCGTGCAATATAAGTATGGTTTTATCAGAGCAGACTCACAGACTACTAAAGTATACTACACAATTGGTAATAACCTGGATATGACACTCGATCTTCAAGGCAGTACACACACTTCAGGAAGGAAAGAAGGAAGAATACTACCATTTCCAAATGCTACCTCACATATCTGCCATTCGAAATAGTTCCATGGAGTCCTTGCGAACCTGCCATGATAATAACCAAAAACTTACACAAAAGACAGACCGGAACCTTCAGAGAATAACCAAGGATGCGCATTACCTTAACTGCTTCTGATGGCTACTTCTGACGCCTGCACTTGTCGAACCATTTGCTCTAAGAAAAAAAGGGGAATGTAAGAAAGAAACAGAATAAGTGGGGCATCAATATTCAGAAAATAGAATTTTATCAAGTAATAAAATGCAAATGCTTATATAAGGGTATATTTAGCAAACCCCAACAAGGCTGCCTCAGATAAGGTTGCATACAAACATCATTGCATTTTGGTATCATGATAGTAGATAATAAGGACTGTTCTCCCTACATCAGAGGTAAAATACAAAAAAAAACCCTGATTTTTCAATTCATCACTAGATCTGGATTTACCAAGTAGGAACAATTTTCCTAATTTATGTGTTTGTTTCTTTTTCCCTTTGTACTGAATCCTATCAATAGTATGACTTAAAATGCCTAAACCCATTGCCTGCTTCAGAAGAAACAGTCATTCATGAAATACATCACTTGGAAAAAAAAGCCCCAACAACACAAGTTAAGCTCAACAGTAAACAAGAACTTAATTCCCAAAACATGTGGTATCATTTGCTTTCTATGTGCCCAAAACTCGACTGCAAATCTCGTGGACAGAGAAAACAAAAATTGTTATGTAATTTAACAATTTGAATCTTTACCAGCCGACTACCATCAATTATACTGCTGCGCTGGACTCGCCAATTGAAAGTGCTGACCAGTTTTCACCAGTAGAAGTAGAATTCATATAATTCCAAACAATAAGAAGCAAAAAGTAGTCAATTACATTTTCAAAAAGAAGGATTCACACTTAACAACGAACATGCAGTTAGATGTTTAATACAAATGGATCAGACTGCAATTGCGAAATTATGAACAGGGATTGAAGGAGAGGAACCCCCAGAGCACCCAATGAACTGACTCCTGCGGTTGTCAAACCATTTGCTCTAAGAAGAAAAGGGGAATGTGAGAAAGAAAAAGAATAAGTGATGCACAAGCATGCACTCTTATTTACATCAGAGACAAAATACACAACATCAATAATTTTTTGGTACATCTATCCAGATCTGAATTACATTATTTCGTGACATGGTGCACAGTGGAGATCAATTTTAAAAAAGTTGTTATTTTTTTCCTTCTGTACTGAATCCGACCAATATACTAAATTAAAAATGGCTACACCCAGATACACTGCGCTGATCCCGAACTTGGTTACGCAGCTCAGGAAATAGAGGCCATTGACGAAGAAACTGCGCTGATCCAAACAGAATAAACAATCAGTTCCTTTTGATTAAAAAAAGGAAAAAGAATAAAAGAATAATAAAAATAGAGGCCAATGACAGAGAAACTGCTCTTGCTCTGATTCTTGAAGCAAATATCTCTGGTACAAGAAGAGCAGGCACAGGCCAGGTCAAATTCTCTTCTCTATCCTCCATGTTTAAGTCCCTGAAATACAACAAAAGGTTCAGAAAACAGCAATAGCAATTAAAAAAGTGTTGAAAACACAACCCAGAACAATAAAAATAAGAACTTGGCTTTTCAGTTCAATAAAAATGAAAACTCCTGAAATTTGCAAAATTTTGAACGGGACAGGATCACAAGATCAATCTCCTCAGCACCCTATGGCTTGCAAAACACCACCAAAAAAATAAAATAAAATTTGTCGACCGGACTTCGCATGGGCCTTTGACGACGGTGGAGGCCTTTCCGTCAGCTTCAGCTTCGACTCCATCTCGGACATGAGAGGAGCCCCCGCAGGCGGTGGAGGAGCGGCGGAGGTGGCGGTACGACAGGAACTTGAGCCTCGGCCTCCGCGCCTAATGGCGGTTAGAAAGAAAAGGAGAGAGAGTTGTGGCGGACTGACGGCCACCACCTCCGCGCCGAGGGAATGAAGGGAAGTCGGCGGCCGCTCGGAGACATTGTGCGGTTACACGCTCCGGTATGAGAGAGAGGGGCTTTTAGAGAAAGAATGGAGGCGGTTTTTACAGAGAAAAAGGTAGAGAGAGGGGCGGTTTTAGAGAGAGTGCTAGAGAGGGGGCGGCTGGGGTCTGATATATGAAACGGAAAGGGTGCATGTGCCTGAGAGTGGCGGTTGGAGACGTGCTGAGGAAGCTTCCGCAATGCAATTTCAATTTTACCCTTGCCCCCACCGTGAATTGTCCAATGAGGAAACAAATTTTAGGGTTTAATGGGTAATTTCTGCAGGGATTTCAAGGGCGGGAAATGTCCTAATTTCTTGGTGTGTCAGGCTAGCCTTTTAGATTATGAATTTCAATTTTACCCTTGCCCCCACCGCGAATTGTCCAATGAAGGAACAGATTCGAGGGTTAAATGGGCAATTTATGCTGGGATATCAACGGCCGGAAATGTCATAATTATTTGATGTGTCAGACTAGATTATGCCAAAGCGTCTTCGAGGATACCATCGGCTGCTAGTATTGTAAAGGGTGTATTTATTTATTTTTTTTTAAATTGTAAAGTGTGTATATAATTAATTGTCATTCTTCGTAAATTTTCAGTTTGGACTTGCTTGGAACAAGAAAAAAGAAAGCATAAAAAAGGCTGAAATTTGAATCTACATTTCTAATGATTTTATGCAATCTTGTACACTTCCATTCCCATGTTTGGTTCACGGAATTAGAGCTTGGGAATGGGAATCACATCCATTCCCATGTTTGGTAAGAGCATTTCCACCCATGCAGGCCCAGGCGCGGCGCGAAGTGGGGTGTGCCCTCCTCGGCGGAGGCGATGAATAGTGATCGGGCAGCCCGTCAAAAAAACAGCGCACACCCATGTAGGCGTGGCGAGCGATAACTTTTTTTAATTTTTTTTTTTTTCAAAAACATGTATAAAATTTATTCATACAAATTTATACATGAATTAAAACATGAATAAAATTTATTCATACAAATTTTATTCAAACAAGAATAAAACAGATTTTATTTAAATTTGAAATTTAACATTACATACTAATAAAATAAAATATGAATATTACATGCTAATAAAATGAAATAAAAACATCATCAAATTAAATCACTCTTCAGGAGGAGGAAACCAAGCGGAAGCCTCAGCCTGTTGGGCTTCCTTAAAAAGCCTCCGTCTACGAGTAATTTCTTGTCTTTCCTCTGCCCAATATTGTTTTGAATTTGGAGTCATATAACTGCAATCCATTGACATAACTTTATATTCATGTTCCTGTTGCAGTTGCTCATTTTCTCTTGCTCGTTCTGCTTGTCGGACCTCTTCCCTTCTTCTTGCTTCTTCAACACGAAGTGCGGAATTCCTCGCAAATTCTTCGCACAATGCTTTGGTGAGACTGGGGGGCTGATTCCTTGCTTTTTTTGCAGCCTTTCTTCCTGTAGGACGAGTCGATGAACTAGGTGTTGCAATAGTGTCAACATCATCGGCTAAATTCACTTCCATTGGGGTTGCTCCCGATGAATCTCCCATTGGGGTTCCTCCCGATGACACTCCCATTGATGAACCTTCACCTGTGAAATCATATGGTTCAGGGGTTGGGTCCGGTATGCGGACTTGTACATACCGGGGACAATCCTTGACAATGTCCCAACCGCCCCATTGTCCGAAACTAGCCCCTTTCATTTCAGATTGATACCACAGTTGCGCATGTCTTATCTATTAAAATTATCATCAAAATTATTAAAATTATATACCAAAATATAATGTTAAAAAAAACAAAATTTCTGAAATGTTTACCTCGTCATCCAAAGCATAGCCGCTCCCGGTATTTTGCGCTCCTTTGTTCAATGCATCCCTCCATGTTTTGAATTCTTTGTTCAAATTCCTCCAGTGACTTTGTAGAGCTCCTTCATTTCGAACCGTACCGGGCATATGAGCAATATAGTGTTGGGTAATTTTTTTCCACATTTGGGGTGTACGCATTTCAGTACCGGTGATCGAGCAATGACATACAGATTTCCAAGATTTGCACAACTGGATAACTTCTGCTTCAATCCATACACTGCCCGGGATTGCTGCATTAGCTCTGAGGAACGAGACATTTTGATTGGAAAAAGATGAGGAAATTTTGTATGCAAATTGACAAAGAAAGTAGCAAAATGGTGTGTAATGATGGAGTGGAAATTTAATTTTGGTGTATGAGAAATTATATGAAGGATTGTATTTATAGGGAAAAAATTTTAAAAAAAAAAAAAAAAAATTTTCAAACGGTCAGGACACGTGGCAGCATCTGACCGTTGATTGCCAACGGCTATATTGGCGGACGCACCAGATGCTGCCACGTGGCAGTCAGCAAACTCAAAAAAAAATAGCCGTTAGGCTTTTTTTGGTGTTCGGCGTGGCTGCCGAACAGAAACCTCAGAAAATTCGGTTGTTCGGACGCCACTACCGAACAACCCCTCAGCCGCCCAGCCACGCTCCCCTCACGCGCGCGTGTAGTACACGCGCCCGAATAAAAAAAAAAAAGGTGGGTGCGATCCCACGTCAGCGCGGGGCCCACTCCCCTCACCGACCGCGGTCGCGGGCGCGAGCGAGCGTCGCCGGCCCGCCCGCCTTCTTCCGTCAAGCCCGCCGCTCGCCCGATGTGTACCTCGCCGGTGTGGCGTGAACAGGAGCCCGGACGGGCTAGCCGGGCAGCCCGCCTGCGCTGCCGCCCGTCCGGTGGAGTTGCTCTGGGGGGAAGGGGGGGGGGGGGGGGGGGGGTTTGTTTTTGAAGGAGAGAATATATCCTCTCCACTGAAAATATTTTTTTTTTCTATAATAGGTAGTAGAGAATTTAATTATTTTTTTTTTTAAAAAATATATATATATATATTTATATAATAAACTTCCCCCTTCCCTTTCTTTTTTTATATATAAAAAAAAAAAAAGGGTCAATTTCCGGAAGAATAGAGGCAGAGGCTACCTGACACAAAATTGGGTGTTGTTGTTGGCTACCATAACCAGGTTTGGTGATTTTGTTCCTTGAATTTCTTTGTCATGAATCATGAGCTGGGAGGAAGTGTTGGTAAGGAGTTTGTTGGATAAAACCCACTGAATTATTTATCTAGGAAGTGTTGGTTGTTTCTCATTTAATCATTCCTGTGTGTTTTCTCATTTTGACTTAATTTCTTTTGATATTGAAGTTGTGTACATGTGTGTCAATCATTCAATTTTGAAGATGTAATTAGTTTAATTTTATGCAGTTATGGGGCGTAAAAAATTGTCGAAGACTCAAAAGATTCTTCTAATGGACAGTACTATGTGTTTGTTTAATGTAGTGGCCATATTCTACACCATCATGTACACTATATTAGAAAGGCATTATAGAAAACATGTTTTGAGGGCACGAATTACTGATAAAACAGTTCAAAGAATTGCAAATTTTCAGCACATGGTATACCAGAGTGATGTAAGATGCACAAACCAACTCCAAATGAATAGGCGCACATTTAATCTATTACGTCGTATGCTACGCACAACTGGACTTCAAGATACAAGACATGTTTCAGTGGATGAGATGATAGCTATGTTTCTACATATACTTGCACATCACCAAAAGAATAGAGTCATACAAGATAAGTTTTTACGCTCTGGGGAAACAATTAGTAGAATCTTTAAAGCTGTTCTAGAGGCAGTCTTGCGTTTGCAAGGAGAGTTGTTGAAAAAACCAGAACCAGTGCCTGAAAACTCAACAAATCCCAAGTGGAAATGATTTAAGGTACATCATGGCGTATTTTGTTCTAAATGTTAACTTTTCATGAGAGAAAACAAAGAGTTTACATTCTAAAGTTTCTTAACCTTGTAGAATTGTCTTGGAGCACTAGATGGGACATACATTAGAGTACATGTGCCACAGGCTGACAAGCCTAGGTATCGAAATAGGAAGGGTGTTATTGCTACTAATGTGTTAGGAGTGTGCTCCCAAGATATGCAATTCATATATGTCTTGCCGAGTTGGGAAGGCTCTGCTGCAGATTCCTGAGTGCTTCGTGATGCTATTAATAGGAGGCATGGGTTAATGGTCCCTCATGGTAAGAGATAATGTGATTGTAAAATTAGTTACGCACTGTGTTCTTCCAAATTTAGATTAATTTGCATATAAAATTCATCTAAATTGTGTACTTGTGTTGAATAGGACATTACTATCTTGTTGATGTTGGATATCCAAACGGGGAAGGATTTCTTGCCCCATATAGAGGCCAACGATATCATTTGAATGATTGGAGGGAGGGACACATACCTACTACTTCTGAAGAATTCTTGAAACATTCATCAGCTAGGAATGTGATAGAGAGGTGTTTTGGGTCACTTAAGTTACGTTGGGCAATACTAAGGAGCCCTTCGTTTTTTCCCGTGAAAACACAATGTCGTATCATTATAGCTTGTTGCCTTCTTCACAACCTTATAGAAAGAGAAATGCCAAATGATCCATTCGAAAATGTGGTGGACGAAGCTGTCCATAATTAACCAAGAGGAAGGTGATCATATCACTTATATAGACTCATCAGAACAGTGGGCTACTTGGAGGTCAAATTTAGCTGCGCAAATGTTCAATGAGTGGAACGCTAGTAGGAATACTAGTTGAGAAGTTGAAATGCAGAATATTTTGTAGGTGTGGTACTTGTTTGTTTGAGATATTGGGCTCTTATAGTGGTGGCAATCAAGTGGTTGTTTAAATTTGTTAGCTTTTGTTCCAGTGAGCCATATGTGTTTGTTATTTTGTAATACGTGGTTGTTGTGTACTGGAACTTTTTTGACCAATGTCCTGTACTGAATTGTGATTTTCTATGTATGAAGTTGGGTTTGGCTGTTAATTCCATTGCCTCTTAAATTTTTTGTTTGTGATTTATATTTTTAATATGTTTTACTGCCTCTTAAATTTTCTATTTGTGATTTAGATTTTCAATATATTTACTCAACATCTATGTATATAGGATGGATTCAGGAATGAACTCCAGATCTTCCAATGATGGAAGGGGCTGTAAGCATAAGTGGACACCTACTGAAGATGCAGCACTAGTTGAGGCACTTACAGAGTTGTGTGTTGGTGGTTACTGGAAGGTTGAGAATGCATTCAGACCTGGTTATTTGACCCAATTAGAAAACAAATTGGCACAGAAGATAGAAAAATGTGAGTTAAGAGCAACTCCGCACATTGAATCTCGTGTTAAGACACTGAAGAAACAAACCCTTGCTATCTATGAAATGATTTGCAACTCTAGTGGGTTTGTATGGAATGATGAGAGCAAGATGATTGTATGTGAGAAACAATTCTTCGATGATTGGGTTAAGGTTAGTTAAATTCTATTTACTTTTACTTTTCTTCATTTTTTTATGCTCAGGATGCTTAATTAACATTCATGAAAATGTACAGGTGCATAAAGATGCAAACAGATTAAGAAACAAAGCATTTCCTCATTTTGATAACTTGATGGAAATTTTTGGCAAAGATCGAGCAAATGGCAAAGGAGCTGAAGGTCCTACTGAAGCTATTGAAGATCTAACTGTTGACAGAAAAATGTAAATAAATTCTGACAAACATAATTTCACCACCACTATGTAAATAATGGGGTTTTAAAATTTAGGTACGACCCATCCAAAGCATGTGCCTCTTAATTACAATCTCTTATTTCGAAAGAGAACACCCTTTGATTAAAATTGTCGTCGGAACGTCCTCCACGCGAAATGATGGTTTTGAATTTGTTGTGACTGCACTCGAGAAGTGGTCTCGAGTTGCCTACGTATCCATCGAGGAATCAAGTCACTCGTAGTTCAAGATTTTCGACAAGCGAAAGGCTTTGTCGAAAAAGATTTGTGTTTGGGCCTTTGAAACAATTTGGATGACTGTTTAGGCTTTGAACAATTTTTTGGTGAAGATTTGGATGAATTTGGAATGAACCAGGGATTCGATTTTGTGTTTAGATTTGGCGGTTGCATCTAGATAAATCTAGACTGCCTACGTACCCATTTCGGGATCAAACCAACGTAGTTCGGAATTTGTGTTTGAAAACGGTGAAGGTTTAAGGCCTTCGATTTAATTTGGAAATTTGTTTTGACATGTCTTGAATTTAGACTTTGTAGCAAAGGTTGAAACTTGCTAGGTCCGTATTTGATTTCTTTTGTTGGGTTGGACTTGGTAGCAGCAGTTGATACTTGCTTGGTCCGTTTTTGAGTTCTTGGACTTTGTAGCAGAGGTTGATACTTGCTTGGTCTGTCAATTTGGATTTCTTTGTTGGCTTCTACTCGCTTGTCTCTTGTTTCGTTCTTGATACAAGTTAGCGACTTGGGAGTTTGTTGATGAAGCTTCATTTGAGTCTTTGATAGCTCAATATCACTACAACAAAAGACATCATTAGCGACCAACCTTTTCCGAGGGACCACAAAAATGGTCGGAAAAGGTGGTATTTTCGACCAAAAAATGTTTCCGGTCGAAAATAGATCACGAGGACTCCACTGCTTTCCAACCAAGACAAAGCCGTCGCAAAAAGTCTGAATTTCCGTTGGAAATAATTACATTACCGACCAAACTAGTGGTCGTCGGTATTAATAGAACTATTTGCTGGGCCACTCCTTCGTGGTTGGTTATGATTAATGTAACTTGTCAATTAAATTAAAAGCAGTGAAACGCAAAAGCTGGGTGCAAGTCTTAAACACTTGGTGGTGGGGGTAACTAGTATTTTCCCTCCCCCAAAAATTTTTAGAAGTGCTAAAACACAAGGTAAAATCCACCAGTTTTTCGCTTAGGGTTATTGTCAAAATGAAAAGCTCCGAGTCTCGCTCGGTTCGTCTACTCCGCCGTCATGGGGTAAGCTATTTTATGGTCTTGAAATAGTTCTCTTTCTCTCCGCTCTATCTCTGCTTCTCCGGCTCTACTTCTCTTCTATGGTCGATCTGTCAATTTAGGGTTCTTAAGTTTGGGGATATTTTGAATTAATTGGTTGGGTCTTAGGGGTTTGTTCTTGCGATGCAGTGGGAGGGGTTGATTCTTCTGTAACTCTGAAGTTGTGATTTAGTAGGAGGTCATGGTTATGGCGATTACATAAACTGATTGATGGCAACAAAGAAAAGACTGAATGGCAAAACTGCTAGTGAGAGTCATGTGCAAGTTTCCTGTCAACATTTATTGGGTTGGCACATTTCCTGTATCAAGTGAGAGTCATGTGCTATTGAAACTTTATTGGTGTGGCGATTATACCTTTTTGCTCTTATTTTCTTTCTTGAACAAATCTAGGTCGCTTGTTGAATTTTCTCAAATCCCTATTTTTGTTACAAACCAAGTGAGGTCTCAAAGTCATGATGAAGCCTGCAAGTATTCTTTTCAAGGTAAGCTAGTATGATCATATATTTTCTTTGTTGCAGAATATTGAAGGCAAAGAGAAAGGATTCTTGAATTTATAGAGGTTGGTTTAAATTATAATACCTTTGGTCAAGCTCTTCGTATTGAGTTCCAAATATTATATTGGTACGACCAGAATTCTCTGTTATGAATTACTACATCATTCTATGTGTTAGGTACACTTGATGTTTTCTTTACCTGGAGCAATTGGGAACAAAGCTAAATTGATGGAAACAAACAAGTGAACGAAATGGGGGTTTCAAGGTAAGGAATACTTCTTTCGTTCTATAATTTTGTATCTTGTGGCAACGTTTTCCCTTTACTTACATGGGCCTTGTAGTATGAGTTTGTTTTATCCAATCAATTTGATAGGCTTAGTGTACTGGTAATATATTGTATTTATCATATCTGGGATGCCTTGATCAGTAAAGAAGTTTGGGTTTGTCAGGTCAATTTGATATATGCTTGTGGATGGTAGTTGGTAAAAGGCTTGGTGGGATGGTCAATTTTCTACCTTTAATCACTTTTGGTAAAAATGAAATGCTTTCCTTCTGCTTACTTTCTTAGCTTTGCTTTGCTTGGTGCTCCAAAAACCAAACCCCTTTTTGCTCAATTATGTTGTTGTTGTTGTCTACTTAAGTGCAGGGCTCTTGACTCACATGCTGTCAATTTGTCTTGCAAAAGTACTCTCATACTTGATATATGCTATGCGGATGGAAACTGTTAAGGGGCTTCGCTTAATTTTCTTGAGGAGTTACAACTTCAACTCGATTTGATCTATTCTATTGGCTCTGCTTTTAACCATGAATTTCCAGAGTATGGTTCATTTCTCCTGCTATTTATTTTCTGTGGTCGGAAGGTAGATTTGCTTGCTTCCATAATATATAATGGGTGTGCACCCCAAACTTTAGCTGGGGTCAATACAGTGAACATTGAGAGTTTGAAGGTAACCTACAAATGAGTTGCTTTTTAACGTTTGGAGGTATGACTTTGCCTATCTATATGAATAATAGTTATCACTGTTGATCTTGCATTATGCGCTATTATACTTGATTATGTTTTATTTGCTGAAAAACAGTGTTGATCTTGCTTTAATTTAGATTGTTCAATTTGTACAATTCATAACAGGTTGGTGAATAGGGTTTCTCACTATTTGCAAAAAGAGCTAGAGAAGATTGAAGGAAGACATGAAGTCTGCATTCAACCAACTCATGGGATGCCAATATGTAGTTTATGATTGTAATTAGTAGATTCAATTTTAGGTTGTTTATGTTATTCTTTGACAATTTGGAATAATTCTGTGATCCCATTAAAAATTATTTTATAACTAAATAACAATTTCATTTCTGCAATTATATATTTTTTTGAATTTTTTTCTGTCTTTTCCGAAGGCCAATGTCGTTGCAAAAACTTTTTCCGACTAACAGGGTTTGGTCGTTTAAAGCAGTGGCGACAGTTTAAAGTTGTCGCAAATGCAGCTTTTAGCAACGATTGGTCGCTGAAAAAGCATTTACTAGGGAAGCATTACCGACGACAAACGACGGCTCATTTTCATCGCAAAAAGTTATTAGCAAAGGCAAATGGGCTTTACCGACAGCTTTTGTCCCTCGCTAATGTATTTCTATTTTGTAGTAGTGGATCTTATCTCTACAACATTCGATTTCTGTCACTCGATTGCTGGTTCCTTGGTCTCTTGTTTGTGTCTTGATAAGGGGCAATCTGAAAAGCAATTGATTGGCAAAAACATTTGTTCCACGGTGGCCAAATGGCGTGCAGCCTTGTATCCATTGCATAAAGTCATATTGACTTTCTCCCTTTTGCTTTCTGACTTGCATGCTTGGTGCAACCAAGTTTATTAATATTCGATTGTTAAATCCTTGGCATTTTGTGAGCTTTTGGACGTGGCATTTTGGTGGAGTGAAACTTCGCTTGGAATTAATGCAGTGGCCCATTGACCATCCGGATTGTGAGCTGCACTAATCTTCAAAGTGGGAGGGCCCACTAGCCTTGTTGAATCACTAGAATTAGGCTTAGATTCTTCATTGTTGGCCTGGCTTGGTCGGGGCCACTATCCGAATGTCTGCGTCGACAAAACCGCTCTTGGAGATGAGAGTCCTCTTTGCAAATTTACCTCGTCTTCCACGCCGCTTCCTCCCTGCGCGTGCTTTCGGCCTCTGAAACTTCGACTTCGAAATTCATCCTATTTTGTGAGTGACTAAATGAAACTCCAACGGGCCTGTTTGATTTTTAATGTGGCTTGTAGCAGGGGTTCATTTAATCGTCTCTTTTCTTGTAGGTGAGTGGCGTCCTCAACTTTGGCAGACAGCGGCTTGGGCTCGACGTCAGTTGCTTTCAACTTCGTTGGGCAGCAGCATAGGCCTGAGAGCAGCGGTCTTCAGTGGGTAAATCTTTTGTTTAATTCACCACCTACATATAGCTTTGTCTTTTGCTCTTTTATCCCCTCTTGACTTTCATGAACTTTGTCATCATGTGGTCTTTTTGGAGTTTTGAATGTCGGTGGAGCTGGTTCATGCTCAATCACATGTCTTGGTTGCTTTTGTTGTGTCTATGAACTCTGCAACATAGTCTTTTGAATACTTGATTGTTGAGTTTTATGCTACATCACAGGAAACATGTTGACTTCTTGTTTCTGCATGATCACCATTTTTGTTGAGCAGGTGCACCTCTTGTCTGGAATCTTCCTGTTCCTGATCTCCAGTTTTTGGCACGTTAGAATGCTGGTATTTGCAAGGTAACAGCAGAACTTCGTCTCACTTCGGTTGTCATCTCTCCTCTTCTGGTTCTTCAATGCAAGTCGGTTTGATCATCACCTCCTTGCGAGTCAGGTTGTTTATCACCTGCAAATCAAATTGCTTACCACCTCTGTTATTTTTTTGGAGCAGCGGTGTGGTGATCACTCTTCCTTTTGAACTCTTGACTCCGACAGGGAGTGCTCATGTGAGAAAGGTTGTGACATGAGAAGCAGCTAGTCCATAGTTCGTCATCTTCTTTTCCATTGTACAGCCGTAATGTTCGTCACGGGTTCGAAAAAGAACTTCATCGGATGGTGATGGTTTTGTGGCAGAGTGCAAGAAATACGTGTGGTTTCATACCTTTGCAATATCTCCTTCGCTTGTCGGATGTTAATGGTGCTCTCCTTTGCGTTTGGATTTCGACAGCCTTCCGGTGCTCCTTTGCTTGCCTTCTGCAACACACTGCACCTCTATTCTCTGGCGCTGCACTGCTGCTCCTGCTCTCGTCCTCCCTTCTTTTCTTTTGCCTTTCTGCTACCTTCCGCTGCTCGTCCTCCCTTCTTCTCTTCTGCCTTTCTGGTACCTTCCGCTGCTCGTCCTAACTCTTTTTTATGGCTTAAATCTCTATTTATAGGCAACATCAAGAGATAGTTGGCTAACAATGGACTTTGATTTCAAATCTTGAAATGTAACTGATTGAGGATAATCCTGAGTTTGTTTTGGATTCGGTGTATATCATCTTTGCAATCGGATTCCCTTGATTTCAAATATGATCAGCTTTCCATGCTTTAATATCTCTTCAGCAGAATCTTATCTTCCAACTTCTTCTTCGTGGGATGTGGTCAAAGTTGTTAAGTAGGAGTTCTACTTCAATTTGGTTTTCTTTTTATAATATCTACTTTTGATTTTTGAATCAGATATCAACATGCATGTGGAGCCGTCACTTGAACTTAAGATAAAACACATTTCAATTTTTTTAAAACAAGGTTGTAGTTGACTTATGTACCCCCTTGTCCTCTTAACATAGCTTATTGTCACCTTATCATAGACGAAGTGTACCAATCGGACCACATGTCTATGTGCAACAACATCTTTTTTTTGTGAATTTTTTTGGTTCAACACTAACTACTGATGATGATAATGCTTTGAACTGTAAAACAGTTGATTTGGATGACATTGATGCTTCTACACTAGTTACCCCAACTCCAACATTCCCACCTTCAAAGAGTGGTGGCAAACGAAAACGGGATAGTTGGTCTCAAGGTTTGGGGGATATGGCTAGCACTTTCCAATCATTTGTGGATGTTACGAAGGCACACTTTGAGAACATGAAAGCAGTTCTTTCCAATGAACATGTGCAACAACAGAGAGAAGAGGTAAGATTGTTGAAGAGCTTATGAAAATCAGAGGTTTGAGTGATGCAAATGTTATTGATGTCGCTGCTGTAATTATTGGGGATGATGCAAAAATCGACCTCCTCTTCACTTTGCCTAATAATCTGAAGGCTCAATGGGTTTATAAGCTCCTTCCCAATTAGCTACACATTTTGAAGTTGGTAAAAATGATAGAAGCTTTTGTTCTTGAGTTGTACTAGTAGTTATCCACTGTCAACTATAGTACTTTTGCCTTGTTTTGATTGGAGCTTTGGGGGTTGGCAATTTTTGGTACATGTGACAATTCTAGTATGGAAAGTACTGCATGTTTTCTATTGGCTAATCTAAAATTTTTACTTTCCATAAACATGGTGTTACTGAACTATATAAATGTTTCTTCACATCTTGGATCTTGGAGTTTAGATTGATGAAGATTTTTGATGTGTTGACTACAGCAGCAATTATGGGTTTTATAAAGTAGGACCAAACTTGGCCAAGAAATTACAAGACAGTAGAAAGGAAAAGATTTTATCATATACAACGACTAAATAGTAGATAGATAGCCCACCAAGTTGGGTATTACATTGTCATGATGTACTATATAACCATGCTAGAGGTGATCTACAATTATTACGACATTATTCAAGTCAAGCTTAAGAAAAATATGGTTGGTTTTTTCAATTCTTGTAAGCACCACATTGCCACACAAACACATTTCTCATATCGAATTTAAAATAACTACAAGGGTATTATTGGAAAGTTTAATAAATAATAATTCTTATTACTTGATGCACCAAACATGGGAATGGGAAAACAATATGATTCCCAAGCATGATTCCTTGTCCTATCCAAACATAGGAAAGGAATTCTGAATTCCATTCCCCCAGGAAAATGCATGGGAATTCTATTCCTGGAAATATGATTCCGTGAACCAAACGGCCCCCAGGAAAATGTATGGGAATCCTATATACAATTCATTTACCCAAAACACCAGTTAATCAAACCACATTGTCAACTCATCATTGAACAACCGAAAATTGATGATTTTACAAATGATGGAACACAATTGCAAGGATTTGAAATTACAAGGTACCAAAATGCAAAAACAAAAATGCATGTATCATTTTGAAATTTGATCCAAACCATATGGTACGTAATTGTAATTTGTCATATTATTATATATGGGGATAAGAAAGAAAGTGAAAATATATGATTGGCATAAGAAAAAGAATATCAATTTAAGGAAAGTTATTAAATTTCATTTTGCGACGCCACAATTGGTTTTGTAATATACTAGCTTCACCGCACGCGCTATCGCGCCTGCGAGAGGCTTTTTTGGCACCACGGGCGCTCTGCGCCACACCATGGGTGTTTCGCACCACACCACAGTTCTTCGTGCCAAATTTAAACATTGTATAGCTTTTGTCTCGCGCAGTGCAAGCGTATATGTTGATTGATTTTGCATGAATTCTTAAATACTTTGAATAAAAAAATATTGTTGCACTACTTGAGACAAATGCTATACAACATTTAAATTTGGCACGAAGAACTGTGGTGTGGTGCGAAGCACCCGTGGTGTGGCGCGGAGCGCCCGTGATGCCAAAAAATCCTCTCGCAGGCGCGATAGCGCGTGCGGTGAGGCTAGTTTTACAAAATAAAACACAATATGATCATAAAGTTCAACACGCATATAGTTTTGTTGTAAAACATATGTAGCTCTTCCAGTGTATGTGGAATATCCTAATGAAAAGTAATGAGTTTAATGCCAATTAGCATAATAGTAAACAATAGTCATAAGTAGTTTGACAATGAACATTACATTTGTAGAATAGGACATATTTAGCGAAATATCCTAACCTGATCATGTTTCCGATGGAAGTAAAATCTCTGTATACACAACATTCCTTGTGAAGATACCATCTTGACCAGTTACTTCTCCTTTCTTGACTAAGATTTTGGTTGTAATTGCTGAAACTCCTCTTGATAAGGCCACATATAACTGTCTGTGACTAAATACATGATCTGGTAGATAAATTCCCACATTTGGTATTGTTTGACCTTGTGATTTATTGATGGTTAGTGCAAAACTCAATTTGACGGGAAATTGCTTTCTTATCATTTCAAATGGGTGCCCAGCACTGTCTGTAGTCTTCATAGAGATTCTAGGTAAGAACACTCTTGCTCCAGCAAACTGTCCACATAAAATTTCGACATCAATGAGATTATTGTAGGCTCCATGGCAACCTAGCCTTGTGCCATTGCACAACCCCATTTTCGGATCAATATTTCTCAAAAGCATTATTGGAGCACCTTTCTTCAGAATTAATTGATGTGGCGCCATCCCGCCAAGCGAAATTGAATTCAGGAACTCTTGTTGATACAAATTTCTACTGTCATCTTCCACTGAATCAAAAGAATACAAAATGTGTTCCTGCCCGGGAAATTGATTGATGATCTTCTCATTAAGTCTGTCAGCATCTTCATTTTTCGGAGTGATGATTGCTCTTTGTACCATGTATATGGCATCATTTACATGGGGCTCCAAATTAGGAAAAGTTGTCTCCACCAATTGGTTGAGGGATTAGTCCCCAGCCCAGGGTAAGACTATAGTAGCTGGAAGTTCCATCATATCGTCAAGTACTGTTGGTTGCTCCCCATTACCGACCTTCAGTAAGAACTCGGAAAACTCTTGATCGTTGATAGATCTCATGTTTTGTTTTAAACGAATGATCTTTACATGTGTCCAAAAGGAAGAATTAATCATGCTAGCTTGCATCAATTCAGACTTAGTACCTTTAGGGACAACTGGAAGAACTTGTCGAAAATCGCCTCCAAAAATCATCACCTTTCCACCAAATGGCAAGTCAACACCTACTATATCTTTGAAGGTTCAATCTAAAGCCTCAAAGGCAAAACGATGAGCCATAGTTGCTTCATCCCAAATCACAGCCGTCGTTCTTCTTATCAGCTCTGCCAAATCAGATTGTTTACTCATAGAGCATGTGGAAGATGCATCTGTATTAAGTGGAATTTTGAATCTGTTGTGTGCTGTCCTTCCACCTGGCAAGATTGTAGCTGCTATCCTAGATGATGCAACTGCCAATACAATATGACCCTTGCTTCTGAGATTTACTAACAATGCTCGATATAGATACGATTTCCCAGTCCCACCTGGACCATCAATAAAAAATATGGCATTGTCTTCGCGTTCAATAATCGATAGTATAGAGTTGTATGCAAACCTTTGATCATTATTCAAATTATGAACTGCACCAAGGTCTTCTGGGGAAATATTTAGGGAAACTTCATCTTGGATTATCTGTGGAAGTTGCAATTGACTTGGACCATCTTGTGTCATTTGTGGGAGGTCGAAATCAAGCACAGACTTACCATGCTGAATCAATAACCCATTTAAGTCTTGTAAAAGCTGGTTCATAGCACGATTACTGCTTGTGGTGCTTGATGAAGGATAATCTTCAACCATAAACGAAAAAAATTCATCCCACAGTCTTCGTACTCCATGTGGCTCGCAATAAACTAAGATCGTGACAAACAATCTTCTTATTGCGGATGGCATCCTTATGTTTGATACCTCACATAAACATTGTCTATTGCTATCATCATCTTCAATCAAACCTCGTTGTTCCACCGGCTTCTTAAATGTTGGTTGTAAGATGCCATTGACCGTCCGCAAATCCTCAAATGACGTAGGACCTCGCACATGGTTGAGAAGGACGCGTAAATAGAACTTTTCGCCTTCTGTTGGGGACAATGAATATATTCTTCCAATACATTTTATAGGCTGACTCCCTCGGTTTCCATGCTTTCGCTCTCTGATTCCATGTGAATCGTCCGGGGAACTCTCGATATAAGTATTGCAGGGCTTGAAGGTAGTTTCGATTCTGTGTGAAAAACTCTGTAAGCATAGTCTTTGTGGTCGCTTCATCTTCCAAAATTTCTGCTACAATTTGGCACGGCTCATAACACACTGTCTGTCTATCTGGAAGATGAATTTGTAGCCGCTCCACTGCCGGATATATTCAATTCATACCAAATCTGAATGTTCTCCACAAAGCTTCAGGTGCACATACCCATCGTGCATCAACATATTTCTTTATTTCATCTTGAATATCTGTACTCTTTAAAAAAAACACAGGACTTAATAACCGCTCTTGGTGTCACAGGCTTCACCAAAAAAAAGTGGACAGAAACACCCCTAAAACAAAAAAAAATCACGTTACCTCAATCAGTTAGTAAGGACATTATAGTAAAGGGAGACGTAAAGGGAGAAATAGACGGAAGAGGAGTTCAATCGTGGGTTTTCCTCTTAACAATTACGCAGGATATTAGTAAATGAGACGTAAAGGACGAAATAGAAGCAACAGAAGTTCAATTGTGGGATTCCCAAACCCGCAAGCAGCCGGTTTCCCATCTTTCCAATGGTTATCGATCCACAAAAATCCAGCATTTAGGTTTTCCTTCGGCCGTCGCCAAAAGCTCTCCTGTGATGTGAAAAATCAGGTTTGCGATTACCCATTTTGTTTTCAATTTGGATTGTGCTGTTTTGGGTTTTTGATTTCGTGGGTTCATTCGATTTATTTTCTTCTCAGTGAAATCCCCAACCGTTTCGATCCACACAAATTCCAGCAATTGGGTTTTCCTCCGGCCGTCGCCGAAAGCTATCTCCTGTGATGTGAAAAATCAGGTTTGCGATTGCCCATTTTGTTTTAAATTTGGATTGTGCTTTTTTGGGTTTTGTGATTTCGTTTCTTAGTGAAAGTTAAGTTCGTACAGTATCGTTTCGTTTTGCAGATTTCACCACCACACACAAAAGCTGATGTGTACAAGGAACTTATTTTTATTTGGCGATAGCTTCGAAGACGCCGTCAGGTGTGACACATTCAATTCCCATACCCCACTTTGCTATGGCTTCCACTTCAAATAATTATCCCATAGAAGACGCCCAGGTACTGAAGTCAAACTTTCTGTTATTGTCCATTCTTACTACACCTCATACTGAGACACTTATATATAGCAGGGCAATAACGAAATTTAATTGGGAAGGGACAACATATTACTTTCTCCACAGACGGATGAACACAGGCAACGTAGGAATGACCGACAAAGACAACGATGTCAATCAAGAAATTCTACCGATCGAGAACAAACTTCTACAAGACGCCGTGCGAATTATCAAATGCAGGTGCACGTTAATGAAATTGCACAACCCCAATGGGAAGAAAGTGTACAAAATGTACAAGCCACAGTTGGTAATTTATTTGTTCATATAAAGAATGTATTTATTTGTTCATATAAAGAATGTATCATTTTGTTTTCGCTCATCAGAAATTCCGACCAAAGCGGTGCAAACTCATTTCCAATCCTCAAATCCACAAACCTTTCTTTTATATTACCAACTCTACTTTTCAATTGCTAATTAAACACACACAAAAATTGATACGCAGACCAACAAAATGTTCAAGATTTTGAGAGAGAAAGTCAAAGAGAACAAAATTGAAGTCGACAAAGTAGAAGGCGTAACTTAATGACTTCACAAGAAAGAGAAGAGCATTTACAACACAGACGGGCCAATTATCGTGGTCGACGGCAAAACTTCGTGCCATTTAACGAAGGCAGCAGTAACCAAGTCCCCAAGATAATGCACATTACCGAAGGTAGCAGTAATCAAGTTCCCAATATACTGCAGTTTAACGAAGGTAGCAATAATCAAGTTCCCAATACAATGCGACTCGCTGGAGTTTACCAAGCTACTGATACCAATGGTAATATCCTAATTTATCATCACCCAATAATGAATTTTTTTTTACAAATTATGCACCAACATTTTGTCCTTACCCACTTTCTCCTTTCCGTGTACGGTTTATACTGAGAGGCCAATCATCAAAAGAAACCAATCATTTGACATCAAAAATATTAATGAACTGTGTTTGTTTCCCTTTACAGCAGAGGATGGTTCCTTTCATCCCGCCAATGAAAATGACATTCCGCATAACGACATCCCTCTACCGAATAGAAGGGGAGTTCATAATCAGGCTAGAAATTTTCATGAACAACTTGGAGTCTCACGGATTCAGTTGCCAACTCTAGATGAATGCACACATTGCCATGCGCTTCTGTTTAAACATGAAAGCAAGGATTTCTGTTGTTTGGGTGCGAAAGTTGTCATACCGCCAATTCCATTCCCTGCAGAAATACTTGAGCTTTTCTGCGATCAAACTACAGAAGGACGACATTTCAGACAAAACATCCGAGCTTATAACCATGTGTTTTCCTTCACTTCAATGGGTGTGCATGTCGATGAAACTGTGGCAAGTGGAGGACAAGGTATTTACACATTTCGAGCCCAAGGTTCCATATATCATAAGATTGGCAGTCTATTACCAATTGGGGATAGTAGACCAAGATTCCTACAAATGTATATCTACGACACGGCTCATGAAATTGACCACAGACTGCAAGAAAGCCAAGCACTGAATAGAAATATGATTGAAAAAATTCAACATATATTGAACCAACATAATTCGTTTGTGCAGACATTTCGTCATCTTGGGCAAAGACAGGATATGCAAAATTGTAGACTTATGATTAAGGAGAGGCCTGCAAATCAGAGGCAATATTGTCTACCGTCTGCATCCCAAGTTGCAACCATAATCGTTGGCGGTGATGAACAAAACCTCCGTGGCAGAAATATAGTGGTACACACAAAGCAAGGTCACCTTATCAATGTTCAAGATTATGTTGGCTACTATGACCCTCTACAATATCCATTATTATTACCATATGGAACATATGGGTGGGACACCAATATGAAAAAATCCAACCACAGAAAAATGACACCCCGTGACTATTATGCCTACATTTTGCAGGTGAACGGAAACTTCCTTCCTTTTCAATTTACAAATATATAGATATTTCCTATGCATACCACTTCAATTTGTTGCACAAGTTAATTTACATGGTTTACCAACCTAGATTCGTGAAGACGAAGAATCACTTATACTCCGTGGGGGACGCCTGCTGCAGCAATATGTAGTTGACAACTACGTAAAGACTGAAGGACAAAGGTTGAACTGGTGTCGTTTTAATCAGAAAACACTCAGAGCGGAACTTTACGAAGGACTACGAGATTCACTAAATGTAGGACAAAACAATGCAGGTACGAACGTTAACTCTATATTCCAAGATTTTCGTTGCATGTTCATACGTAATCCAAGCAATTATTGATCATATACCTATTAAACAGAAAACATTGGTCGTAGAATGGTATTACCGTCTTCATTTATTGGTAGTCCACGTGATATGTACCAACGATATCAAGATGCAATGGCTTTGGTCCAAACATATGGAAGACCAGATATTTTCCTTACCATGACATGTAATCCAACTTGGGAAGAAATTAGGAATCAGTTGCTACCTGGCCAAACACCACAAGATCGCCCAGATTTAGTTACTAGTGTGTTTCGTGCAAAGTTAGAAGAGATGAAGAAGGATGTTATCACAAATGGAGCTCTGGGTAAAGTTGCTGCATATGTTTATGTCATTGAGTTTCAAAAGCGTGGTAAGATGACAAACTAAATAGCCCAGATGATTATGATCAAATGGTTCGAGCAGAAATACCATATCAAGATCAAGAGCCACATTTGTATGATGCAGTTTTGAGGCACATGATATATGGTCCATGCGGAATACACAACGCAAGATCACCCTGTATGAAACATGGGAGTTGCAAAAGAAACTACCCAAAGTCATTCGCACCAGCTACAATCCAAGGGACAGATTCGAATCCTATCTATCGCAGGCGAGATAATCAGCCTCTAGTACCATTGGACCGTAATGCACGTACTATGGAGGACAACAGGTGGGTCATTCCTTATAACCCATGGCTACTCCTAAGATATGATTGCCATATTAATGTAGAAATTTGTTGTAGCATTAAAAGTGTGAAATATCTCTACAAGTATGTTTACAAAGGGCACGACAAAGTAACTTTTGAAGTTCGCCAGTGATGAGTGTAAAGATAAAATTGATGAGTGTTGATAAAATCACCCTAGAAAATTGAGTCTGCCACGAAATCTCCATTCCAAAAAAGGCCAAATAGCCACTGGCCATCTTTCCTTGGGTGCCAACTGAATTACGTATGCTACATAAACGATCGGGTAGAACATCAACCTTAGTGATTATCTGATTCATAACGAACCAAGTGATAAGAGTATTTTCAAATGTAGAAGATGAAACCATAACATCACATATTACTTTACTCTCTAAATCCTTGGCAGAGGAACAACCATTGTGCCACCGTAATTGACTCCAATAGCTTCTAGCCCATCTTACCTACAATTTTGTATTTCTACATGGATCACAATGTTCAACAGTTTTGACTTTCTGTATATTTAGGAATGTGTTATCTTCAATCATTGAGGTTGAGGTACGTGATTTTTCTTGGATCTCGAAACTGGTTCTAAACCAGTTTTTTTGCGCAAGAGAAAAAGTTAAAAAAAAAAAATGTTATCTCCATTGGAGATGTCAAATAAATAACATCAATTTTCATTTTTATAGTAATGTGGCAAAATGACATTTTACCTAATATTTTCTTCCACCCGATGCATCAAAATAGTACCCAATAGAAAACATTAGATGAAGAATGGGACCAACAACTTTTCATAACTAATAGAATACAACCATAGCAATAAATAGTCTTCGAACAATGCAAATTGACATGATGCCAATTATAACATCAAGTTATTCCATATCAGCTTTTGAAGTTTCGAATGTATGATACATGACGTCAATTCTATCTTTATTAGCACTCCACATAAAAATTAAAAGTTCGAATGGAGATGCTCTAACAAGGCAAAAAAACCAACATATTCAAAATTCGAAACGACATTATAAATTACCAATTTAAAAAGGAGGCCACAAAGTTGACCTTTGACCCACGTTTCAAAAGTGGCATAGTTCACACGTTATTTCGCTTGGTTGAAGCTTCAAAAGTCAAAAGTCCACTCCTCTGACCAATTCCACGCACAGACCATCATATCCCGTCCTCCAGAGTCTAGAAACCCACTTTTCAAATTTCCACACCACTACATTATTTTCAAACTCCATATTGATTAGGCTGCCTCCACCACTATATATAAATATCCAACTCCACCTTCATTTCCAGTAACTCATTCAATCTAGTCTTCAAAATATCAAAAATGGCTCAAAAAATAGTGGTGACCCTTTTTATTGTAGCCGGACTCGTTCTAGCTGGGTCTGTAGAAGCACAGAATTGTGGCTGCGCTTCGGACCTGTGCTGTAGTCGCTACGGCTACTGCGGTACCGGTGACGACTACTGCGGGACGGGGTGTCAAGCGGGGCCTTGCAAGACAGTGCCTCTGACTCCTAGCAGTAGCGATGTGTCAGTGGCGGATCTCGTGACCCCCAAATTCTTTAATGGGATCATTGATCAGGCCGAGGCCAGCTGCGCGGGGAAGAACTTTTACTCCCGGGCTACTTTTCTCGAGGCTCTCAATTCATACAATCAGTTCGGTCGGATTGGTTCGGTTGATGACTCTAAACGCGAGATCGCTGCTTTCTTTGCCCACGTCACGCATGAGACCGGACGTAAGTTCTCTCTCCCTCCTGAATATTTCTTTTGGAAAGACATGTCTTAACATTTATTAGTGGTTCATGCCAATTGTTGTGAGGGTCAGTACTTGAATTATCAAGCTATAAGACACGAATAAATTTAGGTAGTATGATACCGCACATTTTAAATTACTTGTGATATGTATCGGTTGTTGACTAACTGTAAGCTGTTTTATTGCGCAGATTTTTGCTACATAGAAGAGATTGACGGACCCACAAAAGACTACTGTGACGAGAGCAACACGCAATACCCATGCAACCCAAGTAAAGGCTACTACGGACGAGGACCAATCCAACTATCATGGAACTTCAACTACGGACCCGCCGGAGAGAGCATCGGCTTTGACGGCGTCAACTCCCCCGAAACCGTGGCCAACGACCCCGTCATCTCTTTCAAGACAGCATTGTGGTACTGGATGAACAACGTACGACCGGTCATCGGTGAAGGTTTTGGAGCAACAATTCGAGCCATTAATGGTGCACTTGAATGTGATGGCGGAAACCAAGCCACAGTTCAGAGACGTGTTGAGTATTACACTGAATATTGTACCGAGCTTGGCGTTGCTCCCGGTGACAATCTCACTTGCTAGCTAGCTAGTAGCTAGCATGTACACATGACATGACATGATTATCCATCTATAGCTATTGGCTAGCTACCCCTATTCTTGTTCTATTTCTAAATAAAATAAAATATGTGTACAACGTTGCAGTGAGACACATCAAATTTCTAGCATCTTGACACTCCCTAACGCGCACGTGACCATTTTCCATGACTCAATGCGGATATAACTCAATAAAAATTATGTAATGTGTAATTTCTCCTTTAATTAGAGAAAGACAATAATAGCGACTCTCAAATAAAACTATACTCAATGTTCCACACAGTGAGAAATCAGATCATCCATGTTCTACTTCACATTCTGTGTGTTGTGAGAGACCTTCATCTGACTGTACTCTAGAGGTAATGAGTTTAGTGCAGTTAAAACCTCTAATATTCAATTAGAGGGACTTCAAGTGTACTCAGTTTCTTTGCATACTGAGATAGCTTCATAATATGCTATCATACGCAACTTATTCCGTCAAATACTGCGTACCACAGCCTTATCATGTTCAGGAATAGCACCTCTAATGTTGCTAGTCATGGCCTTCTTCATGGAGTTGATGCACATTTTGTTTGTATGTTCCCATGCCCTCCTCTGATCGTCTTGACACCATGCAATATCATCAGTAATTGGTATAGGCTCACTACAACACAAAAGCGCTTCAGCGAGGAACAGGTTTCCTCGTAGAAGGCTTAATTTTCCTCACTATGGGGCTTTTGCAAGTAAACCTATTCCTCGCCCCATTTGTCGTTGAATGTGGGTCGTAGTAGGTTTCCACGATGAACAGTTTACATTCCTCATTGTGAGTTTTCAGCGACGAAATAATATTTCCTCGTGACGGATCTTTCGCGGCGATAAATTTCATCGTCAAAGGTGCAGATTTTCATCCCTGAATGTTCTAGCTGCCGAAAATTCAGCTGACCAGGACTTTTAGCGATAATTTCTCCATCCGTAATGTTAATCCTACCAATAGCTATGGCTCCACCGCCTTTGACAATTTGGTCACTGAAAGAGGAGTCCGATTGAAGTCCTTGGAGGAGGTGCGAAACTCGGCCCAAGACCATTGCACTATCGTCGAAAGCCTCATCAAGAATTCTCCAACCAGATCGACATCATCTTCTTTGACCCAGACATCCTCTCCGTCAAACCTAATCCGACCCGACCCTCTCCTTCGACCACCTTTACCTAACCACCAATACCCTCATCACGACGAAGAACAACACATGAGGAATTGTGTAGAAGTCATTATTTGATTCGCTATTTGATTTCATGTGTTGAGCTTTGTCCTTTTTATGAGTGATTTGTCTTGTTTCCTGTTTTGTTATTAGTGTTCAGGATTACTAAGTTTTTTAGGGAAGCCCGTACTTAGAAACCCAATCAGCTAAGTAGGACCGATGTTCCAAGTATACATTAAGTTGAATTTAGAGATTTATTTGGAATTTAATCGTAAGATCCACAATAAATAAGATGACTTTTAAGTTAGTTTAGAACTCTTTTGTACGTGGTGATTGAGTTTTATTTAGAGTTTCATCAATGCTAAGGGAGGAAAGAAAGGTAAACGTGAAACTAGAGTTTTGGGAGTTTTCTGACAGCCGATGGTTTCTAAGTCAATCTCGTTGAGGTAACGATCTCTTCTTCATTTGAAATTTCAGTATGTTGTATTGGACTTCCTAAGTTTCCTATAGAGTCTAAAATCTTGGTAAATGGCTCAATTATTGATGGATTTTACGAAGTGATACATTTCGCAGTGAGACTCTTATAATAGATTTCAAAGTCGGCCTTAGGTTTATAATGGGTTGAGCTAGAGTGAACGAAACAATCTAGAATTTGGATATGTTTAGGGTTAGGGTGGCAAGTATCTATCTATAAAGTTTGAGGCAAAACAGGTATGGGATTATTTTAAATAAATGGCTTTGTACATAGACGTCTGTTTCAAGTATTTTCTGACAGCGATACTAGTTAACAAGTTTTACTAGTTTTGGCTATAAGATGGTAATGGAATTTTCCTAGAAAATTAGGGAAGGTTTAAGAGGGTCTCTTGGTTACCTTGCTTGATCTTAACCAATACGGATAAGTGGTTAGGACGGGGTAATTTCCTAAGCAGAGAAGGTACGATTGGATTACCCTTTTTTTTTTGCAATGTGTTATTGTTTGTTTAGGACATTATTGTTGTATTTGCTTCATAGGTTTACGACTTGTTTAAGCTTTGTGGAAGAAGGGTTTGTGCTTACTACGCTTGAGGTAAGTAGTTTGAACATATTCTGAAACTATGATAAATCATATGCATGTATATGTATGTAATTACACCTATAAGTGCTGATGCAGGGTTTTTATTTGGCTTATTGATGTCCTTGGTTGCGAGTACATATTTTCTTATGAAATGACTATGGTTCTAAGTACTGAAATCTCTTTGTATCCGATAAGATTATGATATGTTGTAAGGCTTATTTGGTGGGTGTCGCCGACAGGTGACGCTATATTTTAAGGCTCATTTCGTGGGTGTTGCCGATGAGGTGACACAATATGTTTTAAGGCTTTCATGTGGGTGTCTATGAGAACGTGTATTTTAAAATGAATTTATTTCGTCCACCTAGAATTCTGAATATTGTTTACATGACCATTTTTTTTTTCTGCCATAGATATAAAGACTTATTAGCCCTTTTGCCCCTGCAACTCTATTTGATTTTTATCTGCCCCCTATTTGAGAAAAATTTTGCCCCTTTTTTTTGTTAAAGTTAATATTTCCTGTCAAGTTTGCTCATATAAAAATGTTGTCCCATAGTTGTACACATCAGCAAAGAATATTAAGAAAAATATTTTAGACGATTTTCAACCCGGGTAACAATCTCCTTGGGACCAATTTTTTTTTTGAAAGCTGAAATTTGGGCTAGAAAATTTTTCTGAATTTTTTTTAGCAAATAGTAGCCATACTTCCAGGGTTAGCTTTTTTCAATTCTGGACAATAATAATACATAGAATCATATTGTTTCCGGTAACTCCCTTCTGACTTCTACAAAGCCATGGTCTTCCTCTTTAGAACATTTTTACCAGGGGTGAAGACCCCTTATAAAATAACTTGGCCTCAAGTATAATTTACCTAGAGTGAAAATCCTCTCAAAATAGTTTTTAAGTATTTAATGTTGAGGCGTACAATTGTGGGATCCACATTTGCTGTCATTCATCCATGTCAGCAAACTTGATGAAAAACATTAACTTTAACATAAACGGGGAAAAAATTCCCTTGAAGAGAGTTGCCGGGGCAAAATTTCTCTCGAAGTAAGTTACAGGGGCAAAAGGCTTTTTTTTTTTTTTTTATCTATGGCCCCTGTGCTTGGACACTCATCTCACTTTAGACCTTGTGCTCTAATTTGTCTCATCAAAGGCCCATGTGGTCCAAAATCAGTCCCACGTTACACCCCTCCGATAACTCCATTCAAAAATCTGTTACAAATTGCTTACATGGAAGGATATTAAGTAAATACACAGAGGCTATCCAATCAGAGGGTGCCACATGGATTTAAAAAAAGTGATTGAATGTTAAACCAAAATAAAGTTAGAAGTATTAACAAAAGGAAAAACTCAGCACCGACCAAACACGAGGGCTGCCCCACCCATATTGGCAAAAGGACATGGAGCTCCCTTCATTGTAATTCTTTTTTGGATAAATCCATAAGTATTAATAACGACTAAAACCCAAGAAAGAAATTAACTGGGAAACCCAAAACAAAACCAAAAGCGGCAACAAAGAAGCTGCAAGCCCCAACCACACCAGTTAACAAGAAGAACTAAGCGACTGGAACATTCCAAACCCCAGCCACTCTTAAATTAGCAGGAGAAGAACTCACGAGAATAGGTCGTGGACAAATAGTCAATGGGCGAAACTCCTGAGATGGGGGAGGCGGACTGTTAGCATTTGCAGAGTTGTATTTTGATTGTATTTCTGGGAAGGATTGTATTTTTGGTAGGCAGATTTGATATTGTATTTTTAACTTGAAGAAGAAGAAAATGTAGAGAGAAGAGGGAGAGATATTTTCTGTAAAATTGTTCTCTGATTCATGCAGTGTGTGTGAGCTGCTTTTAATGAATATTCTCAGCTGCTATTACAGCTGTACAAACTACCCGCAGAGTATATAAGCTTCCACGTATACATAGTGGTCCATGATCCTATGAGATCACCTACACCAATCATAAAGCAGTACACAAAGCACCTCACTACAACCTCAGCACTCGATTACACACTCAAGCTATTACATTAATCAAAATGCTCAGTTAGGAGCTTACAAACCAACACTCCCTTCTAAGCTTTTAACTGAGATCACCCCTAGCTTGAGTCTTAAGTAATTGAACCTGTCCTTGGCCAGCGGCTTGGTAAAGATATCTGCAAGTTGTTCTTCACTCTTGCAGTATTTCAGCTCAATTGTTCCATCTTGGATTGCATCCCTTGATAAAGTGAAACTTTCTCTTGATGTGTTTGGACCTCCTGACTGAAACACAGGATTCTTTGCCATAGCAATGGCAGATGTGTTATCACACAATAGGGTTGTAGGCTCTATTAACTCTTCTCCAAAGTCTTGTAAGACAAATCGAAGCCAGACAGCTTGAGTAGTTGCCTCTGCTGCACTCATGTACTCAGCTTCTGCAGTAGAGAGAGCAACACTCTGCTGCTTTACTGAGGCCCAAGAGAAAGCCCCACTCCCAAAACTGAATGCATAGCCAGATGTGGATTTCATGTCCTCTTCATCTCCACTCCAATCACTGTCACAGAAGTCTATGAGCAGTGCAGAACCTCCTTTCTTGTAGTGCAAGCCATAGTCAATAGTTCCTTGAATGTATCTTAGAACCCTCATTGCTGTTCCCAGATGCTTCTGTGATGGATTGTGCATGAATCTGGCCAATACACATGCTGAGAACATGATGTCTGGCCTTGTTGCAGTCAAATACAGAAGACTTCCAACTATCTTCCTGTATTTCTCTTCGTCTGTAGGCTCACTCCCATCTTCTCTTCTTATCTTGTCAGTAGGGGATAAGGGTATAAACACAGGTTTGCAGTCCTTGAGTCCAAATTTATCCAGTAGACTCAAAGCATACTTTTTCTGATGCAGAAAGATGCTTCCTTCTTTCTGAATCACTCCAATTCCCAGAAAGTGGTGCAGCAGCCCTAGATCAGACATCTCATATCTCTTCATCATATCTACCTTGAATTCTTCAATCATCTCAGTAGAATTCCCTGTATACACTATGTCATCTACATAGATGGACACAATAAGTGTCCATAACCTTCTCTGTGCTTGACATACAGTGTAGCTCACTAGGACTCTTCTTAAACTCACAACTCAGAGATAGGTATCAATGTTGAGTACGCTCTGGGAGCTTGTTTAAACCATAGAGAGCCTTCTTTAACTTGTAAACTTTATCTTCTTCATTTGGAATAACAAAACCATCCGGCTGGTCAACATACACTTCCTCCTCTAGTACACCATTTAAGAAAGCTGACTTGACATCAAGTTGGAACAACCTCCATCCTCTCTTGCTGCTAGGGCTATCAGAGTCCTTATGGTATCCAATCGAGCAACTGGTGCAAAAGTTTCATTGAAATCAACACCAGGTTTCTGTGTATACCCCTTTGCCACCAGCCTTGCCTTCATTTCTGTATAGTGCCATCTAAATTCAGCTTAGTTTTGAAAATCCATTTAACTCCCACTACTGGTTTATCACTTGGTCTCTTAACCAACTCCCAAGTTTGATTCTTCTCTATCATCTGAATTTCCTCATTCATTGCCACCTTCCATGCTTCATCTTTTGCTGCCTCAGTGTAGCTTTCAGGGTAATTATGCTCATTCTCAGTGAGCAAAGACTCATTCAGGCTCTTCCACTTCTTTGGAGTGTTGTCATAGGTCTAGATAGCTGAGACCTCCTTCTTTGTCCAGTAGGTCTAGAACTGGTACTTGGGATATCTGTTTAAACTGGGTTCTGGACTAGTCGTGGTTCTGGACTAACTGCAGTGTCTGGGCTTGAGTTGTTTCTCAACCTCAGTGATCATAGATGGTCAATGGACTCAATCCAGGGTCTGGATGATAGTTTCCATTGTTTCCCAATTCACCAGTGATCCCTCATCAAATATAACACTCCTTGCAACCACAATTTTGTTTTTCTTCAGATCAAACACCCTGTAGCCTTTCTCCCTAGTTCCATAGCCCATAAATACTCCCTTCTGACCAGTTTCATCCAGTTTCTGCCTCAATTGAGTTGGTATGTGTATATAACACACACAACCAAAGATCCTCAGTGTTTACACCTGTTCTCCACTGAAGGCCTCAAAAGGTGTCTTGTTCTCCAAGCTCTTCGTTGGACACCTGTCAACAAGTACACTGCAGTGTATGCTTCCCCCAAAACTCAGTGGTAGCTTCTTCTCATATAAGAGAGTCTTGCCATCTCAACTATGGTCTGTTCTTCCTCTCAGCAACTCCATTTTGCTGTGGAGAGAGGCATGTAAGTTGCTTCTGTATGCCAACATCATCACAGAATTTTTCAAATTCTTGTGATGTATACTCACCTCCTCTTCACTTCTCAATTTCTTCAGCTGGAAACCAGATAGTTCAACCATGGCCTTGAACATCCTAAATACTCCAAACACATCCGACTTGTTTCTAGAAAATAGATCCAACACATTCTTGATTTGTCATCAATAAATGTGAGGAAGTACTTGTTTCCTCCAATAGTTTCTGTCATTGGTCCACATACATCAGTGTGTACCAATTCCAGCAACTGTGATGTCTCCATGTCTTCTCTCTGCTGAATGCTTCTCTTGAGCCTTCCCAGTAGCACATCCTTCACACACATGATCACATTCTGATAAATGTGGAAGCCATACACCATTTCTTTGTCTTGCAGCATTTTCAGGCTAGAATAGTTTAAATGGCAAACCTTCTATGCCATTTCCATGCACTGTAGACACAGTAGCCCTATTTGCTACATGTGGTCCACAGATTTGAACTCTATGGAAAACATCTATCCCCTTCATTTGGACTGTTGCTACATGGTCTGCAAGGCTCTATCAGTGAATATACTAGCCATAAAATCTCCAAATAACAGCCAATAGCCATGTTCTATCATCTGTCCCACACTCAGAGATTTTCATCCAAACCTGGCACAATCATCACTTCTGGTATGTGTTGGTCCCCTTCTTGTTTCTACAACTAGTATACCTTTTCCAACTGACTCCACAAGACTACCATTTCCCATTTTGACTTTGCATCTCACTGACTTGTCAATTTTTACAAGTAGTGTGGTATCGGTCATATGGTTGCTGAGGATATCAGGTACAAGTCCTTATTCTGTTAGAGTCCTTGTGACAGGCATAAAACATCAATGAGTGTCTGGTTCTTGGTTTGCATAGTTGGCAAGCTGATTCTTCTTTGGCTGACTACATTCCTTTGCAATGTGGCCAAATCTGCTGCAGTTTCTCATTTCACTTTCCCTTTGAACCAGCATTCTCCATAATGCAACTTCTCACAGTGTTTGCATTTCTCTTGTTCCATCTGCGTTTTCATTATGTTTCTCACTCTGTTGAGGTTTATTTTCCCACTTCTTAGGCTTCCAACCCTTCTTAGATTTGCTAGAGCTTCCCTTGACTGAGTCTTGTTTTCATTCAAGTGCATACTGCTAAATGCTTTCTCAGTCTCCTCAGAGTGCCTATCTAGCCTCTGCTCATAACATTTCAGAGATCCTACTACTTCTTGCACAGTAAAGTGTTCATATTCGATGTTCTTTCAATAATCACACATATTGGATCATAAATCCTTGACAGGCTAATTAACACCTTCTGTACTTCTCTTTGCTTGAGTCAGTATTTCACCATATGATTTCATTTGGTTGATTAAATCAAATAGCCTAGTCAAGTAGTCCGATAGAGATTCATTATCTTTCATCCTCATATACTCAAACTCTCTACGCAGACCTTTAACTTACTGACCTTGCTTGTTCATCACCTCTGAACTCTTCTTGTAGAGATCCCAAGCTCCCTTTGCAGTTTCTTGGTTGATAAGTCTGGGAAAAATCTCTCTGGAAACAGCTCCTTGGATTATCAGAGGCCTTAGCATCCTTCATCATCAGCTCTTCTAGGTACTCATCGTACTCATCATCGTCGTCTTCTGATGAAGACGCTGCTAGTCTCCATCAAACCTTGTTTTCTTCTTCCTTTCAGGAACTTTGATCCTTTATCCACCAACTTCCAGAGTCCATGAGTCGAAAGATGGTGATCATCCTCACCTTCCAAAACTCAAAATCTGACCATCAAATACAGGAGCCTCAGCTCACCACCTCCAGATCCAGCCATCTAGCTCAGATCTTCAACCGAGAGTTTTCTCGTTGGATCTCTAGCTTCAGATCGACGAGTCACCGTCGAACTAGGTCTAGATACCATGTTAGCGTTGAGAGTTGTATTTTGATTGTATTCTGGGAAGGATTGTATTTTTGGTAGGCAGATTTGATATTGTATTTTTAACTTGAAGAAGAAGAAAATGTAGAGAGAAGAGGGAGAGATATTTTCTGTAAAATTGTCTCTGATCATGCAGTGTGTGTAGGTAATGATATCTCACTCTGTTAATAAAACTACCGCAGAGATATAAGCTTCACGTATACATAATGGTCCATGATCCTATGAGATCACCTACACCAATCATAAAGCAGTACACAAAGCACCTCACTACAACCTCAGCACTCGATTACACACTCAAGCTATTACATTAATCAAAATGCTCAGTTAGGAGCTTACAAACCAACACGGACTTATTTTGGGACCTCAATTACCAGTGAATTACGCATTATAGACATCTCATTTCGTTTGTGAAGAGAGATTTTAAGATTGGTTTTGAAGAGGTGATTGGGGAACTAAGGTGGGACGGCGACGATTTTGGTATTAGGTGGCTGAGGGTTTCTTTTCGCTTAGTATTTTAATATTTAATTTTCTTTTAGTTTTTAAACTTAAATATTTATCGAAGTCCACATGACATCCACTTACTGGACAACAGGTATGCATTAGTTAAATATTCTCGCCACATAAGCCATGTTAACAAATTTTTGGATAGAGTTAACGGAGGGTGTAACCTGGGACTCAAATTTGAACCATTGGGGCCTCTAATGAGACAAATTGGAGCACAGGTCTAAAGTAAGATGAGTATTCAAGCACAGGGGAAAATCCTAAGTGAGCTATAAATTACCATAAGATCGTGAGAATGATGCCTACTAAAGCACTTTGATTCGAGTCTGGCCTCTAGCTGTACAAACCTTCATCTGTTGGACTTTCTGATATACAATGCTAACCAGTTCTCAAAACAAAACCACCTTCAATATGTGTATAAAGAATTTCGATAGTTATGCCTGTTAATCACAACTTAAAAGTCCTTGGCTTTTCTTCTCAATTCATTTAGCTCCATCTCAATTTCAGAATCTCGAAATGGATATGCCTTGTTCGAATTCGGAGCAGCAGTTCGTCCGGGCGGGAGCTCTCCTTTCTGTTTGGAGGAACAAAGTAGAGAGGAAGGTCAAGAGTTTGGTTGTTGAGAAGCCATTAAAAATATTCTATCAATGCAATTATCATTTTTTAAGTTTGGAACAGAGGGAGCAACAAACAGCCACAAGCGGGAGCACTTAGACAAAAAAAAAAGCCATAAGTGGAGCACATTACGGTTCTAGCCATAAAGAATTCAAGAGTTTGTTTCTACGGTGCTTTCCCTCAAACAACACATACAATTAGAAGGACCATTACAGTGCCGATAATGACATCCGCAGTTTCTCTAAATGTTTCTTAGGTTAACCAAATAGAATATCATAGAATTATAATTCTACAGATAATAACCACCAAAATAATTGCCAATTTAATTATAATACCTAGTTCATGGAACCTATATAAATAGAATCTTCGGTTTGTTTATCTCAAGAGAATACAGACTTGTCCAACAGGAACGCATACCTTTGAACTACCAGATAGTTCTTTCTTCAAATTTTCGAGATCATCATCAACCGAAGAGCCCTCTAGCAACGCAAACTGCATTTCAGATGAGGGACCACTAAAATCAGGGAAACATAATAAACCGTACCCAGGCAGATAATATGTTTACGCCGTTTATCTTCTAATTCTATATTAAGCAAGTTTCTTCGCTCCGACAGAAGCTCATTGAAAAATAAATAAAAAAGTTTCAAGTTGAACAACGTAGTTAGTTCTGGAAAGAAACTGGACTAAACTCTTGGAGTTTTTTTTTTCAAAATTTACTGTCAAAACAAATCCCAAAGGATAGTAACATGTAAAATAAAATAACTTTCAATCCTGAAACATAAAATAAGACCTAGAACTGGTTAAGCCAATAAAACCTAACCCTTATATGAACCTGATAGCAATAGTTGGACATCTTATGTCAGTGCACTTTCTTGACCTGACTGAACCCATCAATAAAGTTAATGGATCAGTCATCTCATCTTTGTCAGGTTTGATCCATCTTCTCCTTCAAGATAACAAATAAAGAAGAAAAACTATGCTTCCTCTTAATCAAGATTTAAAATTTTGACCGAAATTTGAATCGGGGTAAGTATCTATATTACCATTTTGATTCGATAGTTTCGGTACAATATCGGAAATCTAGTGACGAGGCTCTTAAAAATGCCTGATATTTATGAAATTTCAGCCTTTGGGTAAAGATTTTGCTTTTTATCACTTCAATTCAATTGTACAAGGTTATAGTTCATATACTTGTGAGAATCAGTTTACCCAAGCAACCCAAAATTCAAATCATGGTGCTAGAAAACTGGTGGAATTGGAGTAGTTGGAAAGTCATATCCAAGGAGGCGTAACAGGTATAATGAAGGTTTTCCTCAATTTGATTATGATTCCATTGCTTCGAACTTTAGGACAGTGAGCTTAGAAAATGAATCCAGTAACATGTCCAGTGGTTTTAGTGCTCATGCTCCTCATGGTTATAGTGGCAATCCTATGAGGTCTCACTCAAATAATACTTGGGGTCTTTTTGATTATACTTAACCTCGAATGTCATATAGCAGTCTTACATACGATTCATATGGTTGGGTGAACTCAACATATCTAATTATTGGAGAGACGGTAGGGAGAGATCAAAGCACGTACACTGGCATGTCGAACATTACATTCACTTTGCTTACTACCAACTCTTATGAGAGCATTATTGCCAGTTCCAAAATAATGTTTCAAGAAATAGACAGGAGTCTCATCGTAATAGTTTTATGTATTAGAATATTATGTGTGTAATTCTAATGTATTATATTCCTTAAGCTCTTATATTATATCATAATATTAATGTAGTGGTTAGTGTAAATTTCATGTCGCTCACCTTAAGTATTCCACGATACCTTGGTTACCCATGCCAAGGGTAATTATGTTTTATTAATGAAATTGTTTCCTTTGATAAACAATAGCATTTAAGATATTATGCTAATTGATAGTTTAATGTAATGCAAAACACAAATTCTTCTCCCATATTTATATAAAAGTTAATCTATATGAACAATGTTACATAGTAAATGTTAAATTGGTGCATTGTTGATTTTAGAGCCTACATAAAGTTGAGATGTTAATTTATAGACTTTCTAGCATGTTTTTCGCATTTTATTTTGTTTTCACCGAAAATTCTACCGAAATCGAAACTTATTCCAAAATTTCCGAAATTTCCATAAATTTAGGCTACCGAAACTTTAATCCTTTTTTTTGGTTGTGGTCTCCGTGTTTTTTTTTTCTTTTTTTTGATATTTTTTTTTTTGTGTGTTTTTTTTTTTTAAAAAAAAAAAAAAAAAAAAGAAGAGGGGGGGGAGGGGAAAGTTTCACTTCTTTTAAACCCCTTTTTTTTTTTTTTTTTTTTTTTTTTTTAGGTGTAAAAAAAATACAATTTTTTTATCTTTTTTGTTATTTAAAAGATAAAAAAAAGGAAAAAGGGGGAACAACATATATTTTTTTTTTTTCCCTTTTCACCCCCCTCACCTTTTTTTCCTTCTAGTTAAAAAAAAAACAAACAAAATAAAAAACCCC
The DNA here is from genome assembly GCA_033992175.1 of Spiraea crenata. Lineage (NCBI taxonomy): Eukaryota > Viridiplantae > Streptophyta > Magnoliopsida > Rosales > Rosaceae > Spiraea > Spiraea crenata. Next base: position 452,954 of record JAVBHV010000051.1, on the reverse strand, counting down.
CAGAAAGACCTTTCGAAACAGAGAAATGGTTGTTTCCACCATAAGAGCTTTACCGAAAAAGGTTTTATACTATGGCAGTGGACAATTTCCTCGCGGAAATTGAGCCTATAAGTAATGGCCCAGACAAATATATCAACTTTGACTGACAAGTCTACCATTTAAACCAAACAAACATTCCTTGCCAACCTTCATACTTATATGGTAATGCCTTTAAAAAGTAGCTTGCAACCCCATCATAATGTTAATGTGGAAAACGCCTAATTAAGCATATAAGCATGTACCATATGCACGTAATGCGACTGGAAGTATTCCAACCACCAGATTAAGATATATCTACATATTGATGATAGCTATTACGCCTGGAAGTTTTCGACTGCACTTCTATGGTGGATTTTCCTAATCAATCCAAAGATCGTATAGACACATAAGATCTAACATGAAAAGAGGTATAAATAAGGCAAGATTATGAGTGTTACCTTTCCCTCTAAATCATCAGTAGTTAACTGGCCAATAGCTTCTGCTTGGGATTCCATTGCTAAGACTATTACAATGAAAACCAAATTGAAAGATTATTTACATATACCGTAAATTAATCAAGCTTGGCTTTTCTCCGATCAATGATAGATAACCAACATGAAATGTACAAAACGATGTGATTAAAGTTAATCAACTTTCTGCAACATAGTATATTATTTTTTTATTTTTCAAATATAACTATCTTCTAAACCGGCCAAAACTCAATTTGACCACTTCCTCCGACGATGATATCACAAGATACAGCAAATGAATTGTAATCATATAGACAGCAGAAGAGAGATCAAGAATCGAGTGGAGATGCAGAAAAGAGCTTGGCTAAAATCAGATACTATTTCCATATTAGACAGCTGCATACCTTTCTCTTCCATTTTCTCAAAAGCTGAAAGAGCACTACTTGTATTGACATTCCCAACCATCTCACTCACTTTGGTTGCAGTTCTGAAACAGCAGCATAGTGATGACTACCGGAAACGTTAAGGAGATACAAAGACTATTCACCCAGAATTTTTTATTTAAAAAGACAGATCACAGATTCAGTAAAGGATAGAAACAAATGGTAGTAAAACTAACTTTGCAGACTGAGCACGTGCTTTGAGGGTATCTTTTTTCGACCTTGCCTCCTGTATCTTGCTCTCTAAGAGCTACACAAAACGGATTTCAAGGCAACATAGTTGTAATAAATGATATTTTTTTTTTTTTTGAAAATAAACGATTTTCATTGCATTTAAACAATAAATGATATGATGTCTATATAATTATACTACAATTACAATACAACCAAAAAGTAAACAATTATGAAAAAGTGTCGGTATATGAAATAGAAGTTTTCTACAGCAATGGCCTCCAATTTTGTTCCAGAACTCACAAAATCTCAAGAATTGGTCTTTTTGCCAGTTTTCAATAAACAGGTGAAAGATAAAAACTTTCTGCTGCACTTTGCTGTTTCTTACTAGAATTCCACACCACAGTTTTCTCCAGATTTCTATAACTCAGACCACACTTTGTTTTTAAATAATAAAGATTCTCGCAGAACTCTTCCCGGTTCTCAGTAAATCTATAACTAAGGAGTTCACACCACCACTTTTGACAGAGAATGCAATACAGCCTTTTGATTCAGCCAAAATACATACTAGCTTCAGGATATAAAAGTCAATTATATTCTGTAGCTAGTGTGACAGGCCAGAAGACGCATATGCTATTTTAGCAGGGCAAATCAAGCAAGCTGATAGACTGCTAAAAGCAACAAAGCCTGGAGGTACCACATCCTCCCACATAGCCTAAGCAAGAGAATAATAACTACAATTTTCAGTGATGTTAAGGCCAACAGAATAAAAATAAGGAGATACTAGAAAGCAGAGTACAAGTCCATCTCAGGCTGTCAGAAACAAAATTTTACACTCATAACTTGAAAAACAAATGCAGATGCATATGCAATTTATGCGTTTCTTTTGACAAAAAGAGCATTTGAGTGACACATAGCCTTTCCAAAATCTAGTACCACAGAAGTAAATTATGGGGTAAAGTAATATCAAATCACTTACTGACGCAGTAGCATATCAAGGGGCAAACATGCACCTAGAACCAAATACTGTTCAACTTTTTAGAGATAAATAGCCTAAGAATTGTAAGGTTTCCTTTACTATTGTTTTTACTATTTCCCTAGAAATAGTCTAGAACATAAGGTTCTCACCCTATATAAGCATAATTTTATAACTTGTAATGTAGTTTATGTTTGAGTATATGAATATGAGTATGAGTGGCATGGATTTGCCCCAATTGTGAGTTTTGCTTTCATCCAATTTCTATGTGTCAAGTGTTGGTTCTTTAGTCCCATGTTCGTGATACCCGAAAATGCGTCACTTACCCGTGTGTTAGCCACAAGATTATCAACAACTCCCTTTTGTTGATCAAGTTGAGATTTCAATGTGTTAGCATTATCCTGAAAACAAATAAAGAAAATAATTAATTTTCCACATTTTTGCAGCCTAAAGATGAGGAAAAAATTAGGTTCAGTGAGGAATACTAGGTTCATGCTGATATCTGAACCCAGTTTTAACTTTTGTGACAGAAGTATGGCTCAATAGTACAGTTGAATGACACACTTCCCAAATCTCTATGTAGGAAAATAAAATAGGAAAGAAAAAAGTAAGCACAAAATGAGTGATACATATTTAGACTTACAGCAAACGATTTGCGCCTCTTCAGAGCTTCACGTGCAAGATCCTCTTCTCCCTTTTGAAGAGCTAATTGTGCTTTGCGGTACCTATATCAAACATGGACCATAGATTAAACAATTGTTCACTCCTATAGTTGGGTCATAAGATATACAACCCCGTATACATTACCAGTCATCAGAAGCTTGTTGAGCAGCTTTGTACTTGTTTTCTAACCGCTTTTGAGATGCCAAAACCTTCAAAGGCAGAGACGAGTGGAGCGTAGTCAATTCAGATAATAATCTATATGCCAAAACCTTCTGACAATCTCTAGAACACTTGTAATAAAAAGAAAAGGCGAGAAAAAGAAACATTGAAAACTTTGGGAGCAGAACACTTACTTGTGCTGTGGCCTGACGCATCTTTGTCAAATCATCATTCATTTCAAGTACTGCTTGCTCCAAGATTTTCTCAGGATCTTCAAAAGTACTTATGATTGCATTTGCATATGACTACAATTAGTAAAATAAAGTAGAGTTAGTTATAACAAGACCATCACAATATAATTATAGCGTATACACCAACCAATCAAAAGCTATCACCTTGACAACTCTAGCAAACCGGTCAAATAGGTTCATACGAGCACCAAGAGCACCTCCACGTTGCCTAGCATAATGTGGTCGATTGGAAGCAGCAACACCAATCACTTCAACCTTTAGAGCCCCCACTGAAAGTAAAATAAATGTAAGACGGGATACAATACATATTTAGAGGTGAGTTGGGTACAAGTATGTGCCTTTATTTGGGAGGGGGTTGGTGTCGTCAGAGGGTTATATCCTTTAGTAACTGCCAGTTCCTAAACTTTTGGATAACGGTTTTCTGGATGTCCCTATAACAGTAGTGTCCCTACTTAAATTTTCATCTTACTATCACAGAAGCCAACAAACGGAGGTTATGGTTATCGAGCCTTGCCTGGATGAGCCAACAAATCCCACATGTTGACAACTTGACAAGCAAATGAGATGGAGCAAGTATATTCAAAGCGCACACAGGCTAGTGTTTTCTTAAGTGAGAATGTTAAAACTAGCTCAAGGTAATGCCTTTTCAACCCAACAAGTACTAATGTACCAGTTTACACCTGCGGACTTGGAAGAGAAATACATAAAGGAAATTCACCACCCAATTGTTTTCTCAAAATCTAACTCTCTCCGCCCATTTCGCCTACAACAATAGACCAAGGTTTCCAGAAAAAAATAGTCAATTCCTATGAAATGCTTCTAAATACGCACTGAAAGCCTCTTGGAACGAAACTAAATTCGACTCCATCAAACTTGACACACCTTTTCGGAGTTCTAAAAGAAAGTCGAATAAATCAACACACAACTAATAATGACCCAAATCTGCAAACCCACATTCGAAATGAAAACGAATTGAAATTGAAACAGATGCCAAATTAGCTGAAAACAGTGAAGAAATAAAAAAGGCGCGCACCTCCGCCATTGAAGAAGGAAGTGTAAAGAGGTTTTCTGACCATACAGAGACTGCTGGAGCTGGAAGAAGAAGCAGCAGCAGCAGCAGCTTGGAACGAAGAGGCAGGGGTTGATACCATGGGCAACCCTGTAAATATCTGCGACTTGGTAGCCATTGTTAGGGCAAAGCTCAGTTTCAATGAAAAGCTCTAGAATTGGCAGATAGCATTGAACAACAAGATACTGAGTTCCTCAATCTCCCCACATATTATTTTACTCAATTTAATTCGGCTGTGTGCTTTTCTGGGAATTGTCAGTATTGTATTGGTTTAATACCGGGTTGGGCCTCGGCATTATCTTGAACCAGGCCCGTCCACTGGAGCCCATGTTAATCCTCATTCAAGCCCAAAAGACTCAAAACTCTCTAGGGAAATTGGCCGAATTGAGCACTTTCCAATAATTTAGGGAAATTGGCTACACTAAGCATTTTCCCCCAAATCTTTACCAATATATGCGGTCACCCTTTTTAGTTCTAAAGCTAAGCTGCCCTTTCATGTAATTGCATAACTGCCCTTTTCGTATTTGCATAAGTGACCTTTTCTTATTTGCAAAAGAACCCATATATTTGTATGGGTGATTTTATCCACACCCATCAATATGATTTTTACACCCATCACTTAGTTTATTAATTAAATTACTATTTTAACCTAATACAAAATTACACTTAAAGGTAAATAAAATACCTAATTGATCTCTACACCCAACCCTAGTCATTGCTCCCAGGAGATCTCCCCAAGTATTCCCGGTTCCAGGAATTCGTTGGAGGCCGCGCTTGTCTCCATGGACAAGGACAAGGTTTCTTCGGTTCTTTCTCATTGATGTTTATCATATTTAAAACTGTTTAATTTGAACTTTAAGATCACATCATCATCCTATCATATAGAAAAATGTATTTTTTGAGGAATTGAAGCCAGAGCAGATGGTCTCGGAGTACCAGATTGATTTTGTGAAGGTGTTTGATTTGATTCTCCAAGAGGCAGTGAATAGGAAATTGAAGCCAGAGCAGATGCTCAAGAAGGTGCTAGTGCTCACCGGCTTCACGGACTTTGACATGGCTTCGGTTGACTGGAAGAAGTTTGGTAATGATGAGTTCAGCTGGATGAATGATTATGAGACAATTCGGAGAAATTTCAAGGAGAAAGGGAATGGGAATGTGGTACCAGAGATTGTGTTTTGGAATATGTCAAAGATCGATCCTGGGAAGTGGGTGATGCCGTCTACACATCCAGGGGTGACGCTATTGGATTGCTTCTCTGGAATTTGATCAAGTTGCTCTTGGAAAATGGTGGTGAATTCGGAGGACCTTGTCATGGAAGCATCCATTGCTGGAGAAGAGTTTGAAAATGGTTGTGGTGGATTAATTGATTGAGTTAGTTTTGATGATCAAAGTTCTTCTATTTTTTCTGTTGTTGAGTGACCAAAATTTTGACTAATGGAAGAAGTTGTAGGTTGCATAGTGTTTTGTTTTGTTTTCTTAAGCTATGTGTTTTCATTTGATCTTTTCAAGTGACAGGTTTCCCCTAATATTTTGTTAATATTAGAAGCGCATGCTTTCAACTGTGTTACAAGTCTTCAACAAAATCTGCATTGCAGAAAGCTTTTTCAGAAATGGAATAAATTCTGATTGAATTCATATTCATTAGATTAGTACTTAAATTGGTTTCTGGTTTTTGTTCGCCAGCCCATATAAATGTTACCTGGTTTTTGTTCGCTAGACATATAAATGTTGCACAGATTGCTAAAAAGTTGGAAAAATAATATAACGATCTACCCAAATTGATGCTTTTGGCATTTCTTGTGTAGTCATCGAAGTGCGAAGAGGCCAGGAGAAAGAGAGCCTATGGACCCTAAAGAAGAGAAGAGGTCGACTGGGAGAATTATTGGATGTTCTATTGTAGTGTATGACGAGGGGTGATAGAGATTAAGATGTTTTCATAGCTTTTAGTTTATGTTCTATTAATTCTTTTTTTGAGGAATTAATTGTAACAAATTTTGTTGTTAGTTTATTATCATTAATTGATTTATTTTTTATAATTCTCACAATTTGTTAAAAGTCGTATGAAAAATAACTTGAAGCTAAGAAAAAAAAATCAAACTCAAAGAAAAATGCTTGGGGTACAATGTTGATATTTGATAAATAAAAAATGGTAACTAAGAGTTTGTATAGTTAATATGATGGGTGAAAAAAAAAAATATAGTAAGGGCTATTTTTGGAAAATAAAATGGTGTAGTGATCAAATTCAAATTAGCCAAAATTTGTGATGGGTTTTAAAAATGGTGTAAAGATATTTTGATGGGTGGGATAAAATACCCTATTTGTATCCAGATATTTGCCCTTCTCTTTCTTGTTTTATTCCTTCTTGGTGTGAGAAAAACAAAATTGAGAGAGGAGGAGCAAAAATGACGAGGAAGTGATGTAGGCATCCCAATTTTTGAATTTCCGGATATGTAATTGGGACTTGTAAAGAGCGACATAATCTCTCATCTCAAATGGTTGTGACCATAGGTATCATAATTTTTTCAATTCTTTGCACCTGATCTCTATAAGGTTGGGTGTCATTAAATTGAATGTAGTTGGAATTATGTGTGAATTGAAACAAGGGATTGATTGCTTTAGATTCCGATATGAGATTAAATAATATTGGGTTTAATCTTGAGAATATTGGGTTTATTGCTAATTGGGAAGGGTGATTGAAATAGGGAATATATGGAATGATGATGTATGCTTTTGAGTACTATTGTGAGCGTGGAGGCAGGACTCGGTGACACTATAGGGGGACTACATGGACTCTAGAATAACAATATCATACCTACGGTTACTTGTTTTGTATAACGAAATTTTACGCTGCTCACGCTAGAGAGCCTCACATGCTTAATTGTCACTATGCGTACACTAGACAATATGACTACACTATAAACATACTATACTACACTAGGTGACATAGTTTATACTGTTAAGGCAAAAGTTTTATAGTGTAGTCATAGTGTGTTTATAGTTGACATAGTGTTCCTTAGTTACGCATAGTGACAATTGAAGTAGTTATAAATCTGTATAATTGGAATGTTAGTCTAATTAATATTAACTACATAGGTATTGATATACGTCTATCTTATTGATATATTAATTCATATAGGCCTATAAAGTATTTTGTAATTCATATAAATAAAAATTTGAAGTTGTGCAATGGTAGTGGACACTATGTTAAGGTTATTTTGTAATTAAGAACTGTATTGGTATATGTTTAGTGCAGGAATGGATGACATTGAAGGAATAATGGTGGTGTTCAAGGGAAATGGTAACATTGGGGACTGCCAATACGAAGGAGGCAAAAACAAAGGGTTATTGGTCAATGAATATAACTCTACATGATAAAAAAAAGATATGTGAGCTTAGAAGTTCAGAGATGAAGCTATGGTTATTTGAATACCCGACCATTTCACAAATGGCAGCAAATACCTAGAAGTAAGATGTGTTTAAAATATTTCTAAGTAAGAGGGATATGATAGCATCAAGTGTCGTTCCTCTAATAGAGTTTTTCAATGCACAGAGTCAAGAGAATGGAAGTGGGAGATAGTAAGAGTTAATAATAAGAGAATTGATTAATAATAACCAAAAGGAAGGAGCAGTTGCTGTTTGAAACTACTGCAAAGAGGGAGTCGTGAATGAAGATAGATTGATTGGGACAATTGAGGAAGTTGAGGGGCAGCCTTGGTTTGTTCGGGAAGGGGCCGGATACGGAGTGAGTAATGAATATACATTATTGGGCAAAATAAGCAGATTGGAGGGCAGCAAAATGTTGAAAATGAAGGAAGCCTTTTCCATGCAGCATTAACTAATGAACAAAATGGTGGGCAGCAGTATGTGGACCCTAAGATCAATGTGGGAGGAAGCTTTGATGTAGGTGAAGATGATGGAACACTGAAAACCTAAAGAGGAAACATTTAGATATTACTTCATATAACCCTAGGCCTCAAGACTATATTACGCAAGAGGTATTGGAAGTGGATATTGGGAATCCAAGTTAAAAAAGGTGCTGTTTTTGCTAGCAAGAGTGTGCTTTCTTCCAATATCGCACTAGCAGCCACTCGTGGGTACTTTCAGTACAAGGTTGTTACAAGCAATCGAGTTCGCCTCGATGTTAAATGTTGGGAGGCGAACTGCCCCTGGTTTCTCAATAGTCATTCACTAGGGGAGAGTTAGCATTCGTTGTTAGAGGCTACCATGGAGTACATGCGTGTGATATGCTGAATAGAGCGTCTACAAAGCGGCAATGCGTGAAGCGACTAGTTAGCGATGTGGTGAAATAAAGTTAGAGGATCCAAACACTTTTATGTCACCAAAAGACATTGTCAATGAAGTTCATAATCGGTACGGCATGAATATATGTTATGCTACAGCTTGGAGAAGTAGGGAATTGGCATTCCAGAAACTTAGAGGGACTCCTAGGAATCTTATAGACGGCTACCAGCGTATTGCCACGAATTGGAACGAAGGAACCTGGACAGTGACTTCATTCATACAGATAATGGAGGCCACTTCAAGTATTTCTTTATGGCACTAGGACAATGTGTTAGGGGGTACAAGTCAACAATGAGGCCAGTGCTAGCCGTTGATGCAACTTTTTTAAAGTGCAAGTTCAAGGGTGTTTTATTTGTTGAGCTGCATTAGATGGGAATCGACAAATATATCTGTTGCCTTTGGTATAGCAGATTTGGAGACTGATGAATCATGTCTTGGTTTTTCACAAAGCTGATGGAAGTTATTGGCGATGATCCAAAACTTGTAATTGTCTCGGACGAAAAAAGGAAATTGCTAATGCAATTGCCAAGGTGTTTGATCGGGCCAAACATGGGTTGTGTTATTTGCACCTCAAAGGCAACATGAAAAACAACTTCCACATGAAGAAGTATGATGATGCACTGTTTGGTTTGATCGTGCTGCTAAATCTTACCGCCTTGCTGAGTTCAATGGGTATTTTATGAAGATTATGATCCGGAAGTGCGAAAATATCTTTTGGATGTAGGAATCCTCAGTGGTCTCGTGCTCATTGTGATGGACGAAGGTACAATGTTATGACTACAAACATTGCCGAGTCGTAAATGCAATGCTTCGCCATGCAAGGCTTCTTCCTGTGCAACCGTTAGTTGAACACATACGAAGTGTACTGCAACGATGGTTTTCCGAACGGTTAGGAAAAGCAACTAAGTGTGTATCACAACTATGCCCTAATTTAGGGGAGCATAAACTGAGGAAAAGGAAGCTTGCATCTACATCTTTTACTGTTGTACGCATGGATCAGCATGTTTACCATGTAGAGATGGAAATTTAGATGGGGAGGTAAACTTGGCATTGAAAACATGCTCATGCAAGAAGTTTGACTTGGAGCAACTACCTTGCAAGCATGCCATAGCTGTGTGTAGGGCCATGAACTTTTCCGTTTATCGGTTGGCATCACCTTTCTACTCGCGTGCCTTTTGGGAGGCTGCATATTCTGAACCAATACTTCATGTGCTTCCGGAAGGCAATTGGAACACTCCCAATAATGTGAAGAATATGGTTGTGCTCCCCCTATAGGAAAACGGATGCCTGGCCGTCCTAAAAAGCAACGTGTACTCTCCCATGGAGAAGAAAGAACAACGAAGTCATGTTCAAGGTGTGGTGGGACTGGACATTACCGAAATACATGCAAAGAGCAATCCCTCTTCCTACTTCCTCGCAAGGTTAGCTTTTTGGTTGAATAAAGTTTTTGCTTGATGGCTGCATATAAAATGGCTATCGTTATTGTGTAAACTTTTTTGCGTAGTCATATGTGGAATGGTTACTCGTTTTTTGGGTTTCATGTTCAATTAGAATTAGGTTATTGATGATTGGACATGATTTCATAAAATTGCATGTATCATTTGTAAAATATTGTATATTATGGAATGCAAACTGGTTTTTGTTCAGTTAATATAGTTATTTATTGTCTAATCCTGTATCTAATCATCTATTTCTAGTTATTAAAGTTCCTTATGTAATCGTCTATTTGTACAAGCCTGTATCCAGCAATTGTCATTGTGGTTAAGTAATGATTGATGGTTACAATCCAGTTATAATTTTGTTGCATTTCTCATTGGGTTGTTTTGTATTTGGTGGTTCATTTTGTTTAAAGTACGTTTATTCAATGGAGACATAAAGTTGTCATAGTCAATTTGAGGGATTCATAGGACAACCATTGTGGTACCTCCCACGTCCTTCATAGAACACACTGAACCTCTTACATTCTTGTAGTGCGACTATAGTGTACATAAGTGTAGTCATTGTCAAATTGGCGATTCCTAGAACTACCACAATGCAGTTATAGTATAAACACAGAGTAGTCATAGCAAGTTGGGGGATTTATAGACAAACAATAGTGTAATTTAGTATCCCATAGTGCAGTTATAGTGCATCTATAGTGTAGTGTAGTATCCCATAAATGAACATGTTGAAAATTATGGCCTGATTTTCATAATATAACCATAGTGCGATCTAGTGTGACCGTAGTGTAAATGTAGTATACGCATAGTCCCAAATCACTAATTGCATCCATTATGGCGTTATTGACCCACTGCATAATAAATATGATGCATGTATGTTGGTGTTATCATCATTAAACGATGTTGCTTTGTTACTCATCAATGCAGCCATGGCATTACCTTTCATCAAAGCATGGGAATATGAAAAGCATTGCATTACCGACCATCGACTGTAAATCCAAAATATCTAGGTTAAATGACAACCGATTCCCACGCTAATACAGCACCAAATACGAAAATGTACTTAGTTCCTTCCCACAAATATATAATGCCACTTTGCTTCTCTCATATTTTGTTGCGGCAAGTATGTGGGATATGGTAATGAAAGTAGACCCACGCATGTCTACTTACACCCACGCAGGTCTACTTAGACCCACGTACGTCTACTTATAGTTTATTTTTTGTTGTTGTTTATGATTTTGGATGAGGAACGAGTGTAGTTTTATAGTGTACGCATAGTGTGCTTATAATAACCATGTTAGTTTTATAGTGTACGCATAGTGTGCTTATAGTGTATACATAGTATAGTCATATAATGGTCATAGTGAACTCGTCGATTCATACAGCACATGTTAATGAGGTCACAAATTAACCATGTTTGTTTTATAGTGTAAGCAAAGTGCACACATAGTGTAATCGTAGTGTAGTCATAGAGTGCTCATAGTGAACTCGTCTATTCATACAGCAACCACAGTTATGGAGGTCACAAAATAACCATGTTAGTCTTATAGTGTAAGCATAGTGTGCTTATAGTGTAGCCATAGTGTAGTCATAGAGTGCTCATAGTGTAAACAACCGACACTAATACAGCACCAAATACGAAAACGTACCTAGTTCCTTCCCACAAATATGATGCCATTTTGCTTAGTCTAATTCCAACCTCGCCTCATCCAAAGGTAGACTTGCGTGGGTGTAAGTAGACATGCGTGGGTGTAAGTAGACCTCCTTGGGTCTACTGTCGTTTTAATCGGTTATTTAACCGTAGGTAGACCCACGCAAGTCAACTAAGACCCTCGTGCGTCTACGTTTATTGTTTACCTCATCCAAAAATCATAAACAACAAAAATATAATGATGAAGTAGACGTACGCGGGTCTATGTAGACCCATGGAGGTCTAAGTAGACCTGGTGGGTCTAAGTAAACCTGCGAGGCTCTACCTTTGTTTTAAAATAACCTCCAACTGATTGTTGAGGCTGGAGTTCAGAAATATATGTAACAGAAATATACGCATAGTACACGTATAGCGTAGTCCTTCATTGGTGGACCAACCAAGTCAATGAGGTCACACATATACGATGTTATGTTAATAGTGTAACCATAGTGTAATCATAAGTAGTCATAGTGAACTCCTTCATTGGTGGACCAACCAAGTCAATGAGGTCACGAATATACGATGATATCTTTATGGTGTAACCATAGTGTGCGTATAGTGTAAACATAGTGTAATCATAGAGTAGTCATACTGAACTCCTTCATGGGTGGACCAACCAAGTCAATGAGGTCACGCATATACCATGTTAGCTATGTAGTGTAACCATAGTGTGCGTATAGTGTAGTCATAGTGTATTCAAAGTGTGGTCATAGTGAACTTGTCGATGCATATAGGAACCATAGTTCACGAGGTCACAAACAAACCACGTTAGTTGTATAGTGTAAGCGTAGTACACGTATAGTATAGTAATAGTGAACTCATCGATGCATAAAGGCTGAAGGTGTACATTGGATGAGGACACAGTTAATGAGGACACAAAATAACCATGTTAGTTTTATAGTGTGAGAATAGTGTGCTTATAGTGTATACATAGTGTAGTCATAGAGTGCTCATAGTGAACTAGTCGATTTATACAACACCAAGGTTAATGAGGACCCAAAATAACCATGTTAGTTTTATAGTGTAATTATAGTGCATTTATAGTGTAACCATAGTGTATCCATAGAATGCTCATAGTGAACATGTCGATTCATTCAACACAAGTTAATGAGGTCACAAAATAACCAAGTTATTTTTATAGTGTATGCATAGTGTGCTTATAGTGTATACATAGTGTATTCATAGAGTGCTCATAGTGAACACGTCGATTCATCCAACACAAGTTAATGAGGTCACAAAATAACCAAGTTAGTTTTATAGTGTAAGAATAGTGTACTTATAGTGTATACATAGTGTATTCATAGAGTGCTCATAATGAACTCGTCGATTCATACAACACAAGTTAATGAGGTCACAAAATAACCAAGTTAGTTTTATAGTGTAAGCATAGTGTGCTTATAGTGTATACATAGTGTATTCATAGAAAGCTCATAATGAACTCGTTGATTCATACCACCACAAGTTAATGAGATCACAAAGAAAGCATGTTAGTTTTATAGTGTAATCATAGTGTATTCACGGTGTGGTCATAGTGACCTTGTCGATGCATATAGGAACCATAGTGTTCACGAGGTCACAAAGAAATCATGTTAGTTTTATAGTGTACGCATAGTACACGTATAGTGTAGTCATAGTGTATTCACAATGTAGTCATAGTGACCTTGTCGATGCATATAGGAACCATAGTGTTCACGAGGTCACAAAGAAACCATGTTAGTTTTATAGTGTATGCATAGTACACGTATAGTGTAGTCATAGTGTATTCAAAGTGTAGTCATAGTACATGTTATTTCATTTACATCCAATGTACAACTTCAACATTTACAAAAGCTTTTGAAATCTTCCAAATACAATCCACCATATCAGTTTCACATCTAAACAGGTTAACACATCATTCGACTGCCCATTTACATATAGGGTCTTTAAATACCCAAAAGATCAGTGCGATATTTACATAACATAAATAAAACTGGCAGCAAGCAAAACATGATCTTTAGCAAAAAGATGCCATAAAAAAAATCTGCTTTGTAAGAGAGTTCAGGCACAACAACAGCCTCACTTGTAGTCTCTTTTCCTGAAAAATATGAGAAAGGAAAAGTGTGAGCTTTACAGCGCAATAGGTACGACGAACATTTATTTTAACTAAGACTTTAGCAAAGAAACACATAAACAGACACCAATCAGAATTCCATCAAAAGAAAACTTTCGAGAATGACGAATAGATGGGGACATATAAGAAGACAGGAGATAGAACATCCATCACCTGCAAGGAAAATAAGAATATAGTTACAAGCAAATAGAGCCATACCAATAGATACTTAGCAAAATTTGAGCTACAATACATGTGCAAACATAAACCTCCCTAGAATGCACGTGAGACAATAATTATGTTGTCACGAGGTCTATACAGTATTATACCCACATCAAGAATAAATTAAATGAAAATGTAAACATTCTAATTCAAAGTCAAGCAATTTTCACAGTTTAGCAGCCTATTCTGTTTTTTCTTTTTGTTAGGCTTCAGCCACCTTCTAATTAAAAAGCAAATCCGCCATATATGCACCAATACCAAGTTAATAATGTAACTGTCAAGTTAATAATGTAACCGTCCGAAAAATGCAGCAAATGGCAGCACCATTACAAAATTTATGACACTCACCAGCACACATTCATATATACCAAACAAACATATTGAAACAAATAGACAAGTTAACCGAGCAAACCACAAGCCCAATTGCATGCCAATTTGACATGTTTGGAGGTTGAATCTAGACAAAGTAACTGTACCCTTCCTCCGATCTAATAGTCAAATTCCCTTAATAAGAAATAAGAAGTATCGTGCAATCTATTAAGTAGACAAGCAACTTGCACTTCTCTAGAATTCACATCAATAATATAAGGCCTCTTTGTCTTTCTATAAAAAGATATTCTTGTGATCTTCACTTATAATAATAGGCCTCATTGTCTTTATGTATATATATATATATACTAGTCTTCACCAAAAGATCACTCCAAACCATATGTTTTGCTTATTGATTCCAATCTGTCTCCCTTGCATTTATCAATAGATCTCTTTAGCCTTCACGGAAAGATCGCATTCAAACCATCCATATTTTTCCCATACATGGCTACTGCTGTGTTTTCAAATCCAAACATCAATTCAAGTTACCCGATGGAGCACTCAGCACACCATACTCTCTACATGCAGCAAATGAAGAACATAACAAAATTCATGGTCTACTCTCAAAATCTACATACAGAAAATGGCAGCAGCATAACAAAATTCATGACACTCATCACTTTGTATGAATTCTAAATAAGCAAATGGCAGCACCATAACAAAAGCCAGATGATATACAACTGTTTTATTTCCAAACTTTGTATAAATCATCAAATTTTGAATCTAAATTACTGAATTTTCAATCGCATCGTCATATCCAACCCTAACCATTCAAATTCAATGCAGAAGCTTTCAAAACCCACTGAATCAAATCACAAACACCAAATTTTTATCCTAAGTCGATCAATTTCATATTGTACTCAAACATAACCATTTTAGGGTTACCGATTTTTGCTCACCTTTTGCTTCGAAATGTCAGCCCGCTCTGCTCACTAGCTTGCGATACCACTTCTCTAAACCCTCTTCTTTATCTTTGTTGTTCTCTGGGTTTGTCGTTCACGAATTTCCGACATTGACTGAGGGACAACAACGTTCACACACTTCCGACATCCAAAACAAATTCAACCATCAAAGGAAAACCTTCTGGCGACTATGCTTCACAAAATCATTTGGGTTTTCTTCACTTTACGCTGACGTCTTGAGATTTTGCTCTCTCGCTGACTTCGTTGTTCTCCAAGTGAGGCCAGGAATTGTGGGACAGAAAAGCACGGAGAAAACCCTACCTCGACAACGACTTCTAAAGCACGGACCAAGTTGCAATTTCTTAACATTTAATTGTCAGGGACCAAGCTGCAATTTCTCAACAGTAGTTGCTTAGGTTGGAACTGCCCAACACAGACCGCATATATTGGTAAAGATTTGGGGAAAAACGCTTAGTTTAGCCAATTTCCCAATAATTTATGCTCAAAATGTGCGGGCAGCTCCAGTCAGTGGGTTTTCACGGTGGGTTTTCACACAATTCCTACTCTTTAGAACTCATCGATGTTACCCCAGGAGTTTTGCTTTGATTTTGGAGAAGTGGTGCTTTGGTTTTTGAAAGTGTGATTTCATATTGGGAAGTTATGAATTGTTGAGGGCATTGTGGTTAGCAAAACGTGTTAAGGGTTTCATTAGATGTTGAGGGTCAAGTCGTTTTACTTTCATTCATCGTGTTTTAAGAGTGGCCATAACCCTATTACTTTTGTATTGTGTTCAATTTAGGCGACACTACCGCTACTCCATGTGCTTCTCAAGATGATCTTGCTCAGGATCAAACTTAGCTTCGCTCATCATCTCTATGAGTGGACTTTGTTTTCATTTTATTTTTGAAATGGTTATTTTATGTACTCTTTTGTGGATATTATGGTGAAAACATGATTTATAGTTCCTATTATATATAGCCTTCTTTTGAAGTTGAGCATTATTGAGAAAGTATTTTCGAATACTTTACAAGAGAAGTACAATGAGATGGTTTTCTTATTACGATTTATGAGGTTTTCTCGTATGTTTTACGATTGGAGTATGAGTACTAGATTTTTTATTATGACTCAGTTATTTTATTGATTTCGAGAAAATGTTTAAGAGGATGCGTATAAGCTTTTTGGATATGCATGCTTCATGAGTTTTAGCGAGATAGTAAATATATTGATTTGGAGATGGAGTATCTTCGCATGTTTTTCAAACCACCATTTATGCTGAGTGGCGCTATACTTGCTAGATATGGGTCTTGAGGGTGCTCCTCATATGTAGATGATCGTGACACTCCATCACACGTGGGTCTTGAGGGTGCTCCTCATGTGTGGCCCGGTTAGGTCTTTGGGACCCAGTATGGCACACATATGGGTTTTGGGCCGTGTCTTAGGATGCTTAGTCCTTTGGGTGCAGTGTACTCGCATACAACATAACATCACTTATGCTCTTCATGAGTGACCGGCTCACGTGGGTCTTGAGGGTGCTCTCTCACGTGTGGCCAACTCACATGTATGTGAGTTTAGCTTCTTCAGTATTGATGGTGGGGTTTTCACTATAAGCTTACTTCATCTACTTTTCAGAGAGCTACGTCTGAGAAGTATGTTAAAGAAGGATCTCGTTTGAAGAACCTTTTACACCATATTTATTTGAGTATATCTATGCATGCTTAACTTGATTCGGGTTTTCTATTATACCTTTATATATATAGGATTTGCAAAAACTGGGGGATTGTAGTTTAATATTGGCTAGTTCCGACTTAACTTTTGTCCTCTCACTGAGGCTTTATCTCATAATTTTTCTGTTTTATGCTCCCATGCTTATAGTTAATGGAGGTCTGACTAGCGGCACGTCGAGGCATCCTTTCATCATCTTCCCATGGCTTTCCTATTTGAAATTAGACTTCCAAGTTCCAACTCTTTTGATAAAATGATGAATGTTGTGAGGTTGAATATGTTGATTGTTGATAATGGTTGGGGACACTCATGTCCACGTTGATTTGAGTTGATGTGGAAGTGGATTTAGAAGTGTTTGCCCATTGTTTACAGGTTTAGGATAGTTCAAATTACGAGTGAGGTCATGACGAATTTTTGGTAGAAATCAATCTTAAGTTAATTAGTGTTTAAGTTATCCCGAAGTTATAGTTAAACTGACGAGTCTGACATGGAGTGCCTATCAACCTTTTCAAGACACCATACCTCTGATGCCTGCCAAATTTTTACCGGCGCCTTTCATTTCAGTTGGAATTTGGTTGGGTTTGGGGAAATTGGGGAAATTAGGAATATAAGGGTTCCAAATATAGGAGAACTTTGTAGAAAGGCATGTGAAGATTTGAGCTTTGAGAGAGGCATGGATAATTGGCTATTGGTTCACCAGCATCCTGCTTCAAGAGAGAGATTGATACAGAGTAACTGTGTGTTTTGCTTTGATTTGGGAGACTCCATGTTCGGATTCCACACAGAGTTAAAATTTTCCCGAAAATTTTAGAGGGAACTGGAAATGTGTTGGCTCCAAGCACGTGTCTATCATGTTTTTGGTAAAGGCGTCGATACAAAAACTAGGGCATCGATACCCAAACCACTGAATTTTACTCTTGTAACAAACTGCTACTCTTTTTTTAAAAAAAAAAAACAAAGCTAATTCAAAATGAAAAGCATCAGCAAAATAAACTGACGATGTCTTTAGGACTTTAGGCTCTATCATTTAACTTTTCGACGCCTATTCATGCTATAACATCGCTTTATATATTTAACGATGTCTATTAGGTGTAGTATATTCCCTTTTTTGGTAGTGTGTATGTAATCAATCCTGATGAACTTCTGTGTAAAGCTAACGTTAAGGATAATGAAACAAATGCTTCATTACTTAAACATGAGCCAGAACACGAGAGTACTCATTAGAGTCTTTAATAGAGTGACCTGGCAGCTCTAGCTAATTGTCGTGCTACAGAATAACTGCCTTAATTCCTATAGTTAAACTATACAATATTGGATTGAATGTTTCCAAACCCGAGAACCGATGGAATTACACAAAAAAAAATTAATGAATAAATCTCATATTTAATATTTTCTTCCCAAATTTCCAACCCTCAAAAAGAAGAAGATATCCAACAACAACACTTAACAATCACCATCATCTATGCCAAACTCTACCGCATGCACCCTAATCCGCACAATCCCTTAAAGTTCTAACCAAAAACCGCCACCATAGATCTCCGAAATTATCACATCTCCCGCAATCCCCTAAAGCCGACATTGGATACTAAAATTGGCTTTGACTATAAGTCTAGAAAAGGGTTTCTAGGTGAAATTGTTAAGGGTGAGAGAGGAGAGAGAGATGGTGAGGATGGTAGTGGTGGGTGCCAGGTGGGGACTTTGTGAGTTTTGCTTCATTCTATGAAGATAAAATTAATATTAAGGAACAAAAAATTCATAAAATAATGAATTTATTAATTGTTGAGATGTAAATAAAATTTCCCAACAAATTTAATGAAAATTCTTAATTCATATATTTTTTTTTTCGATTTTTGTTTTTTCGAGTTAAATAATAGACTCTTACTTGCGATGAAAAAGAAAATAAATAATTTGGAGAGGAAAGTGTAAGCCAAGAAAATGAGGGGAGAATTTGTAATGAAACCAAATAAAAGAAGAGACGTTTTCTATTGATTCGGCAAACCTGCCCGCCATACCGACTAAAAACCCTCTGCGAGCTAGAATCCGCATCCGCGTACGGCGGCCTTGTTGAGACACGGAAAGAGAACACAGAAAGAGAACACAAAAAGATATGGCGGGTAATAACAAGCGGTTCAAGAATCAGAACCCCCACCGCGGGCAATCGAGTCGGACCCGTAACCAACTTCCTCGGTGAGTAATTTTTCCCCATTTGGTCGTCCTTGGCTTGATGTTCTTCTTTAAAAGTTTATCCTTTTGTTAATTTTCAGTGAAGACGAGTCGCTACCATCTGATCAAGGTGCACAATTCATCAACTTTTAACTTTTGTTTGTTTTTGAATCCCAACTTTAGCCTTTTGGTTTCGTTGAGTGATGAGTTTGTTGTTGCTGTAGCTACTGACGATGAGCCATCGCCGGCGAGTCCGAAAATCCAGCTTGCAATGTGGGTATGTATTTTGTGTCTTTCCCCTTGAATTTGGTTTTCTTTGTAACTTGAAATTGATTCTGGTAGATTTTTATTCACTGCTATACTTAAAACTGTAATGACGTTTGTATTATATCAACGTCATGGGTACAAGGGGTTTTGATGGTTTTCTTCAGCTTTTCGTTTCCTGCTTTAGATTGTGATTCCAAGGTGTAAAATAATTTGCTTGAGATACAGTCGTCTTACGCTGTTTTGTGTGTGAGTGAAAAGAATTTTAACAATATAAACCCCCTACTTGGATTGGTTGCTGTGGACCTGGAAATCACTGGGTGTAACTTTCATAATGCAGGATTTCGGTCAATGTGATGCAAAAAGGTGCACAGGACGCAAGCTTGCGAGATTTGGATTTTTGAAAGTAAGTGTCTGCTTCGTCGTTTTCTTTTGAAAACTCCTTTGCATTTAAGTTTCTTTGTCGACTATGCATTTTTAACTGTAAGATCTTTGTCCTTCAGTTGCAAGTCTATAAAGTTTTCAACTTTAATGCAGATGGTAAATCTTTCATCATACATACATATTAAGGTGATCAACCAGATCTAGGTCCCAGGATCTCTATTTTGTTACATTATATGACTTATTTATATGCATATGAAGAAAGTATTTGAAAGGAGAAGTGGTATTGTTTACAATTTTATAACCGGCAAGCAAGGATGCCTATGCTGAAAACTCTTCTGTTGAAGCCTACAATTTTTCCTGCAGCCTCCATCTTTTGCCTGTCATTCTGTAAAGTTATGATGCTTTCTGCATAACTTGAAAGGTTATCCTTTTGTTTCAGCTGTCCAGACAAAGGTTTCCCAATCGGCACTATGAGCACCTTGGGGATATTCATAACCAAGTTGTGCAGATAGCCTTTCTCTTGGTCTATTAAACTGTTATGGTGGCTGTAAAATGTATCTGGTTATACCTATGACATAACAAATATGCATATTACTTAAATGGAGGAAGCATGTTGAGACAAACAAAATTGTTTATTTGCCATTTATGATTTATAAGTATGTTTTGCTCGCTCAATTCTTTAGCATTAACATATGCACAACTTCATGCAGGAGTTGCGTGTTAATAATGGTTTTGGAGGCATTGTTCTAAGGTACGTTTATCCTCAGTTACCTTCTTAGTATATCCATGCTGCTAGGAAATGTTGGGTAGCAAAGCTCATTAATAAGGTAGAAACTTGGGCTAACCCAAGTTGAAAGAGAAACTCTTGTTATAGTTACAATGAAAATTTGTAGCGAAACCTTTGTGCTGTAGCTTGAACAGATTGTGCATCTAAAATGAAATTCATTTACCTCATGGTTTATCTAAGCTCCCTGTTAAAATATATAGATTCTTTTATTCCTTTCTTTAAACAGTTGATGGAGTTAAACTAACAAAGTAACTTAATGGTTCTTTATAGCCTTTGGCATTCCCCTCAACTAATCCTTTTCACGTCACCTGCATGTCCTCAATATGTGAGCTAAAGTATGCAAGGGTTTGAGTTTCTAAAATAATTGTCTTGCATTATATCTTGAGAAGTTTCAGACAGGCAATGGGCTTAAGCCTAGTTTAACTAGAAACCTTCTAGTGAACATTTCTAGTAGCGCCTTTGCTCCTTTCATTGAACATTTTATGCATTTTAATGACATTCATTCCTTCATGGTTTATTTAAGCTGCATAAACATAGTGGACTTCTTTAGTGGTTTTCCAAGTTAGTGGTTTCATTTAATAGTTTAGGCATTTAGAATAGCATTATTGCTTAATGGCTCAATTAAGGTGGAAAGAATATGCAAACTTTTGTACTAATTTCAGTTATATTTTTTTCAGTCCGGTTGGTACACTTTGTGTCTCAAGAGAAGATTATAGCTTAATCGAGCGAAAAGGATTAGCAGTTGTAGATTGCTCTTGGGCACGATTGGATGATGTACCATTTGTGAAGCTGCGTTGCACTTCACCACGTCTCTGTATGAGCTTCAGTTCTTTAATCAATAGCTTACTAGGAGTGTCTTAGTAAATGTATGATCTGTTGGTATGAATAACCTGAATGTCCAACATACCTACTAATAGAACTGTATGTCGAACATGCTGATTTATCTATGTATATAAATGGGGATTTATCTATTAGAAGACGGAAATGTCATAGTCTTCCTGCACTCCGCTCATGTATTAATGATGAGGAGTGCAGTGCAGGATGACTATATTGGAGTGAATATACAGCTGCCGTAGAAAACCTGTAAATATTATAAGTATAAGGGCATTGCCTATCTGGATACATATGTCAACTAGACAGTTTCAAAGTGGGTTACGATTAATGAAATATAAGGTAAAAGAATGTATTAGAGTACATGCAGTGCTTAATTATACCGTACTAGATATTTAGTATCTTTAACAAATAACACCTATAGGGTCATAAATTTTGAGAATGAAAAGGTTAAATTGCACCTTTGCACTGTACAAGCCTTCCAAATCTCACTCGCACTTGCCCTTTGTTTGTATAGATTAAAAAAATCCCTAGGCCACACTATCCGTTCTAATGTAATGATTTAGCTTATATGAGATCACTAGTAATCTTGTACAAGGTATCTAGAAATATTTATGTAATATATGATATTGATGAATTTTTAAGCTTTACTGTACTTCTGGTACAGTTAGTCTTGTGGATGCGCTCTATTGTGATTTACAGTTTGTCATATTGCAGCTCAAAAATTTACACATCACATTATATGCAGTGCCTTGGCTTGTAGCAGCAAATCCAGTAAATTATGGACGTCCCTGTCAACTTTCTTGTGTGGAGGCATTATCTGCGGCTCTATTTATATGGTACCAAATGCTTTTTCTTGTACCTTGCAAAGTGTGATATTTTGTTTGTTGCTGATACCTTTTTGGATCATACACTGGTCCAATCTCTCTGTCTGGTACCTTGACTTATGTATTTGTGATTGAAAAAAGATCTATGACTTGTACGTTTTCCCACTCTAATTAAAGTAAGAAAACTGTTGGGCGGCAGCAGTACAGTGCAAAACTGACCCAACTTGACAAACATAATTAAGGCTTTGGCATTTGAGCGATTTTTCAACACGCCTTCGGGACGCTTGAAAGGGTGCTATCATTTATCTTCATCAACTTTGCTGTGAATATTTCTCTGGTTTGGCCAATAGTTTGATATGTTATATGTCAGACGAGCAATTGATGATTGTTATTTTACACGATGTGACAGTGGTGAAGAAGAAACTGCAAATTTGTTGCTTGGAAAGTTCAAATGGGGTCATGCTTTCCTGTCCCTGAACAAGTATGCTTCCACCTCATTTGTTGAATTGGTTAATTACTATTGCATGGTACAAAACACTCATCGCATTTGAGCTGTCTCATTTGAAACCCATGGCAGACTTAGAAAAACTAAACTGATTGCACAAAACAAGGTTAATTTCAATGGCATGTGCCTAGAATTATTGCTTAAATGTATGGTTGGGTGAAGCAAATTGATTTCAGCTAAATCTGTATCTTTTTGGGTTTTGAACTTTGAGAGTGAACTAGGTTGCCATTCCGTAAGACTTGTAAGCTTGGTCTCTGGCTTCTGCAGTTGCAGAAAATGTAGCTGATTTCAAGAATTTATGACTGAATTAAGTTAAAAAAGAATATTCTATAGAGTTTTCAGATTGACTAGTGTTTTCTCCTAACATTGGAGATTGCTATTCTCCTATATCCAACTTCTTAAAATTCGTGTGATAACCACCCCGGTGTCATGGTATCTCTTCTTTTGGGTCAACTGGTATCATAGTATACCAATCATGATGCTCAATCTCAGTACTCGCTAAATTATTTTCCGTAGGATAGCAAGATCATTATTCTTGAATTTTGTCTTTAACAGTATTTCAACCATTAGCCTTGTTAAACCAATGCAGGGAACTTCTAAAGGCATACTCTAAATGTCAAAATAGTGCGGAGATAATTACAGTCCAAAATGATTGGCTTTCGCAAAGCAGTCAAGTTTCAAAGATTCCTACAGAAGTAAAAGGTATTCTTTCTAGCAGAATTTACATCATGTTCACAATATAAGGTGTTGTTTGATCTGCTCTCTCTACTCATGTCCCCTTAGACTTAAAGTTGTGTGACCGCCTTACTTTTCAAGGATTGCTCCATTTTGCTCCAATATTGTCTTGCTGTTCCTCAGTGTCATCTTATCATCAGACTGGTCGTGTTGGTGAAGGCCCCTTCCTTTTTGTGGCAACCAACAGTTGGCCCTCTCCTTGCCAAGGAGGAGATGGTCTGCTTTTGTAAATATAGTTTATAAGCCTGACCACCAGCCTGATTTAAGCTTAATAAGCTGATGACCAGCAAGATAGCCAAGAGTTATAGTGTCGTCCAAAGCTAATGTTCATTGAAAGTATCTGCATTGAGAAAATTGTGCTTTTATCATCTGATGTTTGTTTTCTGCTGCTTCTGTAGTAGAGACGTCATCTCTCAGTGAAGATGAGGGCTCTTGTGATTCTGATGATGGGCTTCCACCACTTGAAAGGAATATGAATCATTTAGACATCGAGGAAAGTGATGAAGAAAGTGAGTGACAAAGAGTGTTATTTTTGGAATTTTGTTCTTCTATTGTGCCTTAATAATTAAAATGGCTCCAGATTACGTTTTCTAGTTGCCCATTACTTGGTGTAGTTTGGTACGACGACCCTCCTGACTCCATTAGGGATTTCCTCTATGAGAACGCTAGTTCTCAATTGTTACGGGTTCTCCTCTTGATTTATCAAAGGTTGCAAGGCCTTTTTCTTGCACTTGTAGCTATTTATCAATGAAATACCGTTTCGTTGAGAAAAAAACTCCTCCTTTCACATATCTCAAAAATCAGACTCGTCTAACAATAAACCATCTATTTTCTAAATGCAGGCCCAATTTATTCTCATTTTCTCATGTCTAATCACCTAACTTGTCAGGTTTCTTATCAAACCTCATATATAACTTCAAGAATGTTTCAAAAGAATTGATAGCTGCCTTGGTTCAAATGATATGTATGAAGATGGCCAGCCACCACCTAAAGTTGTCCAATTAATTATGGGGCACCATATGATCTGCAAAAATCCCCAATCTGCAGCTTACATATTGATTCATCACTTAAGAATTCAATCTTCGTGTGAATTAGGGGACTCCATATGATCGTAAGCAGTGACTTCAGTTCTTTAAATATTGGGGTTTCTTAAGTCATTGAATTGACACCACGATTTCTGGAAGATTGGGTTCTTTAAGTGATGAATCATTATATATAATTCATGGATTTGGGTTTGAGAGATTTATGGGTCGTACATGTCTCATGGCCAATTATTCTCTTCGCATCAATGAAAACCCAATTTCTCCCATTTTACATTGTAGTCTTCGTGAAAATCGGGTGTGCAGATTTCATTGAATATCAACAAAAATGAAGTTTGTTGGATTTATTGAAAAACTAAGAAATCTGATTGAGGAATAAGTTTTTCCTTTACTAAGGAGGTGTATTAAGAAATTTAAACTTAAGCAAAAAGTAAGCAAGGGGTGTATTCAATAGTGGGGTGAATTCAACAAAATATGGGGTGTAAATAAAATTATCAAATCTTTTCTCAATGAAAATGGAATCATCAATATCATTTCAATCTTAGCCATTTCAAAGTGCATAAATCTGATAGTTAAGAGTATGTCTTCATATGTGTTTTAAAAAGTGTGTCCCTTGAACTTAACCCTACATATCACGTTTTTGCCTCTTTCACAAGGGACATCATGATCAATTTGAGATACCCCGGTTCTCTTAGAGCATTTCCACCCATAAAGATGAGGGCGAAGGCGATTAAGGGTGGTTTCACTTATATGTGATGAATAGTAGTTCACCCTCGCCCTCTGTCGCCCACCAACGTCCACCCACGGAAGGCGAGGGCGAAGGCAAAACTCTATCCACATATTTTTATATTTTTTTTGTCAAATTGTGTTCCAAATAATCCAAATAATGTTTATTTTGTGTGTTTATTTTTTGGGAGGGCAATTTGTTTCAAATAATGTTTATTTTGTATGTTTATAGGAAATACTGTGGGTATTTATAGGAAAAAAATAAAATTTAGGGTACTTTTATGAAATTTAAAAAACAAAAGTTAATTACAAAACAACCCTAATATACGTTCGGCAGCCACTGCCGAACATGGAAGCACTCCAAACCTGAGTTTGGGCTCCGCCACCAAACATCTTGGCACGTCGCCGACTAGCAGCGCTAATGGAGGCGATGACAGAGCAGAGTGAGGAGATGGTTGGGACCCGGAGCTGACGTCGTCTTGTGGATACAGTGAGTGATGTCCCCTTTTCTCAAATATATATTCCTCCCACTTTCTGTTAACAATCAAGAGCATCTCACATTCTCGGTAATAATCACGTGTTCTGGTTGCACTAATCCAAACTAAAAAGATGCCGTTGTATCAGATACTGGAGCTGCTACTACTACAGTTGTTTTTAGATCCAAACTAACTTCATATAGAAAATAGGAATAAAGGACTTGGGTGTTGGGATTCCATCTCAACTGTCCCACTTGGAGGCAACTACTCTCGAAATGTCCCGACCTTCAAAAGTCCCAGATGTTCATTTTACAGGAAAATTCCAATTATACATAGAGATGGTAATTTTATCCCATCCCCAAAAATCATTGCAAGGCCTGGCGACAGGGAATGAGATTGCTATCTCCATACTCGTCCCCGGCCCAAGTTTCCGAATATGACTAAACATATGTATAATGTTCAATTTTTTTGTACTTAATTCATACTTAGAAGTACAAAATTATATCTAATTTTTAACTTTAATGATATAATCGGATAATTAAATGTTGTACTATATAGATTAGAGAATGTTTTTCATTTTTCGCGTAATATATTATGATTTTCTCAAATTATACTTTTAAAAAATATATCCAAAAATACATTTTCGGGGTCCAGACCCTGAAATTTCGAGGATGTGAAAGCCATCTCTCATTTGGCCCGGCCCATCGCCATCCTTAAGTATACGTCCAACTGGGCTTGGAATATGTGTGATCCTTTCGTGGCTTACAAGGTTCCAAAGCGAATTTCGAAACAGAAAAAAATAACTGAGCTTCAAACCTCAGAAACAGAGTCTTGGATTAAATAGTAATTGTTTTCAAGCCTCATCGATTCTGCTCTGCACTAAAATACTACAAATTCAGACTTTCAAGATCTATGCAATCTATTTGGCATGATGAAACTACACTTACAGAACAGAGCAGAACAGAAGATCAACCTATTTATCTCCCTTTGAGAAAAGTTTTGCAAATCTTCTCCCAGCACTTCCTGTCTGGTTCAGCTAATTCCAGTGCTGACCTTGCGTTTTCAGCAAAACCTTTCTGTAATCCGAAAAAAGCGATCATAATTAGTAAACAATTCATGTACAACACTATATATATGGACAACTAGCCAGCTAGCTACACGTTGTATGTATGCACCTCTATGCAGTTGTTATTGAGAAGGCGATCGATGAGATTCGAAAGAATGTCCTTAGAGTACTCAGGATGGCCTTGAATTCCCAGAACATGTCCACCGATTGTGAACATTTCCACCCCTGTTTTTTCAGAGTAGGCAATCACCTCTGCCCCAGACGGAACTTCCCAAACCTCATCTTGATGACACTCGATGATCGAAAGTGCAGGCGGCATTTCTTCCAAGTCATCTAGGAAGCTGAATGGAGCCAAGTCCATCACGATCTCCACTTTCCTCAACCCAATATCCCACCCACTATATGCTTTCCCAACCTTTCCTCCAAGTGCTCTACACAACACCTACACAAGTAAAGTACAGTAACCACGCCTAAAAATTAGTAATGTTTCCACACAACTATGTCATGTACTAGGCTAAAATAAGGCACTGACTCCTGCCAGATGTTTGACATGTTATTATGTGACAGACTGCCAGTCTGCTTGCCAAATGTAATCAATTACCTGATGGCCGAAGCAAATTCCGAGGACTTTCTTCTCCATGGCATCCAGAGTTTGCAAGAGGAAGCAGAGTTTGACGATCCAGTAGTCATTGCCATAAGCATCATAAGGGCTACCACTGACCACGAATCCGTCGTAGCTTTGAAGCTCGTTCATGTCGGGAAACTCGCCCTCTACAACTCTGTACAAGTCCCACTTGTCTCCTTTCTCTCCGAAAGCAGCAACAAACACATTGAAGTAGCCACCATACACTTGGTTCACATACTCAGAGTCCTTTGCTGCCAGCAGAAGTGCATATCTACTCTCTTTTTCGACCTTCATCTTAGAGCAAAACACGAAAAGAGAAGAACCAAGAAATTATGTCAACAATATGAAGTTCAAATTCTGTTAGCTCTCAAAAATGGAGCAAGCATATCCGAACAATTGGAAGTGTTTGTGTAGAGTTTGGTATGTGAAAGAGATAAACCAAATGGTGCTTTATATAGGGGCTTGATTATGGGGCCTTTAAAAAAAATATTCTAATGACATAAAGACTTTTGAAAACACTAAAAAGTTGATTAGATTCCCATAGAAATGCCGGAATAAGATGACATTACACTTGGAAGACAATACATATAGCAGCATGTTGGGAAAGATTGAGGGTATATAGAGAGGGAAATTTTATTTATACTCCAATTTCTAGTGGATATATCCTATTATTAATTCACTCCATATTAATTTATTTTGTTAAACAAAATATCTTAATGCACCTAATATGTTACCCAAACTAACTTACTGAGAAAATAAACTAAATGGGAACCAAACTATTATGTGAAAATGATGCATTAATTAGTTCAGTGTAATTGTTCAAAAAAGAAAAAGAACTTTTAATATAGGGAATTGCGCGGTGGGTGATGGGCAACAATATGGTTGAGCAGCGATGGGGGATTGGTGATAGGTGTGCGCGTCGATGGGGGTAGTGGCGATGGGTGTGCACGTCCATAGACATAGCGGCGTAGTGCATGATCTGCAATTGTTGAGTTGAGAGGCGTGGGGCTATCGGCAATGGGCATTGAGGATTTAATATGCTAGAATTATTAATTTAAAGACTTTTTATTAGTTTGTACTTATTAGTAATTTTTTTAGAAGGTACTTATTAGTAATTGTAGACAAGATTATATTAAACTTTTTCCATTAAATATCAAAATGAAGTGCATTCATTAAAAACTATAGTGTAAATAAAATTTCCCATATAGAAAAGATTTAATAATCGAGATTTCTATATTTATTTGTGTATTTGCTAATTCCTTCTTATAAAGGTCTCATTCAAAAGCTACTCATGTAACTGTTATACCAAACAAAAGGATTGTGAAAACTTCAATTTCCAAAATACCCATCACCAATTATTTATCTTAATATACTTAATATTCTCAAAATATCCATCAGCTATTTTAGTTAATTTGAAGTTTTTCCTTGCAGTCATTTTATGTTCCAAAAAAGTCATTGATAAAGAATTGAACTTGTTTTTTACACACACATCACTAATTTAACCTATGCAAATTAATTTAACAATACAGATTAATAAGAAAATTAAGAACAAGATGGATTTATTTTAGTTGATTCATGAACGTGACATGAAAAAAGCCATCAAACTATCAAAAAGTAATAGCAAAAACACAAAACCATCACCAAAAAAGTTATGAAACTAGTTCATAAAAATTCACAAGATATAAAGGCAACACACTTTACAAGTTCTAGAATGATGGTGGCAATACCATAAGATATGGCGTTCAAACTTGAAGAAAAAGTAGACAAGGGTTGTGTTGAAGATATTGAGTGTGGTGAGAAAATTCCTCTTTTATTTTACATCATAATAAAATAATAATTTAATAAATAATATTAGCGATGGGTGTGGTGAGATAAATCTTAAGTAAGATAAAAATTTTCTTAAAATTAGTACTATTGAATGTGCTAGATTTAATTGATTCTGTGCTGCAATTATATCAACTACGAATCTTTCCCATTGTATTCGGTGTTTGTTCTTCTCATGATTTTCATTTCAAACCAAGAAACGCATGTAGTGGGTGTATTTATTGAAAATAGAGAGTCAATACATTGTATAGAGAAAGAATCAAGGGTTTTTATCTAAAATAGGCCAACCGGCGTAAATCTATTCTAAAATCTACGGGCAGCGAAATTTGTTCCGAAAATAGGCATAAGGATTGCCTAATTGCAAAGGAGAAGTCCCTCCACCATCCGACAAACCTCTTTCCCTTCTCGCCGCCGTCGCTAACTTTCCAGCCACTTTCTCCGTTCGAAACCACCTGGAAGAGCTTCCCAACATCCCCGAGTACACTCCCACAAAGTTTCAACCCCAAATCCCAAGCGGTTTGCCACCGGCGAACTAAAACTTTTTTCTCTGTTTTTTTACCAAAAACAGTCCGACAAACTTCCCTCCGTTCTCTCTTTTTTGGCCATAGATCGATGACGACCCGAACTACAAAAAGTTCCCTCTCAACCTCAAGAATATATCCCCAAAATTTCAGAGCCAAAGACAGCGTGGAACGCCGCCGGTGAAACCAAACGCAAAACTGAGCTGCCGGAGTTCTCGCCGCCGTCACTAATTTTCCGGCCACTTTCTCCGTTCGAAAAACCTGGACTAGCTTCCCAACATCCACGCGCACACTCCCTCGAAGTTTCAACCCCAAATTCCAAGCGGTTTGCCGTCGGCGAACGAAAATGTTTTGATCTGTTTTTTGCCAAAAACTGTCCAACAAACCTCCCTCCGTTCTACGTTTTCGGTCACCGATTGACGACGACCCCAACTACAAAAAGTTCCCTCTCGACCTCAAGAATATATCCCCAAAGTTTCAACCCTAAATTCCCAGCGGTTTGCCACCAGCAAACGAAAACGTCTTCGATGGAGTTCGGAGAAGAAGCAGAGGGACTATGAGGCACTATGGGTGCACTATGGGGGACTATGAATGTGTTGATGAATTACAACGATTCTGTATTCGAAAGACTATGAGGCACTATGAGGAACTATGAGGCACTATGGGTGCACTATGAGGCACTATGGCCGCACTATAACCCCATGGATTTAATTGCAAAATTACTGTAGCATTTTGCCTATTGAAAAACAGCCCGCTGCCCCTTGCCTATTTTGGAATAGATTTAGGCCGGTTGGCCTATTTTAGATAAAAACCCAAGAATCAAAGATACAGAGGGCCCATTTTGCAGAACCGTCTTGTACCCTTAAAATTTCATATTCAGCCCAGAGTTTTGTAGTTCAGTATATTTTATTCCCACTAATACTCAGTATTACATACTTGTCTAAAAACGAGAATTACTCCTAAACCCTAGAGAATCAAAACAATTACCTATCCTTGCTCGAAATTCGAATGCACCAGCCAGCTGATATTTAAACAAAACTATTGTATGTCAAGGCTTAATAATTCCAATTGTTAGTGGGCACTTACTTTTTCCCCTCCATTTAGAGTTTGATCGTCGCTTTCATGTTCCCTTGAAATAGAAAGAGGAACGTTAATTGTCAGTCCTAAATATCGTACAGAACACTTTCACCACATCTTCTCAACACTGGGGAGTCATCTCGGGCTATATAAATTGTTTTTACTTCCTAAAACTGAAATACATCAACTTAGGAAAGAAGGACTATAAATATATATAAATAGTCAGTTCAAATTAGTAGTTTTTCGAGATTAGATTCCAAAACATGCAGTAAATGATCACTTTGAAAGGCTTAAACATGATCTCATACAAGTTTTGTATTGAAATTTTATTGATCAACTGCCTCAAATATGTAAGATAACAAATTGATGATCTCGTCAAATTTGTTCAACTAATGGCTTAAACCAAGCAAAAAAGCTGGAAGGAAAGGAATTCGCATACCCGAGGAAGCCCATTGTATCCCTTAATTCAGCCTTTGGACTCTTCATTCTTGACACTAAAATTGACAATATCGATCAACACCAATAAGACATTTATATTCATTAGACATTCGAATTTCAATTGAAATATTTATGACACTTTAATGTTAGTATCTGATTATTGTTTGAATGCTCATTAAACGGCTGGATATCGTCTGCCCAAGTTCCCCTGTCCCACATTGTGTTCTCCAGTAGTAACATGACACATGTCAACTACCTCAATTACACCGTAACATTGTTAATTTAAGAAACAAAATTATAAAAAATGGAAAATATTTCCTCCAGTACAAAAAAGTGGAAGCACCACCGCTCCTCTCCTCCTTGGCCACCGCACTCTTCCTCCTCCACCACTTTGTCCGATTTTTCTCCTCCCTTCCCGGCCGATGTTTCCATGCTCAAAGAGGGCTTTGAGAGACCATTCTCGAGTTCCATTTTGCAGAGGTCGGTGGCTCCGATATCCTCGGGACTCCGCTTAGATGAAAGCGCCCTTTTCTTTAAGGCCTCATAAATTGAGCGATTCTGGAACAAGAAGTTGCATAGTTGAGACCCCAGATTGATTCCTTCATGTTTGCACCTCCATGAGAACCAAGCTTATTCCCGCTTACCATCAATTAAAACTGAAGTAGATCCATTAATTATATCCTTGAACAAGAAGTTCCAGAATTGAGATCTTCACCAATTTTGCCCACTTTCGAATCTCTCCGAGCCGGCTTGAAGAGAGAAAAGGAGAGGTTTGGCCATTGCGCTGTTGTGGTTGAGCCGCAGCTATCGGAGTTGGGTGTGGTGGCGGTTCTTTTTTGTTTAAGTATCTTTCATTTTTACTATTTTGTTTTTCATAAAGTTAAAAATGTTATGGTTGGGGACATGTATCATGTTGTTACTGGAGGACACAATGTGACATAGAAACTTGGGACAGATGATCCGTGACCGCATTAAACATGTAATCTTCTTTTTTAATTAGGGCGGCCCTTTTAATTAATACAAAATGATATATACATGCAGGATGTATACTAAATGAAGAGGTAGACCTTTGGTTCGATTTTATTTTATGCCGCCACTGAGAGGTGATGAGTCATGGGGTTACTTATTGGCTTTCTATTGAATGGTGAGCAAAAAATAAAATTTCCATCGAAATTTTGGAGATTCGAAATTATTGAAATTTATCGAAATTTACTGAAATTTTCATCAAAATTTCCATAATTTTGGCTATCAAAATTTCCATAATTTTGTCTATCGAAATTTCCATCAAAATCGAAATTTTAATCCTTGATGGTGAGTCATGTGGTAACTTATTAGCTTTCTTATACGTACTAATAATGGGTAACTAATTTTTTTATTTTTTTTCAAAAGAAAAACTTAAATTAAACACAAACACTTTAAGGGCGGCCAATACAAAAGGAGTCTATAAGGAGAGCTTGCCTGGCATTCTGGCTAGCTAGTTACATGCTGTTTTGTTCAAGTGTTGACATTTTTAACCACCTCAATTAGTCTAAATTCTCTATAACATGCAATTTTCTCATCCAAAACACACCTGCCATACTGTGGATATTCCTCCATATTGAATATGGTTTTTTTTTTCTAGGTTTGATTCTATGGTTTTGGATAAGCAATGACAGAAAAATATCGAGTCTTTATTCTCCATACTCTTCTCATCCAAAACACGTTTTTCTTTTAATCTAACTCTAGGATATATGCAATTTCCGACATATGTTCATGAAAACAAATAGTCTGCTATATGCTAGCATGAGTATTTGATTCTTATTCGGTCCATGTGAACCGAATCTGTTTATGGTTTTGGGGCAACAGTATATTTAGGAACTTTTTCTTTTAGAGATGCTGATTCTTCGAGCAATTAGCTGAAAGATTGGTGATCACCTTCTGCTGCATTCAAATTTCCTTCTCTTTTTGGTCAAGAAATTTAAATTTCCAATATGGATAGAAATTGTAAATTTTGTATAGGTGAATTCAATATTTAAAAAAGCGTTCTAAAAAAGCGCTATTAGTGCGCTTTTTAGTGTAGAGGTCTAAAAATTCTACAAAGCGATGACATAATGCGCAATACCAAAAATGTGTACGCGTTTTACGTACGCTATTCCAATTTTACGCTATTAGGATGATATGTGGGTATTTTTTTTTTCCAAAAAAAACAAAGGCCAAAACGTCGCCATAAGAGAACCTAATTGGGTTGAAGAGGAATCTTTATTTGATGTTGATGCCATAAGAAATGTACCAATGCATTCATACGATTCAAAGTGGCTCACAATCTCAAGAACCAATTGTTCCGAAGCCTCCTCCTCGTAGGGAGCGTAATCCTCCTCAAAAACCATTAAAGTTATTTTTACTTGTTTATATATATCTATAATTAATTCATGTAGTTTTATAAGTAAATGATATTTTTAATTTGATTATTTTCTAGGTAATGATAGAAGAAAAGACAAAACTCAAATAAGCAAGACTATTGTTAATGATGTGGATGTAAATGATATGAGTTGGTTAGATTATCCTCTAGCCATTTTATGAGAGTAAGATAAGAATCATGATGGTGGTGAATATTATGATCATGGTAGTTTTGATTTGGGTGATCAAATAATTGAGGATGAGGATGATGATGATATGGATATGTGAATCTGAGTCTCTTATTATCTATTTGTAATATTGTTAATCTTGTTGAACTATTTCTCTTTCTCATATTAAAATTATCTCTTTTGATGATTGAATATAGGTAATCTTATTGAACTATGTTTGAATATTGTTGATTTATTGTTGAATGATATTTGTAACTTTTATGAATGACTATGTTATTATCAAATAATACCTATTTTTTTAAAGCCAAAATAGCTCACACGAAAACACAAAATAGCTTACGCTACGCGATAGCGAGCTCAGACGCTACGCTACGCAAGACCGCGATTTCAAACATTGAATATGCAAAATGAATATAACCTCCAAAAACAATTGACATTGAGGAAAAGATGAGGGCAACGTCTATAGTCCACTAGGTGGACCGGTCTGCCTAATTTATTTTTGGGAATATTATTTTCCATTCGAGATAAATTTATAAAGTTTTAATAATAAAAATATATTGTTGAGTCTGGAAAGAAAAATGACGAGTGCGGATATAATCTCCATAATTTTTTTTTAAGAAACCATGTGCCTATCAAAGTTAAGAATAAAACTAAAAATTAAAAAATTGTAGGCGATCTGTTGACTGCTTCAATATTTAGGGTGCAAGGTTTTCACATATGCTGCTTAGTTCTTCCTCCTCCTTCTATACTATTTCTGTCTTTCCTTGGTTCAGATCGGGTTTTAAACCCGAGCACTGTTCACATTAAAAGCACAAAAATAAAATGAAAGGGAAATTGTTGGGTAGGTCATCCGATCAGTTTTTGGTATACACGTGCTCACACGTGACCATCTTCGTTTTCCTTCTCGCATGACCAGTCATTTCCTTCTCCTCGATCGTTGTCTCTGCAGATCCAAATGGCGGTGGCGTCGTCGTTATTTGGAGGCGAACGCCCAAATCCCCTTCCTACAAACACAAAGGGCATGTTTGGTAACTAATTTTTTGCCAGTTTTTTGTTTTTAATTTTTAATTTTTGAAAACAAGACTGTTTGGTAACTGTTTTTTGTTGTTGGTTTTTCTTTAAAAAAAAACTGATTTGTGAGTTTTTATTTTTATAAGCTTAAAAAAAAAAACTCAAACCTATTTTTTTTCTCCCTTTTTTATTTCTCTCGAGCGACTCCCTTTTTTTTCTCGAGAGAGGCGACGCGAGCAACCAAACTCACATGAGCTTTCCTTTCGATCAAAGGTAGCAAAAATCTCTCTCGTTTTCACTTTTGTTTTCGAATTCGGTGGTAGAATTGATTTAGGTATCTCTCAGTTTTGGTAGGCAGATCACGCACGACCGAAGAAAAGCAAGAGAAAAGAAGGGAAACCTCTATTCGAGCCTAAAGGTATTGAAAATCTCTCTTAAATTGCTCTGGGTATGTCTGATTTTGATTGGGTAGGTTGAATTTCATGAATTTGTGAAGTGGGTAATGGTGGGTTTGGTACTATTTATTGGCTAGGTTCAATTTTAGATTAGATTTATCAATTTCTGGTTTTCATGAATCTTGTGTTTTCTATTCCCTGAGAAGTTTGAAAATATGATTTCCAGTGGCAGGGTTTAACAGTAGTCTTAAAAATATTACAATGCAATGGAAGATTCAGCAAGGCCTTTAAAGTCCTAATTGCATAGTAGTTTTTCTTGATTGATTGATTGATTGATTGATGATGATAATGATGAGAATGTATGCACCTTCTCTTTTCTGATATTGGTTCGTTGATTTTGATTATGGTTCGTGATCATTGGTACTAGTAGTGATGTGTACTTATCTATACATATTTTTGGTCATTACTTACCTAACATTAAGTTGCTAAATCTTCATTATTAGTGGTTTTTACTTTTGTTTTATGTTTTGAAGGTGATTGAAGCTCTGGAATAAAAAGTCAGTCAAAAAGTCAATTTTTGTTGAAAAGTCAGTTGTGTTGACCAGACATGAACGTTGACCAATATTGAGAACCACACCAAACTCTGCATGTCATGAAAACCACATGGATGTTAGATAACAGCACAAATCAACGCTTTGTCAATCGGAGCCCGAGCGTTCGCTGTATGCCCGTTTCTCTAAATGTTGTTCGGGTTGACTGAAATTTGACCAAGCCCAAGTAGGCCCAATTGAGCTTCGAAAATTGGGAAATGTATTCGGACGTATTTCAGCCTATATCCAGAGATAATTCTACATAACCAAAGAGGGAAATAAGGTCCCATTCAAGTTTGAATCAGATAAGGTAAAATCTTATTTGAAAAAGGAAATTGATAACAGAAAGTCAGCTAGGGTTTCCACAAATTTTGAGAAACCTTTGCCTATAAAAGCATGCCTTTGGAGACCAGATCAGACAGATCTTTTCGCTTAGAAGTCGTTCCTCTTGGCTGCTGCTCTCTCCTTGTAGTCCAAATCGGTTTTTTTTAGTTTTCTTATTTTTTTTTTCAATATTTATAATTCTAGCCATTATGTCCAGCTAATTTTCTGTAGCTAGGGGCTGTTTTGAAGCCCCAAACATGTTTGATTATATGCAATGACGTTCATTTTGTATTCCTTATAATTCTTGATTGAAGTATTGTTTCACTGGGCTTAATAACATGAATTCTGGTTTGTTGTTTAGGTGGCCAACTAGATGAGCATGCTAGGATTCTATTGTTAGTTTGTATGTGTAATACGTAATTGTTATGCATACGTACCCTAGGTAATGAAGTTAAGGATCTTAACTTGGGAAACAATCCCTAGGTTCAATAAGACTGCTCTAGTACTTGTAAACCCTAGTTTCGTCCTAGACCCTTTTTCGTGTGTATTGATTCTAGATTGTTAAATTTTGCGAGCTTATGTCTTGATTGCATGTTCAGAAATAGATTAAGTGTCGAGCTTATGTACGCTTAACGATTAACTAAGAAAGTGGTAATAAATGGTTCGATCTTGTGAATTAGTTTGTGATGATTTCAATTGAGCTTATAAGGGATGTATTCTAGAAATTACATGTAATTGAATGTGTTTGGTGGTGGATAATCTGTCCTTGGTTGTTTCTTATCATTTGTTTCACAATCAAAACTTTCAAATCCCCCATTTTACTTTATTACTTGTTCACTGTTTTTCGGTTAATAATTTCCAACAATCCTCGGCGGGAAAGTCCCTTGCTTCATTATATACTCAATAGTGACTTAATAGTGCAAGGTTAATTGCCTGCTTGTTTAGGGCTGATTAAGTAGTTTGTGGTTACTTTGTTGTATCTATTTGTGTTACGAAGATGCAAAAGATGTGTGGCAGTGCTTAGCTATATAATCTGTGCATTTGGGATGAACGGTCGGTCTTATATGTATGGCAGTATTTAGTTAGCAGTTGGTAGTGCCAATTTGTTAAGTTTAGGGATTAGCATGGGAAGTAAAAAATATTTTCCTTGAATTCGCTACTGAGCTTTATCTGTATAGTTATTCTAGTAGGTGTAGACATTTTCATAGACAGGTTCAAGTCCCATGGCTTAATGGTAGAAGCTTCCTCCTGCATCAAATGATTAGAGTGTCTGTACATGCTTTTATGGACAACTGTGTCTATGGATATTTGCAATAAGTTATTGAGTTGTTATTGATTTTGTGCCTATTTTGAACCATTTGTTTTGATATTCAAGACATGAGCTAAGTTTATGATGTTTTTTTATCTTTGCAGTTGTGAACTTGACACTGATTGATCTTCCTGGACTGACATTGAGTAAATTATTTGTACGTATGCCGGAGAAGAGGAAGGACTTCGTCAAGAAGCTTTAATCATGTTTTGAAGCTTGTCTTTCTATTATTGTAAAAATTTTAGTCAGTGCTGTGGCTGAGAATTTAGGGGTCTGGTTCGAAAAATTTACCGGGACCTTTCATCCCATCATCAAAAATACCATAGTAACTATTTTATACTAATGTACTAATAAAAAAGATAAATTCAAAACTAAATTATAACTTAAGAAAGAATTATTAAATTCACACAAAATGTATTATTGAACAAAGTATTGTTAGCAAAAAATAAAATACACACAACAATAAAGTAACAAATTTTTTTTAAAAGAAGAAGCAAAAAACACTTTTTTAATTAGTATTAAGTAATATTAATTATATAGTCTTAAAAAAGCAAAAAATAAACATTTGGTGGGCCCCACTTGAAGTGGGGGTCTAGTTCGGGAGAACCTACCACGCCGCATCAGCGGCGGCACTGATTTTAGTTATGAACTTGTGTGTGCTTTCTTTTGTAACAGTTGGTGTATGCTTGTTGCTTATGACAAGTCATATGAGTTCATTGTTAACGTAAATCTAAAAAAAAAAAATTAAAAAATTAAAAAGAGTTACCAAACAATTTTTAATTTTGTTTTCAACAAAAAAAATTATAAATTAAAATGAGATACCAAACAAGTTTTTAATTTTTTTTTTTAGAAAAATAAAAATCACAAACTAACAACAAAAAACTAAAAATAAAAAATTAGTTACCAAACATGACCAAAATCACTCCACTTGAAAAATGAGTTGAATAAGTACTGTTCCTTTCGAGTTTTTCATCTTTTCTCAAATTCAAATATCATTCCATTTGGGTTTGTAATGTTTGGCTGAATCTTTGATCTGATGCATATACGGTTAATTATATTCATAGGTTTAACAATTGGGAATCTCACTTTGCTTTGTAGTTCTTGAAATTCAAGATTAATTGTAGGAATTTCATTTATTGAATTTTTTTATTTGAAATCGTATTTGTGTTTGGATCTTTGTAATGGAGCTTAATTCAATCGGTTCTTTGTTGCAGCGCTTGCCTCATCGTTGGTTTTGATTACCTTGGGCGAGTTATCTAGTACATGCATTCCTACTATGATCACCATTGCTGAGACTCTCAATAGTAATTCCAACTGGTTGAATTGATACTTGTTTCTATCCAGTCGTTGTATGTCACGAAATTCCGTGAACATAATTAATGGTTGTGAAGCTGGAAAGTGAAGATGGAAGGAAACTTCTGAAGTGCTGGTTAATTTTGCTGAGTAAGTTCTTGCCCTTGTGGCCTGTCATTTGCTAGTCAGGAATAGTATGTTTAGAAGCTGAAGTTTGAAGGCGCGTAGAGTAAAACCATATCAGCATCATTCTTAATTATCCTTCTGTTTTGTTGATAGGATTCCGCTGGGCAAGGATGAAAACCCCAAGGACAATCCTGGCAATCCTGGTCGTCTTGTTGCAGCTGAAGTATGAAGCAACGCAGCATCTTCGGATGTTTCAGTTTAGTTTTTGAGCTTAGACATGAGTGTGAGAACATGAGAGAGATAAAACTGACAGGACAGACCACATAACCTCATCAAATTTTTGATGAATTTGTGGTCAAACGATATTAGAGACAAACAAAATGTTGCATCTCATCTCAACTTATATCAAAATGCTCATGTGCATTAACATAATTCTCACTGTACAAGATCATGGTTCCACAGTAAGAAACCCAGATTCTCTAGAACTTCTAGAAATGAATCAATTATCAAGCAATCAATCGTCATTTTACATCAAAAAGCTCAAAATTGGAATATGATTGAAGGAAATTAAGATATGATTTGACTTCTCCCATTGTTCTTAACGTACGGTAGGCCCTCTATCGTTTTCAAGTCTATTTTAATAAAGTTTTTCTAAGTTTGGCTGCTCAGTGAGTCTTCCTTGAAATCTGGGTTTGCCTTTTTGTATGAACAAATGTTTTTGGCTTGTTTTTATTTAGAGTTTTTATCATGAATGATGCCTGAACTTACATGTCACACTCCAAAACCAGGGACGTGAATAAAGAAATTACGTAATAATATAGATACAAGGACGTGGGGTTTATTTTAGTTTGTGGCTGCACCCGAAAATGACATCGAGTTGCCTACGTATCCGTACACGGAATCAAGCCACTCGTAGTTCCCGTACATAATCGTT
Source organism: Spiraea crenata (assembly GCA_033992175.1). Lineage (NCBI taxonomy): Eukaryota > Viridiplantae > Streptophyta > Magnoliopsida > Rosales > Rosaceae > Spiraea > Spiraea crenata. The sequence goes on along the minus strand of JAVBHV010000051.1, from coordinate 413,167 downwards.
TCCCTGCACCCGGTCACAAAGTGCTCAATTACAATTAAAGTGTCTAAAGTATGAGGATTCATGTACATATGATCTAATCAAAGTTACTAGACTACAAATTAACAAACGCATCCAACAAACATATTTATAACTTGAATTTATAAAGCACTTAGAGCCTGGCACAATCACACGGCATACCAGCATATACGTACTTACAAATATAACCTGAATATGCATTCAAAGTATCTAAAGCATATATTTATATCTAAACCATATATGGGATATGGTTTAACCAACAACGGCAGCGTACCCAAATGTATATGTTTTATAGTATTCCAATTCAGTTTTAGCTTAATGTCATGATTGAAATTAAGCTTCAGGCATCAGAACATAATCTAGAACCCTCAAAACAGCCGCCGTATAAAGATACCCTGCTTTGCAAATTACACCAGGACACTTAGGGCTCGTTTGGCACCCTTCACTGGCTAGGACTGGACTAGACTAATTTTTGTTAGTCCAGTGTCCCATGTTTGGTGGAGGCCGGACTAATTAAATGGTGCTATTTAGCACCCGTGTTTTCATTTTGACGGGCTTAGCTCACCCAAAATAGCGAGCTGCAAAAGCAGCTCGCTAAATAGCACGGTGTGCCGCTGCTCGCCCTCGTCGCTCACGCCCATCTCGCCCACAACGAATGCCGAACTCCCACAGCGAACGCCGATGCCCATAGCGAACTCCCAATGCCGACGCCGAACTCCCTCGCCAACGCCCAACGCCCATCTCACCCAACGCCGACGCCGAGCCCTGGCTGCCCGACCCCTCCCAACGATTCTCCGTAAGCTCCCCTTCGATTTCCAATCAATTTGATTTTGATTTGTGATTTTGATTTGGATTTTTGATTTCCGTAAGGTGAATGTCGGGGGATTGAAGAACGTCCAAATTCACCATTTCTTTATTAATTTGATTGATTTGGGTATGAAATTGGACAAGGCTATCAAGAGATTCTTGGTGAGGAACATTGTTGAGCAGGCTGCAGTTTTGTGTAGGAAGATTTTTGTTATTCTGAAGTTATTGTTTAAGCTTTTTGGATTGAACTGGCGTCTATGAAAGTTTCATTTTGATGACTCAACAATAGAATTCCTAAATTCTTGTTTGCGGTTCTAGAAATTTTGGAACTCGACCCGATATATGCATTTCGTTTTGATCGATTTTGTGTTGCGTTTGATTGAGCTGGTTAGGCTTTCAATTCATGGGGTTTTGGTGCATTGTCTAATTGGAGTTTGAGATCCGGAGTTCTAATTTTTTTTTCTTTCTGATTTTCACCGCGAGTGTTTGTTTGAGCTTGAAAGTTGAATCTGTTGATGTTGTTGGGGTGCTTAGAATAGTTATTGGAAATGAATGTTTAGCAGTGAATGCCTTGTGTCCTTCACAATTGTGAATGGTTTGATTGTCCTATGTGTTTGAGAACTGTTTGATTCTGCAGCCTTCACAATTTGTCTGTGATTGTAAAGGTATGCTGTTGATTCTTGGTAACCCTATTGTTAGTTTAGATTTTGCTTGGTGATCAATAATAAGTTGGAATTGGTATCGGAAACTTTATTGAGTTTATAGGTTATTTAAAATTAGAATTGAAAGATTAAAGTTTGATTGGGATTGTGGTTGCATGGTTGACAGGATACCATTTTAGTCCAACGCAGCACCAAACATGGGTCAGGACTCAGTCCGGCATAAGCCAGTCCAGTCCAGTTCGAGCTAATCCCAGGATACAGTCCTGTCCAGTCCTATCCTGCGTGCCAAACGAGCCCTTAACCTCTAAGCCAATTAATACAAGGCCATCCCAAGCTAGCCAAACAGTTCATTCAGAGAACGAAAACAGATTATGAACCCAAAATCCTGTCCTATTCCCTTACAATTAACCATATAGTAAGGACAAAGTAGGGATTTTTTATGGGGGGCAAAGGTGAAAACCCCTCCAGTTTCGTGGAAAGAGGTTTGTAAACCTAAAAGCTCTGGTGGTTTAGGGGTTCGCAAAGCTCAGGATTATAACCAAGCGACCTTAGCGAAACTTGGTTGGAAGATACTGACTGAAGAAGATAATTGGTGGGTTCAACTGGTTAAAGCTAAGTATTTGAGGAAATACCCGTTCTTTGATGTGAAGCCTTCCAGCATTGCTTCACTTGCTTGGAAGGGTATTCTCCAAGCCAGACCTATTCTGTCCAAAGGTATGCGTTGGATTATTGGGAATGGCCGTAGTATCAACTTTTGGTTGTTTAATTGGGTCTTTGAATTCCCTCTCATCCTTCTCATCCCTGAGGCCCAGCGTGGTTCTGTTGACACCTCCAACCTTGTAAGTGATTTTATTTGTGAGAATGTGTGGGATCGCCCCAAGCTACTTACACTTCTTGAGTCGACTACCGTTAATGAAATTTGTAATATCTACCTACCCCTTACACCTTCTGAGGATGAGTTCGTTTGGGGCTTCACGGCCAATGGCAAATTCTCAGTAAAGTCTGCTACTTGGTGCCAATCCACGAGTCAAACTCACCCTAATTGTAAGCCAATCAAGAAAATGTGGTCCTTGGCCATTCCTCAAAAAGTCAAGTTTTTCAGCTGGCTTCTCCTACGAGATCACAAACAAAGCATAGATTAAGCAGATTCTATTCTCACACTGATTCCACTTGCCAGTTGTGCAATTCTGACATTGAGACTTCTGACCATCTATTTCTTGATTGTCAGTTTGCCAAAGGTATTTGGAGCTCCTTACCGGATGTTCCTGTGCCTGGATCCAATACCCTTGTTATGCTCAAAGATTGGCTTCATCAAGTCTTTACTGATCCGTTAGTCTCTGATGATCTGCTTGCATGTATTCTCCTTACTTGTTGGCAGATTTGGGAGGCTAGGAATCAACTGGTCTTCCAGAATAAAACCCCGCAGATATCCCGTGTTATCCATCTTGCTACTACTGATGGTAAGGAGTTTATTCCTGCCACTTCGCATGCTCGTCCTTCCCACGACAGGCCGACTGGCTACATCAAATGGAACCCGCCGAATTCTTCTACTCTCAAGGTCAACTTTGATGGTTCGGTCACCAGTTCTGGAGCTGCTGCAGGTTTTGTTATCAGGAATGAGGCTGGTGCCCCCATTTTTGCTGGTGCCAGGCCTGTTGGCCAAGTTACTGTCCCCATGACTGAGACTCTCGTGCTTCGTGGCGCCCTTCTTTTTGCCCGTCAACATCACTTCAACCGGATTGCCGTTGAGGGAGACTCCAAGCTAGTTATTGACTGCATACAAAATCTTTGCATCACTCCTTGGTCCCTAAGGTCTGTTATGCGTGATATTCGTTAGATAGCCTCTGAATTTGAATCTATTTCTTGGCGCCATGTGTTCCGAGAGGCCAACTTTGTAGCTGATGCTGTCGCCAGCCATGGCCATGCTCTCTCTAATATGCATATTTGGCAGAACTCTGTTCCTACTTCTGCCCGTACTGCTTTGTTATTTGACTCTGTAAACACTGGTTGCCCCAGAGGGTTCTCCCTTTAATTCATTATATTTTTCATCAAAAAAAAAAGGACAAATAACCACCCAATCAATTGCATCACCTCTGCCAACAAAACACTCAACATTATCCACAACAAGTGATTCAATATAAGGCAACATTATACCACCATCGATTCAGTGACAAGAACCAACCACAATTAATCAAAAACCCACCATATACCAATCAGATTTAGGATATAATTCGCTTCTCCCATAGTCTGAAGATAATAAAGACCTTACCGTCATTTTACCTGAATTGCCACAGCTACAGTGATTCGATTAATCTGATTCCTTGATATGTTATAGGAATTGAGCGAATGAACAATTTTCGTGAAGACAACTTTTCAATTCGAGCAACGGAAACTGGACATTTTTGGCGTTGAACAGGGACTGGCTTTCCTATTCTTTTTCCCTTCTTTTTTTTTTTTTTTTTCCTTTTCTCCCCCCGCTGATCAATCCCCAGCCCGTTCTCCCCCAATAGCCACATGGCCTCTGACTCATCAAAGGGAAGCAGCAAACAAAAGGAAGGCGGCGAAGTTTGATAATTATCAAACTAAGGACAAAATGGTAATTATACTAAAGGAAGGTATTTATCCTGTAATCGATAGATAGTAAATAATAATGATAATTGAAAATTGATAATTTACGGGTCGTTACATTACACTCACCGGACTTCATAGTGTCTTAACTTTAAAAGTGACCAATTTGGTACCCAGACTTTCAAAAACTGGATTTCATAGTGTCTGAACTTTAAAAATGATCAATTTAGTACCCAAACTTTCAAAAAAAGGACTATGTGGTACCTACTTCAATTTTAAATTTAAAGTTCCTTTAAAATGAGGGATAAAATGGTCTTTTGATATTAACTTTCATATAAAGTACTATTTTTTTACCTCTCAAACTTTATATAAATGTATTCTATGGTGTTTCAAAAAAAAAGAAAATGTGCATATAGCTATTGTAGAACAATAAATAAATTAAATTACTATCTCGTGAAAGAGTATAGCTAGCTACTTCAGAGTTGTCAAGTATAATGAAACTTTGTAAAGTAGTTATTTTTTCAGATGTTGCTTTATACAGACTGCTCAATACACATTCCATTTGTATCCTTTGCAATATCAAAAACGTATTTACAACATGAAATGCAATGTATTTGCAAATGCAATTCCTAGCCAGTGTTGGGTTCTCATGTACTACATTTATTGTGTACTAGTTGGTCCAAATTATAGTAATTGAAATTATTCTCCTTATCTTATTTTCCCACACACACTTATAAAATTGTAATAAAAATCAATTTATTTTCTTATTCCAAACTTACCCTCATCTTCTTCCTTCTATTAAACTCGACCGCATCGTGTGTATTAATGTTTGGAATCAGCCGCAAACTTATTGGTGGTGTTACAGGAAGTAAATGATGAGGGATCAATGGATTTCAAAGTTTTGAAAGTGGAATTTGGTGGTGGTGGTGGTGGTGTCTTGCAATACAATGAGATAACCAACTTGGGCAAAAGAACCATTTTTTTGGGACATGCCGGTTCTTCCTTCGCCGTTGAGGCAGAGTGTTCTAGATGTGAACCCAACTGCATATATTTTCGCCAAGAACTCGCCAAGAAATCAAGGACGGTGATTGCGGGATTCCATGCGTGAGTAGATTTCAGGCGAGGATATCGATGAGGAGAGTGGTTGCGTCTTGGAGGATATCAAGCAGCAATTTTTGTACAATTTTTAGTATTTTTAGAATTAGGGTTTAAAAGAGAGAAGAAGATAGGGCAATTTTGGAATACGAAATAAGTTGATTTTTATTAAATTTTTGTTAAGATTGGTGGGTGCGAAAATAAAGGGAGAGGAATAAGATTGGTGGGTGTGAAAATAATGGGAGAGGAAAGAAGAACTTATTTACATAACTTAGTTGTATTATTTACAATTGTTAGATAATTACACTGTACACACTATATTTATACTAAACAATTTTTCTCTGCGCCGAACGGTCCGGTAGAAAATTCTACTGGACTCGGGTTTCCAACCGTTGGATCAAAATTGTGATCTTGATCCAACGGCCGGAAACCCGAGTCTGGTAGAATTTTCTACCGGACCGTCTGGTAGAGAGAAGGACTCTTATACTAAAAAGCTCTATACTGTTGTAGAATATTATGGCCAAGGAGAGAGAAGGAGAGAGAGATTTCTGAAATAGGGGATTGATATCCGAATGTGTGTTCAGCCCCTTATTTAGTACTTGTATTTATAGTAGAGCAATCACAGGGTTTACTAACCCTAATGGGAATGAGCCTAACTATTATATAGAATCAATGTAGGATTCCTATTTCTGAATACATTGAATCTAGAAAGTATTCCTATTTATAGTTTACACAGTCACACTGGAATACAGTTTACAACACTCCCCCCCTGAATGTGTAGAACTTAAGAAGTAGCCGCATCAGATCGTCGTAGGCGGTTGATGAAGTCATTGTAGTAGGCACTTGGGGAATACATATGTCCAAAAAGGATCCATTCAGGGATATGCTAACACCAAAACTTTGCTAAGGAAAACTTAGTGGGAAAAAGCCAAAGCGAAGGGAAAAATTGAGCATGCGCATGTCGACACTTAAGCAGTCAGAGATATGACCAACCCAACGCAGGTGCCTCGTTAAAAACTTTGCCAGGCAACAAAATCCAGTGGGAAAAAGTTAACCTGTGTTAAGGGAAAAGGAGTATGTTAAGGTCAAGTGAGTACTCTTTCGAATACTCCCCCTGAAGTCGACAATGCTCCCCCTGGAGACTACATTCGTTTCAAATATGCCAATCGACGCAATCCGATTCCACGAACAAGTTTCTGGAAAGTAGCCTTCGGCAGAGACTTGGTGAACAAATCTGCGAGGTTGTCTAGGGATCAGATATGCTTGGCTTCAATCTTCTGATGCTCTAGTTGCTGATGTGAGAAAAAAAACTTCGACGCGATGTGCTTGGTGTTGTCTCCTTTGATGTATCCTTTCTTAATTTGGTCGATACATGTGCCATTGTCTTCATATATGGTTATTGGAACATCAATAACGAACGACAATCCGCTAGTCTACCGAATATGCTCAATAACAGCTATCCGCCAAACAGTCACACGTGGCTTCATGAATGGCAGTGACTTCGGCATGATTCGAAAAAGTCGCAACTAAAGTCTGCTTTGTAGACGTCCAAGATATGGCGTTATTCCCAATGTGTCACATCCCGGGATCAGCTCCGCCGTAGCAAGATATTGTCCAGTTTGGGCACTCTCCTCTCTAGCCCTCACGGTTTTGTTTCTGGGAACTCACGAGCACCTTCCTAGTAGGTCATCCATCCTGGGATTGCTCTAAGTCCAAACTCGCTTAACTACAGAGTTCCTATGACTCCAAAGCCGGTGAGCTCCCAAAAGGCCTCATGCTAGATGGAGGTGGGCATGTACATATAAGGCACATCACCCCCTCTTCGTTGGTCGATGTGGCATGTTACACAATGGTAAAGACATAACTAGTTTGGGAACATGTCTTGTGTGGGTCTGATAAGTAACCTGCATCAGCATATCCAACAAGGCCAACATCACTTCGAGGATCAGGAGGGAAGATCCATCCTGAGATGCATAGGGATAGAATAAGCCCATATCCGTCGTACCCTTAAGATAGCGGAAAATGTCTTTAACACCATTCCAATGGCGGCGTGTTGGCGCGCTACTATATCGAGCTAGCATGTTCACAGCAAACGAGATGTCCAGCCAAGTGCATTGAGCTAAGTACAATAAAGCGCCGATTGCACTTAGGTATGGAACTTTTGGTTCCAATAACTCTTCATCATCCTCTTTAGGACGAAATGGGCCTCTCTTAGCATCTAGTGTTCGGACAACCATGGGTGTACTCGAGAGCTTCGCTTTATCCTCATTAAAGCGTCACAACACCTTGTGGGTGTAGTTTGACTGATGAACCAGAATACCATCAGTGCAGTGCTCAAGCTCAAGGCCGAGACAAAATCGAGTTTTCCCTAGGTCCTTCATCTCAAATTCTGATTTCAAGTGCGAGGCAGTAGTCTCAAGCTCTTCTAGAGTACTAATGAGATTCATGTCATCGACATAGACTGCAACTATCGCAAACCTGGAATCTGTCTTTTTGATAAACACGCAGGGGCATAATTCGTTATTCACATATCCCTTACTGATCAAATATTCACTTAGACGATTATACCATATTTGCCCGGATTGTTTCAATCCGTAAAGTGAATGCCTCAATCGAATCGAGAGGGTGTTCTGTGGTTTAGAACTATTTGACTCAATCAGCTTAAGTCCTTCGGGGACTTTCATATATATTTCTGTATCAAGATCCCCCTAGAGATATGCTGTAACCACATCCATAAGCTGCATATTCAGTTTTTCAGAAAATACCAAACTAATAAGGTAGCGGAACGTTATTACGTCCATTAAAGGAGAATACGTCTCCTCGTAATCAATGCCAGGGAATTGAGAGAAGCCTTGCGCCACGAGGCATGCCTTATATCTCACTATTTCATTCTTCTCATTACGCTTCCTTACGAATACCCATTTGTAACCTACATGTTTAACATTGGGAGGTGTGGGAGCTATAGGTCCAAGCACCTTTCGCTTTGCTAAGGAATCTAGCTCGATCTACATTGCTTCTTTCCATTTTGGCCAATCAGTTCTATGTTGACATTCATCAACGGAACGCGGTTTGATGTCGTTGCTTTTAGTTATTTCAGTAGCTATTGCATAAGCAAACATATCATCGATTATCATCTCATTTCAATTCCACAGCTCATCCAAGCTAGCATAATAGACCGAAATCTCACGATTCTCGAGAGTAGGATCTGGAGTCTCTCCTGGGACGTCTCCCAGGACATATCCATAGTCCTTAACAGTTTCATAAGTTGGACCGCTTCCATGGTTGTGAATCCTTCGAACCGAATGGTCTGCCCCACTTCTGGGCAAGTGCAGATGATTGGCTAGCCGCCAGTGTACTACGTCCACCGAGGACGACTATCCTTGCAGGCACATTTGCAGTAGGTATATGTGATCTCATCACTTGTGCTAGATCAGAGAAAGCATTTGACATGTTTTGAGCAACACTCTGAAGATCTAGGATATGCCTCACTTCCTTATCACATTGTGCGGTCCGGGTATCGAGATGAGACAAAGTGGGTACAGACCACGTCAATTCGCGTCGTTCATCAGGAACGTTGACGTTCTTATCTCCCCCTAATGACAGGGAATATTGTCTCATCAAAGTGACAATCCGCAAATTGTGAGGTAAAGAGATCGCCTGTCAAGGGCTCTAAAAGGCGAATAATCGAGGGGGAATCATAACCAACATATATTCCTAGCCTCCTTTGAGAACCCATTTTGGTACGTTGTGAAGGCACAGTCGGCACATAAACTGCACACCCAAAAATGAGAAACATCAGGTTCATACCCAGTAACCAACTGTAACGCAGAATAAGGTTGGGTGGAGCCTCAGGCAGACCAATATGGCTGCATGCAAAATTGCCCCATGCAGATATAGGGAGCTTAGTATGCATAACCAAGGTCCATGCGATCAACTATAGGCGCTTGATGAACGCTTCTGCGAGGCCATTCTACGTGTGAACATGGGGAACAAGATGTTCAACCTCAATCCCAAGGGACATGCAATAATCATCAAACGTCTTTGATGTAAACTCTTTGGCATTATCTAGTCGAATGAACTTGATGGGATAATTAGGGAGGTGAGCCTGCAACTTAATGATTTAGGCCAGGAGTTTAGCGAATGCAGCATTTCTTGTAGCGATCTTCGAGAGCCTTCCAAAGCCTACGTGGATCCTCTTCAGTGAGGTAATCATGTTGCAGTGCATATGGCATATGGTTGCGGATAAAGATTAAGGCATATGCTTTATTGCCTGCACCCGATTCTTTGCTAGTTTCAATTGTGAATTGAAGCTTCTTGGAAGTCAGATGGAGCTTCACATCTTGTGCCCATGTCAGAAAGTTGCTTCCAGATACTTCCAAAGCAAGGAACTCTAGCTTACTGAGGTTCGACATGCTGCAGGAAGCAAACAAGATATGTTAGTAGAGTTTACAACATCTAGTATACGAACTCAAAGTACTTAGACATGGTTCGGATTTAGGCATGTAAATAGTTTGTTTAAACATGTGTGGTGAGTTTTAGGAAACATAACGTTTTTATGCTTGAAATTTCATATTTGCGTGGTAAGTTTTAGGAAACATCATATTTGCGTGCTCAAGCACATTGGCAAAGTGCGCGAGTCTAATGCAAAACAATCATGCGTTTTGGTCTTTTGGACCCGCATGGTTGTGTGGAGCTTCTTGAGCTCAAATTGGAGCTCATAAACCAGAAGCTCGTCATTTGAACCGGCTTGAACCAGAGGCTAAACCAGCTCTGTTACGGAAAATGAAGATAGTGAGCATAGCGGGGTTCCTCTTATTCTTCATCGCAATATCCTAGGCTGTCGCGCCGTCGTCGTCGGTGGTGCTGAAGCCTCAGGCCTCTTCCCGACGCTGGCGTTTGAGCGCTCTGTTGATGAGTTGAGGAGGCAAGGGAGACGGAAAGTAATTTTCACTCTCTTGTGGGCCCAACTGAACAATTGAGCAATCTTCTTCATAGCCACAAGATCAATCCAAGGGCAATAAATCAATGTCCGGTTTTACTCTTGTGCCGGACGGGCAGAGAGCAAAAGTGATAACTCTATCTCTATGGTTACTTACTGCACGGACCGGTCCACCCTTTTGTACCTTTACAGTAAAACTAGAAAAAGTTAAGGCACAAAAGGAAAATAAGACCAGGTCTCTTTGTCTATTCTTTCATTTCTTTTTGCCATGAATATTTCTTTTTGCCATGAATGTATTTGTAAAGTGAAAGAAGGACTGAAAAGAGAAAAAGAGAGAGAGTACCAAGAAAAGAAAAAGGCCCATCAACTCAATTCACCAGACATTGAAACTCCCTTTACTTTACTTTGCTCTACACATTATTCTCACAGTTTTCCTGTGAACAAAGATGTTGTTGCCCTTCCTCACCATTGCCTAGTCAAATCAAAATCAACAGCTATGGAGATTCCCCTTGTCAAGCTTTCCTTCTTCGCCCTCGTCTTCTTTCTCTGCCCCGCTTCCTTGTGCGTCTCATACGAACCTCGCAATCATGAAGGTATAACCCCAATAATCCAATGAGTGAATGCTATTTTGCATTAAAGTTTCGAACTTTATGAATTTGAGTTCGAATTTTTTTTGCAGTGGAGGCTCTAATAAGTGTGAGAGAAGCTTTAAATGATCCGCATGGGGTGTTGAACAACTGGGATGAAGACTCTGTGGACCCATGTAGCTGGGCTATGATCACCTGCTCCCCTGAAAATTATGTCATCGGCCTGTGCGTTTCTCCATTTTCATCGCTGTTTCTTGGGTTTTTCTTGGGCTTCATTGAGGTTGATTTTCATGGCGTTTCTGGTGTGCTGTTGGTATTTGCAGGGGAGCTCCGAGCCAGTCTTTGTCTGGAACTCTATCTGGGGCTATTGCTAATCTCACAAACCTTCGACAAGTGTGAGAACAACTCGCAACCATTTTCAGCCCTTCAGTCGCAAATTTCCCACTGACCCATTTGTTTTCTTCCTTCAATTCTTATTTTATTGTCCTTTCGCCTGCTTTCTGTTTGGTTCCCGAGAAAATAACGAAAGGGAAAGTGAGGCCTAATGTGCGCGTTCATGTTTGAAACGCTTTCCCTTTCGCCTGCTTTCTGTTTGGTTCCCGAGAAAATAACGAAATGGAAAGTGAGGCCTAATGTGCGCGTTCATGTTTGAAACGCTTTCCCTTTCTTCCCCTTTCTCTGCAACCAACCATAATTTAAGCTTTTATAATAATGTGCACCCATTTTCTCTTTTTTCCAACAAGATTTTGCTTCTGAGATTACCATCTTGAATTTGAAGGTTACTGCAGAACAACAATATCTCCGGCAAACTCCCACCGGAGCTTGGTACGCTTCCGAAGCTTCAGACATTGGATCTCTCCAATAATCGATTTTCCGGTGTCCTTCCTGACTCCTTGAGTCAGCTGAATAGTCTCCAATACCTGTAAGTGCTTATTTTATTCTTTTGAAATTTTTCTCGTTAGATTTTGTTTGAATTTGGTTAGACCACTTTACTAATTGACTTAATGTTTTTTGTTTATATTTTGATTTTGTTGTTAAGTTACTTGGAATTTTCTTAGCAACCCAATGTTGTATTTTGTGTAGTTTTTTTCTTCTGGGTAAAAATCATTTTGTATAGTATTTTTACCGCGTGTTTTCTGTCATGTAATGAGAGCAGGAGGCTGAACAACAATAGCTTGTCTGGGCCTTTCCCTGTGTCTTTAGCCAAAATCCCTGAGCTTGCTTTCTTGTGAGTATTGATTTTCTCAGCTTCGTCTCTTGATTACTTTATTGAATTCCCTTCCATTTTGCGTGTCGGTGTCTTGAGAATTGAAAACACTTGCAACAAATTGAGGAATTTCTGATTCGTAAACAGTTGTTTTGAATATCTGATTAATTGGGTTCTGTTTGTGATAAATTATGGTCATCAGGGACTTGTCTTATAACAATCTGAGTGGACCAATACCCAAATTCCCAGCCAGAACATTCAAGTATAAATGCTTTCTCTCTTCATTTTTTTTCTCGTCTCTCTGGTCCATACATTATTATTCTTTTATGCTTTACTGTTTTGTTTTCTTTTTCTACTAGTGTGGTGGGAAACCCACTGATCTGTGGGAGCAGCTCCACTGAAGGATGCTCTGGATCAGCCAACCCTGTCCCTCTCTCATTATCACTGAGATCGTCACCCGGTAAACAACTGTTAGACTTTCCTTTCCGTTCTGCAAGCCTATATATACGTATAATACATATATAAATATATATTTGGCTTAGTTTTTTCAGGTTTTGTTTTTTGTCTCTGAAGGTAAACACAACTCCAAGTCTGTAGCAATTGCGCTCGGGGTCAGCCTCAGTTGTGCACTTCTCATAGTCCTATCGCTTGGATTTGTCTGGTACGGAAAGAAGCAGAAAAGGCAATCCATTTTGAACATCAGTGGTGAGTAGCTACTCCATTTCAGAAGTTACCACTTTAATGACGGTATATAACTGATATCAATTGGGCTTTTATCATTGCTGCAGACATTCAGGAAGAGGGACTTGTGAGCTTAGGCAACCTCAGAAACTTCACTTTTAAAGAGCTTCAACTCGCGACGGACCACTTTAGCTCCAAGAACATACTTGGGGCTGGAGGATTTGGAAATGTCTATAAGGGAAAGCTAGGAGATGGGACTTTAGTGGCAGTGAAACGGCTGAAAGATGTAACAGGAACTGCAGGAGAGTCACAGTTTCGGACAGAATTGGAGATGATAAGCCTAGCAGTACATCGGAATTTGCTTCGGTTAGTTGGATATTGTGCTACCTGTAATGAGAGGCTTCTGGTGTATCCTTTCATGTCAAATGGCAGTGTTGCTGCCCGGCTTAGAGGTTGGTCTATATTTGCTACACTCACATAGCACAGTGGATGTGGGGGGGGGTGGGGCATGCTTTTTCCTATGTGAGTGATGTGCTAACCACCAAAATATTGGTCGTACCTAAATTTGATCTTGGCATGGACTGTCCACAATTGGTTGAGATGTTTGGAGATCCCTAAATCAATTTTCATTTTTTTAAGTTAGGACATTAATGATCCTCCACTTTATTGTAGAAGTTTCTTGTTAAGTTTGTCAAACCTAAAATGGCTAATCGTGAAGAACTTTGTAAACATCCGGAAACCCATTGTAGTACTATGAGGTTTGAATGTGTCATAAATACTTGTATGGTTGGAAAATAAGAATTTCCGAGTCAGTTAGAGAGAAGGTTTCTTCACATGGTTTTCATGCTATAGAAGTTGAAAACTGCATCAAGTTTTTTTTGGTTAGAAAGAAATTCGTACATCAAATTTGCATTTATACAAAGCAGCCTATAGCCATGATCCATATTAATGACGACTCATATATTATTGAACTGATCACAACAGGAAAACCAGCATTAGATTGGAACTCAAGGAAGAGGATAGCAATTGGAGCTGCAAGGGGTCTTCTGTATCTACATGAGCAATGTGATCCAAAGATAATACACAGAGATGTTAAGGCTGCAAACGTGCTCCTTGATGACTACTGTGAGGCTATTGTTGGTGATTTTGGCCTTGCTAAGCTCCTTGACCATGCTGATTCTCATGTCACCACTGCTGTCCGTGGGACTGTGGGGCACATTGCTCCAGAATATCTTTCTACTGGTCAATCATCCGAGAAAACTGATGTTTTTGGATTTGGAATTCTCTTGATAGAGCTCATAACCGGAATGAGAGCTCTCGAGTTTGGCAAGTCAGTTAATCAGAAGGGAGCCATGCTTGAGTGGGTAAGTTTTCTCTGTGACCTGGATAAGCTATAAATATGTTTATACTTGTAAACGTAGTACTAATTCATATTTTTTTTAATAAACAACTACTTCTGCAGTCCTCTGCTTTTCAAACTTTGTATTTTATTTGCATCATTATAGTTTCTAGATTTGTTTGACAAGACAATTATAAATCCCTAAAGAGGAGCTAATGAGACAATCAAACCATTCTGCTGGTCACAGGTGAAGAAAATACAGCAAGAGAAGAAAGTGGAAACGTTGGTGGACAGAGAGCTAGGAATCAATTACGATCGGATTGAGGTGGGGGAGATGCTGCAAGTGGCTCTTCTATGCACTCAGTACTTACCAGCTCACCGCCCCAAGATGTCTGAAGTGGTCCGGATGCTCGAAGGTGATGGGCTAGCCGAGAAGTGGGCAGCATCACACAATCATAGTAATTTCAGCATGGACCTCTTTTATACTCACAATTGTAACAAAAGCACCAACTCTATCTGCATTGGATCAAAGCATGATGGCAACGAGCGTGATCGCGCAAGCATGTTTGGCACTTCTATGGATGAGGATGATGATGATCATTCTTTGGATTCCTATGCCATGGAACTCTCTGGTCCAAGATAGAAATGAAAGTACACGGAGAATAGAGAAGACAGAAGTTAGATTTTTGTTCCATCTGAATCATATATAAGAACAAATGTGGTTAGCTCAAAGAAAATATGGGTTATGTAAATATGGCTTGAAAATTTTTATAATTTCCCGCTGTACTTTGGGTGTAGGGGTAGAAAGTACAAATGAAGCAAGGGGATGCAAAGTCCAGAGTTGGGTTTGCCTTTGTGTAGGGGCAAGGCTAACATCATCAGATGCTCTACAGCCACTTGATTTCAACACAGATTTTTCTAGAGTAATGTTGACTGTTTTGACTACGAGATTTGGTGTCAATTTTTGGTTGTGATAAGTTCCATCTGGCTGTGTTGATAGAACTTGATAGTGAAAGAAAAATGTCAAAGTGAGCGCTGTGCACACATTGTGCAGTGTGCAGGGGTCGTTTTCTATATGCTACTTTTTCAGCATCACGCGCTCAGTATGCTTTGCTTCTTTGGTTTCAACGGCTTTTTCAAAGTCCTTTCATGTTTTCACCATCATACCAAAGTTGTATTTTATGTGAGATACTTGATCTTATTTCAAATGGCTGTTGGTACGATATCATTTATTATGTGTTTGGATGGAGGCAATAAACTATCCAATTTGAAAAAGAAATTATGTTGCGAAGTTGTCGAACCCCTTTTTTTTCACATAAATATGCTCTGCTTCTCCTCTCCTAGCATAACCAGCCCCTAATTTCTTGATGGATCCTCCAACCCCAAACACTCGCCAACCCTCTTTTCCACCTCTAAACCTCCGCCCAAACAGTGGAACCCCACCACATCTCCCTCATTTTAATCACCCAGCTTCCCCGGCTCTTTTTGCTGTTAGAAATTCAAGCCCGCAACTAAGAAGTCTTATGTACAGTTCTCATTTGGTTAATGGAAAGGTTGTCAATGTCAATGGCATCTTCCTCAACCAGGAAATCGGAGGTCCGAGCAGTCCTCCAGTGACGAAGTTGGAGATTGCTCTTCATCGACGTTGGCGATGGATGTGACGGGTCAAAGTGTGGGTGGGCCCGTGATCCAAGTCATAGAACCTGTAAGTGGTTCTAAGTTGAACACGCAACATGTCATTGAGGTGGGTCCTATGGAGAGTTCTATTTCCATACAATCTGATGATTAAAAGCAAGCCCACCCCAAGAACGCAAAATCAACCGAAGGCGAAATCGATAGTATGTTTTCGGGCCGGTCGATTGCGTGGGCAATCTAATTACCTGAGTAGTTTCCACTGGTGAGGGCAAATGCCCGAGGTCGACATCACGCTTCCTTGGATTGAGGCTGCCTTTTCAGGCAAAGGCGAAAGCGTGGGTGACATCAGGCAAAGGCGAAACCGCAGGCGAATGCGAGGTCTATTTTCCCTCGCTCGGGCCCGGGCTCCCAACGCCCCCTCCGATTCTCCCGCGATGGAGGCCGATCGGCCTCGCCCTCGGTCGAAATCGTTGAGCTTCCACGGTGGACATGCTCTAAGGGAACATTTGATAACGTTTTCGTAGAATATTTTCGTAATTTGTAGTTAGAAAATGAAAATAATAAATTGAATATGTCATTTCTGAAATTAGAAAACGTGTTTGATGGTATAAGAGTAAAATATTTTTACCAAACAAATACACTGAAAACATATATGGTAAAAGTATATGAAAAATATCCATTAACATATAAAAAATATTTCATTATCCTCAAACCAGCCCCACCTTTGTTACGACCCGTCCCGAGATTTTAGGTGAAATGATGAAAATGCCCTTGTGGGTCAACCATTGACTTTTGAACAATGAAAAATTACATATCCAATATTGGACTCCATGTGAAGAGCTCGACGATACGAGTGTGTCAGCAAAGACGAAATTGGATTCCGAGCTATGTTGAAGGCGTTACGAAGGAAAAACGGAAGTAAGGTGTAGTGGGGCTGCTACGTGGCAGCTCGCGATTGGGCGAAAGTCTTAAGATATTTTTGGAAGGATCCGCTCGGGTTTAAAAACCGAACCGGCCCACAGTTTCCTTTTCGGGAAACTTCGAAACCCGCGCACCCTTCGCCGTCATTCCACTCCGTCCGGCCACCGATCGGGATTTTTGACCTCGGAATCATGTTCAGCTTGATGAGGCGAACTCGAAGCACCAAGTTTGGTCGACGGAAACCTTGGGAATCGCCGGCGACGAGACGACCGGAAACCGCCACCTTTTGATAGTTTCTCCGGCCAGTACAAGCATCGGGTGAGTTGTGAAATTATGATTTTTGGATTCCTCGTTGTCCGTAGATGAATTTTCATATAAGGATCATTCGATTTGGTGAAGAAATGAGATAGTTATGATTTTGGGAAAACCGGCCGGAATAGTCGCCGAAATCTGGAAAATTCCGGCGACGACGCAGCGGCGCACGACAGCGTTGAAGAACACGCCGGAATTTGGAAATTTTCCAAATTCCAATGATTTCTCCGGCGACGACGATTGTGGCGGCGACGGTGACGGTGGTGGCGTGCCACGTGGCAGGCACGTCAGCGCCACGTGTCAGACACGTCGGCACCACATGTCAGCCACGCCAGCGCCACATGGCTACCACATCAGTTGCCACCTCAGCAACACGTGGCTGCCATGTCAGCGTCGTGTCAGTCCACGTTAGCACCGGCGTGTTGACGCCAGCAGCCGTTGACCGACGTTGACCACCATTGACCGGCCACTTTTCCGAGTGGAAACGATGTTCCGGATCCAATGGTGAACTCCGTTTCGCCATCCAAGATACGGTTAAACCCCGATTGAGAAAACAAAGGAAATTAGGGTTTTAAAGGTGATATTTAACTACGGACTTTCTGATGAGTGATTCATGGAAGACTTGTAGGTATGAGCTCTGATGAGACGCAGCAGACAAGCAGTGCACATAGAGGACTTCAGCAATCCAGATTCACTGTGAGTGGATGGGTTTTATTTTTCATTAACTATTGGTTTTATTGAAGTTCAGTACATAGAAGTATTATTCAGATTTATTGAGATATATTACTAGTTTTCAGTATTCTAATGCACATAGTATCACACGTACATTTTAGTACTCGGACTACGGCCGTAGGACACAGCTCTCACAGCGTTTCCTGCACCGAAGACCCCCCTTGCTAGCCTTACTTCTTCCAGTGCTAGCGGTGCCTTGCGCATTTCCAAGGCACTGTGGGTGATCTGTGAGGGAGAGTACATGGGGTTTATACATTCAGTTGTACACAACGGTGCCCTGCGCATTCCCAGGGCACTGGGTGTTGTATATTATGTGCACTTGACTGGCGCCAACCAGAGTATGTTATCGTATTTTCAGTATTTCAGTACAGTATATGTTTTTACAACAAGGGGGCTATATCGTATGTTTTCAGAACTGTTTTGAAAGATTAATTATTTTTCCATCCACTTACCCTTTGGTTTTGCGCCCCTCTCAGGGATTAGTAGCTGAGTTGACCAAAGACGTGAGGAGAGGTAGTTCGATGGCTCTGCATCCGTCCCGAGAGTGTAGGGACATCTCCGGTTCAGTTTCAGGTTGTTAGTAGTTTCGCTGTTTTATTTTTTTTCGTAGATGCTCTGATGTTGTTGTAGATATGTTGTGTGTTTGTATGGGCCCAGTTACATCTGTTTGTGATTTTATTTTCGTGGTTTTATCTTCTGTGTGAGCGGGCGTAGGCTTCGTCACCCTCCGGGTGATGGCCGTACATCCCGGGCCCACTTTTCTTGGACGGGGTGTAACATTCTTCTCTTCCACCCTCTCTCTACAAAACCTATAAAACCCACATCCACTGTTTACACCCGATCTCAGCTATTGATTTCTTTCTGGGCGTCGGTGATGAGCTTGGAAGTGTGCTAGGAGGGGATGGCGGGTGAGGATGGAGACGGTTGGTAACTTCATCTCCTCATTGTCACGAACATAACCCAACAAACTTCATCTTCTCGTCGGTGAGCTAAAACAAGTTGGCCAAAACTTCCCAGCGAGTTTTCGACAGATTCTGGCCAAGGTGAGACCTGAAACTTGCTGAAAATTGGATTTAGTAGATGCATTTACTTATAAGGATTGTGAAAAATGGTTGAGTTTTGATGCAGATGAGAAGAACTTGCGGGGAAATTTCTAGTTTTTGGTGAGAATTTGCAAAACACGGCGAAAGAGAGTACGACCATATCCCAGTTGACTAGGCTTTGAGCCTTATACCGTTGAATTCGTCTTGGCATCATCTACAATTTTCAACTAGCCATGCGCCATTCCGACCAGCGGTGGCGCCACCACGAGCTCATTGCCGCAGTGATTTTTTTGACATTATTTTCTGCCATTTTCGATGGGATTTCGAGAAATTAAAGGTAGCTTTGGAATCCTTGTTTCTTGAGCTTCAATTTGGACTAGTGAATCGTTAATTTTGAAGCTAGTTTGTAAAATTTGACTTTTGGGAGATCGTTATTGGTAGTCAGCGGTGGTCAATAACAACAATACTGGACTGCCAGTTCCCGCCGCAGTTTTACCATCCGAATGCGTCTACAAATCCTACTTAAATTGTATGTTGGTACAAAACTCGATTTGAGGAAAACCAAGAGTTTTAGGGTTCAGTTGAATTTTCTTTCAGTTTGACTAATGGGTTGACTTAGTTGACTCTAATTAACCGAACCTACGATTTGGTGGAGTATTATGAGTGGATGATTTTATTTATAACCCGTATTTCTTTATGTTTATATTTATATGTATGGTTCTTGCTGGAAGTTGAGAGTTGTATTTATTGTGGTTGATAGTGATTATTGAGGTACGGCTCCATCTTATTTGGGTAGCAAGGGCGTGCGGCTCGCCTTGCTTCTAGTTCTTAGAGTTTCCTTACAACTAGTAGTACTCGTACGCCTTTAGTAAATAGTCTACGATCATAGTATTTTCGCCCTGTGTGGTCCCGGGGTGTACTTGTCCTGTGCGGTCCCAAGGGTTTTGTGAGTACTTAATCCTGCACGGTCCTAGGATTCTGTAGGTGCATTGCCCTGTGAGGTTCTAGGGTATCGTATATGACACACCCCGCCCCAAAAAGTGGGGCCCGGGAGTGCGGCCATCACCCCCAAAGAGTGACGAAGCCTTAAACAACTAACAACAACAAAACGAAGAGAAGAAATACAAAAGACGAGTTGGGTCAAAGCCCAAAAACACAAATAGCAACAATGTATCAGAGCGTCTATCGCGGAAGTTAACTTAACAACAGTATTCCCCGAAGGCGGCATAATACACAAATACAAGTATGTACACGAGTCTATCTAACAATAGACGGATAGCAAAGAGTCTCCCACTCTTTGTGACAAGGAAGCTACTCTGACTCCTGCCGCTCGTCTTTGTGGTGCTCAACAATATCAAGTCCTGAGGGGGCGTAAAACAAAGGTGAGTGGACAGGAAAATAAATGTCAGTGTAAAACATTTACAAATAATTATAACCCCCACAGTTAAAACAGTAATATACAATTATACCATAACAAACATGCAGCAACAACCCAATACGCCACGTGATTGGGGCCAATAAACAATCACACAGATACTAATGCACTTTACATTGGCAAGGAGACTGTATTCAAAATACCACTGTAAAGGGTACTACCAATTGGCAAGGAGACTGTATTCACACTACCAATTGGCAAGGGTAAGATGACATTGGCAAGGAGACTTCACAATACCAATGCACGGGGTAAGGGAACCATACAAACAACACTAGGTAAAACACATACCCTAACCAACAATAACCAGCATAAGAAACTTATAGGCATATACGTATATCACATGCTCCACAAACCATACAGCATCAACCAACCAACATATCACCAATGCATACATAAATATATACATATACGTAAGCATGCTCAAACAATACTTTTAAACCAAAACCCGTCCACTCACAGAAAGGCCGGGCAATCATCGACGTCGTCGTCCATATGCTCAGGTCGGTTACGCTGGTTCCTTGGAAACTGATCACCTAACAATACCAATAAATAACGATTACCACAAAGAACAATAAGAATAATCGTAAAACCCTAATCCTCCATGTTTTGCTCAAATGGGGTTTAACCATATCTCGGATGGCGAAACAGAGTTCACCATTGGATCCGGAATGTCGTTTCCACTCGGAAAAGTGGCCGGTCATCGGCGTTGACCAACGGTCAATGGCCGCTTGACGTCAGCACGCCGGTGCTGACGTGGTAACCCTCGTGGCGCTGACGTGGTAGCTCACGTGGCGCTGATGTGGCAGATGACGTCATCGCCGCTGCACTGGGGTCGAAAAACTCATCAGAATCTGGAAAATTCCAGATTCCGGCGAGTTCATCTACTCCGTCGTGCCGCCGCCGCTACAGTCGCCGGAATTTTCCAGATTCCGGCGGCACTATTCCGGGTGAGATCCAAAATCCATAACTTCTTCATTTCTCAACCAAATTCGACGTATTTTATTTGAAAATTTATCTACGAAACGAGAGGAATCCAAAAATCACACTTTCGAGACTCACCTCGAACTGTGCTGGCCGGAAAATCGATCAGAAGATCTGATTTTCCGTCTGCTTCATTGCTGGCGATTCCGATAGCTTCTGGCTCTAATCCTTGGTGCTCTGGGATCGTTAGGATGAGATGAAGCTGATGCGGGTGGTCGCCGGTCCGATCCGTCGCCGGCGAAGGGTCAACTATGGTGAGGAGCTTTCGGCGGTTTTGGGTTTCTAAATGGGGAAACCAGTTCAAAACCGGGTTTAAATAACCCAAAGAGGAAAGGGCCAATAATTGGTTGCCACTATGGCAGCAACCATTCAGGGGCTGCCGCGTGGCAAAACCCACAACACCATATATTCGTTTTTCGTCTACAACTTGTTCGTTACCACTCAGAATCTGATTCCGTCTACATGGACGCGTTCGTAACGACGAGCTCTTCATAAAGAGTACAATATCGAATATGAAATTCCTTACTATTTAAAAGTCCATTGTTTGACCTACATGGGCATTTTGGTCATTTCACACTATTTTGGGAAATTTTTCGGAATGGGTTGTATTAGTATATATTGCCCCGTGTGATTTCAGGGTATCGTGTATATTCCCCTGTGCGGTTTCAGGGTATCGTGTATATTGCCCTATGGAGTTTTCGGGGATGGTATATATTGCCATGTTGGTTCCAGGATATCGTATATATTGCACTGTGTGGTTCCAAAGTATTGTGTTTATTTCCATGTGCGGTTTCAAGGTATCGTGTTTATTGCCTTTGGGGTTCCAGGGTATCATGTATATTGCCCTGTGTGATTCTAGGGTGTCGTGTGTTTTACATTGTGCGGTTCCAGGGTAGCGGGTGAGCTTTCCTTGATTTTGGATTTCACTTGAGCTGGTCTGTGAAATCCAATAAGTAAGAATGAAAAAAAATGAAAGTAAATCTGATTGATTTATAAACTAAACAATAAGTAAATTATTATAAAACATATGAAATGTATGTCATTCTTTTTATCCGAATGAGTTCGGTAAGATTCGGAAATAAATTAGATCGGAAAGTCGGAACTTTCGAATTGAAATGGTATGTTCCAATTTCTGTCTAACTTCTTTCAGAATTTTTGTGATTCGGAATCTTTGGATATCAGATCAGAATTTTTTTGTTCGGAAATCAGAATCTTCGCACCCATAGATATACCTATACACCGAACTATACATGAACTATATAAGTAATATGAAGTAGAGAACTATAGTATTCTTATAGTACATATATAGCATACGTATAGTACCGTTATAGTCTACAAAGGCTCGGGTACAAAATAAAGAAATTTGTGCTTACTGAAAAGAAAAAACTGACCACACAAATTCTAAAGAATTTACTGAAAAGTGCTCAATTTAGCTATTCCCCTAAATTCTATGTAGGGAAACCTTGATGGGCTTAATAGATTCACGATCTAGATGCAAACATAAGGAAAAGTCCGTCTTCTTTTGTCTTTCACACAAGTTTCAAATTTCAAAATTTCAGAATTTCAGAATTTCAGAATTTCAAAATTTCCTAATTTTGGCATATCGAAATTTGAAAAGGGTAACGTTTTGATTCTCCGGAACGGTGAAATTTTGAAAAATTTTGGTCTTTTTTTGAAAAATTTGAAATTTGTAGAGATGCCTCAGTACTATCTATCTATATTAATAAAGGGAAATCTTGGGTGTGCCTAAGACTAAGTACACCCAAGATTAAATTTGTGTTTTAACAATTTACCCCTATATAATAAGAAAGTTAAATTTACTTCAACTTAACTAATGAGGGTAAATATATAAAAATAAATTTTACGTTTAAAACAAAAAATTCAATATAATGAAAAATAAAAACACAAATCCAAAAGCAAATTGGTACCTGCGTGAGCGTGTGCTAAAAGGCTAGTATAGAGTTATGAACATAATAAAAAAATTTATTAAATCAGCTTCCGGTGTGAATATAATTTGAAAAATTGCTTCATTTTATTATAAATTACTGTTTATTAGAAGCTTAGTGGTATGAAAAATACTAATTACCTTACATGTAAATTTCATCTCTAAATTAACAGAGTTACATACTTTATATGTCTTTAGCCCATATTTTCACATGGGTGGGTCGCACGAAGTTGGGCCTAAATTGACAATAGGCCATGAGGAGTGCAGGCCCAAAGAAAAGGCCCATAAAGGGATAGAGGCGGCTGATCAAGAATCCACTTGGTCATTAATGAAGGTTCTCTCTTGGCTGCCAAATCTTTTTACTCATCAGCCGGATCATCGGCCAACCTTCAATCCAAGATATCTCATCACCCGAGATTCTCTCTCGAAAGGTCTCATCGGCCATTAAGGAGGCCGAGTTCCCTAACCAACAAAGGATGCTAAATCTATTTGGCCATCAAGGAGAATCAGCTGATTTTTGGCCGAAGTAAAATATTGTTAATTCCGTCCAAAGCAAGGAAAGATTTTTAGCCAGTCAGATGAAGGTTCCAAAGTCCGAGTTAAGTTATTATTTCGGCCAGAAGCCCAGTGCCCTAGGGATCTCTCCACTATATAAGATCACCTTATGAAGAGCAGAAAAGAGGATCCAACACGCAAAACCCCAAACGCCCCAGCGCATCTCTCTACCCAAAGTTTTACCCAAAAGTCCTTTCATCTATAGTCGAGGCACTTTCGAAGAAGTCCCGAAGGTATTTTGCTAGTCAAGGTACGAGCCGAAAAGGTCCTGGAGGTATTCTTAGAGTATGGGCCGGAGAAATCCCGGTGGATCTAACCAAGATTCAAGCCGGAGAAGTCCCAACCAATTCCTATCCGTCAGCCGTGGGAGTTCGAGGGGTCGGCTTGCAATAGCGATATTGTCGGCCGTTCTATAATTTTTACTGTTCACAATCACATCAAAGCTCACCCACGTGAAGGCGAGATTCGTTTCGTCTTCAAGACCACCGTTTGAGTCGAGTACATTCAGTGGTCAGGTCCGTACGGCTCATCCACTGTCATCCGCACATTCGTCCTCACCGAGACAATCAAAGTTCCAGAGCTAGCCGCCACCAACCCGGAGTATGTCATCTTTCTATGAAAGCACACCGGCCAAGGTAACGAACTTGAACGACCGGAAATTGTTCCTTCCTCGGCCGCAGTCGTTTGATTAAAGTTAAGGTCGCGCAACACCCCACCATTTGCAACGCTTGGCCAATTGGCCACGTACTGGCACACCCTCACATCACCAAATTCCTAAAAGACGTAGTTAATTAGAATAGGGTTTTATTTACGGCCAGCGCGCCACGTGGCTTTTACCCTATTTTAGTCAACAATATGTTATCATCATTCAAGACATTTGGTTCCTTGCCTGAGACTTTGAATCTATTTCCTAGATGCATATTTATAGATAAGCTAATTTCGTTGCAGATGCAATTGCAAATCATAGTCATTCGGTGGTTAATATGTATGTTTGGCACGATTCAATTCCTTATGATGCTAGGAATGCTTTTTTTTTATTTTTTTTTTTATTTTTTTTTATTTTTAATGTTGTAAATGTTGGATGTTCTAGGAGTTTTTCTCTTTAATTAAGTTTTATTTTATATATATATATATATAAAAAAGAAATTTCTATTGATTTCAAAACCGAAATTATCAAGTAAAATCGTTGCTTCCCACATCGGGTTTCTTCGATTTCGACTTGAGTTTTCGTCGGTATCTCGTATTGAAATTGAAGCTTTGAACTCCAAAGCTTGAAAACCCCAACGAAATTCCTCTAATGGCGAATCAGTCCTCCTCCTCTTCTTACCCAATCCTGTGCGCTTCCTTCAATCAAGACACGAGGTAAACTTCAAAATTCACTCCAGAATTTTGATTGTGTTCTTCTTGTAGGTATTTGTTAAGTCATTTCCAATTTCGCAGTGGCTTTGCAATTGGCACAAAGGAGGGCTTCAAAATCTTCGATTCCAATACTGGCAGACTCTGTTATGAACGAGGCAAGTTCTTGAATCGATTAATTTGTTGTCATAAAATGAATCAACTTATAGATGTATCCACGTTATACAGCAAGGGTTTTGAATCTTGTTTCATTTTGTCTCCTTGTTAGCTGTTGGAGCTTTTGTTATTGTTGAGATGCTGTTTAGCTCTAGTCTTCTTGCCATTGTTGGAGCTGGTGAAGAGGTATGCAAATGTTGTATTCTATTGTCTTGAAATATATAATGTTGAGTAGAAACAACCATTTAATCTCTTTTCTGACACTAATACCATGAATTCCACGGACCAGCCATCTCTATCGCCACGGCGCCTCTGTTTGTTCAACACAACAACTGGAGCTGCTCTTCGAGAACTGAATTTCTTAACTTCAATACTTGCTCTTCGCATGAATAAGAAAAGGTAACACAGATCTCGTATACACTGATGATGAGTGATCATGAGCTTCTGCTACCAAATTTTCTTGGTTATCTTAAGATTCTTTATTTTCACCTTTAAAGCTAGTAGATCCTTTTATTTATCAACAATATATATTTCCCTGCTTAGATAGATAGCAAACAACACTTGTAATCTTTGTTAACCGACATTTATCGCGCTCTGTACTATATCATGAGATACACCTACAGACATATAGGTGAGTGTGCATCCCAAAAGATACTGGGAAGTGCAGACCCTTAATGTTCTATGGACATTATGAAATTTCACAGTGAAAAGTATAGATGCTTTGTTTTCTACATACTTCCATTTAAAATTTAAATGGTGGACAATTCAGTTGGACCATTACATGTTGTTGTTAATAAATCCGTTAAGTGAACTTCAATACTTTCTCCTTTCTTGATAGTGATTTTAACATGCTTTCTTGGAAAATGCAGACTTCTTGTCATTTTACAGGACAAAACGTATGTATATGACATAAATAGTCTTGCAATCTTGGACACTATTGATACTATACCAAATATAAAAGGTGAAATTGGGTCACATTTCTTCTTGGACCTGTCCTAGGATTCAAATTCTGCTCAACCAACAATCTATAAATATATTCCTGTACCATCATTATTGATTTGTCTCTTCTCTGCAGGGCTTTGTGCATTCTCTCCAAGTTTGGAAGGGTGCTTCTTAGCGCTTCCTGCTAGCATCTCCAAGGGGTCTGTTTTGTTGTACAATGTCATGGACCTGCATTTACATTGTGAGGTTATGGCATAAGATATTCTTTCTCATACATAAAGAAAAGATGATAGGTTATTTACTACGTAGCACCATTTTGCTGTGTAACTGGCTCTCATACACTCTTATGATTTTTTAGTCAACATGAATCCAGAGTTTTTGTGTTCATAAGGCTGAGAGCAAAATTGTTTCGTTTGCATCCCTGAGAAGGATTCATGGTTTTGTTGATTTTCACTGTTCTGTTCCTCTGCATGTACATAATTATGCATTATATTCTGTATATAGGAAAGACACATATCGGAACATCAGCAGTTCCTATTAATTTTTTTGATGACATTAAAACTAATCAAGTATCATGAAGTCTGCTTTTTTAGATGCATGCTTTGTCTTTTACTCGAACTAAGACTCAGAATGCTTTGCAACTTCATTTGTTTGATTTGGGATGTGAAGCACAAATCTTTAATTGGAATTTTTAATTAAACATAGAGGTTCTGCTATACTTGAATTTATGATTTTATCTAATTAAGATATGGCTAGTGATGTTTCTCTTTTCATAATCGGACTTATTTTGTTTATTCTTATAATCTAATAACAGATAGATGCACATCGAGCCCCACTTGCTGCAATTGCCCTTTCTTCCAATGGGACATACATGGCAACAGCATCTGAACAGGGAACCATTATCAGAGTCCATCTAGTCTCTGAAGCAACTAAGGTGAAGAATAGAAAAATATACTTTAGTAGGATATGATTCATGTCAGGGTCTGAACAGGGAACCATTATCAGCGTCCATTATTGAGGTTATGTAGTGTACATAATTGTTTAAGGAAGACTACCTATTCAGGCAGCATATGATTCATGTCACCTTGTGGTTCAGTAAATTAAATTCTGGCGAATAGCTATCCTCAAAATTGCACCAATAGAGGATCAGATCTAGACTAAGGGGTTTCACCTTGTAAACGGATCTGTAAGCAGGTGCACTTAAGTCGTAGATTAATCTTTTAAAGAGTCAGGGTGTTTGGTAGGTGGTATTAAGCCTGAGGGTATAGTTAACATAGAAAAGAAAATAATGATAGATTACACATGTGATGATCGACAAAGATATCCCATTTCTATTGGGTCACAGTAAAAAGTGGTCTGCCGTCTATTGAGGTCCGAGGAAACTTTCTCAAGAGACTTTCTAGTTGGAGTTCAAAATAGTTGTAAGTTCCTTTCATATGTACAAAATAGTATTTGTGAAGCAGCTCCTTGCATATAAATAGTGGTCCTATCAAGTTGTAGGACCATGCTTTCTTAAGAACACTGCAATCAGCTGATAACCATACACATGCATGTTTATATAAGGGAATTGATTTCGACACACCCTTTTTCCCCTTCTGCATACCCCTCATCATTTTTGGTCATTGGATTGAATAATAAAGGAGATTTACGGCTAGAACAAGTGATGCGGTAGCATTCAAGAGACTTCTAGATGCTTAGTGGGCCAGTGGGGTAGATTAGGCTAGTAATCAGTTAGGGGATTCAATTAGTTATGATTACTTTCCTTTCTTTATCTTAAAGGAGTAGAGTTTATTAGGATACTCAAATTAAGAGTAGGATTTCTTATTAAGCAAGGAATTGCAATGTTAGGGTTGATCTATTATTATAAATAGGCTAGGGAGGACAATATTGTATTGAGTTTTTGTTTGTTTATCAATAATATATCAGAAGAATTCTGGTTTAAGAGTTTCTTTTGGGTTTATCTGCCCTAGAACTGGATTATCTTTGTTCCAACCTCTATACTATGGCTTTATCCTTGTAATTTTTCTAGTTTGTCAATGGCCCCCTTTACCTTGCATCAACTAATCTTATTTATGTACTATGGTTTGTGCTGGAGGAGGAAGGCAAGCCCTACAAACAGAGATGGCTGAGATGTGGCGTATGATTGAAGGTCTGTCAAGTGCCTAAGAAACTCTTCCATAGGAGAGTGCGAGAGCACGTATGGAGATTCCGAAAGGCCGATGCAACCCCTTTGGATATACCGGAAGGTAGTCTCAAGGATGATCATCTTAAAGAAGATGGAGAAAACCCCTTTCATGAAGCTGGAAATCATGATGGTGGTGATCGAGATAGATTGGGAGGAGCGTTTAGTTCAGATTCTTCAGGTTCTATCTATGGTGTTCTTAAGATTGAGTTTCTGATTTTTGTAAGTTAGCACTATCCCTTCATTCGGAAATCCCTCTAGTATTTGATTCTTGTTTAGAAGCAGATTGCGAAGTTTGTTTGAGAGTTGGGAAAACTCTTGACAACGAATTTGGTGAGAATAGCACCAAATCTGGGTTTGAACAACTGAAGGAAGATGACCAATGTAAATCTGAAGGGAAGGTGGAGCAAGGAGCAATTGAAGACATTATTGATGATGAGCAGAGAGCCCTAAAGTTCGAAGACAGCATGAATGTGTTAGAAACCGAGCATATTGACTTTCTTGAGATTAAAGCTTTTATGGGGAGTTCCAGGAAGTTAGATGATCTTGTAGCTAAGTTGAAATTTGACGGGAAGAAATTGTTGGATATAAGATTGACTATAGAAGATAAATGGACACATTCAACAAGGATCAAATATTCTAAATATCTGGTTTCCTGGAGGCGGAAGATTCAATTTCAAACGCGAAGTCCGGGAGCTGGCTTAAAAGATGAACGTTCAAGAATTGTCAGATATTCAAAATATCTCTTTGTCTGGAAAGGAAGAATTCAGTTTCAAGATTCTCAAGGAGTTTTCAATGATGATGTAGACTCAAGGACGAGTCTTTTCCAACCAGCGGGTATTATGCGGGAGCATTCAAGAGACTTCTAGATGCTTAGTGGGCTGGTGGGGTAGATTAGGCTAGGGTTAATCAGTTAGGGGTTTTAATTAGTTATGACTATTTTCCTTTCTTTATTTTAAAGGAGTAGAGTTTATTAGGATAGGCCAATTAAGACTAGGATTTCTTATTAAGCAAGGAATTGCAATGTTAGGGTTGATCGATTAGTATAAATAGGGTAGGGAGGACAGTATTTATTGAGTTTTTGTTTGTTTATCAATAATATATTAGAAGAATTCTGGTTTAAGTGTTTCTTTTGGGTTTATCTGCCCTAGAACTCGATTATCTTCGTGCCAACCTCTATGCTATGTCTTTATCCTTGTAGTTTTCTCTAGTTTATCAATGCGCTCCCCCCCCACCCCTCCCCGTGTACAAGGTCAAAAAAGGTGTGTGAAAATCAGTCCCCTAAGGGAATGTATAAGATTTGGTGTTCTCATTTCCTGATTCATAATTAACTACAGACAGTGAAGTAGTGGTAGTACCTGTAATTAACTTTGGTTTCTTAATATGCAAGTCTAAGAAATCCTTTTTTTGGCAGTCTTATAGCTTTCGAAGGGGGACATATCCATCAACTATATTTTCTTTGTCATTTGGGCCATCTTTGCAACTGCCAGATATTCTTGTGGGCACAAGTTCTTCAGGTTCTGTTCATGCTTTCTCTCTGGGGTTCTCTATGTATCAAAGGTGAGAACTATAATTGAACATTTCTTTCTGAAGATAACACTTAATGCCAATAATAAGACTATATCACATATATAGAAACACACTCACTGATATTTCGTACTTCTAAAGCCGTTTCGTGTTTCCCATCTGTTCTTTATGAGCTGTAAATCTCCCTTCAGTGAAATTTTTTAGTGCTTTCTGTCGTATGTATCTTCCTTCACTAGTTGCAGTTGCAGAGAAGAAAAGCTTTCTTTCTGTCAAATGCTAAATCCTGATTCTAACCGTTCAATTTCATAATAGACTCTACAGCATAAACTACAGCATGGACTGGCACTATTTTATTTGATTATTATGAATAGAATGTATACTTGAATTACAGGATTGCTATATCGAGAGACGTCTACCCAGGATTCATGGTGTTGGATTAGGTTGATTATCTTTTGACAGGGAAATAAAGGTCTAGCATTATATTAGTTTTCCTCTAAGAGAAAGAAAATTGGATCAGAGTAACATTGAATATCCTGTTGTAGATGTACATAAATGTTTGTGTTCACGATGCTTTCAGTGCATTTCTCAATATATTTTCAATGTTCCGGAGCAGTTTTTTCTCGTTCTAGTTTGGATTTCTAAAACACATGCAGGAGTTACAAGGCTTTTCTAATCTTATTTTCTTTTCTCTCTTAGCAGAAGCAAGAAGAATTCAGGAAGTTTTCTTGGTTCAATTATACCTGACTCTGTTACTGATGTATTGGATCCGGCGTGTCATAATGTACTTCACAATGCTGCACCTGCAGGGGTCAAAAGGTGCACTAGTTTTGTAACTTACGTACTGTATCCTTTACTCCACACAAACTTCATAATAATAGCTATTGTTTTCTCTTCATGCCATTGATTTCTGAGTCCAGTAGTATTCTGTTTACAATTTCCTTGTTTACTTTTTAACAGCTATGCAGTGATTCGAAAGGTTGACAAAGTTGCCGATACATCAACTTCAGAAATTGTGGCTTGTAGGTTAGTTGCTCGTTCTTTTTGCTTGCTTATAAAGTTAAGTCTCTTTTTTGGTATTCCTTTGTTGCTCAATCCATTCTCAATCTCTTTTTACAAATTTGGATTATGAATCAACCTGTGGAGTATTCTTTGGTGCAAAGCATTTTTTTCACTTGGTAACTGGTATAAAGCATATTGTGCAAAATATTTCCACGCGCCCAATGCTGGAACAAGTAGTGTCTGGCTGACCCATCAAGAAACTGTGTGGATTCTACAAATGATTTAAAAAGTTTGAGGTGCTTCTCATGTTTTTATTGTCTACGATGTGATCCAATGGTTTCGGTAAATGACCACATATTTGAGGTCCCATCTTCTGAGTTCTAAGTATGATACATCATTTGCCAGTATGAAGTCCTGGTTTCATTTACGCATGCAATCTTTTGCTTTATTTGAGGTTTGTCTATTCATAGTTCATTTCATTAGACAGGATTATAGATATTCTTTACCTCTCTCTCTCTATTGACTTGAATTGTTCCTACTTGGATTTTCATTTTCAGGGCAACTATTTCCATTATAACCTACAATGGGTACTTCCACGAGTACAGCTTAAGCATCAACAATCAGAATGAGTTTGTGTGGAGTTTGGAGCGTGAATTTAAGCTACTGACAACTTTCATCTCAGACAACGCCATCAGCTCAAGATGAAAATCTGAATCTATACACAATCTCTGAAACTTGGAGAAGTGCAGGTGACTAGGCTTAAAGGATCCTGTAAATGAGGGTTCATCATTGTTTGCATGATACAGGCACGCAAATTGATACCAACATTTTGGTGGGGGGGGGGGGGTGTCTTTTCTTTCTCTTTGTGGTTTTTTTTTTTTTTTTTTTTTTTTTGGTTGTGTTTTTTTTTTTTTTTTTTTTTTTTTCCCCCTTCCATGTTTTTTTTTTTTTTTTTTTTTTTTTTTTTTTTTTTTTGTTTTTTTGGTGTTTTTTTTAAAAAATTTTTTTTTTTTTTTTTAGGGGAAAATAAAAAAAATTATAGAAAGAGGCTCTTTTTTAAAAAAAAAAAAAAACAACTTACTTATCCAAATGCCTCTTTCCACTTTATTTCAGTCTCAGTTTGTCTCCTGTAACTCTAGTTATCTCAATTTGCCTCATGCCACTCTATTTCAGTCTCAGTTTGCCTTGGCAACCCAAATTCGTTAATTCATAGTTAATGGCTGCCACGTGGCAAATTATTATTAGCTCCTTAGGTTGCAAACTGAGACTGAAAAAGAGTAGCAGGAGGCAAATTGAGACAATTGGAGTTACATGAGGCAAACTGAAGCTGAAATAGAGTGGCAGGAGGCATTTGTCTCGATGTTTTTGTTTACTTATCCAAATGCCTCCTGCTTTCAAAAAAAAAAGCATACATAAACAGGAAATGCCGGTTTAGCCAATCTTTATTTAGGGGTCGAGCGACATTCATTCACACGGCATCGAGACACCAAGCACCCTCACTGCTTTTTTTGATCTCGTTAAGAGCATAAACAACTTCAGTTGTCGAGCACATGTAGATTTTGGGGAATGCACTCGGACAGTCTGAAGGTGCATAAGGAACTGTGCGGGCATTGGTAATGCAATCATCGCGAGTGAGATGCTCGTTTGATGCCATAACGGAGTTCACCAATAAAATATGGCAATTCAATTTACTGCTATTTACTGGACGATGTTGATGCAGAGACATTTACCGAGATCAGAAAAGCAGCGAGGGTGCTTGGTGACACCCCCTCCCCTCCCCCCAACAAAAAGTAGGGGCCGGGACTGCGGCCATCACCCCCAAAGGGTGACGATACCTTAAACAACTAAAAACGATAAAAAAAAACGAAAGAAAATGAATACAAAGTAATATCAGAGCATCTATATAGCGGAAGGAACAATTACACAAGTCTGACGAACAACCAAAGACAAATAGACTTCCGCTCTTAGTGACCCAGAACAGAGCTATACCGACTCCTGCCGTCCGTCTCTGTGGTGCTCAACAATGTCATGTCCTGAGTGGCCGTAAAACAAAGGTGAGTGGACAGGGAAAATAAACGTCAGTGTAAAACAGTTACAAAACATAGTAATAACCCCTAAAGTTGAAAATCAGTAGTAATAGTATACGACTATAATATAATAAGTATGCAGCAGCAACCAAAAATACCACGAACAATATACAGCCACACACAAACAGGATCTACGGCCACGATCAAAAGGTGTGGGGACTTCACCCCAACACCAATGGGTGGTAAGGGGACTTCACCCCAAACCATGCAATAAATAAACAACAACATCACCAGCAACAACCAGCATAACTAGCAAATAAGCATAAACCACAAGGACAAAACAACAACAACACAACTCACCACGTGGTTGGGAAGATGTATAGTCACACAGGCATTTATGCACTTCACAATGATATAAATCTACGGTCGTGATCTATAAAGGAAGTGGGCCTCGAACCCCCATCCGTAAATACGACAAAAGGGCCTCGAACCCCTACCGAGATGTAAGGCTAATGGGCCTCGAACCCACACCATACATACAGTGCAAATATCCCACGGGCCTCGAACCCATGCCTGTGAATGGGGCAAGTGGCCTCGCAACACAAGTCAATCCTAATATGAAAAATTCTAAGAGTGCGCCATTAATGTGCTGAAGGATAATAAAAATGAGGCACAGCCAATCAACGAAACAGTATACGCATATATAAAATAAGATGCTCAACAATACTTTAAAATCAAAACCCGTTCACTCACAGAAAGGCCGGGCAATCGTCGTCGTCGTCCGTAGGCTCGGGTCGGTTACGCTGGTTCCTCGGGAACTGATCACCTAACAATACCAAGGAATATCAATTAATAAACAAACTAAATGAAAACCCGTAAAACCCTAATTCCCCACATTTTATTCAATTGGGGTATAACTGTATCTCGGATGGCAAAATGGAGCTCGCCATTGGATTCGGAACATCGTTTCCACTCGGAAAAGTCGTCGGTCAACCCTGGTCAACGCCGGTCAATGGCTGCTGACGTCAACACCGGCGTGCTGATGTGGCATCGACTCAGCAATGACGTGGCATCCCATGTGGCATCCACGTGTCGCTGATGTCAGCACCGCCGCGCCTGGCGGAATCTGGGGATTTTCCAGCCGGTTTCCCCCAAAACTCCAAAACCTTCAATTCTCAACCAAATCAAGCGATCTTTATGTCTAAATCTATCTACGGAAGCCAAGGAACTCAAAAATGGGGTTTTCGGGACTCATCGTAGCCGGAATCAGCCGGAAAAGATGCCGGAAAGTCGCGGATTCCGTTGAGCTCGTTGCCGGCATTCCCGATGGCTTTTGACTCCGATCCTTGGTGCTCCGGCTTCGTCTCGGCGAGGGGAAGAAGATGTAGGTGGTCGTCGGCCCGATCCGTCGCCGGCGAAGGGTCGATGCCGGTGGGGAGTTTCGGCGGTTTTGTGGCGAGTTCGGGTTTCCCTTTTGGGAAACTTGGGCTGGTTTGGGTTTTTAAAACCCAGACCGGCTTCCAAAATTGTCCAGCAGCTTCCATCCAATCACGGGCTGCCACGTGGCAGACCCACTACACCACAATTCCGTTTTTCGTCTGTAACGTCTTCGATACAACTCGGAATTTGATTCCGTCTTTGCGGACGCGTTCGCATCGTCGAGATCTCCGCATAGAGTCCAATTCGAACATGAAATTCCTCGATGTTCAAAAGTCAACTGTTTGATCCGAAGGGGCATTTTGGTCACTTCACTGTTTTTGGGGGATTTTTCGGAACGAGTCGTATCAATCTACCCCAGTTATAAGAATTTCGTCCTCGAAATTGAAAACAAACCAGTGGAGAGAGTACGTACCTAGGACAGGTGCGGATACACCTTCCGTATGTACTCCTCCGTCTTCCACGTGGCTTCCTCAACACTGTGGGTGTTGCACGGAGCCAGTTCCAGGATGTGACATGGAGCCAAACTATTGACATATGCAAATGGTGTCAATGGGCAAATGGTGGAAGTGATGAGGTGTCAGGTGATTAGGCTAAGTTTTTGGTGCAAGGCTAGTGAATTCATGAAGTGATGGTTGGCGGAGAAAATAATCTTCCGGATTCGAAAAGAGGGTGAGCTTTCATGTCTGGACATTTATAGGCTTCCGGGCGACCTGAAAGGCTGAAGCAAGCGTAAGAATCGAAGTCACTAGTGTAGTGGAGGCCGAAGATCCTCCGATGCTTAAGTCAACAAGTGTTTAGTGGGGGTAAAGTCAAGGGAAGGTAATAGTAAGAGTGTAAAGATTAGAGATTTAGTTACATTTGATTCATGGAGCTATAATTCCTTTAATAGGCAAGGCTGTTGACACTTGAGGTGCTTGCTATCAATGTGGGGCATTTATTCCCACATTGAATGCCCATTTAATGCTAGGCTTAAGTCGCCTAATTTGTCGATATTTTGAGGTGTCGTGTAGACTTCGTTATTTGTTCCATGAAGTAGGTTAGATGCTCTATGTGAAGACAGCCACGAGGTGGTCTTGTAGTGCATGTTTGAATAGATGTGCCATGCCTCATATGAGGACCACGAGCCTTGTTAAATGTGCGCGTGGGACATTGTTATTGCCTAAGTGGCGCTTCTTACACATGAGATGTACTAAATCTGGTATGGTATAAACAATTTGTATCCTCTCATTGCATTAGAGATATTTGTGGCTACTGTGCACTTTATTCTAGTTGTGGAAAACTCAAGGAATACACTTCACAGGCTCCATTGAGAGCATAGGTTGTTGTTGCATGCCATTAGTGTGATATGTTTATCACTTGCACAAGCATACACTCATTTGTCAGGTTATACAACTGTATTAGTGACACACCACGCCCCAAAATGTGGGGCCCGGGAGGTGCGGCCATAACCCAGACGAGGTGACGAAGCCTTGAACAATCGAAACAGACAAACGAACAATGAAAATGCGCAACGAAAAGACAAGTTGGGTCGAAACCCAATAAATACAACACAACAGTGTATCAGAGCGTCTACAGCAGAAGGGAAAGTTGAACAATAATATTGCCTGAAGGCGGAATAATAACCGCACAACTACATACACAAGTCTAATGAACAACAGATGACAATAAAGAGACTCCTACTCGTTGTGAGAAGAGACAGAGCTATCCTGAAAGATGCCACTCGCCACTGTGGTGCTCCACAGTATCAGGTCTTGAGGGGGTGCAAAAACAAAGGTGAGTGGACAGGGAAAACAAATGTCAGTGTAAAACACAATTTAAACAATTATTAATGATAACCTCCACAGTTAAAAGCAGTAGGGTGTTTGGGGGGGGTGTTTTGGTTTTTTTATAATGTCTTATATATATATACCAAAAGGGTATCCAGAGGGGTATGAATGCGTGCGGAAGTAATATTAACTTGAAAATATATGAATGGGATTACTAAAATAATGAAAAACAGAATGAAATAATGAGATTACTGAAATAACTTGTAATGAAAATAATTCAAAATAGATTACTGAAAAATAACTTGTATTGATAAATTCTTACTTCGAATGTAGGTTTACTGGGATAGGGGAGATAGATCGAAAGTCATAGGATATAAGAATATCACAAGTTGATATCTCAAATATACTAGGACAATCTTACTTAATCTCAAATTTGGATTACAAATTTTGCTGACTATCGGCTTAGGTTGCAGGACTGGATTTTGCCTATTTTAAGCCTACCCTGGTGAATGACTGGGGGTCTTCTTTTATAGAAGCTGGAGGCACCAGTTGGTGGAGACATTATTGGATGCCACCGAAAGATGCGGGAATTGCGGTAAAACTGTTTATGAATAGTGACTTGTTTGAAGACTTTTACTGTTTGTGAATAGAACTTTGTCTGTTCACATGTCTGACTGTAGTTATCCTTGTTTACTTTACCCTGCTATGTCAAACGGGTCGATGTCTGCATAGGAATCTTGGGCGTCTTGGTAATCGTCATCTAGATAGTCAGCCCATAGCATTTTTGCAGGTGCTTTGACTGGGCTGGGAGATGGTGATGCTGAAGCTGTTGACTCGGTAGGAGACTGATTCTTGTTCTTGACTGTCTCTTGCTCATCGTTGCCTTCCTGTTGGCTGGCAAGGAGGAGTAATTGATTAGCCATTTCTTTCAGCTCGGATTTGGTTTTACCTTCGATGATGAGAGATGAAGCTGATGACCGAGAGGTAGAAGGCTTGACTTCTCTTGACTGCATTACTGGAAATTCTTCATTGACTTGGGAGATAATTCTCATGTGTTTGAATTTATCCCACCACTTGACTGAGATCTGCCTTGTGAGGAGATCATTGCTGACTGCATAGTGCCACTTCATAATCCATGGCAATTTGTATTTTGCTGTGAAATGAAGGAGATGCGGGAAACGAGCATCATATTGACTGACTTTGTATATGGTGGAGAAATATTTGACTGATTCTTGGAGCTCCTTGGGGAGGAGTTCAAAGGTCGGGCCGAAGTTGGTCCACCATTTTTGGAACCATAGTGGAAACGGTCCTCTGAATTTACTGTCGAAATTTATAAACCAAGAGTAACTGAATGACTCATTCTGGTGCATGAATATCTTGAACCATGCTTCCATGTAGTCATAGTAATTGTATTGACTTCCTTCGTTGTTTGGATCCTGGGAAGGAAGGGTTTTGAGCTTAAATGGTTGACTGCCCCATTGATCTTGGGTAATGATTTTCTGGATGTAAATGGAATGATCAAGAATCTTGGGCTGCAGACTCTTATCATAGATTGGTTTGATTGCTATTGACTCGGTAGAGTAAAGAATGTCTCTAAAATATGGGAGTGATTTACTAGGGTGAAAAGGAGCATAATGGAAGCCTGGGGGGAAATAGGCTTTGGCTAACTGTGCTGGATTGGTAATGTGACTGAGGCATGCTTCAATGTAAAACAACGGGTGACTGGGGACTTTTGGGAAGTAAGGGGAGGTAGCTGCATACCTGGTTGTTGGTTGATTATGGGATTGTGACTGGGTCATTGATTTGTAAGGATCAAATTGGGTGACTAAAGCTGACTGGTAATTGGGACGAATATGTCCGATTGTAGTGAATCTATTTGAAACTGAAATTGGGGAAGATTGACTATAAGGCACTAAACCTTGTGAAGGTGACTCTGGTTTGACTGTTTTCTGGGGATACCTAGATCCCATCTTGCTTTCCCTGTAAAAATTCTCTGGTTAGGAAATCAGGGATAGAATTTTGACTGCCTTTGATATATTCAATTTCAAAATCAAAAATACTAAGTATAGCCTGCCATTGGGCAAAAATCTATTTAGATGCAATGTTTTGAACATCTTTTTCTAAAACATGTTTTGCACTTTTGCAGTCTACTCTGACTAAAAACTTTTGATTAAGCAAATCATCTTGAAATTTGGAGATGCATAATACAATAGATAAAATTTCTTTTTTAATAGTACTATAGTTACTTTGTGCATGATTCCAAGTGTCGGAATGAAAGCAGACTATTTGTTCTGGATCGGATTTACTGGTTTTCTGTTTGAGAATGCCACCATAACCAAGTTCTGAGGCATCTGTTTCAACGATCTTGAAGGAGTTGAACGTAGGAATGCCAAGACATGGGAGAGATTTGACAAATGTCTTGATTTCTTTGACTATAGAGGTGTGACTGTCGGTCCAAGGAGGAGGATTATTCTGGAGTTGATTAAACAATGGCTTGCACTTGACTCGAAGACTTTGGTAGAATTCTGCAACATAATTAAGTGATCCAAGGAACCTCTGTAACTGGGTTTTGTCTAGGATTTTATATGGGAATTTTTCTGCAAACTGGATGACTCTATCTATGGGAACAACAGTTGACTGGTGAATATGGTAACCAAGAAATCTTACTTTAGTCTGAAACAGCTTAATCTTTGGTGACTAGACCATTAGCCTTGACTGCATTGAAAAAGGACTTAAGATGTTTCCAATGTTCTTCCAATGAATTTGAGAAGAGAAGAACATCATCTATGTAAACAATTGAAAAATGGCTGAATGGGTTAAATATCTCATTCATTATATTTTGGAATTCACTAGGTGCATTCTTAAGACCGAATGGCATAACATTCCATTCATAATGACCAAACGGTGTAACAAATGCTGTCTTGTATTTATCTTGCTCATGAAGTTGAATCTGCCAAAATCCACTCTTCATGTCGAACTTTGAAAAAATAACTGCTTGACTGAGCCTACTAATTAAGTCTTTCTTATTGGGAATAGGATACCTAATCCATTCTAAGACATTATTGAGAGGCTTGTAGTTGATGACTAACCTGGGGGCTCCTCTTTCTATCTCAGCATTTTTCTGGACATAAAAGGCTGCGCACGACCAAGGGGATTTACTTTTCCTGATGATACCTTTGTTGACTAGATCTGTAATTTCTTGTTTACAGAACTCCATGAGTTCATGATTCATCTGAATGGGTCGGGCTTTAGTAGGAATGTTCCTTTCATCAAATTCTTTGATGTAAGGGAGTTTGACTGTGTGTTTCTTCCTATTCCAGAAAGCATTGGGAAGATCAGAACATACTTCAGTTCTGAGTTGTTCTTCGAATGAAAGAAGTTTATGTTTGAAGTGACTATGAAGTAATTGTTCTTCTATTCTTTTGAATTTGATTTCACTCTGTAGATGACTAATTTGTCTGGTTTTGCTAGTAATTAAGCTGACTGACTTGGAGATGGAATCTTCCTGAAGAGCATGTATCTCTTTGATTTCTGGGTGGTTCAGGAACTTGAATTTGACTTTCTCACCCATTGGGTAAGTTGTGATACCATCATTTTCTGTTGTGAAAGGATACAACAGAGCAATAAAGGGAAGACCTAAGATGACTTGATCTGTCATGTTTTTGACTAGGACAAATGATGTTTTGAAACAAACTTGACTCTGGCAAATGTGAGCTTTCGAGATCTCATAGTTGATTTCCATTTTACTTCCATTGGCTGACTTCAAGGATTCTTTGGTTTTGGAATAATATTGGGTAGGGATTAATCCTTCTTGGATGCAGTTCAAATCTGCGCCGGAGTCTATAAGAGCATGGATTTCAAGTCTGAAATCTCCGATGACTATCGAGATTTTTGAATACCATTTTCTAATTTGGATTCTCTCGAGGTATGAAATGACTTGTTCATAACTGTTTTTCTCTTCTTCAGAGGGGACTTTCTGTGGAAGTCTTAATTTAAAGATTTCCATATCCTGAATGATAATGTGTTGACCAGTTTTCAAATCCTGGTTCTGTTGTTTTAGTATTCTGACTTCAGTTTTAAGTTGCTTGACTTCAGAATGAAGATCTTGGATTGTTGGCAACTTATCTTTTCGTTTACTAAATTTTTCTAATGTGGTACTAAGACATATTTTTGTTTCTGAGATTTTGGGTGGAGGTTCTTCTGACTAGGTCATGACTTTTTTGAGTTTCTTGAGGTATTCCGTTTTCAACTCTGGGTTTTCAAGTTTATTGATGAGGTCAATTAGGAGTTCTTCCTGTTCTTCTTGTTTTGTAAGAACATTTACTGTTTTGCAGCAAGTGTCTTTACAACCAAAATTGATATCAGGAGAACTAGAATTTGACTTATCAGAGGTAGACTCTGTTTCTGATTCTGGGTTTGACCCTAATTCGTCATTGCTGGTTTCCTGAAGCTGTAGGATTTTGAATAAGTTTACTTTCTCTTCTTCAGAAATTTTTAGCTGGTTAATTGTTGTTTTGACCCTGCAATCTTTTGCATAGTGACCTTTCTTTTGACATTTGAAACAAGTGATGTTTCTTTTGTCATGGTGACTTTTTTCGAATCTTTTACTTTTCTTCCAATGTTTCTTTGGTTTACTTTTCGGGTGAAACTCGTCTTTGGCAGGTTTGTTTTTGTAACTTTTGTATTTGTAAAATTTTCTTTTCCTGGGGTAGTCTTTTCTAGGTTTGGTATTTCTGGAAGGGGCTATTGGTGGTAGACCGTATTGTTCACAGAAATTTCTCATTTCGTATTTGGCGATTTTTCTGTCACTATTGACTTGTTTACTGATTTTCATATCAATACACATCTGTAAACCTTCTTGTTGGATGGTATTGATAATATTTCCGTATGTGAGGGTGTCGTATGGGATGACATTGTTCTCGTTACTGAGAACTTGTCTGATTTTTTGGGCAAAAAGATTGGGGAGTCCGTTGATGAACTTTTCTTTCCAGAAAGGTTGATTACTGTCATCACGGAGCATGACTCTGGATATAAAGACATCTTTATACCATCTGAAATCACTGAGAGTTGGACATCTAAGGTTACTCAATTGATCATGGATTCTGGATGTGATGTTACTGGGAGTACCTATGAAATGTTCTATGATTGTGAATAGGAGGGTATTGACAGGATATGGAATACCTTGTCCGATGGTTTCATCGAATATTGGCAATCCGTCTTCGTCTTGTTTGACTGCTTGTCTAATGGCTTGTTTTGACTCTGGAGTGAGATGTTTTTCCCACCAGGATAGTAAGATCCCAGTGAAGCCGGTGACTAATAGATCAAGGATTTGAGTTTGACTAAGGCCGTGGGTAGTGGCATAACTGTTGGCGACCATTGACATATGTTGAAGTTTGTTCAACAATTCTTGTTCTGACAGACCATCTATGTTCCATTCATAAAGCTTGTCTGCAGAAACTGCGAATTGGTTTTGGAACATTCTTTCTTCAAATTGCATGTCTGGGGGCGTTGGCCTTGGATACCAGTTTTTTGTGAGACTGGTAGGATTGACTCTGCTCTTGTGGGTGATTCGTTTTAGGTCGAGATTTTTAAATGCATTTTCAATTTGACTTAAGTTATCTGATTCAGTAGCTGAGTCAGAGATATATTCAGATTGGGATGCATTTACGACATTGACTGTGGTTGATGTTTTTGTTGGTGTTAACTCTTTTAACATTTGTTCAATCTTGACTAATGTGGAGTCTTTGGTTTTGAGGCTTGGGCCTGGTTTATTTTCAAACTTGACTAGAGGGCTTTCTTTCTTGGCAGAAAGGTTTTGACTTGGAAGATGATCAATGTTGGTTTCGATTTTGTCTAACTGTTTTCCAATGGTGATAAGGCATTGGTTGGTGTAATTATTTTGCTCAATAACTTTCTTTGTTTCAGAATCCTTGTCAGGGATTTTGAAAGGAGAGGCAATTATTGAGGTTTCTAAGTGTGGAATGACTATTGTTTCGGCTGGTGGATGACTAGTGGATGCATGTGACTTATCTAGCTTTGTCCATTTTTCTTTTGTCACTACGTTAATGTTACTGTGTTTTTGTTCGATGAAATCTAAGAAAAATATTTCTGTTTGATTTTCAATCATTGTTTCTTTCCACTGTTTGAATAATTCTTTTCTCTGTTCAACAGAGAATTGATTGCGGAATTGGTTTCATCTTGAAACATTCCATTCGTGTGTTAGGTTTTTGTTAAGCATTTCCCAGTTAATTTTGAATTCTCTGGTGATGGTTAACAATTGGGAATTGATGGGGGGAGTGACTTCAAAATCGATTGTTGTAGGTGACTGTTTGTCTAACTCGGAATCTTCGGTGTTTGTGGCGTAACAAGGATGGGTAACTTGGGAAGTAGTTTGTACTTCTTTTAACTGAAGTTTTCCTAAATTCTTTATCTAAATCCTGGTCTCTTTTAAGTATTTCTTCGGTAGAGGTGGATTCAGCAAAAGAATGTCTTGGGGGTAAGATTCTGCTTGTTTGACTTGGGACTGTTCGGACACTGATTGGCTTTGGATTTGAGGATGATTGACCTCTAAAGTTTATTGTGACTGTTCCATCAAGGTATTGTTGGATGTAATCTAGAGATGACTGGGTATTCTGGATATCTGTTGGTTGGTTTTCATTGACTAATAACCAATCTGTGGGAAGGTTAATTTCTGACCATCGGAGTGTTTGGGGAATCCGGATGTTGGCATTACTTTGGTTACTTTGAATGAGGAGTGTTTGGTCTTTTGGACTTTTGTTGACTGCTTGGAC
Organism: Spiraea crenata; assembly: GCA_033992175.1. NCBI lineage: Eukaryota > Viridiplantae > Streptophyta > Magnoliopsida > Rosales > Rosaceae > Spiraea > Spiraea crenata. The sequence continues at coordinate 370,522 of JAVBHV010000051.1, read as the reverse complement.
ATTCAAATTGGTACCAGTACATTTATGGTAGATCCTATAAATGAGTGATAGTGAATGAACTCCTTTGAGGACTTTGTAACCGGCTGTCTTAATGTTCAATGTTAGAGTTTTTAAGACATGGGGGTCATTAATGCTTACTGTGAAATCAGGATAACAGTCAAAGTGTATTGGACCGTTATACAGACTAGATTCAATAACTCCAAGGATACTATCATTGAAGTCTGTGAATCTGGCATCCCTAAGACACAAGAGGACTGAGTTGTTTAGACCTCATCTGGTTAGGGGTTTGACTGCAACTTGAACACAACCAATATGGATATAGTTGTATCCTTCTTTCTTGTGGTTTTTGATTGACTCTTGACTGAATAACTGGCAGGTTTCATGTTCTTTACTGATGGCATAGACTTGTTCTACTGTTTTGACTTGATGTGAACTTTTGAAAGCATTGAAAGACCATTTCTTTCGGTATATGCTTTCTTTTGGGATTTTGGGTATATTCCAACCTGTGAAATCTATATTCTCGTCTGACTGGTATTCAATGTGTTCTTCATTTACTATGTCTGGAATCTGGCCTAGGTTAGACCTAGAACTAACAGAGGAGTTGGATCTAAAAAGCCGACTCATCTTTCCTAAGAGAAAGGAAATCTAAACGATTGAAAGACCTACTGGTTATTTACTATTTTCTATCATGTGTACCTGGAACCTTAGAACTTCTTCTTCTCCGCTCATGCCCTCCGCTCACGCCTCACCTGGGACTTATTGTTTGGACCTGGCCTTACTGTTTGGTGTGGGAAGAATTTCTAATGCGGAAGATAAATAGGAATAGAAAGATAGAAGATAAACAGCAAGAAGATCAACAGATAGATAACCAGCCACTTGGGCGGAATGAGTTAACTGAATAGAAACAATACTTCTGAAATTTACTGGATCTGAACACTTATGGCTCTGATACCATATATATATATAGGTTGGCTCGTGTTTATTAAAAATCATTCCATCCCCTCTCCCCCAAACGACAACCCCCCCTTTTTTCTTCCCCTCCTCCCCCCCCTTCTTTTCTTTCCGTTTGTTTGTGTTTCTTTTGTTACAAGGGACCCTAATATTTTTTTGTCCAAATATTTTATTATTAAAAAAAAAAAATAAAAAAAAAAAGGAGAAAATTTTTTTTTCCTTTTTTTTTTTTTTTTTTTTTTTTTCTTTTTCTGGTGGGGGGAGAGGTCCCTTCTTTTTAGAAAGTAGTTTTTTTTTTTTTAGAAGGTGGGGTGTTTTGTTTTTTTTTTGTGTGGCGTTCTGTTATCCGATCAGATCGAGTGTGGGAAGTGGGTGGAGTTGATGGTTAAATTGCACAATATATACTCGCATGTTTTATTAGGCTGATAGAAGTTGCTGTTTTTCTGAGCCATTGGATTTGTTACTTCGAGATTAGCTTTAACTCACTTATGTGGAGATTACCTAATAGTAGTTAATATTGAGACTTGGGAGCACCTTCGCTGTCAATCTATCAATTCAGACCTGGATTGTGCCATCCTTAGTGCTCAAATACGTATTGCTTTCACTGATTGTGGTTTGAAGAAGGACTCTATACTCTGTGCTGCACACTAGACAAATGCACATGGGCCTCCGATTGGGCCAAAAATAGGTTGGGTTGGCACCAACTTTGACAATCTGATTGGGCCAGTGCCCTTCTGGGCCATAAAATGGGCCAATATTTTGGGCTTTCCCATTTAATTTTGGGCTAGGCTTCACCAATTTTTGGGCTTAGATTATTGTTTTCAAACAAGAATAACTTGGGCTTTTATTGCCCCTCTTTGAATTGGATTTCACTCCAATTAGAGTCCAACCATGCGGGTCCGAAAGACCAAAACGCATGATTTTTTTCACGTAAGACTCGCTCACCTTGCCAATGCGCTTGAGTATGCAAATATTATGAACTAATGGTTCATAGAAAGTCTCGAATTGAAATTTCGAGCATAGAAACGTGATGTTTCCTAAAAACTCACCATGCATGTTGAAACTCATTGTTTACATGCCTAAATCCGAACCATGTCTAAGTACTTTGAGTTCGTATAGTAGATGTTGTAAACTCTACTAACACATCTTGTTTGCTTCCCGCAACATGTCGAACCTCAGTAAGCCTGAGTTCCCTGCTTTGGAAGTATCTGGAAGCAACTACCTGACATGGGCACAAGATGTGAAGCTCCATCTGACTTCAAAGAAGCTTCATTTCACTATTGAAGCCGGCAAAGAATTGGGTGCAGGCGATAAAGCATCCGCCATAATCTTTATCCGCAAGCATATGCCATATGCACTGCAACATGAGTACCTCGCTGAAGAGGATCCCCGATCGCTTTGGAAGGCACTCGAAGATCGCTATGGCCATTTGCAGATGATCTTCTTGCCTCAAGCAAGGCATGACTGGTATAACTTACGCTTTCAGGACTTCAAGTCTATTAATGCGTATAATTCTGAAGTTTGCCGGATCTGCTCTCTTCTCAAGTACTGTAAGGAAGAACTTACAGATGCTGATATACTTGAAAAGACTTTCTCAACTTTCCATGCTTCTGATATGCTCCTACAGCAGCAATATAGAGAGCGAAAGTTCACAAAGTTCTCAGAGCTGATCACTACCCTATTGCTCGCTGAAAAGAACAACAACCTCTTGATGAAGAATCATCACTTGCGCCCTACTGGCTCAAGCGTGCCTCCAGCACCTGAGGCAAATGCAAGCGCTTCTAATCTCCAGGACCGCCTATGGTAGGGTCACGTTAAGGGTGCTAAACCCAACCCCAAAGAGAATGGTAGACAAAATCAGTGCCCACGAAGGGGTGGTAACTGCGGCCAAAACAGCGAAACCACAACACCTAAAGCCCCAAACTTCAAGAATAAGGGAAAGGCTCGCCCTCCCCGCAATTCAAACCAGTCCACCATATGATATCGCTGTGGAAGTACAGACCATTAGATAAAAGCTTGCCGAGCCCCTACTCATATTGTTGATGCATATCACAACAGTAAGCAGCCAAGGGAGACTAACGTTGCCGAGAATGATCTCATGGACACCACATTCGAGATCGCTGATTTCAAGGCAACCAATGGAAATTTGGAGGAGTAGACTTTAGACATGGACTGGTCATGTTGACCCAGATTAGCTAGTCTTTTATGATTTCGCTTTTCTTTTTGGATTTATGTTTTTCATTATGGTGTTGTTTTAGTTATTTTTGATATGATTTGGAACAATTGTTCTCGAATATTAATTGAATAAAGTTTCTATTTACATGTGACTAAGTTCAATTAATTTTATGCTTAGGTATGACAAGTGGGGAAGTTAGATGTCTGGTTGATAGTGCGACTACGCACACCATCCCCCGAGAACGAGGGTATTTTTCTAACTTCGTACCTAAACATACCCCGTTGACAACCATATCAGGCTCATCCAAACTGATTGAAGGCCACGGCATGCCCACTTTATGTTGTCCAATGGTACTAAGTTTACCATCAAACAGGCCTTATACTCACCCCGTTCCAACCGAACGCTCTTGAGTTTTAAGGATATTCGAGCAAACAATTACCATGCTGAAACCTCTGAAGAAAATGGCAAGGAATATCTTTGCATTACCTCCTACCATTGCGGCCATAAGCGCATATTGGAGAAGATGGAAGGTCTCTCGAATGGATTGTATCAAACGACCATTCGCTCAATAGAGGCAAACCATATCGCTAGTCAAAAACTAGACAATTCGAGCACTTACTTGCTTTGGCACGACCGTTTGGGACACCCAGGTCGCGATGTGATGCGCCATATCCTCAAATCATCTCACGGGCATCCCCTTACTACTAAGGATCTTGTGTACTTCGATACACTCTGCCAAGCATGCTCGTTGGGAAAGTTGATTACTCGACCCTCCTTCTTTTCTTCAGCGGATTCAAGGGGATATTTGTGGACCGATCCAATCAACATGCGGACCATTTAGATACTTTATGGTTTTGGTTGATGCATCAACTCGCTGGTCACATGTATGCTTGTTGTCCACAAGAAATGCTGCATTTGCTAAAATCTTGGCCCAAATCATTAAATTGCGGGCTCACCACCCTGATTATCCCATCAAGTCGATTTGACTGGATAATGCCGGAGAGTTTACATCAAAGACCTTTGATGATTATTGCGTGTCCCTTGGGATTGAGGTTGAACATCCTGTTCCCCATGATCACACTCAGAATGGCCTCGCAGAAGTGTTCATCAAGAGCCTACAGTTGATCGCACGGACCTTGGTTATGCGTACCAAGCTCCCTATATCTGCGTGGGGCCATGCAATTCTTCATGCAGCCATATTGGTCCGCCTGAGGCCCACCTCCACCCAACCTTATTCTGGGTTACAGTTGGTCACTTGGTACGAACCTAGCGTTTCGCACTTACGCATTGTTGGGTGTGAAGTCTATGTGCCGATTGTGCCACCGCAACGTACGAAAATGGGTCCTCAAAGGAGGTTGGGAATATATGTTGGTTATGATTCCCCCTCAATTATTTGCTATTTAGAGCCCTTGACAGGCGATCTCTTTACCGCACAATTTGCGGATTGTAACTTTGATGAGACAGTATTCCCATTGTTAGGGGGAGATAAGAACATCAACGTTCCTAATGAACGACTCGAATTGACGTGGTCTGTACCCACTTTGTCTCATCTCGATCCCCGTACCGCACAATGTGATAAGGAAGTGGGCGTATTCTAGATCTTCAGAGTGCGGCTCAAAACATGCCAGACGCCTTCTCTAATCTAGCACAAGTGACGAGATCACATATACCTGCTGCAAATGTGCCTGCAAGGTTAGACGTCCCTGATGGACGTGGTACACAGGCGGTTAGCCAATCATTTGCGCCTGCCCAGAAGCGGGGCAGACCATTCGGTTCGAAGGATTCACAACCGCGGAAGCGGAAAACCCCAGCACCACCAAATCCTACCACCATCTCAATCGATCCAACTCATGAAATTGTCAAGGATTATGGATATGTCTTGGGAGACGTCCCAGGAGAAACTTCAGATCCTACTCCTGAGAATCGTGAGATTTCGGTCCATTATGCTAGCTTAGATGAGTTGTGGAATCGCAATGAGATAATCATTGATGATGTGTTTGCTTATACAGTAGCTACTGAAATATCTAAAAGCGACGACATCGAACCGCGTTCTATTGATGAGTGTCAATGTAGAACTGATTGGCCAAAATGGAAAGAAGCAATGCAGGTCGAGTTAGATTCCTTAGCAAAGCGAAAGGTGTTTGGACCTAGAGCTCCCACACCTCCCAATGTTAAACCTGTTGGTTACAAGTGGGTATTCGTAAGGAAACGTAATGAGACGAATGAAATAGTGCGATATAAGCTACGCCTCGTGGCGCAAGGCTTCTCTCAACGCCCTGGCATTGACTACGAGGAGACGTATTCTCCCGTAATGGACATAATAATGTTCCGCTACCTTATCAGTTTGGTAGTTTCCGAAAAACTGAATATGCAGCTCATGGACGTGGTTACAACATATCTCTATGGGGATCTTGACACAGAGATATACATGAAAGTCCGAGAAGGACTTAAGCTGACTGAATCAAATAGTTCCAAACCACGGAAGACCCTCTCGATTCGATTGAGGCGTTCACTTTATGGATTGAAACAATGTGGGCGGATGTGGTATAACCGTCTAAGTGAATATTTGATCAGTAAGGGATATGTGAATAATGAAATATGCCCCTGCATGTTTATCAAGAAGACAGATTCCAGATTTGCGATAGTTGCAGTCTATGTCGATGACATGATTCTCATTGGTACTCCAGAAGAGCTTGAGATTACTGCCTCGCACTTGAAATCGGAATTTGAGATGAAGGACCTAGGGAAAACTCGATTCTGTCTCGGCCTCGAGCTCGAGCACTGCACTGATAGTATTCTGGTCCATCAGGCGAACTACATCCAAAAGGTGTTGCGACGCTTTAATGAGGATAAAGCGAAGCCCTCGAATACACCCTTGGTAGTCCGAACGCTAGATGCTAAGCGAGATCCATTCCGTCCTAAAGAGGATGAGGAAGAGTTGTTGGAACCAGAAGTTCCATATCTAAGTGCAATCGGCGCTTTATTGTACTTAGCTCAATGCACTGGGCCGGACATCTCATTTGCTGTGAACCTGCTAGCTCGATTCAGCAGTGCGCCAACATGCCGCCATTGGAATGGTATTAAAGACATTTTTCGCTATCTTAAGGGTACGACGGATATGGACTTATTCTATCCCTATGCATCTCCGGATGGATCATCCCCCCTTGATCATCGGAATGATGCTTGCCTTGTTGGATATGCTGACGCAGGTTACTTATCAGACCCGCACAAGGCACGTTCCCAAACTGGTTATGTCTTTACCATTGGGAATATCGCGATATCTTGGAGGTTTGCGAAACAGACCCTAGTTGCTACTTCTTCGAATCTTGCCAAACTCATCGCCCTTCATGATGCCACATGTGAGCGTATTTGGCTGCGAACTGCTATTGAGCATATTCGGCAAACTAGCGGATTGTCGTTCGTTGGTGATGTCCCGACAATCATCTACGAAGACAATGCTGCATGTATCGACCAATAGAAAAAAGGATACATCAAAGGAGAAAACACCAAGCATATCGCCCCGAAGTTCTTCTTCTCACATCAGCAACAACAGCAACAGAAGATTGAAGTCAAGCAAATCTGATCGCAAGACAACCTCGCAGATTTGTTCACCAAGTCTCTGCCGAAGGCTACTTTCCAGAAGCTCCTTCGTGGAATAGGATTGCGTCGATTGTCAAATTTGACACGTATGTAGTCTTCAGGGGGTGCATTGTCGACTTCAGGGGGAGTATACAAAAGTGTACTCACTTGACCTTAATGTACTCTTTTTCTTCTTAGCACACGTCAACTTTTTCCCACTGGGTTTTGTTGCCTGGCAAGGTTTTTAACGAGGCGCCCGCGTTGGGTTGGTCATACCTCTGACTGCTTAAGTGTCGACATGCACATGCTCACCTTTTTCCCTCGCTTTGGCTTTTTCCCACTGGGTTTTCCTTAGCAAGGTTTTGGTGTTAGCGTATCCCTGAATGGATCCCTTTTGGACATACGTATTCCCGAGTGTCTACTACACTGACTTCATCAACAGCCTACGGAGATCTGATGCGACTACTTCTTACGTTCTACACATTCAAGAGGGAGTGTTATAAACTGTATGACTGTGTAAACCTAGAAGTAGGAATACTGTTTGGACTTTGTATTAATGAGGCCCATTCCTATTAGGGTTAGTTAACCCTGCGAATCCTCCACTATAAACAAGCATAAACAAGGGACTAAATATACATTAAGATCAATCCTCATATTCTGATATCTCTCTTATTCTCTCTACAACATATATATATATATATATATATATATATATATATATATATATATATATATATATATATATAAGGGTGAGGATCAAGAGACACACTATTTTCAAAAACACCCTTTCTTGGCCATTGGATTGGCAACTTTTTGTGGGACCCATTGATAATGGGTCCAATCCAACGGCTAAGAAATGGTGTTTTTGAAATGATCTGTCCCTTGAACCGGACCTATATATATATATATATATATATATATATATATATATATATATATATATATATATATATATATATGGGGATATGTAGGGTGATCCTCATGTGATTCCAGCCAGTATGACACTTGAAGTGTGTGAGTTATTTACTTGAGAGTTGACAAGGGTACATAGTTAATTTGCTTCTCTTTTTATATTTCTCATGCTATCTGGAAAAACCCATTATTAAATAGGGGTGCTGAAAGTAGTTGATCAAGATTCATTTTGGCATACGTAGCATAAATATCTGAAGCATGGACATAAGTGGTATGTATTCAATTTTTATGTGCTTGCGGGTGCAGGATGATAATGATAAATGAGATGGTAAAATCCTGAACCATGGACATAAGTCCTAGTAAGCAAAAAGATGGTTTAAGATGATGATCTTGCTAGTCTAGTAGACGTTAAAGTAGGAATTTTTTTTATTAAAGTTACGATTGTGCGCAAGATGTTATTTAGAGGAGTGATTTATCTTGGGAAGCATTCAAGTTGGTAGTTGAATCCGAAATATGTTTATTTATGGAACTTGACTTTAATTGGGTTATTGATATAGAGCGAATGATTGTTATAATTTGTTTTTCAATTGTTAAGTGCTGGAACTTAATGTTACAAGTTATTTGAAGAAGGTGTACTCGGACCCTGATTTCGAGGCGGTTTTTCTAGACCGGTGTTTAGAGCTCACAAAGATAGCAAGAATAAGGAGGGATTGTGGCTCCCTAGGGTGAAAGACCCAAAACCTGATCAGGATGGTATACTCGGTGGCCTTAATCCGTGGAGGTGATCTCCGTAACCGTTGTTGAAAGCACATAAATATGGAGGGGTGTACTCGGTGACCATAATCTGAGGCGGTTGTCGTAACCGTTGATTAAAGCTCATGAATACGACACTGATTGGAATGAGGTGGTGAGTGCGATGATTGGTGAGCGTGGACACCATAGCCTACCTCTTTTGGTTGTTTTGCAGGGAAGTAGAAAGTGTTGTGATTGGTGAATTTAGGTACTCTAGCCTACCTCTGTTTTTTTAGCAGCTACTACTTGGCCCTTGCTGAAGGTTTGATGGTAGTGGACATAACTTGGTCCAGAATAGGGCTGGGATTGGGTTGGGTCCCGACCACGAAAACCCCCACCCCAACTCCCGATCCGACACCCCCTCGGGCAAGCATTTTCCACCCCGATCCTGACCCTGATACGCGTCGGGTCCCGACGATCAGGTACCCCGACCCTATCGAGTATTTTCAGGTCAGATGGGTGAAATCCCAACCGATTGCCAGCACAAGCCGATCTATGAATTTGTTATCGTTCAAAGCAAACAAATCCAAACCAATTGCCAGCACAAGCCGATCTCGACTGCAGGAACAAAAAATTCAAAGAAATTTGCATACAAATTGTCACGCCTCAGAACCCTGGCAACGAGAAGGGGGTATCAAGTCATCTCAGTTTCACCTCCCGAACGCCATCGCACTTTCCCTGAAATGGTAAAGATAGGGTGAGCTTCACTAAGCCCAGTAGGAACAACAAAGCAACTCATTATAACAAATATCCCAACAGAATACAAATAACATAATCGATCATTCAATCATATCCTAGGTTCCCAGCACCGCGTTTATGAGCTCTAATCGTCGGACACGGCAACCACCTCAGAATTAGGGTCTGAGTACACCCCGCTTTCACGGACGCTGATCAGGTTTGGGGTCTTTCACCCTAAAGAATACAAACCCTCCTTATTCATTCAACATCCTGAGCAACCTAATCAAGCTCTCAAATCAACAAAAATAAGCTCATTCATCAACTCGATATCAATAAGCGAAATTAATGTCAAGCTCAATGAATGAAACACATATTCATAGTTCATACCAAATGCATATCAATATCAGAATATAAATTATAACAATCGCATTGTTGTCCCTACCTCAATTCCAAAGCTATTAGGCAACTCCATCACAGACACAACACCTATTTCCTTCTCCTCTCTCCTTCTCTCCTTCTCTTTCCCTTTCTCCTCTTTTCCCTCTCTCCCATATTCTTTTCTGTTCATGCCGGCCTCCCCCCTTATTTCTCTTTTCTTCTCGTTGCTCTCTCACTCTTCGGTTTCTAACTGAACGCCAGGAAGAAACTAAACTAAAGGCCAAAGCCTTATATTATATACATATAGAAATATGTAGTGGAAAGGTACAAGATCACGTGGCACTAGGCAAGGATGATGAGTCATCCAAAGTGATGGGCAGATCTCTTTCAAAAAGTAAGGGATAAATGGGTTATTTAATAAATATAGATGGTAGGTAATAAATAGTATGGTAAATGGTTAATGGTAAATACTATATGGTAAATGGTAAATAATATAAAAAGTGGTATTTTCACGGGTTGTCACAAAAAAAAAAAAAAAAAAAAAAACAAATCTTTCCCCCCCTCCCTCCCCCTCCTAACATAAACACATCCCCTTCCCCCAACAAAAAAAAAAAAAAAAAAAACCACCCCCCCCCCCCTCTTTTTTTTTTTTTTTTTTTTTTTTTTTTTTTGAGGGGGGGAGGAAGAGGGAAGGGGGGGGGTGGGAGGGGGGGGGGGGGGGGGGGGGGGGGGTGTGGGGGGGGGGGGGGGGGGGGGGGGGGGGGGGGGGGGGGGGGGGGGGGGGGGGGGGGGGGGGGGGGGGGGGGCGGTCGTGTTGGTTGGGGGGGGGGGGGGGGGGGGGGGGCGGGGGTGGGGGGGTGTGGCTGGCGATGGTGGTTGCTGGAGAAGAGAGAGTCCAGAAACATAGAAAGAGAGAGAGAGAGAGAGAGAGAGAGAGAGAGAGAGAGAGAGAGAGAGAGAGAGAGAGAGAAGAGAAATGAGAAAAAATAACAATAAAAAGGGTATTTATATATAAAAAAATAAAATAAAAAATGTTGGGTCGAGTGAAGTACCCGATCGGGTTTCAAATTTCAACCCGCCGAACCCTATAATTGTTGTGTCGGGCAAAAAACCTGACTTTTCTAGTCTAGTCTAGGTTGGGTTGGGCAAATTCAGGTACGGGCACTGGTCGGGTCGGGTTTGCCGGGTTTTTTTGCCACCCCTAGTCCAAAAGGTATGTGATTCTTATATGATTATCTTGAAAATTAATTGTGGTTAAGACATGATGGTTATTTAACTTGTTCGCAAATTTATATCGAGTTATCATTCTATATATTGAGAATGATACAGTCACAATGTTCGGTGCAATACGCTTTGAGTAAATTTTGAGGGCGAAAATCTTTTTAGGGGAGTAGATTGTGACATCGGTCAATGTCGGTCAACGATGTTGACTGACGGTCACCATCTGCTGACGTTAGTACTCCAGTGCTGACGTGGCACCCACGTGGCGCAGACATCATCGCCGCCGCGCCGGCGTCGTCACTGGAAATTGGAAATTTTCCGGCAACTCGCCGGCCGATTCTCAAAACCTCTAAAACCTTCATTTCTCAACCAAATCGGATGAATTTTATGTCTAAATCTACCTACGAAACACGAGGAACTCAGAAATCACAATTTTGGAACTCACCGGGGTCTTGAATCGGCCGGAAAATTGATTGGAAAAGGCAATTTTCTGTCGGCTTCGTTGGGGCGGTTCTGCACGGTTTTTGAGGGTGAGGCTTGGTGCTCCGGCTTCGTCTCGAAGAGGGGAAGAAGAATCCGAGGTTTGTTTCCCTGATCTATGGCGGCTGCGGTTCGTCGGAGGCAAAAGGAGGCGGCGGTTTTGGGTTTCCATTTTTGGAAACCCACGGGTTTCTCCGGGTTTTTTTAAAGCCCACAAAAAACCACCAATTATTTGCTGCAACTGTGGCAGCAGCCAAACAGTGGCACAACCCACTACACCACCTAATCGCTTTTTGATTGTAACGCGTTCGTTACAACTAGAAATCTGATTTCGTCTTCGCGGACACATTCATATCGTTGAGCCCTACACATAGAGTACAATATTAGTTATTTACGTTTCGGACTATTTAAAAGTCAACGGTTGACTAAACAAGGGCATTTTGGTCATTTCACAAATTTTCGGGGATTTTATTAAAATGGGTTGTAACAATCAGTGTTGACCTGTTTGTTGAAACCTTTCAATTCTCAGTTTGATCATTGACTGATACTTAAGACCAGTGGCGGAGTTAGGTCAGCGACTAGTAGGGGCTGCTCATACATACGAGAGACATAAAAAACTTAAGCCAAAATTATTCATAACACTAAAGAAACCTCAAAAATACATATAAAGGGAACAAAAGATGGCTACTTTTGTCTACAGTCATTTCTTATTTGATGTCAATGTATACAAATCATATCCCAAAAGTAGACATAAACATCACAATGTCATCTGCAAAATAAGTTCCATGATGGAATTCCACAACAAAAACATAAAAAATCTAACATAGAATTGAGAATGACGATTCTTCACATTCTTGAAAATATCAATTTTTGAATCAGTGGTGAGAGTCTCAGTAGTTTCTTTCTCAATTTTGACAACCAGATTGTCTACAAGAAAGTCATCATCCATCTTGTTTTGAAGTGTAGTTTTAACAATCTTCATAGCTGAAAATGACCTTTCCGTAGTTACAGTGGAAATGGGAAGTGTTATGACAAGACGAATCAACCTATCAATAAGATAAAACTTCTTTGAAATATCTGTTTCCATTAATCCTTTGCATAAGTTAGAAAGTGTAGACATATTCTTCAAGTGTGGATGATATGGCACCTCTAGTTTATAATGATTCAATTGATACCTCCAAAGAATCCTTTCATGCTCACTAAAATCTGCAAGGTAAAACTTACTTGCAAAGCTGCAAATATGCTAAAGAGAAAAGGAAAGAGAGGGAAAGGCTGTGGAAACGAGTGGTGGGGGGACAATTTTGGGAACAAGTGGGGGGGGATTTTTAAAATTTTTTAATTTGACTTCTCTTCTTTAATTGGAGTCTAATAATTTTCTGAATGCCTTCCCTAGTGGTGTTTAAATTTTAGTGGGGGCCATTCCTAGTAGTTGTTCAAATTTCATTGGACAATATATATGGTAGTGGGAGATTTTAACAAATTTGTAGGGCCCATAGCTACCTTTGGCCATCCAAGGGCTTTGCCACTGCTTGAGACACAAACAGACTCAACACCCACGAGAGACAAATCAAACTATCACAAATATCAACTCTATTACCATATTGAAATAAACTAAACAAACAAATCACATTGCAAACATGAATATCATTTCTATGAATACGAACAAACAAACGAATACTAGTACAAATGAAGAAGAATATTATGAATTGACAAAAAGGCTGAAAAACCCAAACAAATTTGAATAATTACAATTACAAATATGCTATCCTTTATATATGCATCATACCTAATTCTAATAGGGATAAGAAGCAAGTACTAACTGGACTTGCTCTCCAAGCCTTACAAGCTTCCTAAAATGTTGCAAATCTAAATCAAATTAGAGTAAACTAATTAATACTCAAATCAAATAAACTTGAAATTATTACTATTTAGTCCTACTTTAAAACATTAATACCCAAAAAACTCATTACAATCTAATCCTTACCATTTAGTCATATTTTCCACATGGCATTTTCTAAGCGGTTGAGTTCTTTTCCATAACTCACTCGCATCTTCTTGACCATCCGCTTCTTCACAATTGCACGAACTTTACTCCTCTGACCTGACCCACATCAAGGATCCCAAACCACCATTGCCAAATTCAGGTGACTCTGCCACCACAGATGTAACATCCCGACTCATAATTTCCACTAGGGGTGGGCACAGGACGGGATGGGATGGGATGAAGGTGATCCCGTCCCAATCCCGTTTGATTGAAATGGGACGAGACGGGACAAGATCAATGATTTTAAGAATTGGCCCGTCCCGTCCCGTCCTGATTCAGTTCGGGACGGGACGGATAATCACATACAATTTTATCAAATTCAAGTTATTCAACAAAATCAATCTTCCACATAAACTACCAAATGAAATACTAGTCTTCAACTTCAAGTGTACTAAATTACAAATTTCCAAATTCATAAACTCAAACAAAGTTCCAAATTCATAAACTACAACAAGGTTCCAAATTCATAAACTACATAGTTCCAAATTCATAAACAACATATCGGGGCTATTATTGTTAGTATACACTTGATTGTTAGCCAATAAAATGGTGACACTTAAGGGGCTATTATTATTTTTTTAATACAATACATATTAAACGAGATGGGATGGGATTTCGGGATACAATTTTCTCATCCCGTCCCATCCCGAGAAAAATTAGAATGGGACGGGACGGGATACACTAAATTTCTACTTAATCCCGAATGGAACAGGATAATTCGGGACGAGTTCGGGACAAGAATTTGGGATACGGGATTTTTGGGATATTATGCCCACCCTTAATTTCCAATTAGTAGAATTTACAAACCTAAATGACCATTTTGTCCTTACATTAATGTTTTTCAAGGCACGTTCATTTGGATTATCTTTCTAGGGTCTAATTTTGAGTTAATTGGGTAGAGCACGAAGTAACCTTCATGTGGATGTTCACGGTTCTCATTTTGGACTTAAAATGTGTAAGTTGGAGAAGTTTCTAGAATAGGGGTATATTAGTAGTTTTACTAGAAATGTCAATAAAAACAGGGATGATTAGCCCAGTTTCCCGACCTTTCCTGCAGACCCGCAGCACCCGAAAAATTTTCAAACAAAAATACTTCAAATTTATTTTTTTGTTAATAAATAAATATGAATATGACATTTGAAAATAAAAAATTAAGTTTACTAGTGTGAAAAAAATGAGGATGGAGATGACGATGGGGGAGCGCTCCCCATCGAGGATGAGGATAAGGAATCCTCGAACCTTTCGAATGGGAATGGGGACGGGAAATGAAAATGGGATGGTAATGACAAATTCACCTTCAACATGCTCCGTTGCCATCTCTAGTTGAGATGTATCCAAAAGCGGATAAATGTGGAATCTCCATATATAGAGAAAGACCGTTTTGTGCGGGATAAAATAGAATGAAACAGGTCAGCCTGTCTGCTTCCGGGCGAAGAACAGATCATATGAGCAATATTTTAAATTTTTTTTTTAGAAGGAGCAAATATTTTAATTTGGGCAAAATAAATACGAAGATAAGTTAAATCTTTTTTTATCAATAGAAAAAAAAGTTAAAGATAAATAAGAAATGATTATGACGACGATGACGTCGAGACGAGGGGAGTTGCAGTTGGATTACTGCATTTAGGAGTCCAACAGCAAAAGACGCCAACAGACCCAACGACAAACCAAACCTTAGAAGACATTTGGAGTCTTCATTTTTTCTGGTGGTGTTGTAAATCATCTCGAAGCAGCTGTTGAGAAACTCAGCAATTCTGGGCAATATTCGATTTTTCTTGATTGATACTGAGGTGCCTTTTTTTTACTTTGTTTAAGATCAAACTCCATTGCTTTGTTTTGTATATTAGTTTGTTTTTTCTTCTTTTGTTTTTGTTCAATTTAGTGGAAATTTGGTATTCATACTGAATCGACGATCACTAAATATCGATTTCATCTGTTCTTAGTGCTGAAAGAATCGTCTTGGATTTAAAAAGTCATCTTTAGAATTAGAGAAGGACCCATGTTTTTTTTTTTTTCAATCAGTTTTGGTGACTGATTTTTAATTTTTTTGACATTTTAATAGTTCTTGCAATCAATATTTATAAGTTTTTTTCTCACAATCAAGAATATATTCTGCTTCAAATGTTAAGTGTTGGATGCCGTCGTTTCAGGGTTTGGTGACGTTCAGTTCTTACACTGAGAAGCATATTGACGTTTGTATTGGAGTTCTGGACTGAAAATGAGAGCAATTGCTCGAGCTATTCGCCAATGTAGATCAGCTTTTCGGCATGAAGCATGCCATTACTCAAATTGTATCGTGACTAGGCAAAAGCTTTTGACGATCACTTATTCCGGAATTGCTTATGAACTGGCCAACAAAGCCGAATTGGACAGATTTCGGCGCCCCTCGCTTTTTATGTCAAGAGATCTGTCAACAGATGCTGCTCAAGTTACTAATGGAGGTAATCTTCTGTCTTGGTCTGTCAACAGATGTTGCTCAAGTTACTAATGTATCATCATTAATGGTTAAGTTCATTGTGAAGCATAGTTTCCTCACTTTTTGCTGCTTTTGGGTTCAATCAAAGATGGAAACAAAGCAGGGCCACTTGTTGAATACGAACGAAGAATTGCTGCGGGTGAACTTGTTGATGGTGATGCCTGCCAGGTAGGGTATACAACTCTGTGGTCCATGCTTATCAGTTCCTTAGAAATAATGAGAAAAGAGTCCAACGAAAGCTGCCAGGGAATGCTGGTTTCCTTCAAAAGTTAAATAGATCAGTGACAGTGTGTTACTGCAAACCTTCGGATTCAGCTGCACGTTTTCACATACTGCTGGTTAGGGGACACTTTATGCAGTTGGTTCGCCCTTGATTAATTGATTTGACCTCGACGTCTTATTCAATAAAACCTGTGTTAAATGCCAGTTGCTTTGCTAGGATAACAGCTGAGTTAAATCTAGTACTGTCGAAGGCAGTTAATTTGCCTTCCCTCTTGGTTTGCTTCTTCTTTTTTAATCTGACTAATTTTTCCAGGTAGGCACCTTAAGAGAACTTCAAAGGCTCTATGATGAACTTGTTCAGTCAGCTGATGCCTGCCGGCTAGATAGGTATACAGCTTCCCGGAAATCTGGAAGGTAATCTGCCCTGTAATTTTTGACATCATGTGCTATAACGTAACTGTTTCTATTTCTAGTTTGTTCCTTGTAGTGTAGTTACCAATTGCTCATCCATTTGGCTATATGCAGGAGTAGATGGTTATGGTCTCGTTTCATCCCACAGTCTTCAGTCTCACCCGTCAAAGGTCTTTATCTTTATGGAGGGGTGGGTACTGGGAAAACTATGTTAATGGACTTGTTTTTCGATCAATTGTAAGTGTGAAATGCATGTTTGATTATTCTGGTATTGTTTGTTCTCCTGGATACTGTAGTGTCATTGATGATTCTTAAGAAGCAATTCTTGGAAGTTAAATATTTAATGGAGTTTGGCGTTTATCACAATTATGAATGATTTTTTTCCTTGATTGTCACCAATTTGCAGCTTCTGTCTCCTTATACTCTAATTTTCATTTCTCAGACATAGCAGTTGGAGGAAAAAGAGGATTCATTTCCATGACTTTATGTTGAATGTCCATAGCTCCTTGCGAGTAAGAATGCAGTTCTTCATCCATTGACTTCTATGTGTGCTGGGCTGAGAAAGATTTCTTCTGGAGTGTACTGTGTTTTGCCAAATTTTCAAAATTGAATTATTAAACCAGAAAAAAAAATACATAGAAATTATATAGGGCTTGTGCAAATATAGTAGACCATTCGGTGGTCTGGAACAACATGTACTGGATGAATGGCATTCAATCATAACATTCTGACTGTACAATCAGTTTTTATCCTTGAGAAGGATAAGTAGCTTTTCTGTAGATATTTAATCTACCCCACAGCTCTGAAGTCGGAGTTAAATCCTTTTCGGATAGTTTTTGCATGGAAAGTTGTTATTCCAATACCAGGTTGTGCTTAATGTGAATGATTTTTTACTTCACAGAAGCACCAGGGTGTGGAAGACCCACTTGAAGTGGTTGCAGGAGAGATATCTGATGAGGCAGTCTTGTTGTGTCTGGATGAATTCATGGTAAAGAGCTAGTGTTAACTACTTTGATTAGAAATCCTATATTACATTATTACTGCTTGTAATATTCTTTTTTTCTTAAAAGAATACTTGTGGTCTTTCATAGGTGACTGATGTTGCTGATGCTTTAATGTTAAACCGTCTATTTAGACAACTATTCAACTACGGTATTGTAAGTAGTTTACTTTCATTACTTTCTTTTGCTTGTTGTCCCTTGTGCAGTAATTTTTTTTTTTTTTGCGTTTTCTATTGGTAATCATACCCTTTGCTCAGCTTTTTTTTTTTTGGGGGGGTGAGGCATGTAGATTCTTGTTTCCACCTCCAATCGTGCTCCAGATAAGCTTTATGAAGGTGGACTTCAGAGGGATCTTTTCCTGCCCTTCATTGCTACCTTGAAGGTATGTATTTGGATGTAATCTTATCTGCTTCTTTGTAAATCGTTCAACCATGTGGTTAGTATATTTTTGGCAGAAAACAAGATAAAATTCAGCCAAGTCGCGTGTGGTGTGACCAAGCCTTTAATTGGGTTTGATTTGGTGCTAGAAAACCTGTCTGAGGTTGCTGTTTATAATAGTGCTTCACCTGACCCAAATACTGATGTATTCAAATTTTTATAATCCTGCCGTCTTGAGTCCTGTATATGTTTTCCTCTTCATAACTAGGGGATTTTTTGTTGTAGGAAAGATGTGTAGTTCATGAAATTGGTTCCGCTGTAGACTACCGAAGACTGACTTCGGTGAGATATCAAGTTCACTAAGTTTTGTTACCTACATCTATGTTCAGGTGATATTACCATATATCGATAAAGTTCTAAATTCATGTTTGTACCTACACCACAGGCTGAGCAAGGTTTCTACTTTGTTGGAAAAGATTTGTCAAGCTTTCTTAAGCAAAAGTTTCAACAATTGATTGGGGAACACGAAGCTGGTCCAGAAGAGGCAGAAGTAGTAATGGGAAGGACATTAAAGGTACTTTATTGTTTGCCTTTCGGTCAGGCATGCAGAGACAATGCTATATAGTCAAGTTGACTTATCTATCTGATATTATATACTTTATTTCTACCAGGTCCCACTTGGTGCTAATGGATGTGCATATTTTCCTTTTGAGGAACTCTGTGACAGACCTCTAGGAGCTGCAGATTATTTTGGGTTGTGCAGTAAGTAAAATACAGTAGGAAAGGATTATTGGGATAGGGAATTACATTTGAGGCTTTGAGTAGGGGTACAAACTGGTTTCAATACTCCTGTAGTTGCTTCAGAATAGGAGCTGCAAGGTGTAGATTTGGATGATAGTACATATATCTTACTGAGCCTTTGTAAAAAGATTTACTTGGCTGCATAAAGATATGGATTGGGATCATTTTTCAATGAGAAGTAATCGTTGTTCTTTATGCTTTGAAAGTCCCCCAACTTGCCATGGTGATGCCCTCTGTAGGTGCTACCAAAGTTGTGGTTTTCTCATCTTTGTGACTTCCAAACACCTTAATATGTCTCTTTTGGTATTTCAATAATAATTTCCTTTCAAATGATCTTCATTTTCCTTTTGCAGAGAACTACCATACCCTGGCATTGGAGGGCATCCCAATTTTCGGACTTCACAACAGGACCGCAGCATATCGGTTTGTCACTTTAGTTGACGTATGCCTCATTTCTTCAAAATTAGTTTGACTGTCTTATATTTTACTTTGGATTTCACGCTGCTGGGCCCACAATATTTTGAAATAAGTTCTCTTTAGTTGATACTGTTGTAACTGCATTTGAGTTGTAGCTTAATTACCATTTTTTGTTGTCTCTGTGCTTCCTAGAGTTGTATATTATAACTCTGGAGAATGTTCCTCCCTACCCTCTGATGGTTTTTAGAGTCCCAAATTAGATGTTCAGATCGTTGAATATCTTAAGGAAGGACCACACCCCTACATGATTAATAGCTATGAATGATTGCAAAAGTTAATAAGTAAACTATGCATCATGTAAATGAACAACAGTTCTATAGGTAGATAAAAGTTATTGTTCCATTATTTGTATCTTGCCATAATTTTCTCCCATATGTAATGAATGTGTCCTGCTTGTTGAGGTCAAATTTGTGATAAATGTGTTCCGACACATTTGAACATGTTTTGTTTGGCTTTCTCTGTGCTTATGCTTTCTTGTCTTTTTCATTATTGATACGTGTTTCCATTTAAGTTTCTTACTATTTTTTATGTATTCTTTCATTTTCCAGCAGAAGTTTATGTAAATGAACTGATTGGATATAAGGCCTTCAGTTTTGCCTACAAGTGTTGTATAGTTAGATCTAATGCACTTTTTATGTATGAGAATTCTTCCACAAGTGCATTAAGTGCATATCTGTGGTTGTACTGTCATTCGTTTTCTATTATCTCCTTGAGAAGTGGAAGTTGTACTAATGATATTCACTAATGCAGGTGATGTACGAGAACAAGGCCAGACTAATATGTACAGCAGAGGGAACCCCATTTGACCTCTTTGAAAAGATAGTGACGATTTCCGATGCCCAACACATCGCACCTAGAACCTCTTCGAGGTCAAGAAAAAATGATGATTCTGGGCTCTGCGTAGATAATGAATTGGGTTTTGCTAAAGACCGCACCATTAGTAGGTATGCCCTTCTGACCTATATTGGAGTGGAAGGAATAAGACATAAATTGGCACTCGTATTTCAGCTGTATGAAAGTAGGAAATTTGGGTGTGATGTTTGTTTCTGTTGCAAATACTGATTGTGAAACCAACGAAATGTAGATTAACGGAGATGAATAGCAAAGAGTACTTGGAACACCATGCTGAAATGTTGGGAGAGAATAACTCACAAGCAGTCAACCATGATAAGATCGTGCAAGCATGATGCAGAGAAAAGATCCAACATCTTTTAAGTTCAGTTAACCATTGTTCTTGGCTAAACTTGCACGCCAGCAAATCCGCATTCACCAGGTTTGGTGCGGCATGCCTTATTAAGTATATAGGGTTCACTGGATCTTTTTTTTTTTTTTTAAATTTTTTTTTTATCTTGTTCAATAAATGTAAGTTCTCATAAGTAGATTCGCCTTTGTGACAATTAAGATTCAACGTTGTAATGATAAAAGTTTAAGGTTGTGATTAGGCTTTTCATTACAAATTGTTAATGTACTATTTCTAACTCATGTTACTCTCTTGTCGTTCCCTTGGATTAATGCCATCCCAATTCTTATATGATGTTCCCAGTCGTTTGGTAGGTTAGGGAAATACATAGTAAGAGGAGACAGTACCACTGTTGGTGGGGAGGACGGGTGCTGTACTGCTTGGATGTGTATTGATTACTTACCATTTTGTGTTGAATTAGGCTGCCACCAATTGGGTAATTACCAACTAAGCGTTTCGGGCTGCACGTTTGCTCAACTTGAACGCCTTTGCAAGTGCAATTTGGTTCAACTTTCATGGATATAACAATTCTGGCATGAGACTGGTAAATTATATATAGGGTTAGGATCATGGAAAATACTATTTTGACACACCATTTCAAACATCCCTTCTTGTCCATTGATTTTGCAATTTTTTGTGGGACCCATTGATAATGGATCCGATCCAATGAACAAGAAGGGATGTTTCAAATGGTGTGTCAAAATAGTGTGTCCCTTGAACCGGACAATTATATATATTAACAATTTGGGGAGTGTTTGAATCCAAATGGTCCCCGGCCAGCTGGCAATTCCAAATTGTCAAAATCAGTCACTTTTTGCAAAGTCACTAAATCGAAATTTTAAGACACCAAATGAAATCGTGATTTCTATTTGCCTAGTTTCCGATGTTTGATGTCGGAGTAATTCATCATCAAACCCCACTTTTTCTCCATAAAATTGAAAAAAAAAAAAAACTCCAAAATTCCAATCCCTAAAATTTTCATAATTGGGCTCTGATGAATTTGATTCAATTAACATAAAAAGGTATTGTTTTTGTGATGAATTCATTTGTTACATATCTTCGATTCCCTAAATCCATCGTTTTCATGGTCAATTGAAGTGGATTTGTAATAATTTGGTTGGTTATAGCAGTGGCTGTTCATACCATACCCAAAACGGTCACATTTCATCATAACAAGAAGCCACCAAGGCCTTCACAAGCCTCCAAGAAAGGGCAATGTGGGTAGCTCATCCCACATTACCCACATATTATAAGAAGATCCAAACCCTTCCCCTATAAATACCACTTCACCTCACAAGTCAAAGGTAACTTAACTCCTCTCACCAAACTTTCCCTACTTGCCTTTAAGACTTACCTTCCTCCTTACGCTGACTTAAGCATCGGGGGGTCTTAGGCTGGCACCCCACTGGTGCTCTTCCGTGACTTCTTTCCGTGCAGGTTCACTGTTGGCCGGGAACATCCCCCATCCACTTACCGGCCGAGGCTTACCCGAGGCCGAATACTCCTTTCCCGGATCAGGGCCGGATTCACCTACTTGGAGCTAGCCTCCTAGCTCCCTGAAACCGAAGATCGACTCAATTCTCCCCCTCTACATTGACCGTTGACCTAAACCATTTTTCGACATCAACAGTGGCTGTGGTGGGAAGCATAAATCTGGAAATTTGCATGCACGGTACTACGAGGAAACTATTTTGGTATTATGCAATAAAAGATATATGAGGGTACTACAAGGTTATCAGAAAAATTTCATAATAGTAACCTTATAGTACTCTCAGGTTACTATTTAAATTAGTCATTTAAGTTTTTGAAATTTGGGGTTCTTGTGGGTTTCGCAGTTGCAGGAGAAAGATTGATAATTGTATAATTTTTCAATCAATGCCAAATTATTATAGGATTACGTTAGTGAGGGTTAAAGAAAGTTGTAGGATTAGACTCAGTTAAAGAACAACTCTGGATTTTCGGTAAGTGCCTACAAGATTAATTAGCCTTGAATCTTGGTTGATTGGTTGATAAAGAATCATAAGAATCAGACCGAATTAGCAATCAAAGAAAGAAAGACGACATAAACTACTAAGTCATAACTTCAACTTGAATGTTGGACAAGCTCAAACAGTACTAAATTATAAATAATCATGTAGTCCTAAAGAATATAATGATCACAAGTTACAATTTCTAAGAAAACATGTCGTTGCTCCAATCCGAACAAGAAAGCAGAATCAGAAATCTTGCCGAAGAATAAGGGGAAGAGGCTGATGACGAAAAGGCATCAGCTTGTCTAATGTTCTTATTGGTGTACCTGCACAAAAAACTCTTTGACTAGGGTGGGCATACCGACCCGAATACCCGAAAACCTAGTCAAACCGACCTGTCGGGTAGGGTCGAATTGGGTGAATTGACTAAAAAAAAGTCAAATGGGTTGAAAACCCGGACCAACCCTAAATTACTCGGTTTGGGATCGGGTCCCAGAATCCAGAACCTGTGGGTACCCAGACCTACCTGATATATTAATATTTTAAAAATATACTACCACCCCCAACCCAACCCTATTTTTCTCCTCTTCTGCGTCTTTTCCAAATAGGCCTCGCCTCCTCACCTCGCTTTTTGTTCACGACAATAGACTTCACCAAGCCAGCCATCACCTCCAGTGCCTCAGGTGTCTTCAACAACAGGCCTCCATTGTCTTCGACGTCTTCAACAACCTGCCTCCATCACCCAACCCCTAATTTTCTCCTCTTCTACGTCATTGCCAAACCCGTCTCCTCACCGGCATCCTCACCCGCCTCATTTTCTTCGAAACCCTCAACCTCAAGTCGACAACAGCCTTCTTCGGGCGATCCGTGACACACCCCATCCCGAAAAGTGGGGCCCGGGAGTGCGGCCATCCCCCTACAGAGTGACGAAGCCTTAAACAACTAAAAAGACAAAACGAAGAAAGGAAAACCAAAATACAAATACCTACAATGTATCAGAGCGTCTACAGCGGAAGTAAACCTAACAACTGTACTGCCCGAAGGCGGAATAATACACAATTACACTACGTACACCAGTCTACCGATCAACAGACAGATGGCAAAGAGTCTTCCACTCTTTGTGAACCAAGACAAAGCTACACTGACTCCTGCCGCTCGTCTCTGGTGCTCAACAGTATCAAGTCCTGAGGGGGCGCAAAACAAAGGTGAGTGGACAGGGAAAATAAATGTCAGTGTAAAACGTTTATAAAACATAATAATAATCCCCCACAGTTAAAAACCAGTAATAACAGTAATTATACCATAACAAACATGCAGCAACAACCAAGCTCACAACGACAATAAACAGTCACACATACTTATGCACTTTACATTGGCAAGGAGACTGTATTCATAATATCAATGTAAAGTATACTACCAATTGGCAAGGAGACTGTATTCACAATATCAATTGGCAAGGGTAAGTACATTGGCAAGGAGACTGTATTCACAATACCAATGTACGGTATACTACCAATTGGCAAGGAAACTGTATTCACAATACCAATTGGCAAGGAGACTGTATTCACAATACCAATGTACAGGGTGAGGAAACCATACTAACCATACCAGGTAAAACACATACCCTAACCAACAATAACCAGCAACAACCAGCATTTCCAGCATAACAACCTCATATGCATATACGTATAACACATGCTCCATAAACTCATCAACACCAACAAGGATCCCACGATCACATCATCATATCACAAATGCATATAACATAAACATACACAAACGATACTCACCAAAACCATATGCCAACAACCAACCAACATATCACCAATGCATACAGATACGTAAACATATATATAAAGCATAATCAAACAATACTTTAAAACCAAAACCCGTCCACTCAAATATGCCGGCGATCGTCGTCGTCCTCCTCGTTTGTCTAGCGGTTCGGTTATAGTGATACCTCGGGAATCGGTCACCTAACAATCCCAAAGAATAACGATTACCACAAAGAATAATAAGAATAATCGTAAAACCCTAATTCTCCACATTTTGCTCAATTGGGTATAACCGTAACTCGGATGGCAAAACGGAGTTCGCCATTGGATCCGGAACGTCGTTTCCACTCGAAAAGTGGCCGGTCAACCTTGTCAACGCCGGTCAACGGCTGCCGACGTCACGGCGTGCTCGTGGCACGACACAATGCCCGACGTGGCGGTGACCTGGCATCCACGCGGCACTGACGTGGCAGACGCATGGCAGCCACGTGGCGCTGACACGTGGCACCGACGTGGCATCCACGTGGCGCTGACGCGGCACCCACGTGTCACTGACGTCGCAGTCGCGACGTCATCGCCATCGCCGTCGCGGAACTGGGAATTTTCGGACTGTTTTCGATTTCAAAACCCTCTATCTTCCTCATTTCTCAACCAAATTCAACGATCCTTATATGAAAATTCATCTACGAACGAGAGGAATCCAAAAATCATACTTTCGAGACTCACCTCCACTGTGCTGGCCGGAATCTCGCCGGAAAGCTCACGGGTTCCGTTCGTCTTGTTGCGCGATTCCGTGGGTTTCCGTCGACGATGTGGGGTGCTTCGGCTTCGTCTCGGCGAGGGGAAGCTGTTTCTGGGTTCAGTTTCTCCGATCCGTGGCCGCCGGGTCAACGACGATGAAGGATGGCGGCGTGTGGTTGCGGGTTCGGGTTTCCGAAAAAATGGAAGCCCACGGGTTTTCTTTTGGGTCTTAAAGCCCAACACAGTGTTGGCCAATAATTGGCTGACACTGTGGCATTGGCCAATCCTGGCCTGCCACGTGTCACAACCCACAACTTCACATAATCGTTTTTCGTCCATAACTTCTTCGATACAACTCGGAATTCGATTCCGTCTTCGCGGACACGTTCGTATCTTCGAGCTCTTCGCATAGAGTCCAATATTGAATATGTAAATTCTTACTGTTCACAAAGTCAATGTTTGACCATCTAAGGGCATTTTGGTCATTTCACGATATTTTGGGAAAATTTTTGGAACGGGTCGTATCAATCCGCCACCTCCACTGCCTTCGACGTCTTTGACTTTTCCTCTATCGCCATTTTCCTTCAATACATTCTACATCATTGACCCTCCATCAGTCATATCACCAATTCAAGAGGTAGGTTTGAGCTGAGTTTAGCTTGGACTCCAAGGCCACCATCGGAGTGGAGTTCCTGACCATAACTCTCCTCATCAAGCACAATAACGTCATGGCTCAGATTTGGGACACCGCTGACCAAGAATGGTAATCTTTCTTTTCCAATCTCTGCTCTCTTTCTTCAATTTTTACTTACTTGGTTCGTTGGGTTTTGATTGCTTTGCAGCAAATATTAGTAAAGGGCTTTCATCATCGCTTAGAACCTGATGATTATGATGTTTCGAATTTAGAATATTAGATGAAAACTTTATGATATATTTCTTATAATCAAACCAGGCTTCATATTTTCATTGAGCCATAAGCAAAATATGAAGGTAATTGCTACAGTAAGGGCTTATGTAAAGAGCTTATTAAAAGAGACAACATGGACCGTTCATCTTCATTTCAATGATTGAGAATAAAAATATAGCACTAACTTAAAATTGTGACCCTCTACTATGCAAAGTATGACTGTCGTATGACCACGATATACCCACTTATTACTGTTTTTTGACCGTCGCATGAACTTAAATTATCCACTTATTTTATATTATATCTTATTTACTAGTTTACCCTTGTATGACCATCGTATGATCGTTGTATGACTATCATATGACCATCGTATGACCTTAATTTACATACTGCAATCTACGAGTTGTCACATATATATGTGAATTTTCAGCGAGTTTCTCTTAAATGCAACCCCTTCGATTCTCAACCATTTCAATCGATTAAATATTGTAAATTCATCTATATGATGCCAAAAATCGATTGGGACTGAAAACAGAGGTTAATTTTGCCTAAAACTGACAGGAATTCTACACCAAAAGTTGGCCATTTGTTTCAGCTGTCGCTGGTGCCATTTCCAAAGTAATTGGCAGTGGGAGTCGTTTTCTCCGTTCGTGATACGACCCATCCCGCAAATTTCCGTGAATTTCCAAAAATAACCAAAATGCCCTTCTTAACAACCAAAACGACGTTGACTCGAAAACTTGATTTAAAAACTTAAGAAATTATATGCCCAATATTGTACTCTATGAGTAGAGTTCGTCAATACGAGCGTGTCGGTGAAGACGGAATCGAATTCCGACTTATATCGAAGCCATTACAGACGAAAAACGATCGTATGGTGTGGAGGAGCTTGCCACGTGGCAAGCTGTGATTGGCCATGGAGTTGACATTTTGGGAAGCCGGTTTTGTAGAAAACCCGGAACCAACCCAAAGGTTCCCAAAAGGAAAACCCAAACCATCGACGCCTCCTCATCGCCGATCTCACAACTCCGGGCACAGATCGGACCTACAACCACCAAAATCGTGCTCCCGTCGACGTCGTGATCATTTTACACCATACAGCTCTGGAATTGCGACGAATAGGCGCCAGCGAACGTTTGATGGAAGCCAAAGTTTCACGACGTGATTCCGGCCAACTCCGGCCAAATTAAGTCCTGAAACCTTGTTTAATCGATTCATTGGCTTCCGTAGATGCGTTTTGATATAAAATTTGTGAAAAATGGTTGAGAAATGAAGTTAGCATTTTTGAGGTCCAGCAGAATCTGAAAAATTTTGCGGCGAAAATTTACAGTATGGGGACGACACGGTAGCGCCGAGGTCGGACGATTAGCTGACGACGACGACCATTAGACTTAACGGAATTCGTCAGTTAGTTAATGGTCACCGTTAGTCTCTAACGGTTTCTGTTAGTTGTTAACGGCACCGTCAGAAAACAGAATATTCTGTTAGAATCTAACATATTATGTTAGATTTAACGGATTTCGTTAGTCAACTATTAGTCAACTGTTGACCAGCCATTAGTCAACCGTTGATCACGCTGACCGGCGTTGACAGGTCACTTTTCCGAAGCATTTCCGCGTTCCAGATTCGATGGAGAACTCTGTTTTGCCATTTGAAATACGCATAAATTCCTTTTGAGCAAATTAAAGGAGAATTAGGGTTTTTACGGTTTATTAATTATTGGTTATTGGAACTATTAGGCGAGCAGACTCCCAAGAATCAACGCCACCGAGCAAACCCCGATAGACGAGGACAACGACGATCACCCGGCATTCCAGTGAGTGGATGGGTTTGATTTAAACTGTTGTTTGAGCATGGTATATATATATATTCTCATAGTTCATTTGGTAAACCCACTTCTGAGATTTAAAAGATTGTTCTAGTGTATATGAGATATCAATCTGTGATATTCATCCATACTATGTTTTTCTTTTCTCTTGTTTCCCGTTAAACTCTTGTTTTCAAAGT
The DNA here is from genome assembly GCA_033992175.1 of Spiraea crenata. Classification (NCBI taxonomy): domain Eukaryota; kingdom Viridiplantae; phylum Streptophyta; class Magnoliopsida; order Rosales; family Rosaceae; genus Spiraea; species Spiraea crenata. The sequence goes on along the minus strand of JAVBHV010000051.1, from coordinate 342,905 downwards.
AAGACCTTATTTTGAAATAGTACATTGAATCAATTTCCAGTACTTACTTATCCAATTACTTTCAGCAATATTTTACTTAAATCGCATTACTTATTTCATTTTACTACAGTTAATTATCTTAATTAATTTTTATTAATCATCACTTAGTTTTTAATCATCTCTTCCGCATGCATTCATTCTCCCTATCTCTCACTCTGTTTACCATCCACCAGTCGAAACAATAGTCATACCACATTTAGAAACATCAATTACTGCTTCCCCATTCAAAATCCCTGACAAAGATTCTGAAACCAAAAAGATAATTGAGTAGAGTAACTACACCAATCAATGCCTCATAACTATTGGCAAGCAACTTGACAAAATTGAAACCAATATAGATCACCTTCCGAGTCAAAATCTCTCTGTCAAGAAAGAAAATCCTTTAGTTATATTTCAAGACAAAGCAGGCCCTAGTCTGAAACCTAAAGATTCTACTCTAGTCAAAATTGAACAAATGCTAAAAGATTTAACACCAACTAAACCAGCGCTTGCATTAAATGCTGTCAATGCTTCCCACTCTGATTATATGTCTTTCTCTTTAGTCAGATTGAAAATGCATTCAAAAATCTTGAATTAAAACGAATTACCTACAAAAATAAAGTCAATCCCACTAGCCTCACAAAAAATTGGTATCCGTGACCAACACGCCCAGACATGCAATTTGAAGAAAGAATTTTTCAAAACTAGTTCGTTGTTTCTGCAGACAAGCTTTATGAATGGAACATAGATGGTCTGTCAGAACAACAATTGTTAAACAAACTCCAACACATGTCAATGGTTGCCAACAGTTACAACACCACCCATGGTCTTAGCCAAACCCAGATTCTTGACTTACTAGTCACAGGCTTCACTGGAATGTTAAAATTCTGGTGGGACAAACATCTCACAGAAGAGTCTAAGCAAGTCATTAGAACCGCAGTTAAACAAGACGAAGATGGAATGCCAATATTTGATGAAAATATTGGACTAGGAGTTCCAAATTCTGTCAACACATTACTCTTCACCATAATAGAACATTTCATTGGAACACCTAGTAACATCACTTCCCGATTCCATAATCAATTAAGTAACCTTAGATGTCCAACCCTGAGTGATTTTAGATGGTACAAAGATGTCTTTGTATCCAGAGTAATGCTTTGTGAAGATAGTAACCAACCTTTCTGGAAAGAAAAATTCATTAATGGCCTACCCAACCTCTTTGCTCACAAAATCAGGCAGGTCCTTAGTAATGGAAACAATATCATTAATTACGATAATCTTACATATGGAAACATTATAAATCCCATCCAACAAGAAGGTCTAAAAATGTGTATTGATATGAAAATTAGTAAACAAATCAATAGTGACAGAAAAATTGCCAAATATGAAATGGGAAACTTTTGTGAACAATATGGTCTACCCCCAATAGCACCCTCTAGAAACATTAAACCAAAAGATAATTACCTCAGTAAAAGGAAACACAATAAATACAAAAACTACAGGAAAAACAGGCTTGCCAATGATGAGTTTTACGCCAAAGTCAAACCACGAAGGCACTAGAAGAAAGATAAAAAACCAAGTAAAAACTATCAAGACAAAAGTAACATTACTTGTTAATGCAATAAAAAAGGACACTATGCAAAAGATTGTAGAGTCAAAAGAACAATTAACCAACTAAAAATCTCAGACCAAGAAAAACAAAACTTGCTCAAAATCCTACAAATCGGAGAATCCAGTAATGATGAATTAGAGTCAAACCCATAATCAGAAACAAAACCTACCTATGACGAATCCCATTCGAGTTCCCCCAATATAAATTTTGGTTGTAAAGACACTTGCTGCAAGATAGTAAATGTTCTTACAAAACAAGAAGAACAGGAAGAACTCCTAATTGACCTTATTAGTAAACTTGAAAACCCAAAATTAAAAACAGAATACCTGAAGAAGTTAAAAAAAGGTCATGATCCAGTCAGAAGATACTCAACCCAAAACCTCAGAATCAAAAATATGTCTCAGCACTACATTAGAAAAATTCAGTAGAAAAGATAAGTTACCAACAATCCAAGATCTTCATTTTGAAGTTAACCAACTCAAAACTGAAGTCAGAATACTCAAGCAACAAAACCAAGACCTGAAAACTGGTCAACAAATAATTATTCAAGATATGGAGTTATTCAATTTAAAACTTCCCCAAAAAACCCCAACTGATCAAGAGAAAGATAGTTACGAACAAGTTTTATCATACCTTGAACTAAACCAAATTCGAAAATGGTATTCAAAAATAATGATAGTCATTAATGATTTTAAGCTCGAAATTCATGCTTTAATAGATTCTGGTGCTGACCTAAATTGCATACAAGAAGGATTAATTCCTACCCAATATTATGCAAAAACAAAAGAATCATTGAAGTCAGCAAATGGTAGTAAAATGGAGATTAATTACGAAATCCCCAAAGCACACATCTGTCAAAACCAAGTTTGCTTTAAAACCACCTTTCTTCTAGTAAAAAACATGACAGATCAAGTCATCCTAGGTCTTCCCTTCATTGCTTTGTTGTACCCATTCACAACAGAAAATGATGGATTAACAACCTACCCAATGGGTGAAAAAGTCAAATTTAAATTCCTAAGTTACCCCGAACTTAATGAAATTCATGCTCTCCAAGAAAATTCTATTTCAAAGTCAGTAAACTTAATTACTAGCAAAACTAAACAGATTAGTCATCTAAAAAATGAAATCAAATTCAAACGAATTGAAGAACATTTAAATCATAATGGTTTAAAACAAAAACTTCTATCCTTTGAAAACCAGCTCAGAACAGAAGTCTGTTCTAACCTTCCTAACGCTTTCTGGAACAGAAAGAAACACACAGTTAAACTTCCTTACATCAAAGGGTTTGATGAACGAAATATCCCCACCAAAGCCCGTCCCATTGAAATGAATCATGAACTTATGGAATTTTGCAAACAAGAAAAAGGAATCATCCGAAAAAGTAAGTCCCCATGGTCATGTGCAGCCTTCTCTGTCCACAAAAATGCTGAAATAGAAAGAGGTGCCCCCAGATTAGTCATCAATTACAAACCTCTCAACAATGTCTTAGAATAGATCTGGTATCCCATACCAAACAAAAAAGATTTGATTAGCAGACTCAGTCAGGCAGTAATTTTTTCAAAATTTGACATGAAGAGTGGATTTTGGAAATTCAACTTCATGAAGAAGATAAATACAAAACAGCTTTTGTCACACCTTTTGGTCATTATGAATGGAATGTTATGCCATTCGGTTTGAAAAATGCGCCGAGTGAATTCTAGAATATCATGAACGAAATATATAACCCCTTTAGTCTTTTTTCAATTGTTTATATCGATGATGTCCTTATCTTTTCCAACTCTTTAGAAGAACACTGGAAACATCTGAAGTCATTCTTTCATGCAGTGAAAACTAATAGTCTAGTTGTCTCTGCCCCTAAAATTAAATTATTTCAAACTAGAGTTAGATTCCTTGGATACCACATTTATCCGTAAGCTATTACTCCCATAGATAGAGTCATCCAATTTGCAGACAAATTCCCACACAAAATCTTAGACAAAACTCAGTTACAAAGATTTTTATGTTCTCTTACTTATATTGCAGAACTCTACCAGAGCCTCCGAATAAAATGCAAGCCACGACAGGCTCCAGAATAATCCTCCGCCCTGGACTGATAATCATACTCTATAGTCTAAGAAATCAAGACATATTTCAAAACTCTTCCATGTCTTTGAATTCCTACAGTCAATTCCTTCAAGATAGTTGAAACCGATGCCTCAGAACTTGGTTATGGCGGCATTCTCAAACAGAAAACCAGTAAATCTGATCCTGAATAGATAGTCCGTTTTCATTTAGGCACTTGGAATCATGCACATAGTAACTATAGTACCATTAAAAAGGAAATTTTATCTATAGTATTATGCATCTCCAAGTTTCAAGATGATTTATTAAATCTAAGATTTCTAGTCAGGGTAGATTGCAAAAGGGCAAAACATGTTTTAGAAAAGGATGTTCAAAACATTGCATCAAAACAGATTTTTGCCCTATGGCAAGCTATACTTAGTATATTTGATTTTGAAATTGAATACATTCAAGGCTGTCAAAATTCTATTCCTGATTTCTTAACTAGAGAATTTTTACAGGTAAAACAAGATGGGGTCTAGACTTCCCCAGAAATCAGAGTCACCTTCTCCCCAGAAAACAGTCAAACAAGAGTCACCCTTTAGAAAACTTGTTCCTTATAGTCATTCCCCAGTTTCAGTTTCAAACAGATTCACAACTATTAGTCAAGTTCGTCCAAATTACCATTCAGCTTTAGTTACTCAATATGATCCCTCCAGATCCATGACCCAGTCACAATCTTCTGGTCAACCCACCACTAGATACAAAGCTTCATCCCCTTACTTCCCTAAAACCCCCAGTCATCCCCTATTCTATATCGAAACATGTCTTAGTCATATCTCTAATCCTGTCCAGTTAGCCAAAGCCTACTTCCCTCCAGGCTTTCATTATGCCCCTTTCCACCCCAGTAAAACCCTAACATATTTCAGGGACATTTTATTTACCACCGATTCAATCTCAACCAAACCCATTTATGATAAGAGTGATCAACCCAAGATACTCTACCACTCCATCTACATTCAAACAATTATCACCCAAGAACAGTGGGGCAGTCAACCATTCAAATTCCAGACTCTTCCTTCCCAAAACCCAAATTCCAAAAGTAGCACATACATTTATTATGATTACATGGAAGCATGGTTCAAAATCTTCATGTATCAAAATGAAACCTTCAGTCACTCCTGGTTCATCAATTTCGATAGTAAATTCAGAGGACCTTTTCCCCTATAGTTCCAAAAATGGTGGACTAATTTTGGTCCAACATTTGAACTCCTCCCTAAAGATCTCCAGGATTCAGTCAAACACTTTTCCACTCGTTACAAAACTAGTCAACAAAATGCTCGTTTCCCGCATTTACATCATTTTGTAGCAAAGTACAAAGTGGCATGGATCATGAAATGCCATTATGCAGTCAACACAGATATTCTCACAAGACAATTTTCAGTCAAATGGTGGGATAAATTCAACCACATGCGGATTATTTCCCAAGTCAACGAACAATTCCCAGCAATTCAACCCAATGAAGTCAAGCCATCTACTTCACAGTCATCCACCTCCTCTCTCAACATTGAAGGTAAATCAAAGTCAGAGTTAAAGGAAATGGCCAACCAATTAATTCTCTTAGCCAGCCAAATGGGTGTTGAAGAAGAAGACAAAGTCAAGGAAGAACATCTGTCTCCAACTTCCTCCTCAGCCTCTACATCCAGCCTAGCAAAAAAGAATTCCAGTCAGAGAATGCTCTGGGCAGATTATCCAGACGCACAAGATCCCTATGCCGATATTGACCCTTTGGACATAACCAGCGAAGATGAACAATCAAAATCCGTGAAGCTACAGTCAGCTCAATCATCATCTGCAAACATGTCACTATTCACCAACAGTAAAAGTGTTCCGGACATGTGAACAGACAAGTCATTATTCACCAATAGTAAAGAATGCTTTCGGTGGCATCCAATAATGTCTCCGCTAGCCGATGCTTTCAGTCTCTATATAAGAAGTCCCTCATTCAGGAGGGAAGGCCGAGTTAATTCACAGAGAGTTTTTCTCATAGTTCATCCTAGTTCATTTGGTAAACCCACTTCTGAGATTTAAAAGATTGTTCTTGTGTATATGAGATATCAATCTGTGATATTCATCCATACTATGACTTTCGATCTATCTCTGTAATCCCAGTAAACTGCTGTATTCAAAGTAAGACCTTATTTTGAAATAGTACATTGAATCAATTTCCAGCACTTACTTATCCAATTACTTTCAGCAATATTTTACTTAAATCGCATTACTTATTTCATTATACTACAGTTAATTATCTTAATTAATTTTTATTAATCATCTCTTAGTTTTTAATCATCTCTTCCGCATGCATTCATTCTCCCTATCTCTCACTCTGTTTACCTGTTATGGTATCAGAGCCATAAGTGTTCTGATATGTTAACTCATTTGCCCAAGTGGCTGGTTATCTATCCTTTGATTCCCTTATTGTTTATTATCTTTTCTTCTATCCTTGTTCATCTGCAATACTAGAAGGTTTTCCCACACCAAACAGTAAGGCCTGAATCCAAACAATAAGTCCCAGGTGAGGCATGAGCGGAAGGCGTGAGCGGAGAAGAAAACCGATAGTTTCCAGGTACACATGATAGAGTATAGTGATAAACAGTGAGGCTTTCAATTTGTAGATTCCCTTTCTCTTGTCAAAATGAGTTGACTTTTTAGATCCAACTCCTCTGTTAGCTCTAGATCCAATCTAGGAGGAATCCCTGATATAGTAAACGAAGAACATATTGAATATCAGTCAAATGAAAACATTGATTTTAATGGTTGGAACATACCCAAGATCCCCAAAGAAAATATTTACAGAAAAAAAAAATGGTCTTTCAATGCTTTCAAAAGTTCTCATCATGTTAAAACTGTTGAACAAGTCTACGCAATCAGTAAAGAACATGAAACTTGTCAATTATTCAGTCAAGACTCAATCAAAACCCATAAAAAAGAAGGATATAACTATATTCATATAGGATGTGTTCAAGTTGTAGTTAAACTCCTAACCAGATGAGGTCTAAATAACTTTGTCCTTCTATGTCTTAGAGATGCTCGATTTACCAATTTTAATGAGAGTATTCTAGGAGTCATAGAATCCAGTCTTACAATGGCCCAATCCATTTTGATTGCTAGCCTGATTTCATAGTAAGTATTAATGATCCCCATATCTTGAAAGTCTTAACTTTAAACATTAAAACCTCAGGATATAGGGTCTTGAATGGATCCCATTCTTTGGCACTAATGTATAGAATTTACTACAAATGTACTGGAACCAATTTAAATGTCCATGCAGTCAACAAAAGTCCAAAATATCAAACCCTTCTCATCCAAAGTAACCAAAACAATGCCAATATCAGCATACCCCAAACTCTTAGATGGTCAGAAATCAATCTTCCCTCAGATTGGTTATTGGTAAATGAAAACCAACCAACCGATGTCCAAAATACCCAGTCCTCCCTTGATTACATTCAACCGATCCTAAACCAATTAGAGGCCAATCTATCCCAAGCCAGACAATCAGACTATTACCACCTAGACATTCTTTTGCTGAATCCACTTCAACAGAAGGCATATTTAAGCGTGATCAAGAAATTGAAAAGGAATTTAAAAAACTCAAGTTAAAAGAAGTACAAACCACTTCCCAAGTCACTCACCCTTGTTATGCAACAAATAATGAAGATTCGGAGCCAGACAAACAGTCACCCACATCAACCGATTTTGAAGTCACCCCCCTATTAACTCTCAATTATTAACCATAAACAAAGAATTTACAATTAATTGGGAAAAACTTAACCAGCACTTAGTCCATGAACAAAATATTTCAAGAAGAAACCAATTTCGCAAACAGTTCTTTGATGAAGAGAAAAAAGAATTATTTAATCAATGGAAAAACACAATGATTGAAAAACAAACAGAAATCTTTTTTCTTGACTTTGTTGAACAACTACAACACAACATCAATGTAGTGACAAAAGAAAAATGGACAAAACTGGATAAAACTCAAACATCCACTAGCCATCCACCAGTCGAAACAATAGTCATACCACATTTACAATGAATGCATAACGGTAAAGAAAGAAAATCCTAGTTCATTATTCACCAATAGAATCCAGTCTTTACAATGGCCCAATCCATTTTGGTTGCTATCCTGAATTCACAGTAAGTATTAATGATCCCCATATCTTGAAAGTCTTAACTTTAAACATTAAAACCGCAGGATATAGGATCTTAAATGGATCCCATTCTTTGGCACTAATTTATAGAATTTACTACAAATGTACTGGAACCAATTTAAATGTCCAAGCAGTCAACAAAAGTCCAAAAGATCAAACCCTTCTCATCCAAAGTAACCAAAACAATGCCAATATCCGCATACCCCAAACTCTTAGATGGTCAGAAATCAATCTTTCCTCAGATTGGTTATTAGTAAATGAAAACCAACCAACCGATGTCCAACATACCTAGTCCTCCCTTGATTACATTCAACAATACCTTGATGGCACAATCAAAATAAATTTTAGGGGCCAATCCTCTTCAGCCGATCCTAAACCAATTAGTGTTCGATCTGTCCCAAGCCAGACAAACAGACTATTACCACCTAGACATTCTTTTGCTGAATCCGATTCAACAAAAGGCATATTTAAGCATGATCAAGAAATTGAAAAGGAATTTAAAAAACTCAAGTTAAAAGAAGTACAAACCACTTCCCAAGTCTTTCACCCTTGTTATGCAACAAATAATGTAGATTCAGAGTCAGACAACAGTCACCCACAACAACCGATTTTGAAGTCACTCCCCCTATTAACTCTCAATTATTAACCATAAACAAAGAATTTACAATTAATTGGGAAAAACTTAACCAGCACTTAGTCCATGAACAAAATATTTCAAGAAGAAACCAATTTCGCAAACAGTTCTTTGATGAAGAGAAAAAAGAATTATTTAATCAATGGAAAAACACAATGATTGAAAAACAAACAGAAATCTTTTTTCTTGACTTTGTTGAAAAACTACAACACAACATCAATGTAGTTACAAAAGAAAAATGGACAAAACTGGATAAAACTCAAGCATCCACCGACCATCCACTAGTCGAAACAATAGTCATACCACATTTGGAAACATCAATTATTGCTTCCCCATTCAAAATCCCTGACAAAGATTTTGAAACCAAAAAGATAATTGAACAAAGTAACTACACCAATCAATGCCTCATAACTATTGGCAAGCAACTTGACAAAATTGAAACCAGTATAGATCACCTTCCGAGTAAAAACCTCTCTGTCAAGAAAGAAAATCCTTTAGTTAAATTTCAAGACAAAGCAGGCCCTAGTCTAAAACCTAAAGATTCTACTCTAGTAAAAAATGAACAAATGCTAAAAGATTTAACACCAACCAAACCAGCGCCTAGTCTGAAACCTCGTCTGGTTAGGGGTTTAACTGCAACTTGAACACATCCTATATGAATATAGTTATATCCTTCTTTTTTATGGGTTTTGATTGAGTCTTGATTGAATAATTGACAAGTTTCATGTTCTTTACTGATTGCGTAGACTTGTTCAACAGTTTTAACATGATGAGAACTTTTGAAAGCATTGAAAGACCATTTTTTTCTGTAAATATTTTCTATGGGGATCTTGGGTATGTTCCAACCATTAAAATCAATGTTTTCATCTGACTGATATTCAATATGTTCTTCGTTTACTATATCAGGGATTCCTCCTAGATTGGATCTAGAGCTGACAGAGGAGTTGGATCTAAAAAGTCGACTCATTTTGACAAGAGAAAGGGGATCTAAAAATTGAAAGCCTCACTGTTTATCACTATACTCTATCATGTGTACTTGGAAAACTATCGGTTTTCTTCTCCGCTCACGCCTCACCTGGGACTTATTGTTTGGATTCAGGCCTTACTGTTTGGTGTGGGAAAATCTTCTAGTATTGCAGATGAACAAGGATAGAAGAAAAGATAATAAACAATAAGGGAATCAAAGGATAGATAACCAGCCACTTGAGCGGATGAGTTAACATATACATAAATGGTGCTTTGCTAGTTTTGTTGTGATGGTTATGGGGTGTTGTCGTTATGATTGTTGTTTGGTACAGTTAGTGGCGCACCTGTGGACTCATGGGTTCGAGTCCTAGTGTGTTCTTTGCATTCGATGTTTGGAAGTGGGTTCGAGTCCCATTGTCCTGACATCCCTGCAGAGGTTCAAGTCCTAACTGCCCTATTGTCGGCATGAGTTCGAGTCCCATTGCCTATTTAAATCACGGCCGTAGATTTATCTTATTATGTTGTGCAGGTTTGCCTCTTTTAACTAACTAATGTACATGTTGGCTGTATATGTAGTATGGTCGTATACTATTGATTTTTGACAAAGGGGGTTATTGGCAAATGTTTCCCTTCAGTTGTTAGATGCTCTGATACTTTGTGGCTGTTGTAATAATGGGCTAGGACCCGACATGTTCTATTTGCATCTTTCGTTTGTCGTTTGTGCTTTATTGGTTGGTCAAGGTTTCGTCACCTTGTTGAGATGATGGCAGCACCTCCCGGGACCCACTTTTGGGGATGGGGTGTGTCAGTTCACCGGCCTGGTACCCTTCCTAGGACTTGGCCAAAGACAATTACACATGCGGCGCTCCGTGATTGGTTGATCAAATTTCAATTTTGCTACGATGTAACTTTAGCGTGTGGACCCAACTTGACGCTTGGTCTTCACTGTTGCATTCGTATGGAAGCACTGCACAACTTTCATGAAGAGCTCTTCCCTGGGTTACGACCCCGTATTCGGTAAATTGGTATATGCATCGGTAAGTCGGCAAAACTTTCATGAAGGGCTCATCCCCGAGTTCACGCCCTGTTACGGGGACTCCATTAGGTATTTTTTGAATTTTTTTCGTTGAAACATGACCTCATATAGGACCGCAAAAGATGAACGGTTCGGATCGTCGATATCGCGTAACGCTTGGTGTTTAGAAAGTTTCATACCACTAACCCCTCAACACTCATATTCAACCATTCTACAAACATCGAAACGTGATATCGATGATCCAAACTGTTAGTTCTCTTCTATTCAAAAGAAGGCCATGTGTTTAGTGTAAAACAATACCGAAAACTGAAATATGGTTACAAGAACAGAATCATTAACGTAATCGGCAATCGATGGTCATGCATGAATGTAGGCATTTGGGGTCTAAAGTGATGTAATTACTATTCCAGTCCTTTTGGGAAGTTGTAGGGCTCGTTCGCACGAGCACGAGAACCAGGCAGCAAGCCGAGTTGACTTCATACGAAAAAGTTACACCTTTTTAAAAAAATCTTCTTAATCGACCAATCACAGGACGACATGTGGTATGACTTTGTTATACCCACAGATTATAGCATCTTATTTATTGATTTACTACTTATCACCGTTGTATGACCGTTATTTACCCGACGTATGACCGTCGTATGACCATGGTATATCTACTTATGATTGTCGTTTGATAGTCGTATGACCTTAATTTACCCACTTAGGATAGTGTTGTAAACATCTACCCCTTTATCCCTGGAAGAACAATCAGATGTTCGTGGAAGAACAGTCAGCTATTCCTTAATGACCAGTCAGTCAGCTGTTCCTGGGAGAATACTATGATGTTCATCCATTCTTCATAAATAGTCTGCAATATTAGTAGTCATAATACTAAATCTTCCTTTATCCGTTGTTGGTAAACTAGATCCACCATTTACACTAAAAATATGAATTGCACATTCATTCTAATTTCACAAACCAAAATAGCGTTTGCAAATTTCCATTCAATCCATACTGAGTATATAGCATAAACAAAATATTCATTTCTAGAAGAGATTACTATTCATTTATATGGACTTGCAAATACCCCAACGGTTGATTTATAAAAATATAAGTTTCAACACAAAAGATTTTCAAAATTCCTAATTTCTTAAATTTAAAAGCACCAGTACATATATGCTATACACATATTCAAGGCCTATAGCCCTCCATCCAAAAACAGCAGTTGTTGAACACTTTGTAGGTTTTGCATCATCAAGGTAATTGTTATGCCCTAACCGTGTTAATAACATTCACAGTGACAACATACTGCATATTTTCAATTGACGCATGAAGCACATTGCTCTCCAGTTCTTTCTTCTTTCCATCAAGACCTACAGCAGGCTGTGGATAACAGCTAATCAGAGCAGTGTTTGGCTTAGGCAGTAATATCATTACTACAAATTACAGTAAATATACCTACACAATTTCTTCTGTTGCAGTTGGATTTACAGGTAGGTAAGTATTTGTATAGTCCCCGCATGATCAATGCAAACAAAAGACAAACACATTATGGAAAATTACATGTCCGAGTCCAAAAAACTGACTCATAGTATAAACACATTCAACAGATCCAATCTTAAATTGCCAACAAGAAGGCTGAAGGGGCAGCGCTGGTGCCATCAAAGAATATCATTTCCGATGACAGAATTACAGAAATGGATAAGGTCAAACACAAGTTAGATTATTACCATTTATATTCAGCTTGTGCATTAGCCTTTTGAACTCAATGCATGTAAAAGGAACGCATTTCCAATAGATAGCCACCTAAATTCCAACAAGAGAATTTAAATAAGAGACCAAAACAAAATCTACTTTACAAAAATTACAATTTGAAAGTTCATCCAGAATTCCATGACTTAGAAAACACCTCAGCATTTCATATTTCTCTAGACATGGATCAGCAAAATTGACAAAAAAATTCTCGAGATCCAATTTCTCCACCACCCAAACTCAAAACCCACATCCAAAATCACTCCAAAAACATAACCCATATGCCAAAATTTCGAAATAATTGAGTACTTACAAAGCAGTCGTCGTCGATGGTGAAGACGTACTTCTTCTTGTACTTCTTCTTGGAGACCATGAAATCGAAGCGGTGGCAAGCAAAGTCCTCGAAGGAGATGCAGGAGGCTTTTGGGCCTAAGATCCAATTGATGTCGTTGCAGTTGTAGAGCTCGTAGCTGAAGCCCTCGGCGAGTTAGAATGTCTGCAGAGACAGAGGCCTATGAGACAGATGCAAATTCATTCCCACACCAATTTGAATACACTAGCTGCCAAATTCAGCCTCAAATCTGTGCCAGAAAATGTTATATGCTCTAACAATGAAAGAACAAATATAAGAGCAAACACTAATCAATTCATGATTCAAGGCTAAAAATAGAAACAAAGTCGGACGGTCGTTTCGAGGAAACGTGACATCGGCTTGCACGAGGAGTGTCAAATTCGAGAGCAGGACTTTGGGAAATTGTCAGGTGGAGGAGCGGATGAAGGCGATTAAGGAGACAAGGGAGAAGTTCGGTCGGTTACTCTGTCGGTTTTTACCTAAAATGGACGATGGAGGTGGTGAATCAATAAGGCGCACCTCCATGGGCCTCTGATCGAAGAACTTCAAGGTCGACGAACACATCGAAGCCGCTATCACCAGCCTCACCATCGTTAACCGCGTCGAATCCCACTACATGCGATACGAGTACATCTTGACCTTCTCCACGATTTGGAAGACCTCACCGTCTCTGGCACCGGCGCGGTGTCACTGAGGTTCTTCTTCTCGTCCATCTATCTACACTATGCCGACTGCTAACCCACCACAAATATTGATAGATTAGCCGTCGGCATAGTGTAAATAGGAATGGAGGATGTAACAGTCTGTATGAGAATGATTATCCCAACTAAAGAGAGGGAATTGCACTTTCAAGAGGACGATCGAGCTTGTACCTTCTCTACTGCCTCTCTATAGGCGGCCTTAAAAGATTCTTTAAAATTCCTATGATGAGTATGGGGCGGGTATGTTATTGTTAGTCCCCAACCTGAACCTAACTCAAATATATATCTAATTAATTAATATAACTATATAACTTTTAGAAAAACTCAAAATCACCCCAACTTAAATGAACATTTTAGGGGTTCCATTTTGAAACTATAACCCTAACAATATAAAAAATTTGCAAACATGTTTGTGAGTCGTTTTTACGGATCTCGCTACTCTATTTTTCTTTTTTAAATATGCAAATATGAAAATGAATAAAAATATTTAATAGATTATGATTATTTATGGAATTTTATTATTAATATTGTCTCTGTATTTTTTTTCAATATGGAGTGGGTATGATAGCGGGTATGGAGATAGTAACTTTCATGGAGACGGGTATGGGGATACTCAATTAAAAATTAAAAGGTATGAATGTGGGTATGGAAGTGAAAATCACAAATAGAAATGTGTATATAGACAATACTCCCTTGACTCGAGCCAACCCATTGCCATCCCTAATTTTATCTCGATCAAACGGGCCAACCATGTAAAATTCGTACAAATTGAAAGTGCAGAAATGAAAGCGCAACAAATGACGTAAGCCTTTTTTTTAGAGGGCTGCTATGTACACCCAATTTTCTTCTTTGGACACCCTGAATTTTTTTATAACATATAATTACATTTATATCCTGATGTGAAATTACATTTAAGGGTTTAATTTCTTATACACTCATCTAGGTTTACAAAAAAAAAATCTGTCATTACATCTTGCATCCTACTCTAGGTTTTTAAACCCTAAATTTTATACAATTCCCTATTTTTATGAATACACAATGAAAGAGGATAAATTCAAATAAGAAAAGGTAAGAACTTTCGTTGAATGTATTAAAATTTTGTTGTGGAAATTGACGCTTCAATTTGGTGGAAGATGGCAGACACTGCTATAGTGGAGGCCACGGCAAGGACAAGATAACTACCCAAAGCAACCCAATTGGAAATTCGGTCTTTCAAGAAGTACTCAATCCTTCGTTCTTCATCCTAGTTTGCAGACACGGCTTGTGAGGACACGCCAGCTTCCATGCTATCAGGATCTATGGGTGACGGTGATGAAGATGACTCTACCTTCTTCTCTGTCTTTTCTTCCTTGCGGTGTGTCAATAAACCTTTTAGACTAGATGGAATAAACCATCGCCAGGGGGACCCCGCAACCCCTTTTTTTTTTTTTTAATATAATTTTTTTTTGCTGTGAAAAATTTTTAAAAAAACTTCAACAAGCTTGCTGTGATAGAGTTAGTTAAACTAATTACATACTGATGTAGAACAATTGGCAGAATGGATCGAAGAGAAGATGGAGAGGAAGAAGGGTGGACGTAGCAGCGATATGCCAGTTTGGAGTTCAAGCAATGCCAAAGGCCCATAATACAATTTTGGGCACTTGGCAGACCATCAACACTTCAGGAATCTGCCTTTTAATATATTTACAAGTTTAAACTTTCCTTTTTATCCCCATTTGACTTTGTTTGGGTTTTATTTTAATCTTTGGGCCTAGCTGGACGTTTGGTTCAGCCCTAGGGTTTGTTAGCTAGTATTTAAACAACCTTTGTGGCAGACTCATTTCAGTTTTGGAAGATTTATCAATAATATTGAGGTTTCTCTCATATTTTCTGGTGGATTCCAGATCCTTGTTCTTTTAGGGTTACGCTTGTAATCCTTTGATAGCTTGTGCTGCGTCAAGTGGTAATCAGAGCCTGGGTTTCTCCCCTCTGTTTATCGTTGGCTTTTATCATGGGTGATCAAGGTCGAAATGCTCCTGTTACTCGTGCAGATTTGGAGGCCCAGAACACACGTATTGACACTTTGTCAACGCAATTGGATGAAATCCGTACCTTGCTGCAGAATATGAACAATCGGCCCAATCCACCACCAAATCCTAGACAACCAGAGAGGGGAGGAGCGAGTGATTCAGATTCTGAGGAAGATGTTCGTGAAGTAGATCCGGGAAATCATCAGGGCAACAATAACTATAATCAGAACAATGATTTTCGGATGAAGGCTGATATTCCGCAATTTTCTGGTCACTTGAAAATTGAGGATTTTCTTGATTGGCTAGTGGAGGTCGAGCGATTCTTTGAAATTATGGAGGTACCAGAAACACGGCAGGTCCGTATGGCTGCTTTTCGTTTGAAAAGTAGTGCTGCTGTATGGTGGGATCAGTTGCAAAAAACTCGTCAGAGACAAGGCAAGAGACCTATTCAGACATGGCGTAGGATGAAGCAACTAATGATGGACAGGTTCTTACCTTCTGATTATGAACAACATCTGTACCGATTGTATATTAGTTGTGTTCAGGGAAATCGAAGTGTTACGGAGTATAGTGATGAGTTTTTACGCTTGTCTGAGCGCTGCCAATTGAATGAGACTCCAAACCAGATGGTTGCAAGATATATTAATGGTTTGAGGAGTTCCATTCAGGAGAAGATTGGATTGCAAACTGTGTGGACTGTCCAAGAAGGCACGAATTTAGCCTTGAAAGCGGAGCTTCTTGAAAAAGAGAAGTGTATTACCCCTTTTCGGAGGAATTCAGCAGAGGTTTCTACCAATATGACCACTGACCGTGGTAAAGGGGTACAAGATTCGGATGCTAGCAATAAAACTTCCAGTTTTCAGACTCGAGGAGGGGGAGAAGGAAGCCGTGGACAGAATAGAAATCAAAAATCATGGCCTACAACTTATCCCAAACCTGGTCTTGATATTTGTTATCGTTGCAATAAGCCAGGACATAAATCTAATGTATGCCCACAGCGTAAGCAAGCCAATGTGATAGTAGATGATTGTGGGGAAGAGGAAGAGGACGATGGAGGAGATGATGATTATGATGGAGCCGAATTTGCACATGAGGAGGGGCTGGATAGACTGAACTTGGTGTTGCAGCGAGTTCTCTTATCTCCAAAGGATGTTGGGCAGCGGAATAGCATATTCCGTTCACTTTGTTCCATCAATAACAAAGTGTGTAATGTGATCGTTGATAATGGAAGCTGTGAAAACTTTGTGGCAAAGAAGGTGGTAGATGCTCTGAATTTACCTACGGAAGTGCATAGCAGTCCTTATTCACTTGGTTGGGTAAAGAAAGGACCTTCTGCTCGAGTTACAGAGACTTGTAGGGTGCCCATTTCCATTGGTAAGCATTACAAAGATGATGTTGTTTGTGATGTTCTTGATATGGATGCTTGTCACATTCTGTTAGGGAGACCGTGGCAGTATGATGTGGATCTTACACATAAAGGGCGTGACAATGTGATGTTATTTACTTGGAATTCTCATAAGATTGCTATGGCACCTTTAACACACTATGGAAAACCGAGTGGACCAAAGGTAGAGAGTTCGAGTTTCTTGACTCTCACTAGCAATGACAATGAGATGAATGAAGCCATTAAGGAATCGGAAGCTTTTTACCCGGTTGTGGTGAAAGGATTGATGTCTGCAGTAAAAGAGGAAGTTGTCATTCCACGGGAAGTAAAGAAAATATTGGCGGAGTTTCCGGAGTTGATCTCTGAAGAGTTGCCCAACGAATTACCACCTATGAGAGATATACAACATCAAATTGATCTGGTTCCGGGAGCAAGCTTACCCAATCTGCCTCACTACCGAATGAGTCCAAAAGAAAATGAAATTTTGAGGGAGCAAATAGAAGAATTGTTGAAAAAGGGGTTCATTCGTGAGAGCATGAGTCCTTGTGCGGTTCCAGTCCTTTTGGTCCCGAAAAAGGGAAGCAACCAATGGCGTATGTGTGTTGACAGCAGAGCAATAAACAAGATTACTATCAAATACAGGTTTCCTATACCACGATTAGAGGATATGTTGGATTGCTTGGAGGGTTCGAAGGTGTTTTCGAAGATAGATCTTCGAAGTGGCTACCATCAGATTCGTATTAGGCCTGGAGATGAGTGGAAAACTGCTTTCAAGAGCAAGGATGGCTTGTACGAGTGGCTGGTGATGCCTTTCGGGTTGTCAAATGCACCTAGTACCTTTATGCGGTTGATGAATCAGGTTCTTCGTCCTTTCATTGGTTCTTTTGTACTAGTAAGCTACTGTTTCTGGGTTATGTTGTGGGCGAAGAGGGGATTCATGTTGATGAAGAGAAGGTGCGAGCAATAAGAGAGTGGCCAGCTCCTAAATCCGTAAGTGAAGTGAGAAGTTTTCATGGTTTGGCTACCTTTTATAGAAGGTTTGTGCGTGATTTCAGTACTATTACTGCACCTATTACTGAATGCTTGAAGAAAGGGAAGTTTCAGTGGGGTGATGAGCAAGAGGAGAGCTTTGCCTTGATAAAAGAAAAGCTTTGTACCGCACCAGTTCTAGCTCTTCCGAACTTTGAGAGAGTATTCGAGGTCGAATGTGATGCTAGTGGAGTGGGCGTGGGTGCTGTACTTTCTCAAGAGAGGAAGCCGATTGCTTTCTTTAGTGAGAAACTGAGTGAAGCTCGTCAAAAGTGGAGTACCTATGATCAGGAGTTTTATGCAGTTGTTCGTGCTTTGAAACAATGGGAACATTACTTGATTCAGAAGGAATTTGTGTTGTTCACAGACCACCAAGCCTTGAAGTTCATAAACAGTCAGAAAAATATTAGTAAGATGCATGCTAGGTGGGTTAATTTTTTGCAGAAGTTCCCGTTTGTTATTAAGCACAAATCTGGTACTCTTAATCGTGTTGCAGATGCATTGAGTAGAAGGGCTTCCTTGCTGGTTACATTGTCACAAGAAATTGTGGGGTTTGAATTTCTAAAGGAGTTGTATGTGACAGATGAAGATTTTAAGGAAGTATGGGCCAAGTGTGTAAATCATGCAGCGGTGGAAGATTTCTACATTAATGAAGGTTTCTTGTTTAAGGGGAATCAACTATGCATTCCTCAATCTTCCTTGAGAGAGAAGTTGATTAGGGATTTAAATGGAGGAGGTTTGAGTGGACACTTGGGCCGTGATAAGACAATTGCTAGCTTGGAAGAGCGTTACTTTTGGCCCCAGCTGAAGAGAGATGTTGGAGCTATTGTGAAGAAGTGTTATGTCTGTCAGGTGTCTAAAGGACAAGCACAAAATACTGGTTTGTATATGCCCCTACCTGTTCCTAATGATATTTGGGAGGATATTGCGATGGACTTTGTGTTAGGGTTACCTCGAACACAAAGGGGAGTGGACTCGGTCTTTGTTGTGGTTGATAGGTTCTCAAAAATGGCACACTTCATTGCTTGTAGGAAGACAGCGGATGCATCTAATATAGCAAGACTATTTTTTAGGGAGGTTGTTCGTTTGCATGGGGTGCCTAAGTCTATCACATCTGATCGTGATACGAAGTTCTTGAGTCACTTTTGGATTACTTTATGGAGAATGTTTGGGACTACTTTAAATCGTAGTAGTACAGCTCACCCTCAAACTGATGGGCAGACGGAAGTTACAAATAGAACCCTTGGAAACATGGTTCGAAGCATTTGTGGAGATAAGCCGAAGCAGTGGGATTATGCTTTACCTCAGGCTGAGTTCGCTTACAATAGCGCTTTTCATAGCTCAATTGGAAGATCGCCATTTTCTGTGGTTTACACTACTGTCCCTAATCATGTAGTCGATCTGGTGAAGCTTCCAAGGGGACATGGTGTAAGTGTTGCTGCTGAAAATATGGTTGAAGACGCGGTGGCTGTACGGGATGAGGTAAAGAAGAAACTTGAGGAGACTAATTCAAAGTTTAAGGCAGCAGCAGATAAGCATAGGCGCCCTAAAGTCTTTCAAGAAGGAGATTCTGTGATGGTGTTTTTAAGAAAAGAGAGATTTCCGGTGGGGAAGTACAACAAGCTGCAGCCACGGAAATATGGTCCATATAAGGTGCTCAAGCGAATTAATGACAATGCATATGTAATTGATCTGCCGGAAACAATGGGGATCTCCAAAACTTTCAATGTAGCTGATCTGCATGAGTTCAAGGATGATGATGAGCTTTATCCAGAGGACAACTCGGGGTCGAGTTCTTCTGAAGTGGAAGGGACTGATGTAGAACAATTGGCAGAATGGATCGAAGAGAAGATGGAGAGGAAGAAGGGTGGACGTAGCAGCGATATGCCAGTTTGGAGTTCAAGCAATGCCAAAGGCCCATAATACAATTTTGGGCTCTTGGCAGACCATCAACACTTCAGGAATCTGCCTTTTAATATATTTACTAGTTTAAACTTTCCTTTTTATCCCCATTTGACTTTGTTTGGGTTTTATTTTAATCTTTGGGCCTAGCTGGACGTTTGGTTCAGCCCTAGGGTTTGTTAGCTAGTATTTAAACAACCTTTGTGGCAGACCCATGGGAGTTTTGAAGATTTATCAATAATATTGAGGTTTCTCTCATATTTTCTGGTGGATTCCAGATCCTTGTTCTTTTAGGGTTACGCTTGTAATCCTTTGATAGCTTGTGCTGCGTCACATACCATGTATCCTTGGATGCCATGGAGACTGCTGGCCATAGATTAGCGCCATACCAGATACCTTTCTTTGTCTCAAGCAGGGGCCACATAATTCCACATGAATGAAAGTAGCGAATTGATTTGAATTTTTGGTGAATCCTAGAGGTCTGACGAGTTAGGGAGATATGATTTTAGCAAAATCTAATTTTGGGTGCCCAAAGAAAAGTTTAAGGGTGCTCAAGAAAATTTGTTCAATAAACAAATGAAGGGTATAAGTGGAAAATTTTAATCAAATTTGGATGTTCAAACTACTTCAAAAAAATAAGATGAGTGTCCAAAGAAACTAGGTGTCCAAAAAAGAAAATCGGGTGTACATATCTTTTGGGTTTGAGAATATGCAGGAGTGAGGCTTTTTCACATTTTTGAGGCCTTCGTCGTCCTGACAAATTTACAAGGTAATCAAACCCTCCGGTGATTCCCCGCCCCGCACCACATAGCTTTTCTTTTTCATTTATATCATTTGTATTATACATATGTTTGTTAGATCATATTTGCATATTTTGACAATTGGAACTATTAATTAATGTATCCTTTTTTCATTTTATACAATCTTCCGTTTCATTTCTTGATACTTGATTTGATTTGTACATTGTAAGATATTTCTTGTCCCTTACGACACTATCAATACGATTTACCATTTGCCCCTGAAAATGACGACCATTGTGCCTGTTTTCTATAATTGTGACATAGATTTTGTTAATTTTTGAATTTTGATAAGGATCTGCCGTCCACATTGGTGTTGAATTGTAGGTTTTGTCTTCAGTTTGGTCGGACATTTGGGGACTTGGCATCACAAATATTCTCTTGAAAGAGAATGGCAGCAGGCAGTCAGCAAAGCTTAAGAAAAGCGTTGAAAACAGTTGGATTGGCAAAAGCCAATGGGGATTTCAAGGTAATTTTGAAGCATATAACCATTGTTGTTTACCGTACATCTTTATGATTGATACAACTCCAAATAGGTGTTTCCGTATGTGATGTGTACTGCAGGTACTGGATGCTGCCATTGCCAAGGCTACAAATCATGATGAAGCACTGCCCAAGGAGAAATATGTTATAAGTGTGTAAAACCTCTTTCTTATCAACATGCTCTTCTGTGGTGATTTTTTACACTGTATATCTCATCTGATTGTCTATAACTTTTCGCTAGTATGTGAATTTCTTTTTAGTTGGGAATTGTGCAATCAATTTTCAGTTGGGCTACACTGGAAAAGTTTCTGTTTATTGAACAAATATTTGACTTTTTTTTATTGCACTCCCAAAGTGCGCAGAAGTTGCAGCAATGAGTTACTCCAGGGTAGTCTTGAATGACATTGATATGTACATCTGCTATGTCAAGTTTAGTTTCGAATTCCCAAATGTTGTGTTTATGCACTGACTGTCAGTTCATCTTGACTAAGACATGCTTTTGTTCTTCTATTTCCAGCTATATTGCATGCAGTTTCAGCTTCAAGACCTCGAGCTGAAGCTGCTTATTGCATCCATGGTCTTGCGAGGCGTCTTACTAGGACTCACAACTGGAAGGTATGCTCTTATTTATGATCGCCTTGCTTTTACTACTTCATGCAGTGTACAGAAAAGTTGTTAA
Organism: Spiraea crenata; assembly: GCA_033992175.1. Classification (NCBI taxonomy): domain Eukaryota; kingdom Viridiplantae; phylum Streptophyta; class Magnoliopsida; order Rosales; family Rosaceae; genus Spiraea; species Spiraea crenata. The sequence goes on along the minus strand of JAVBHV010000051.1, from coordinate 321,318 downwards.
CTGGTACATACCGCTTCATAATGTACATTTTCCCTCAAGTCTAACTGATTGCGACCATATACTAAGGTTAAATGAATGAGTATAACAGTAGCAACTATGTTGAATTATATGACATGCAGAGGTCGCAAGGATTTATTAGATCAAGAAATGGAAACAAACGAAAAAGAGAACTATGACACTTTCTTTGCTCAAAACCTCTATGGTTTCAGTATTGTTTTAGTGCGAATCCTAGGGTGTCTCATATGCCAAGGATCTATTCCAGCCATTCTAAATTATTTTATGGTATTTCAAATTAAAAAGATATACAACCTAACAGAAAAGCAACTGCATAGTGCCTTGTGCAGTAACGCTAACAATATTGTTTTATTAATTAGATTTCTGCTTCAAGCTCCTATTATTCTTGTTTATGATAATCCCCTTCTGCAATGGCCATCCTATATGAATAAAAACAACCTCACCTATCAGTGTGTGCCTAGGTAGCACTGAAAACAGTGATTGTTGTACACCGAGCATTGAGGGAAGTTGATGAATCATTCTGTGATGCTCTAGTCAAATATAGCTGGAGCAGAGGGCATATGCTGCATTTATCTCATCTCTGGGATGATTCCAGTCAAAGTGGTAGGATTCTTCTTTTATGTTTTCTTTTTTTGATCAGGGTTTTACTAGCAGTAACTGACTATGTGGTTTTTCCATGTAGCATTGGGTTATTCTTCTTGGGTACGGACATATGCAGCATATCTTGAAGAGCGCCTGGAGTGTTTCCGTGTATTGAAATATGATGTCCAGAAAGATCGCTCGGTATAAGTTTGAATTGGAATTTCTTATGTTAGATACTTGATATGTTTAAGTGGTCTTTTTATATGATTTGAGGGTAGTGACCCATCATCCGGTATGCTGTCTGTATCGTTTTTAACATGTCCACTTATGATCAGGCCTAAAATAATAGGACTATTGTACCATTCTACTCTGGCACAAAACTCGTAAAGCCCATGTTGCTGGGTTTCCTGTTCGTTTCTATGCTAATTTCATCTTACATGCCCGGCTAGGGGATTCGGTTTAAAATAAAGGGTCTCATCTGTTTGCTATATTTTGTACAGAAATCTAAGGAACTTGATACTCCACTCCTATTGAGGCAATTGCCTGCCTTGCAACAGCTTCTTTCTCGCCTACTTGATTGCCAGGTATGAACAATGATATCCTAGTAGTCATGCTTTATCCTCTTGAAATTTCGGTGTCATCATTACCACCATTTTCATTCATTCGTGTATCAGCAGTTCTTTTCTTTTCAATCCATCTTAAATGATTTTTGTATTTCTTCTAACCTCATTGGCTTGGGCTATTTTTCGTTTAATCTTTTTGGTTCTTTTCTGTTTGAAGATTGATTGAAATCATAAAAGTACATGTTTCTTATGCGGAATCTTGTATTCATAAAGACCTAAGCATAATCTAATCTAACCTAAGGTGTTCTGTTTTGCAGCCACATGAGGGATCTTTATGTAATGGCTTGATTCAGTATGCCCTTTCAATGGTAAGAATGACCAAAATCTCAGATAAATTGAAAATCGGAAAAAGAAACTAAGCTATAATCTGGTAATTTTTCATCCTACCAATGTGGTGTTCCTCCATCAGGTTGCAGGTGAAAGTGCTAAGCTGTATGCTACTGTTACTGATGGCATCCTCAATTTATTAGACAAGGTGTGCATAGAAATCTGTTAACTGTGATTGTATCAGCTGTTTCATTCTTCCTACATGCCATGTACATCACTGTAGCACGCACTGTATTTCTGGCAGTTTTTCAACATGCAGCATGATGATGCAGTTAAAGCATTTGAAATTTATAAGAAGTCAAGAAGTCAGGTATACTTCGTGTACGTTATCATGGATTTCATCATCATAATATTGGTTCCTTCAAACATATCATATCAAATATGCATTTAAAATTGGGAAACTTATCTTGCTGTAGGAAGACAGGTTGTGCGAGTTCTTTGAGATCTGCAGGAGCCTTAGTTTTGGTCGAGCCTTGAAATTCATTAAAATCCAACAGGTTGGACCTCCTAATTCCTCTATTTGCTAGTGGCCTTCAATTGATTTGTTAGTGTGGCTGAAAGTTATAACTGCTGCAGCCCCCTTTATCATTCTTGACAACCATGGAAGATTATGTGAACGAGGCACCCTGCAGTTCAACATTTCAAGATACACATGTACGTGCTTCAAATCTTTATGTATTTGAAAAAAAAAAACAACAAAAAAAAATTATTATTTAGTGCAAAGGAAGTGGCTGTACTTGTAAAGAAAATCTAAACTCCTATGTAGAAATTTTAAGTTCTTAGGCAGTGACTTAGAGGTATGCAGGTACAACCATAGAGGCATGAAACTTTTGGCATCATACTTTCTCACTATTCAAGTTTACACAATTATTGAAATATGCTCCATTTATTGTCATTCAAAGTGGAGTCTGAAAACAATGGATTTATACTATGCAATCATTAAAATTAGAGAAGGAAACTTCTTGTACAAATCTTAAAAATGAACCATTTCAGATAAAGTGTCATTGATTTCTTCACAGCTATTATTTAATGCAATGCTAGGTCTGAATCTAATAACAGCATATTCTATGATCAGATTAATGATCAGCAAGCTTCTATACCAAAGGAATTTCCTTTGGTAGAAGACGATTTGTTAGGTGAGCACAAACAAAATGAGAATACTGGAGAACAATTAAATGCCAACGGGACAATCATTGACCAGGATGAGGCAGCTGTTACATCACAAGTTGACCTGCTGGTAATGTTTATATTATCCATTGTCTTTGGATCAGAATATATCTTTTACTAAGATGATCTTGTCATTTCACTAGAGCTTCGATGATGTAGCACCAATAACATCAGAGCCAAACGAGAAGAATCCCCTATCACTAGCACTAGCTCAATCTGGTAACTTGTATTCCTTTCATCTAAATGGATATAGTATCATGAAATGTCATAAGAATTATTGCCCGTTTACCTTCTTCATATTATCACAGAAAATCCATCAAATTCCAAGTCGGATTGTCTTAATTCGACATGCGGAGAGTCTAGTTGGGAGGTTGCACTTTTTACACCACCAAGTTCTAATGTAGCTGCAGTTACAGCACCAAGTCCTAATGCAGTTTCAGTTCAAGAGAGTAAGTTGGTGAGTTTTCCTTGTCATGGGCTTGCACTACTACATTTTTTTTGTTTTTCTTTGAGATGTGGTAACTTTATTTGGATAAGTTGATAACAAATACAAACATCATGAGCCCGAATTGACTTGCACTACTACTTAGGATTGTTCCGCTAATACTTGGGCCTTATAAGATGTGCTCTTCTTCTATTTAATTTTAATTTTCATGTCAGATTTGTAACATATATGAGTCAATTGTTGGTAACCTGGACCAAGTTTTTTTGCATTCCATAATCTCTTATTGAGGTCCTGAAGCCTTCTCTTCCACTGTTGAGTTCCTGCTGCATCTTTCCATTATTATTATACATCCCCTTGCATATATTCAATTATATTTACTTCTCCGTAGTACATTAGCTGGTCATTATGTGATTTTAATTTGACTCCAAATACATTGCAGTTTAACATGAGCAGCAAATGTTGTGTTTGCATTATGAATAAGTTGAATTTGAATGTGCGAGACTGTTACATATATGCACATAGGAATGACTCTTTACGTGCAACAATCGTTCATATTAGAATAAGCTCTTAATTCAAGGATATTGAACTGGCACATGTGGTGAGAACATTGGAGCAGTGTAATCTATTTTGGGTGATTGTTAATTCTCATCTTCATATAA